>CM060918.1:587260927-588460927 GCA_030737875.1 Allium sativum | reverse complement strand
TCTGATTGGCTGGATGACGTGTCTTTGAGCTGTGTGGTTCTGGTGATCTCCTAGTTAATCTAAGGGCTCTAATTAATCCTACACATCTATATAAGCACACATAAACCTAAACCCTAATCTAAACTAAAATCATTCTTAAGCCCCCATGCTGCTGCATCCAAAACTAAACTAGTTTTCAACAATCCAAGCCTACATCAACGGATTTGATAATTAACTTCAGAAATCAGAATTTAGAATCATTCTGTAATCCTTAAACCTGTCTGTGTGAGTTCTAGTCACTTTTAGGTTTAAATAGATAAATGTGAATTGTGGTAGACTACGAATTGGGTATATGCTGTAAATCATGAACTTATGCAAGCATACTATGTCGTTTTCCCTAGATCAAATATATGGACATTTTACTATGTTTCCTATGTGAATCTTGAATTACAATTATATTGCGGTACATGTGAACTTGATAATACAGATCTAACTTTCTAGATCTGATTATGGTGATTCGATATGACGTTTATATGAACATTGATTTGTAACCATTTTAGGATGATAGTAAATCCATTAATTTGACATTACTTGGGTCTAGACTTTGGTGTTAATCACCTTACACTTGTTATATTATGATACCTTGGCATATGTGGTAAATTTGACATGTGAATCTAAACTTGTTATTATATCACCCTGTCTCTGCTAGATTTAGGTAATTGGACACCTAACATTGAATCTAGACCTCATTATGCTTGCCTAAACACAATTATTGATTGGATGTCCACTTTATTATGATAATTATCACATGTTCATTCACTTAGTTACTATGCCAGTTATGTTAATATTTATGCCAAAACATGTTGAACTGTCAACCTTATCATGTTCCCTTTTATTGTTATGACGAGGCTACTTTATAGCCTCGATGCTGCCAAAATACGTGTGAATACGTTAATTAGGAACGAGGACAAAGGGAATTTGTAATTGGCATAGTTTATATAATATTTATATGAAATGAGCATATAATTCAAATAGGGAAACATAGAATTAATTATCTATAATGACATAGGTAAATTTGGGTAAGGATGAATTAATTACCTATAATGACATAGTTAAATTTGGATAAAGATAGAATGTTTAGTAATTAAAATTAAGGATTTTAATTGTACTTATGACACGAGGTTAGGTTACATTAGTGGCGAAAGTTTGCCCGGACCCGACCGACATATCCAGCAGCCACTAATGTTGAACCTAATGTGGGAGGTCTAAGTACGCAAATATGAATTAGGCTAAGACACGAGGTTTGGCCCAACTGTGGAATAAGACTGTCCGGACCCGACTGGCATATCCAGCATCCACATGTTGTCGGCCTAATGTGGGAGGTCTAGCCCATTATAACCATAATTGGATACGGTAAAGAAATGGACTACTTAACCTAATTTAATATAAATATGGATTTAAGTTAGGGTTAAGTAAAATTGGATGGGTAGTGGGAGGGGTTAAGTAAGATAGAGGGGATGGGTGATATATATAGATATATACATACATATATATATATATATGCCCACATACTTAACCCAATAAATGTTATGTAATTAAAGACACCTAAGTGGTATACATAACGGGTAGATGAAGGAATAAAGGTTATGTAATTAAAGACACCCTTTAGGGTAAACATAACTAGTATAGGGCAATGTTATTAAAGACACCGAAGGGTATACATAGTCAATGGAAAACCTAGTGGGGATACAAGACAAAGGGGAGAACTTGTATCATATTGTATGGGACCCATTTCAATCAGTAACCCAAAGTTGGTATCAAGTAAGGAACTCCGTACTAGGCAGAGAAAGGGCACGCTTACTGATTGATTGTAAGCGATCCAAACGAGACGGATGGTGTGGGCGGCGCAAACCGACTGGGGACATGTGCGTGCATGGGCCGAGTAGAAGGGGCTAAGACGACCGTGACACCAGTAGATATTGTTGTGCACATTATAGGTTGCCACCTTAGGGAAGTGATACCCCATACTATGGGGCCAGCACATGATATATACAGAGTAGGGAGCCGATCAATTAGGGTAGTGGTTAGGGTATGCTCGGACATATGCCCTAAGTCTACCAACTTATAGTGGAAGGGATCATCTCATTTTAAACTATACTAGTAATAGTGCAGAGTAGTCATTAGTGAAGCATATATATACCTTACCTTATCTGCCTTGTCACACCTGCCATTTGTATGGTTATCTCCCTTATCCACTTTACGCCTGTCATGTTTACCTTTATTTATTTACTGGCTAAAAGTCACTAGAATCGCCAGACTTTATGTCTGACCCCTTTTTGTTTTTCCTTCTCTCTTCCGTTCCTCCACCCCACCAGGTTCTCAGGGAGGAAACACCCAGGCTTAGTGAGGATTTGGATATCATCTTGCTAGGAGCTACTATTGAAGTATGGCTCGAGTCTTTGTCTCTGCTATGGATTACTCTTTTATTGGGGAATAATGTTTTCTTTTAACTCCTATGTACTCTGATTAAGCAAGACAGAAGTATTTTGTTGTAATGGTTTTATGAATTATGGTATTATAAACCACAGGATCATGATTTATGTCTGAAATAAAAATTTTGAAATTTCCGTTGCTATCTTTATTTATATCTGTCTTGTAATTGTTCTGTGTTTGTTTACCTACAATGCTCTATGGAACTTAATGCATTCCCTTAGTGAGTGACATTAACAGACGTGGGGTGTTTCAGGTGCTCTGGGAATCTTTGCGAATTTCTGGCACCTATCGTAGCGTCGTGAACAATCAATTGCATCTCGATTCACGGTAGGCCAAAATTAGCCATACTACAGTATTTTTTTTTGCTAATGTTTGACCTCCGGTGTTATCTCCACATTCTCCTTCGTGCACTTCTCTCAGCACATGTTTGATGTCGTCGTGTGCTATACACTGGAGTAGGGGCATTAAAATCCTTGCCGATAAAGAACTTCTCCCTACATGACATATCTTAGGCCTTACGAGTTACGAACGACAACACACCTCTCACTCTATTTAGTTGGGAGTGTTCCATTTTGCAGGAAGTTTTTTATCGGTGTCACCCATGATTCCTTTTCTGGTTCTGCCTCTAGCATTGGATCAACTTCTATCTGATCAATGCTTGGTGCTTTTAGTGTCTCGACTGGGAACATTTCTGTTTCTTCAGGGTTGTCGGAAGTTGCAAACTTGGCCAACCTATCCGCCTTTTGATTCTCTGTTCACGGAATGTGGAAAATTTTGTAATGTTCTAGGCCGTCCAATAGTTCCTCTACCCTTTCTAAGTAAGCTGCAAGCCACGGTCCTCTTGTTTGATACCCCTTTCGAACCTAATAAACAACAATTTGAGAGTCACTAAAAATGTTCAACGTAGTTACTCCCAACTCCCTAGCAAGTCTTAACCCGGCGATCAGGGCCTTGTATTCGGAGTCATTGTTGGTAGCGGAGATCGCCAACCGTAAAGCATAATAAATTGACTGTCCTTCAGGAGTTATCAATACAACTACGGCGCCAGACCACCGATCATTCCTAGATCCGTCTGTATACAACTTCAAGGTACTTGATTCCAACTTCTGTTTTGAGGAGCCAGTTCCTTCATCTAACACATCCTCTTCAGGTATTGTGAATTAAACAATGAAGTCGGCTAGTGCTTACCCCGTATGGGCTTTCTGGGAAGGAAGTTCAAGCCAAACTGACTTAGCTCGATATTCCATTTGAGTAGCCTTCCAGAAACCTCAGGTCGTTGCAAGACCTGTCAGAGTGGATGGTCGTTGTAGATTACAATTGGATGGGCCTGGAGTAATGGCGAAGCTTCCTGGAGGCAATCAGCAAGCTATAAGCGAGCTTTTCTATCTTCGAGTAGTTGCGCTCTGCTGCCGCCAACTTCTTGCTCACATAGTACACCGGTCTCTGGATTTATCCTCCTCGTACCAACGTCGAGCAATTGCGTGCAATGATACCGCCAAGTATACAAATAAATCCTCATCATCTACTGGCTTGGACAATATTGGGGGCTTCTCTAAGTGGTTTAACAGGTTTTGGAAGGCTTCAATGCAGTCCGGAGTCCATTCGAATTTGCTCTTTTCTCGCTTTATCAAGTCGAAGAAAGGGATGCACTTATCATTAGCCTTGGAGATAAATCTGCTTAATGCTGCAACCTTCCCTACTAGGCTTTGTACATCTTTGATCTTTCGTGGTTCACAAATGTTCCTTATCGTCGCGATCTGATCAGGATTGATTATCAATTCAGCGCGAGCTGACAATAAAGCCAAGGAACTTTCCTAAAGCAACTCCAAACGAGAACTTTAGCGGGTTAAGCTTTATTCCATAACGTTGGAGTATATCGAACATCTCTGCCAGGTCCGTTATATGGCCGGACAAGCGCTTGAACTTCACAAGCATATCATCCACGTAAACTTCCATAGATTTCTCGATTTGATTGTAGAACATTTGATTCACCAAGCGTTGATATGTTGCTCCGGCGTTCTTCAATCCGAATGGCATTACCACGTAATAGTACAATCCGAGGTAGGTGATGAAACTAGTATGAACTTGATCTGGCATGCACATGGGAATTTGGTTGTAACCCGAGTATGCATGTACGCCACTTCCCGTTTGATTTCTTGACCAGTTTGGGATTCGATATTCAGTCAGGATACGTTGCGTCTCTGATGAATCCATTATCTCTCGATTTCTCTACTTCCTCTATCAAGGAAACTGACCTCTCCGGGCCCACCATATGCCTCTTTTGCTTCACAGGAGGATGCTTTGGGTTTAAGCTCTGTGAATGACTCATGATTGATGGTGAGATCCTGCACATATCGGCAGGGTCCAAGCAAGCACATCAAGGTTTTCCCGTAGAAAGCCAGCCAGCTCCCTCGTTCAAAGTGGATCCAGGTGAGATCTGATCTTCAAGACCTTTGTCGGGTCGTCATTATTGATCGAAATATCTATAGTTTCCTTGTTAGGTGTCACCCTTCTGCATTGCGAATCTTCATCCTCTTTGGGATCTATGTCTTCGGGCAGATCGTCAGGCGACTCCTTTGGCAACATCTCCTTTGTTTGCTATGTTGAAACATCCTTTGCGGGAGAGGAGGTATTCTTTGGTTCTATGTTATCTCTGTTACATAGCATTTTCAACTTAGCCATATAGCAAGCTCTTCCATTAACTTGATCACCACGGACCATTCCTACTCCAGCTTCAGTTGGGAACTTTAACAATAAACACCTGGGCGCAATGTAGGCTCTAAACTCCGCGAGAGCCGTTCTGCTGAAAAAAAGCATTGTACGGTGAATCAATATCCATAACGACAAATGGAAGGATACGCACTCTCCTACGATCTCCTTCTCCAAGTTCCACGGATAATTCCACTGCTCCCATTGGAGCCGTTGAAGCCACAAATCCATCCAGTGCATGGCTTCAAATCTTTAGCCTCTAATCTCATCTGGTCGAAGGATTTTTTGAATTTAATGTTGACGGCATGCCCGCAGTAAATAAGGACTTTTCGTACAAGCGCTGGACCAACGGTAGTAATTATTACCAATGGGTCTACACTCAAGGTCTTTATCCCCACACTTTCTCTCTCTTTGAAGATAACATCATCAATCATCGTCTTATGTTGCTTCGCGGGAGTAGTATCTTTGAGGGAACTACGCTCCCCATTTATGGATGCTTAGCGGCATTAACGTACTGTTCCATGGTCCTATTGCTAAATCCAGCTGGATGTGGTCCTCCAATCACAATATTGATAATTATTTCTTTCCCTTTCGGTTGGGTAGCAGGTCTAGGAGCAGGTTGATTCTGATTCGGGGATGATCCTCCTTGCCCCCTATCTTAAGGGGCAAACTTATACTCGTCTAACTTCCCTGGTCGAAGCAACTTTTCCACAACATCTCTCAAATGGGGACACTCATTCGTAGAGTGGCCATAAGTCTCGTGAAATAGACAAAAGTTCCCGGTTTCATGCTCTTTTTCAGTTGAATCTTTGGGTGGAGGTTTCTTATACTGGATAACATTCTAGGTATCCAAATAAATGTTCTCCAAGGTATCATTCAACGACGTGTAATTCTCAAAAGATTGAAATCGAGGCCTCTTTATGGGATCATTTCTCCGATCCTACCTCTCTTGTTCTTGTTCCCAGCTTGATGGTCATTTCCTTCACTCTTATTGCTGACATTCACTTTAAATTTCCCTACACTGTCACCGGATTGCTTAATGGCGACGTCACTTTGAATATCTTCTCTCGGGTTTTGTCGGATTTTCTTTTTCGATTGGCATATATCTCTTCTCACCGTAGACGAATGTTTGCCTTCTCATAAAACAACTCTCTTGTTAGCGGTGTTTTTCCGGCCAAGTATCTTCTGAATTTAGTGTCTTTATCAACTCCGTCTATTAACGCCATCAAAATTGTCTGTTCAAGGTGATTACTTACTTCTATTACTGCTAGATTGAAGCGATCCAAATATGACTTCAGCGTTTCTTCAGGAGCTTGTTTGATCACAAAAAGATTGATGACGTTATTGGATTTCCAAGCATGGAGTTGAAATTGATTCATAAAACTCTCGCTTAGTTCTCTAAAATTGGAAATTGATCAAGGCGAAAGCCGGGTAAACCACATCATTGCCACGTCTTTGAGGTATATCGTAAAAGCTTTGCACTTTACTGCATCAAGGGCTGCCGCAATGTTCATGTACCAGGAGTATCTCATCAAATGCTGCCTTGAATCAGTTCATCCTCCATATCGGCCCATAGTGGATAGGTTGAATCATTTGAGAACTGAAAATCCAAAATGTCATCAGTGAAAGGTGTGTGGCTGCAATCAATGCCCCAATCTTCGTTATTGTATCCTTTGCTATCGGTCATAATCTGACGCACCATAGCCTCTACTTCAGCATTGGTTAACGTAGGCTCAGCACTTCTCTCTCTCTCTCTTCTAGCATTTCCAGCTCCCATATCGGGCAATGTTCCCCAGTTCCTAGCAGGGGCAGAATTCCCTTGCCCCTACGGTCCCATTCATTCACAGGACGAGCAGGATGAAGAAGTTGGCTCTGGATAGGATTAGTGATATTTGGGTCCTTGGGAAGGACATGAGATTCCCGCATCGGCAACACCATTGGCTCTCTTAAGTTGGGATCATTAGGTCTCAGCACATGGGCTACATCTTCGCAGGATCCCAATAATCCAAACGTCATTTGTTCAAGGTTCTCAAGTCTCTCATATGGCCTTCTTAGAGGTCTTACATTCTTTTCTGAGGAAAATGAGTAATATGCGGCAAGGCGATGAGCCGGAGAAGGCGTTCTCTGCCTTTGAAGCTCATCCATCTGCCTATTCATCGCATTCATGTTCTCTCGGTTTGCGGCGCTATCACGTATTTGAGCCTCTAAAGAGTTGTTAGTTTTTTCCAACATAGTAAGCAAGCACAAAAATTCCATCTGTGAAACAGGGGAAGAAACAGGGAGTTGAGTGTTGGTAGTTAAAACTGGAGCTGGAGCATTTGGATCAGCTCGAGTAGGAACACCAGCATTAATTGCACTTGTGTCAATCCTATTGGATCTGGTCTCTATGGTGCAACCGAGTTGGATCGGGGAGGCACCATTGTCGCGGCTCGGAGGAACACCTCAGTCCAGATCGTGACAGCACCATCGTCTCGGGAGGTTTGCGGTTCCCTACCTTTTCGTGGAGCCATGAAGTCTAAACCCGTTGAAATCAAATAAAACTTCAAAAACGGTAAAAATGCGGACTATTTTTTTGGATTTGAAAATCCAAACAGTACAATGATAATCCGAAAGGCTGAGAATTCGACGTACTCAATGAAAGCACCAAAATGTTAGATCAAAAAGTGGTTCTAACACCCAACTGACTAGAAATCATGGAGAATTATAATGTAAAAACAGATAAAAAGCAATCGACACATAAGATTTATAGTGGTTCAGCGTTATTGAGCCTACGTCCACTTTGTAGTTCTTTAATTGATGAATTGATTACAAGTACTATGTTGATTGTCTCTCAACCTCACAACTACAATTAATAATCTCTCCAAATCTTAGAACTAAACTCAGGAATATAGAGTACAATCTAAATAAAACAGAGAAATATTGTTAATGGTGAAGCTTGAGTACTTAGAATGCCAAAAGATCCTTCAATATGGCAAGTCTTGGTGTATTTACAAGTGGATAATACAAGCGGGTCGGATGCCATGTGGGTCCCATCCCATAAATGTCGGATTCAGACATGTTGAAGTGGTTCCAGCTCATCAGCTTCATGGGTTTGTGGGTAGTTACCGCTCCGCCTTTATAGGAACGTGGAGAAACTGCTTCAGTATATTGGATCCGGATCGGATCGAACATAGGGTGCCCCTACCCAGTCGGATGTTCTCTCCTACATGCCTTCAAATGTTATGCGGATCGGGTAGTAGTGCCCCGACCCGACCCGCTGATGGTGCTTGGGAACATAGCCGCTTGTGTGTGTGGATCGAGTCATGGTTCCAACGATCCACTCCGGTCTTACTCAACATGTGTTGATGCATAAGTTCTCCCCTTCAACTCAGGATTCCTTAATCGATTCGATCCGACTTCGTTACTTATAAATAGTCATCTAGACGTTGTGTGGCCCAGTCATAAAGTGGGCAAACAACAATAATCTTTACAAAAATAAAAATTGTAAATTTAATACATACATCAGAGAACTAATCTTTAAATCAGTATGAACAGTTATAACAATATTTCCTCGATTTTTTTAAGAATATATCAAACAGACACAGTGGAAAATTGAAGAAATATATAAGAATACGCCTTGGCCCTTCAACTCCTCTTCTAAGCCTCAAAGCAAACCAAAATTTAATCTAACTTGAAAATATACTTGGTCTGATTGAGTATTATAATGAAATAACACCCGAATCAGTCTGGCAAACCAGCATGAGAAAATTCAAATCACGGGTAATTTATTCCTTAACTTATAAATCTTTTAATCAAAGGTATCTCATAAAACCACACCACATATAAACATGGACAGATTTTTATCTTACGATAACCGAAACACTTTTTTATTATAAATCTGGGGATTTTGTAATAATGTCTAAAATCTACATATTGATATATCAAAATAGCCGAAATGCTTGCATCTCATGTTCCAACATAATAATATATTAACCAAGTCTGAAGGTTAGTAATGGAGAATGGATTCCAACTATGAAAAGGTAAGGGTCAGCCCATTGAATCCATAACATAAAATGTACAAAAGGCTGCCCTAATTTACACCTCAGCTACTTAGGACAGGAACCATCCTTAAAATGTATGACGCCAAATATTATCACCACGGTTGATAAGAAACCGTATATGGGACCCGAAGCATACAAGGATAATTGACTATAGATATAAAATCATCATATCCTAATGGGAGCGACCTACATAGCCTTACCATATGTCCCTTCTTTAGTTATTTACCTGGTGATAAAGCTGAATGTTACATATACCTTAAAAATAGTAGAATATTTTGTAATTCTAATTGACACGAACCACATCCCCAATCCACAGTGGTAAGGACTGCATTTGGAATATAACACATTAATTACATTAGTAAATTACAGAATAAGCGTAATACAGAAAATCTGAGAACAATATACATCATCTTACATCAGCGTAAACAAACATCGTATTTAGAGTTACACAGTTTTACATGATCCTACTTAGTACACAACATCGTTTCATCAAAAAGATATCAAGTTTGCAGCGGAATCAAATATAATTATACATAAGATAATGTTTTAAAAGTACAAAAGAAATGATAAAAGATCCAACTTCATCTTCAACCAAAATAGCTCCCACAGCTCCGGTGCATATCCAAAAGAAAGAAAATAACATGATCACTTGGTTGCCCATGTGAAAATATAGGCACCCGAGTTTGCAAGGGAAAAAAAACTACGAGTCAATCATGGGATTAATATGAAAAATCTACATTTACTTAACTTATGTAAAAGATAAGGAAAATCACAGGACCACATCGTATGACACAGAACGGGTTTACTCCGCTAGATTTCCAGTGCATAAAATAAAGTAAAATAAAATAAAACAATGCAATGCTTTTTAGAAAAATGAAATTGTTATAAGACTCAGGTCCCATCACACAATGCAACGCAAGCCAAAGGAGAGAGTTTTACCTTATAACGGTTAAATATGCTTGATACGAGGAAACTAATAATCATTTGATATTATTATTAGTGTATAGGTGTTTTAAAACAATTTCAACGTAAAGGTATCAATCTTAGAAGGCATAGTACCCCATCCTACTATGTCGCCATAGATATACAACTAAAACTGTAGAGTCATGTATTCGAAATTGGATTCCATCTATGAGTCGAGGAAAAGGATCTTCCTTATCCGATTCGGGCCATCTCGAGCGGGATGCCCAGGATCAATACACGTGACCCTTTGATCTTGTAGGGCCGGTCCATAATTACTTTTGTGGATTAGTTATTCCTGAACAATACGTTTCTCGGTCCTATCAGACCTATAGCCTTATCAGTGCGTCGTACATATGAGCCTTTTACGGCCCTATATCTGAGGAGCCTCACTATCCAATCATCCACATAAGTAAAATGTCTGGACTCCATACCACGACATCACCTCTAGCTAGAAAGGAACGCATGCACTTTCTGTTGTCCCTAATCCCGTTTTTGACTCATATCAGGGTGTAAAGCTCGCGAATTAACCCTATACACAATGCTAGGTTATACTAAAGCCACACTTTGATCATCATCCACAAAGCTCTGCTTTTCAACAAAAGCTTTGATACATACATCTCAACATTTCACATTGTCAGTTCATACCATACAACTGATGTCTACCGGTATATAACCTCTGAGATCGTACGACTTAGAGAAGGGTGTTAAACTAAGAGAATAAATTCTCCGCCACCAAATAGATGTATATTAAGCTGAGATCAATTTATATATCATAAAATACAATGTCCAACACATAATCCATTTATAAGTTCGTTCTAGGTCTGAACGAAATCGGAGGCACCTTATTCCTCATCCCATTGGTCCAATACAAGAGAGAGGTCCTCGCCTATCCAAACAATCAACAAGTACGTCCGGACAACTACCACTATAACCCCTTCATGGGAGCTACCAAAGTCCAAGTCATTTGTAGTAATCCATCTGATGTGAAGATTGTCGGTCTTGCATCGTCTTCAATATCTTTGACTTATAATTGTCGTTTAATTATTTGAAATGGTTTAAACCCGGTCTTTTCAAACAATTCTCAAATAAACAAATCAAATCAAATTCTTATTCAAATGATTGATTTACCAATTAAACCTTTTTTTTAATTGGTCTCTTTCTTAAGATTCAAAATCTTATTCTTTGCTCTCGTTAAGCCAATTTGGATTTAACTAATCATTTCATCACCTTATAAAAAGGTTAGCTTAAAAATTCAATTCAGTTCATGGATTGGATTCCTCATTCTCGAATATCGCCAAAATCGAATATATATATATAAGCTATCGTGTAAAATCTCCCAATAACACTCAATCATTTTTATTCGTACAAACCAGGTGAAATTGGTTTATAATTATTCCAAACCATTTATAATACTTTAATACGATTTTTCACTATTTTATGTTTATAAAAATAGTCCATTTCAGTTGAAAGACCTTTCAAGCCATTCGACTGCACTAGTGCTATTTTTATTCAAATTTTTATTCAAACCTGAATTAAAAATTGCTAACAATATAACTGTTGAACCTTAACATATTTATTACCAGTGGAGATACTTTTTCGAACCGAATCCAATGGTTCTAATTTTAAGAAAATCCGACGATCAGATCTCCCAGTATACTCATTTAAAATTATGAGTCGAAAACGCGAACTATTGTTGCGTTGTATGTTTATTTTAATTTATATTCGACGTATATAAATATTATATGACGAACGGCTTCTAAACTATTTTATTTATTAAATAATTGGCTAACGCCTTAAATTTTCGGAAAAATTCGCCATGACCTCCTTTGTACGGAGTGCTCAAAAGAATCACAACTCGCTTAAAAAGGCCCACATAAATTTATATATATATACATATATATATATATATACCCAACTAATGTAAATTGGGAGATGTCTAAAAATATATTATCCCAACACCTTTGAGTGAGATTTAGATCATGTGAACAACCATTGTGGCTTACATACATGTAAGAGAGACATGTATATTTCTGTCATCTCAAGACCCGTGTGGGGTTTGTTATTAAATCCTGTGATTCCATTATATGTTTATTTAGTCCGTGTCATATAGGAATCCACAACTTCATGCTATATGATTTTATTGTCCAGTCCACATCTGATAATTATTATGCCATTACTTGTGCTTTGGTTCTTTTGTTCTCGTTGTATAAGCATCAAATTAATGTACGTTATACGGTTCACAACATATAAGCATCAAGCAACTACATGCTATATGGGTATGTTATGCTATGCTATGCAGTGTGGTCCATATTTGTTTACAATCCAATGGTGTATGTTTAATTACATCCAAGAAACCATCACAATGCATTCAATTCACACATAATCAATAATAATAAATAAATTGCGCAATCAATGTCATTTAAGGCGCAGTTAATTCTAAATAAACTTGCTGAATAATTTAAATGATAAACTGAAAGGGGATATCATCTATAACTGATAAAAATAACATTTTTTTCTAACTAATCTATATTTAGCATAGAAATAAACTTGGGCGATCAATGATAAACATGATTAAATATTTTTAATCAACAACTAGCAAATAATAAAATTCATTATTTTACTACGCGAATTTTATTT
Source organism: Allium sativum (assembly GCA_030737875.1). Taxonomy (NCBI): domain Eukaryota; kingdom Viridiplantae; phylum Streptophyta; class Magnoliopsida; order Asparagales; family Amaryllidaceae; genus Allium; species Allium sativum. Next base: position 588,448,106 of record CM060918.1, on the reverse strand, counting down.
CCATGCAAACATCCATAACCATGCGTGTCTTGATTAAAAATGACGTTTTTATCTTTCTAGTCGCCAACTAACATCTTAATAAATTATTATTAATAATCCATACTCATTGTATAAGTTCACAGTTAATTTTATTTTTAACTACCAATTATTTATATCGAATATAAATTTTATTTAACCCTTTTAAGTTACGGTTTCTTATCGTCGATACCGTACATATCCAAACTACTTCCATATATCGACTAAAAATGATATTTTTAACTTGCTAAACTTAACATCACAATATATTTTATTTACTAATTAATACCCATCATTTAATTTTATAATTAACTTGCAAATGATTATTTTCTAATCTAGCCCTTTATAAGTGAGACTAGATTTCTCACCGAGATTTCCACTGCAATCATTCGTGCGAAGGAATGAAAACACTTTCCGGCATCCATGTGGCTTTCTAGAAGTCCACAGAGCTTAAACCACTCACTAACACTAACTCGCGAATATTGGTAGATCCGGAAGTTTGGAGCTTAACGAAGGGTGAAACGGGCACGAACGGAGGTACTGGAGGTGCGGGGCCCGCTGTTCAGACTTGGCGTAGCGAGGGGAGAGGGTATTGGGGCTTGTAGAAGGAGTTATAGAACAGTATGGAGGGGGTAGGAAGTGTCGGAGGGGGAATAGGAGGAATTTTGGCTCGCGGAAGCAAAAGGGGGTTATTGGGGTCGGCGGCGACGCATAAGGGTGCGGGCTGGCGTGGGGATGCGGCGGGTGGTGGCTCAGGAGGAAGGAAGGCGGTGGTAAAAGGGGAGGGTAGAGGTGGTCACCATTTTTGAGAGAAAGAGGAGGAGAAGGATAGAAGGAAAAACGGAAAACAAAAAAGGAGGGGCCCAATTGCAAAATAACCGCCCCTTACTTGGATTGCTGATGTGGCACGATCCGTTGAGTCCAAACAAAACCACCTTGGCCCGTTGGATGGCCTTCGTTTTAATTTAAATTCGATAACTTCACGTTTATAAAAGTGTGCTAGTTAGCCTCTACCTCTTTTGATCGCACGATCACAAAGTAATCCGTTTGCTACAAAAATTCGATTATGATAATAAATATAATTCTAAATCTAACGGATCAGGTTTCGTCGAATTCTGATTTCGTTTGACTTTTCGTTTTATTTTTTAATCGAGTTTTAGCTTGTTTTAGAAATGCGATTTTAGCGTATTTTTTTACTCTTGCACGCCCACATACTAGGTCCAAAAATTATGAAACTCGGGATTCTACCATTATTCGCACTACGGATTTAATAAAAAATGTTTTCATTAAATTTTGAGGTCATTCCAACAACGTTCCTTTCTAAATTGTTCGCCAATATTACATCGAATGGTTTTATCGCGCACGGCCACACACTGACTCCATTTGGCGCGAAATTTGATATGCGCAATGATTTAATATTCCGATTTCAACAAAATTGGTTTCGTCGAAATGGAGGTTGCTAGCAAAATATCCATTTTTAAGGGCTATGTGATTCTATTAAAACTGATTTTTGAAATTTGATTGTGTTTTCTTATAAAATTGTATTAAAACTAATTTTTAAATTGGTTGTGAAACTCCGGGTTGTTACAATCTCCCCCACTTAGATTTTTTTGCCCCCGAAAAGAAAGAAAACAGTAAAGCAAGAAATAAAATAATATAAGTTTACCTCTCATAAGAGCTACTCATAGATATCCACTCTGCACCTGGGATGAGCCTGTCTAATGTTATCCTTTGTCTCCCGTATACAATCTCTAGGATCTCCACTCCACTGTACCTTGACCAGATGGACCTTCATGTTTCTTATATCCCTTGTCTCGAGGCCAATTATCTTCATTAGCTCATTATGCAAAGACAAATTTGGGGTAATATCTAATATCGATTGCGATGCCTCTTCAACAATCAAGTCTGGATCATGTACATGCTTCTGAAGTTCAGAAACGTGAAACGCATCATGAACTCCGGGTAACCAATCTGGCAACTTAACCCTATAAAATAGAGTTCCTATTCTTTCCAGTATCGGGAACGAACAAATATATTTGTGTGCTAACTTCCCTATTTTCCTGAAACAGACCACTCCTGTCAACGGAAAACTTTCAAATCTACACGATCACCAACGAAAAATGCCAAGTCTTTTCTTCTAGAATCTGCATAACATTTCTGTCTGCTCTACGCTGCTTTCAATCACTTCTTAATGAAATCCACTTTATCTACGGCTTCTTGGATCATATTTGGACCCAACACTAGCCGGTTTCCAGGCTCTATCCAAAATGCTCGAGATCTACAAGGTCTACCATATAACGCTTCAAATAGAGACAATGTCGAACTTGCTTGGAAGCAGTTATTATAAGTGAACTCAACCAAGTGTATATGATCCTCCCAAGATCCTTTGAAATCGAGAATACACGCTCATAACAAGTCTTCTAAAACATGTTTCACCCTCTCAGTTTGACCATCTGTCTGAGGATGATATGCCCTAAAATTTAGCTTCGTTCCTAGTTCAGACTGAAATGCCTCCTAGAACTTACTGGCGAAAATTGGATCTCGATCACTAACTGTTCTGCTGGGAACACCATGCAATAGAACAATCTCTTTAACATATATCTGAGAAAGACTCTGCGCTGTCCTATTTGATTTCCTAGAATAAAATGAGCACTCGTTGGACAATCTACTATAACCCAAATGTATTATTACCTTTCTTGGTTCTAGAAAGACCATCAATGAAATCCATAGAAATTTGATCCCACTTCTATTCTGGAACCTCTAACAGTTGTAGCAACCCAGCTACCTTTTGTTGATCACTCTTAATCTATTGGCAAGTTGGGCACCTGCTAACATATATAGAGATATTTCTCTTCATCGACTTCCACCAGAATGTACGCTTAAGATCTTGATACATCTTACTTACCCCTGGATGAATACTTAGCTTGGATTTGTGGCATTCATCCATTACTTTTCTTCTGAGCTAAGGAATATTCGAAACACAGATTTGGCCTAGTAATCTCAGAATTCCTTTTCTATCAACCTGAAATTCCAAGACTTCGCCTTCCTAAATTCTCTTGCTAATCCTCTGAAAAAACTCATCGTCTTTTTTATAGGACAGAAATATTCTCAATTAACGAGGGTGTAACAATAAAATTAGCAATAATTGCATTCTTTCTATTGAGCGTGTCTTCCAAAACATTGGCTTTCCCTGGAGTATACAAAATATCTAGATCATATGTTCAAAGAAACTCTAACCAACGTTGTTGTCTCAAATTCTAATATTTTTGGATGAACAGATATTTCAAAGATTTATGATCTGCATATAACTTAAACTTCTCACCCAATAGGTAGTGCCTTCAAATCTTTAAGGAAAATATCACTACTAATAACTCTAAGTCGTGAGTAACATACCTTTTTCATAGGGCTTCAACTGACGACTTTCATAAGCCACTACTTGGCCTTTTTGCATTAGCACTGTGCCAACTCCTTCATGAGAAGCATCCATGTAGACAGTTAAATCATGATTGCCATCTATAATAGTCAACACTGGAGCAGTAGTCGATCTTTCTATCGTCTCTTGGAAAGTTGCTTCGCATTCTGTCATCTAATTAAACTAGGCATGCTTCTTTGTAAGCTTCGTCAATGGACTAATATCTTCGAAAAATCCTTAACGGATTTCCGATAATAACTTGCCAACCCTAGAAAACTTCTGTGGGAGTGCTACGTTGCTTCCAATCTCGGATGGCTGTAGCCTTATCTAGATCTACTAATATGTCTTCCTTTGATACAACATGAACAAGGAACTTCACTTCTTCTTTCCAAAATATGAATTTAGAAAATTTGGCTTTTAATATATTCTTTCTCATAATTCCAAAACCTAATCTAAATGCTTTGCATGCTCACTAACTGACTTCGAGAAGAATAAAATATCATTAATGAAAACCAGCACAAATTTATTTAACACTCCACGGAATACCCGATTCATTAGATAAACAAAACAAGCAGGCGTGTAACATAACCCAAATGGCATCACTAACCATTCATAAAATAAGCTTGGACCTCTGAAACCTGTCAAAAGAACACATTCTTCCGTAATTCCTAATTAATGAAAACCTGTAATCAGGTCCATCTTAGAAAATACTTGCACTCCATTCAAGCGATCTAACAAATCATCAATACGAGGCAGTGGATATTTATTCTTGAGTATCTGCTTATTGAGGTCTTGGTAATCTATAAACAATCTAAGAGTACCGTCTAACTTCGGAACGAACACCACTGCTGCTCTCCAACTCGAGAAACTAAGTATGATTAGACCTTTCCAAACAACTATCGAGTTTGATCACTTAACTCTTCTTTTTTTTTCAATGTCATTCTCTGAATTGCATGCACAACTGGCCTCGCATTCGAAACTAGATCAATTCTGAAATCAATTTCTCTTCGTAGGGGTAGGCTATCAACTTCTTCGAACACATCTGCATAATCCTTAACCACAGGAATATTTTTGAACGAAGTGGAGGAAACTTCAAGGGCAGACCAAAATTCATTTCTATCTGAACTTGAACCTTCGCATGGTACAGTGATAATATTTCCAAACTTAGTTTTAACTTTAACAATTCTATCCATACACTAACTTCAGATTCGTACATAATCAACCAATCTAACCCCAGAATAGTATTGAACTCAGTAAGATTCATGAAGATCAAATTGAAAGAAAACCGGTAATAAGAATAAGAGAAGTGCACTCTACAATATATACAAAGATCGAGGGAACCTCCTATCGAATTATGGACACTAATGGGTTCTTCAAGATTCCTCAATTTTAAATTTAATTTCTTTTCCATGTTACTTGAAATGAAACTTCATGATGCGCCTGTATCAACTAATTCTTTAACAAGAACATTTCTAACTATAAGCGTACCTTCCAAGACATCTGGCCTTCCTCCCCCGGTAGGAGTTGCTGGAGCCTCTGCCACATTATACACATGAGCCACTTCGGACTTTTTCAGCAGCGAACAATACTTTATAATGTGTCTCGTCTTATGGCAATTTAGCACTTCTTGTTATCACGAGGCTTCTAGCTAGATATGGATTCATTCCTTCTCGACCTCTTAGGAGCTTTGCACTCATTAGCCTAATGCCCAAACTGATCGCAGTTATAACACTTAACTTTTGCTCGTTTATCTTATTCGGGCTTTGCTTCTTCAATCTTGCTTGTCTCGGGCTTCTTATTAGGAAATTTTCTTTTATTACCCGACTAACTTCTTTCCCTATCTTCCTGAGCATTTCTCTTGTCGATATTCTCGTACCTGCAAGCCATCTCGACAACCTTGGCAAATGGGAGCTCTATATGAGCTGTTACTCAGCTACGGTACCACGTCTAAAGACTCTTAATGAACTTATTGTTTTTCTTAGCTGGTTGTTGAATAGTTCTGGTTCAAAACGAGAGAGTTCATTGAATATGATGACATATCCATGAATGATCTTGTCACTTTGCCAGAGATTAGCAAACTCATCATACGAGCACTCAACTTCTTGCTATGGGACAAACCTTTCTTCGAAAACTTCCTTAAACCTTACCCAATTCATATCCACACCCGGATTACCCAATGCCACAGCTTCCCACCAAATTAGGGCTCTATCTTTGAGTAACCAGGATGTTAAAAGCCTCTTTCTATTATCTTCCAATTCTAGGCCTTGGAAGATCCATTCGCAAGACCTCGTCCATGCTTAAGCTTCAATTACAGAACCGCTACCTATGAATGGTACTCCGCCCAAATTCATATACTTCTTGGTGATAGTATCAAGATCAAATTGTTGTTGCGGCAGCGGTTGTTGTGGCAATACAGACTCAATATTGGCTTTTTATTCTTCTTCTGTGAGGTTGGGTTGGTTATTAACAATGGGATGTCTTCCCTTTCTATACCTCTACCCCTACCTCTCCAGCCTCTGCCCCTTTCAACATTTTCTTTCACGTCTACGAATAGCAAGAAAAGAGTCAAGCTAACATAAAATATATCTTAAGGAATGTTAAGAGTATAAAGACACATGCATAAATGACGATGCAATTACTGAGTTATATGTTATTCTGATGTACTCACTCTATGATATTACTAATCCTATCTCTAATGAGTTACTCATCCTAGAATACTATTGATTATATCTCTGACAAGTCATTCAATACGTTATATTCCAGAACTAAGGTTAACCAAAGCCCTGATACCAAGATGACATGACCCAAACGCCCGATCCATGGTGGTAAGGACAACATTTGGAATATAGCACATTAATCACATCAGAAAATCACCGAAAAAGCATAATATAGAAAATCAGAGAATAATATACATCATCTTACATGAGTGGAAAAAACATCATCATCAGAGTTACACAGTTTTACGGGATCCTACTTAGTACACAACATCATTTTATTAAACAGATAACAACTTTTCAGTAGAATCAAATATAATTATACATAAGATAGTGTAAGATAGTGTTTTAAAAGTTTAAAAGAAGTGATCAAAAATCCAATTTCATCTTCAACCAAAATAGCACCCATAGCTCCGTTGCATATCCAAAAGAAAGCAAATAACCTGATCACTTGGTTGCCCATGTAAAAATATGGGCACCCGAGTTAGCAAGGGAAAAACAAACTACGAGTCAGTCATGGGACTAGTATGAGAAATACTACATTTACATAACTTATTTAAAAGATAAAGCAAATCACAGGACCACGCTATATGACACAGAACGGGTTTACTCCACTAGATTATTAGTGCATAAAATAAAGTAAAATAAAATAAAACAATACAATGCTATTTAGAAAAATGAAGCCGTTATAAGACTCGGGTCCCATTACACAATGCAACGCAAGCCAGAGGACAGAGTTTTACCTTATAGTGGTTAAATATGCTTGATATGAGGAAAATAAAAACCATTTGATATTATTATTAGTGTCTATGTGTTTTAAAACAATTTCAACATAAATGTATCAATCTTAAATGGCATAGTAACTTATCCAACTATGTCGCTATAGGTATACAACTAAAACCATACAGTTGTGTATTGGAAATTGGATTCCATGTATGAGTCGAGGCAAAGGATCTTCCTTATTTGATTCGGGTCATCTCTATCGGGATGCCCAGGATCGACACACGTGGCCCTTGGATCTCGCAGGGTCGGTCCACAATTACTTTTATGATTAGTTATTCCTGAACAATACGTTTCCCGGTCCTATCAGACCTATTACCTGGACAGTACATCATACATATGAGCCATTTATGGCCCTATATCCGAGGCACCTCGCTATCCAATCATCCACATATGTAAAATGTCTAGGCTCTATATCATACATCGCCTCTAGCTAGAAACGCATGCACTCCATGCTGTCCCTAATCCCGTTTTTGACAAATATTGTGGTGTGAAGCTTGCAAATTATCGTTATACACAAAGCTACGCTTCATTAAAGCCACGCTTTGATCATCATCCACAACGCTCTGCTTTCCAACAGAAGCTTTGATCCATTCATCTCAGCATGCCACATTGTCAGTTCATAAAATACGACTGATGTCTACCGATATATAACCTCTAAACTCGTACGTCTCAGAGAAGGGCGTTAAGCTAAGAGAATAAATTCTTCGCCACCAAAAAGATATATATTTAGCAGAGATCAATTTGTATAGCAAAAAATACAATGTCAGACACACAATCCATTAACAAGTTCGCTTTGGGTCTGAACGAAACAAGAGGCACCTTATTCCTCATCCCATATGTGCAATATAGGAGAGAGGTCCCCATATATCCGAACAATCAACAACTACATCCGGACATCTATCACTATAACCCCTTCATGGGAGCTACCAAAATCCATGGCATCAATAGTAATCCATTCGATGTGAAGAATGTCAGTCTTGCATCATCTTCAATATCTTTGACATTTAATCGTCGTATAATTATTTGAAATTGGTTAAACCCGATCTTTTCAAATAATTCTCAGATAAACAAATCAAATCAAACTCATATTCTGAATTATTGATTCACCAATTAAACCTCTTTTAATTGGTCTCTTTCTTAAGATTTAAAATCTTATTCTTTTCTCTGGTTAAGGAAATTTGGTTTTCACTAATCATTTCATCACGTTATAAAAAGGTTAACTTAAGAAATCCATTCAATTCATGAATTGAAATCCTCATTCTCGAATACCACCAAAATCGAAAAGATATAAGCTATCGTGTAAAAATCGCCCAATCGCACTCAACCATTTTTATTCGTATAAACCAGGTGAAATTGGTTTATAATTATTCCGAACCGTTGATAATATTTTAAAAAAAAATCACCATTTTCATATTCATAAAAATAGTTCATTTCAGGTCATTCAACTGCACCGACATTGTTTTTATTCAAACTTGAATTAAACTTTTCTGAAAATCTAACCATTGAATCTCAACATATTTATTATCATTGGAAAGATTTTCTCGAACCGAATCCAATAGTTCTAATTTCAATAAAATCCGACAGTCGGATCTTCCGGTATACTCATTTAAAATTTCGAGTCGTAAACGCGAACGATTGATGTGCTATACATTTATTTTAATTAATTTATATTCGATGTATATAAATATTATACAAGAATGACTTCTAAACTATTTTATTTATTAAATATTTGGCTAACGCCTTAAATTTTCAGAAAAAATCGCCATAACCTCCTTTGTACAGAGTGCTCAGAAAAATCACAACTAGCCTAAAACAGCCCGCATAAATATATATATATATGTATGTATATATATATATATATATATAACCAATGTAAATTGGGAGATGTGTAAAAATATATCATCCGAAAACCCATTAGTGGGATTTAAATCATGTGAACAACCATTATGACTTAAATACATGCAAGGGAGACGTGTATGTTTCTGTCATCTCAAGACTCGTGTGGGTTCATTATTAAATCCTGTGATTTCTGTTATAGGTTTATTTAGTCCATATCATATAAACATCCACAATTTCATGCTATATGATTTTATTGTCCAGTCCACATCTGATAATCATTATGCCATTACCCGTCCTTCGGTTCTTTTGTTCTCATCGTATAGGCATCAAATAAATGTATGTTATACGGTTCACAACATATAAGCATCTAGCAACTACATGCTTATATGGTTATGCTATGGTATGCTATGAAATGTGGTCCCTATTTGTTTACGATCCAATGGTGTATGTTTAATTACATTCAAGAAACCACCACAACACATTTAATTCACACACAATCAATAATAATAAATAAATTGCACAATGAATGCCATTTAAGGCGCAGTTAATTCTAAACAAACTTGGTGAATAATTTAAATTATAAATTGAAAAGGGATATCATTTACAGCTAACAAAAATGGTATTTTAATCTAATTAATCTATATTTAGCATAGAAATAAACTTGGGCGATCAATGATAAACATGATTAAATATTTTTAATCAACAACTATCAATTAAATAAAATTCACTACTTTACTATGCGAATTTTATTTTCACGCACACATCCATAACCACTCGTATCTTGATATTTTTATCTTTTTAGTCGCCAACTAGTGTCTTAATAAATTATTATTAATCCACATTCATCGTATAACTTCACAATTAATTTTATTTTTAATTACCAATTATTTATAGCGAATTGTAAATTTTATATAAGCCCTTTTAAGCTATGGTTTCTTGTCATCGATACCGTTTTACATATATATGTTACGTATCCAAACTACTTCGCATATATCGACTGAAAATAATATTTTTAACTTGCTAACCATATTTTAGCACCGTAATAAATTTTATTTACTAACTAATACTCATCATTTGATTTTTTAATTAACTTGCAAATGATTATTTTCTAATCTAGTACTTTTATAAGTGAGATTATATTTCTCACCGAGATTTCCACTCTTCCAATCTTTTGTGCGGAGGAATGAAAACACTTTCCAGCTTCCACGCAACATTACGGAGGTCCACAAAGCTTAAACAACTCGCTAACACTCACTAACTCGCGGATATTGGTAAATATAGGAGTTTGGAGCTTAACGGAGGGTGAAATGGGCACGAACGAAGGTGTTGGAGGTGTGGGGTCCACTATCCGGGCTTGGCGCAGTGAGGGGAGAGGGTATTGGGGATTGTAGAGGGTATAAAAGGAGGTGTAGAAGAGTAAGGAATTGGTAGGAAGGGTCAGAAGGGGGAAAAGAGGAATTTTGGCTCGGGGAAGCAAATGGGGGTTGTTGGGCTCGATGGCGGCGCCTGGGGGTGTGGGCTGGCGTGGCGAAGCGGCGAGTGGTGGCTCAGGCAGAGGGAGAGCAGTGGCAAAGGCGGAGAGTGGAGGTTGTCACCATTTTTGAGAGAAAGAGAAGGAGAAGGAGAAAGGAGGAAAGAAGGAGAAAAGAAAAGAAAGAAAAGGAGGGGCCTAATTGCAAAATAACCGCCCCTCACGTAGATGCTGATGTGGTGCGATCCGGTGATTTTAAAAAAAACCACCTTGGCCATCCACCCATTGGATGACCTTCATTTTAATTTAAATTCTATAACTTCACGTTTATAAAAGTGTGCTAGTTAGCCTCCACCTCTTTTGATCGCACGATCACAAATTTATTCCGTTTGCTACGAAATTTTGGAGTACGACAATAAACGTAATTCCGAACCCAACAGATAAGGTTTCGTCGAATTCTGGGTTTGTTCGACTTTCTGATTTATTTTTTGATCGAGTTCCAACTTTTTTTAGAAATTCGATTTTATCGTACGTTATACTCTTTCACGCCCACACGCTAGCTCCAAAAATTATGAAACTCGGGATTCTACAATTATTCGACACTATGGATTCAAAAAAAGGTTTACCTAAATTCCGAGGTCATCCCAACAACGTTCCTTTGTAAACTGATCATCGGTATTACATCAAATGGTTTTATCGTGCACAGCCACATACTAACTTCTTTGGGCACAAAATTTGAAATCTAGCAATGATGTAATATTCCGAATCTGAAGAAATTGGTTTCGTCGAAAACGGAGGTTGCTAGTAAAATTTCCATTTTTAAGGGCTATGTAATTCTATTAAAACTGATTTTTGAAATTTGATCGTGTTTTCTTATAAAATTATATTAAAAATAATTTTTAAATTGGTTGTGAAATTCTAGGTTGTTATCCTAACATTGCACTCTACGGAGATATGCAATGCTAAACATGTCCTGCCTTCACTAATTTCTGCTAATCAAACTGCTTTCTTGCCAAATAAAAATATCCTTAATAATGTGTTGTTAGCTCATGAACTACTTAGAGGCTATAAAACTAGCAACATTTCACCTAGGGATATATTAAAACTTGATATTATGAAATCCTTTGGCACTCTACAAAGGAAGTCAATTACTAGAATTCTTAGCTATATGAATTTTCTACCTTGTTTCAATGCTTGGATTTATGCATGCATTAGTTTAGCACATTTCTCTGTGAATGTTAATGGTACCCTGTTGGCTTTTTCTAAAGTAAACAAGGAATTAGGCAAGAAGACCCAATCTCTGCTTATATTTTTATAATTAATATGGGGCTCCTGACTATAATGCTAGATGATCTAGTTGAGAAAAAGCAATTTGATCCCCACCCTAAAAACCCAAGTATTACTTCTCTTATGTTTGCAGATGACTTAATAATATTATGCAAACCTAATACCAATACTATCACTAGTATCATGCAAACACCAGAAAGGTTCTCATGTAGGCATCACTCAGATTCGCAACCTTACTGATCTCAACTAAAATGATTCAACTATAACTTATCTTGGTTTGCCTTTGGCAACTTCCAGAATGACTGCACAACAGTGTCTTCCTTTATACGAAAAAATCACCAATAGACTTGAATGTTGGTCAATTAGAATGTCAAGTCAGGATGGGAGAATCACTTTAATAAAAGTTGTAGTGATTGCCATGCAAGTGTATTGGGCAAACACTTTTATCCTTCCACAAAAGCTACTCAGTATGATCAAAACTGCATTTATGTTATTTTGTTGGAAGGGTAATATACACATGAAGTACCTGGCTCCCATTTCCTTTGCTCACCTTGAAAAACAAATTAACAAAGGGGAATGGGTAATATAAACACTTGCTACTGGAATCGAGCAGCATCTGGCAAACATTTAGATAATATATTGAATAAGGGCATAACTTTGTATGAAAGAGCTTAATTAAGCTTAAGGAATTATTACTACCATTCTTTAAATATAGGAATTTAGCTTTTGATCATATAGACTTTTGGGAAGACCCTTGGCTGATATTTGGTTTAATTTTTGATAATACAGTCTCTTAGCTTAACAAATACCAATACGGTATGAGTCATACCAGTATTGCAGCAGGTATTCGCAATGGCAACCTAGTTTGCTTATCAAATACTTCCAATCAGAATATAATGGCTCTTTGGAGAATAATTCACAACCACAAGGTATTTGAGGATGCTACTACATGCACTATGTGGAAATGGCAAGATGAGACGTTTAACATTAAAAGTTTGAACTACTCGTTACTTGGTTTTTCAGGTCTCCTTGAATGCAGATGGCACATACTAGTTTGGAGAAGATACAATAGAGCTAAAGAGAACCTATGCTTATGGAAAATTCTAAATGGAGTTATTTTTTACCAAACACTAGTTAGCTACTCGGGGAATGATGGTTGAATAACAATGCAACTTCTGCAGCCAGCAAAACAAAACTGTGCAGTATCTGTTCTTTGATTGCACTATCACTCAGCAACTTTGGAATGAAGCTTAGGCTCAACTTGGTGGAGGAAATCATACTCACTGCAATCTATAACTCGGAAGAAATTAGAAATAAGGCAAAAGGTAGAAAAATGAAGGCAAGATTTTATAACTACGTGCTGAAAAAGATTGTGACAAACGTTGGAAAGAAAGGAGTACACGACATCCAAGAGGGACTCAAATACATAAAATTTACTTAAGACCCTTGAATTTTGGCTAGTGGAAACAACTTTTTTGGCATGACATCCAGGAGGGATGTAGCGGCCCGCAAATCCATACCATCTGAGCTGACTAATACAACTCACATCCAACTCAAGTAATATAGAAATATGAGTCATTAGGGTTAAAGAAACAGAAATAGACAGAAGAACAGAAATAACAAAACAGAACCACACAGTGGAAACAATAAAATATGTTATATAACATAACTTTGAAATACAAATCTGTTTTGTATATACATATCAGAGTACAACATAACATTTGATACAGCGGAAATAACTCTAAATAACTAACGGTGAAGCCTCCGACTTCAAGCTCCTCCAAATTTATCTGTAAAAGCCTGAAACACTTGACTGCCCATACAAATTTGGGTACCTAAGAGTTTAGGAAAAACAAACAAAATAAACTCTGGGTCAGTCATGGGACTGGTGTGTGTAAACTCCAACCATATTGTTTCACTTTGAAAATCCATTTAAAAGAGAAGGATAATAGTAAGACCATCCCACACATAAACATGGATGGTTTTTACCTTACTATAACCCAAAACATTTTTGATATCAAAATCTAGTGATATTATAATAATGTCTAATCAAATAAATAACCAAATAGTAGAATGCTTGCATCTCACGCTCTACATATATAGTATAAAATCAAAAACCGCAGGGCGCTTATTGGAGATTGGATTCCAACTATGACAAGGTATGGGATCACCTCCCGATCAGTGTACTCTAGAGGGGATACACTGGGGTTCAACAAGAACATCTTGCAACCGGCACATACATGACCGACCACTCATTTAGCTTGAGTGTATCGAATATATTGTCACCCACGGTTGTCCGCTGTCCAATCATAATCCATAAGATACAGAATCGAAAGAAGAATAAATAATGAATTTTCTTTAGATCGGTGACAAATATACCCTGCTTGGGTATGACCCATCTAGCCATGCTGCCTGCCCGATTTATGTCATTTCCCGGTTGTGAGGCTTGAGGCTACGTTAAACTTTCAGAATATCTGGTCACCATTTACTTTGAATGCTACATCGTCAAACCAGTCGAATCACTAGTTGATCATCTCAAAATATTACGGGTATAAAAGCAAAGAGAAACGAATTTGTCCGCCACCTGACGTAGTACCCTGAAAAGATCGCCTTATGTAATCTGTTAGGAATACTATGTCAGACATTCGTCCATACAAGTTGTCCTGGGTCTGGACAAACATAACAGCCCTTGCATTTAACTCCATCTTCCGTTATCTTAGGCATAATCTAATTTGCAACGCCTATGCCAATACGGAGTGGTTTTCGGATATGAAATCCAACCGGTCTCTCCGTATTGACAACGATGGTCCAAAAGTTCTTTGATAGCTGGTGATTTAACTATCAAAGGAAAAACAAACATCCATCAACAATCAAATAACCACTGGCCTCTTTTAATTAATATTCAATCATTAACTATATTTCCAATTTCCTTATCGAATTCTATATATTTCGATATATTGATTTCTATTTTCAAAATTTCTTAAAAATATTCTAACTCCTTAAATTTCTAGAAAATTTCGCTAGCACATCCCCTGTACTGGTCAATCGTTCAAACCCCAACTCGTCTCTCTAGGCCCTTTCTATTCAAAAAGAAAACTAAAAAGCCAAGCGGCTTGCCGATTCGGTGCATAAAACCTCATATGGAAATTTAAACATGTAACTTTTTGGTGGGCACTCAATATATATAATCTTCATTCCCTTCATATTCCTTATTCCATACCTGTTTAAATATATTCACAGCCATTTCCAATTCATTTCCATCGATTCAATCCTTTTTAACTTGATTTGCTAATTAATTCGCTAATTGGCAATTTTGCCTAATACACTTTCGATTCGAGCATATCATAAGGAAATATATTTTAATTTGCTTATAAAAATGTCGAACTCCCTTTCTAACTCGAGTTTCATATTTGATTTCAACTTGAATTCACAAATCTGGTTCTCTTAACAGAGGTTAAGTTCGATTCAAACTTTTTCAACTAATTACCTTGAAGTTAGTTAACTTCATTTCATAATGTAAGATCTGATTTTTATATTTTAAAATCACTTCATTCACTCCATTCGAGTTTGTAAACATTTGATAATTCAAATCTGGATTTTTCCAATAAGAAAACAGATTTTATTCACAGAAGATCCTTTTATTGACTAAATAAACCGGTAAGGTTTATAAACGATTATGGCGCTGTTTTTCTGAAAATTTGATTTTTGACATAACTCAAAATCTATAAGGCGAAATCCAAAATTTTCTTTTCCATAAGAAAACTACTATTTAATCAGTCCACGTTTCTGGTTTCATTAAATTCCGACTTATATCGAGTTCTGTATACTCGATTGAAGTTCGAAACGCCTAAATTACGAACTACCGCGCTGTAGCGAGTTCGTTTTAATTAAATTATATATAAATACGTTTAAAACTTCGTTTATAATTACTTTCCAACTCCATTTTCAATAAATCGAACTCGTTATCCAAACTACCTTAACAATTAACATTATTTAAACTCGTCGATGATTCTGTTCCATATTCATAACTAAGTTCAAACCCCCGATTTCTATATTCAAGTCTAATTCACATGAAATTAGATAATTTATGAAATATTGATATCATCGAATTCTAGTTATAAATTTCCTTTATACAAATAATTAATTAATTTAACATCTCTTACCATTACAAACTAATATCATCCCTCGATAATAGTGAAGTCGTTCAAGTTGGGGTACTTTAATTACCTCTTTGACCTTGACCGACAACCTTCTTATCTTGAGACAGATAAAAGTTTGTAATACACAACTGGATTTAAATCTCGCCTCCTACTCCATTTCTTACATTTTGAAATTTATTTCCAAATTACACGATGAAAATTACTTTATCACATTTATAAACATTGTTTATAAATTAACTTCTTATAAAACAAACTTCCCATTTAAAAATCTATTTGAAACTCGAATACCATTTTGGAATATTTTATTTTATAACTTATACATATATATATATATATATTAACATGGACACTATTTTCATATAAAAAATCTAAATTTCTCTTCAATACAGTTCCAAAATCCTTTGGGAATAAATTTATTTCTATAAATTTGACATGCTCGGATTCCAACTATAAATCCAAATAGATTTATTTCAATTTGATAACATTCCGAACATCAGAAATAAATTTCATTGTTTCTGTTCAAAACAATTCTATTTACCCTTTTAAACTTACACTTGAATTAAATTTATAAATTATCTAATGAAATTTTTCATATTTATTTTAAAACGTCATTTATACATTTCACTTCTTGGTTTAAATATTAGAACAAGTTTCTCTTTCAAATTTCATTTGCAAACCCCTTTTGGAAAATGAAATTTCCCTTTTTTAAAATCATGCTTGAATTTACATTTCTAGATTATCCAACGATAATATAATTTTTATTTGTTTATAAACATCGTTTATACATTCCACTTCTTTGTTTTAAATTATTTAAAACAAGTCCTTATTTCAAATCTAATTTGAAATCCATTTCCCATTCTAGAAAATAAATTTTCCTTTTTAATCTTATATTTAAGTATTTATCTATTAATTCGCTAATTGGCAATTTTGCCTAATACACTTTTGATTCGAGCATATCATAAGCAAATATATTTTAATTTGCTTATAAACATATCAAACTCCCTTTCTAACTCGAGTTTCATATTTGATTTCAACTTGAATTCACAAATCCGATTCTCTTAACAGAGGTTAAGTTCGATTCAGACTTTTTCAACTAATTACCTTGAAGTTAGTGAACTTCATTTCAAAATGTAAGATCTGCTTTTTATATTTTAAAATCACTTCGTTCACTCCATTCGAGTTCGTATACATTTGATAATTCAAATCTGAAATTTTCCAATAAGAATACGGATTTTATTCATTGAAGACCCTTTTTATTGATTAAATAAACCGTTAAGGTTTATAAACGATTTTGGCGTTGTTTTTCTGAAAATTTGATTTTTGACATAACTCAAAATCTATAAGGCGAAATCCAGAATTTTATTTTCCATAAGAGATCTATTATTTAATCGGTCCATGTTTCTGGTTTCATTAAATTTTGACTTATATTGAGTTCTATATACTCGATTGAACGCCCAAATTACGAACTACCGCGCTGTGGCGAGTTCGTTTTAATTAAATTATATATATATATATATATATGTTTAAAACTTCGTTTATAATTACTTCCAACTCCATTTTCAATAAATCGAACTTGTTATCCAAACTACCTTAACAATTCAAATTATTTAAACTCGTCGATGATTCTGTTCCATATTCATAACTAAGTTCAAACCCTCGATTTCTATATTCAAGTCTAATTCACATGGAATCAGATTATTTATGAAATATCGATATCATCGAATTCTAATTATAAATTTCCTTTATACAAATAATTAATTAATTTAACATCTCTTACCATTACAAACTAATATCATCCCTCGATAATAGTGAAGTCGTTCAAGCTGGGGTATTTTAATTACCTCTCAGACCATGACTGACAACCTTCTTATCTTGAGACAAAAAAAAGTTTGTAATATACTACTCGATTTAAATCTCACCTCCTACTCCATTTCTTACATTTTGAAATTTATTTCCAAATTACACGATGAAAATTACTTCATCACATTTGTAAACATTGTTTATAAATTAACTTCTTATAAAGCAAACTTCCCATTTAAAAATCTATTTAAAACTCGAATACCATTTTTGAATATTTTATTTTATAACTTATACATATATATATATATATATAAATTAACATGGAATCTATTTTCATATTAAAAATCTAAATTTCTCTTCAATACAGTTCCAATATCCTTTGGGAATAAATTTATTTCTATAAACTTGACATTCTCGAATTCCAACTATAAATCCAAATAGATTTATTTCAATTTGATTACATTCCGAACATCAGAAATAAATTTCATTGTTTCTTTTCAAAACAATTCTATTTACCCTTTTAAACTTACACTTGAATTAAATTTATAAATTATCAAATGAAACTTTACACATTTATTTTAAAACGTCATTTATACATTTCACTTCTTGGTTTAAATATTAGAACAAGTTTCTCTTTCAAATTCCATTTGAAAACTCCTTTTGGAAAATGAAATTTCCCTTTTTTAAAATCATGCTTGAATTTACATTTCTAGATTATCCAACGATAAAATAATTTTTATTTGTTTATAAACATCATTTATACATTCCACTTCTTGTTTTAAATTATTTAAAACAAGTCCTTATTTCAAATCCTATTTGAAATCCAATTCCCATTCTAGAAAATAAATTTTCCTTTTTAATCTTATATTAAAGTATTTATCTAAAACAAATTCCAATATTCTTTCTAGAAATAATTTATTCCATATATTCGACATAGTCAAATTCAAAGAATATTCCAGATGGATTTATCCCAATTTTATTTATATTCCGAACATCGGAAATGATTTTATCGTTTCCTTTTTGAAACCTTTCCCAATTCCCCTTTTTAAATTCATCTTTGAATTTATATAATCCAATATCCCATGATAATTATTCATTTCCCATTTGAATCCATCAATTATAAATTTCATTTCTTGTTTAAATATTTAAACAAGTTTTGATTTTTATTCCATTAAAAATTCAATTTCTACTATGGAAAATAAATTTCCCTTTTTAAAATCTTATTTGAATTTACATTTTTAAATTATCTGATGATAATTTTTTTATATTTATTTATAAACATCGTTTATTAATTCAACTGCTTATTTTTATTATTAAAACGAAGTTAATATTTCTCAATTTTTTTGAAATTCCATTTCCATTTCAAAAATTAAATTTCCCCTTTTAAATCTAAAATTCCCTTTTGATATTTTTAAATATAAATATCTAGGGCCGGTGAAATTCTAATATCTAACACATAAATCCTCCATTTAATTCACACATCACATTCATATATAAATATTTAAACAATAGTAAATAAATTTGAGGAATCCAGTTGGATTCCTCCAACCTGTTTTTTCTGCATCCACAGATGTTAGTCAACAACAACAATAATACCAATCGTGCTTCAAGGCAGGATATCGCGGTATGAAGGTCATCCACTATATATATTGTGGGGTGCATAGGGAAATCATCCGCTAATGATACTGCGGGCATCCGCTAATGGTACAGCGGGAACATCCTATATATATATATATATATATATATATATGTATGTATATAATATCGACAACCACCAAGCCTAAATAACTAATATATATAATAGCCATAATTGATAAACAATTTATAAAGCAACCAAGCAGCCAACAATTCATTTTTAATGATAAAATAAATTTTAAGTGAGATTTGCTCACCTTAGTTTTCCCTTGCTGAATATTCCGTTTAAATTGCAAATCATAGCGTCAACGAATCTACTTGAGTTAATCTATTTCGAACCTACGATTATTTGAATTTATTTGACGATTAAATGAGAATTAAATTAAATTAACCACTAATTAAATAAATCGATTATATATACTTTTAATTTTTGCAAATTTATATACCTTATTGCCAAAGATATATCAGCTCCCCCTTTTTACAAAACTGCCTGATTCCACTACACTTCTTTCTTATATCAGTCCACATTGATCTCTCCATTACACTTCAGTTGTTTGTTGTATCACCATATTGAATTCACAACTTTCTCCAGATCCAGTTAGTACTCACTAGCATCCAAACAAGCCTCTCACTGACTTGGGGCTCCTCAACCATTTCCTGTCATGATACACCATAACCATGAATACTACACTCTGCACTACCAATTCCCAAAATCCTCTAGTTACACCATTCATGCCCTCTTCATCATTCACAAAAAATCAAATAATAAACTCACTTGAAACTCACCCCAAACCACCATCAGACCTCAGCCAACTCCTTGAACCAGACCACTCTAACCTCCAGATAACCATTTAACTAGTACCTACACCCCCAAACTCCCTAAATAACCCCCCTCAATCAACTCTTACCTGCCAAACCCATCCGCCACACCCTAGTTCAACTCCAGAATGTTCGAAACCCCCTTCCAGTTTAACCCTCTTTAGGAAATCAAACTCCATTGCGTTGACCTTTCCTCCAAATTGCAAATTCCAATACCCTCTTGAAGTCTCAGAGAACCATCGCAGGTATTCCCCGATCCCTCAAACTCATATACTCGTAATCATCACGAGCTCGAATTCTAGAAGAGCATCGCAATTTCTCCCAATCATCCTAAAAACAGACCCGAGCTTTCCACTGTCGAACTCCTCATCTCACACGTACACCAATTCATCCATCCATCCTAACATCGCACACTCTCTCCACAACGCATCTCCTCAACTCACAACCTCCATACCACCGATATCAATAACACCATCTCATTCCCTTCGATCGAACCCCCTTCCAGAAACCATGATCTCGATTTGCATAATAATGAATAAAACTCTCGATCCCCCAAATTAAAATTTGCCTAAAACTGTCGATCCCTTACTTCGCGAGCACGCCGAGCTTCGATGGACTTCTTGATGTGATTCGCTATTTCCACTTTTTTTTTATTTGGTGGATTGGATTTTATTCGTGACTGGAGAAAAAAATGGAAAGGGAAAAATGGAAATGCCTTGTTGGTTTTGAGGATGGAGAAATAGTGAAGGCCGATGGGTTTATTTATAAACGTGAACGAGGGAACAAATGTACTGATGCCATTAATTTTCTGTATCTTGGATATTTAAGGAAGGAGACCTTATTTTGTGCTCAAGGAAATAAATTAGGTCTGCGCGGTTAATACATATAAGTCACCTGAAAGTGGTACGATTTATTTATTTGATTTGATTTTGTTTATATTTTTACTTGAAAATATTCTGCAGTAATGAACTCCTATCTAAGCGTAACGACTGGTGTCTCTAGGGTTTAACCACTATTTTGAACTCAACGGAACAAGTTTCAAAACCTAATTCGATCACTTGAAAAATATATAATTTAAAATCAACGATTTAAATTAAATTCAATTTAAAATATAAATTGATTTTAAATAATTAAATACACCGATAATAAATTATTATTATCGTTCTAATTCAAATAGAATTTATATTTATCAATTGAAGTATACTGATTCAGTTTTAAAATTCTGAATTCAATTATATTATGCTTTCATATTATGATTATTCAACATATTCAAATTAAATTGTATATCGATAATTAAATCAATAAATTCAATAAAAAATCATTTATTATTCCAAATCAAAATTTAAAATAAATTTTAAATATTCAGTATTAAATAGCTGAAAATCCGGGACGTTACATTTCTTACCCTTAAAAGAATTTCGTCCCCGAAATTACTAAGGCAGAAGGAATGCTATAGACCCATTAACTTTTGAAAACCTACTTATGTTATAATTCAGTATTTCAAACTTCATTCTTATACATTCAAATTCATTCGAATATTGAATTCAAATTGATTCAAATCAATTTGTTTATTTCAACCCTTTTAACTTGCTTAAGTTAAATTTCAAAATTCAAATACCCGGTATTTATTTCAAATTGCTTTGAAATCATATAAATATATATACATATATTTCCTTCTCAAATTCAAAACATTTGAATTTTTCAATACAATTTGTTTTCTAAAATACACTTTGGAAGCAATCTGTGACTTAGAAAATCGAAAATGAACACCATAGATGCTGCAGTCATCATCAGAAATATTTTTCAGCTACTGAAGTGAGATCAGTGCTTCATTACTTTCAAAATCCATTCAAAACTATTTTATTCCAAAACCCCTTTCATGACAAAGCTATATTATTTTAATATACTTTCAAAAAATATTTTCCAAACATCTGGGATTTAAATTCCAAATTGCGGTTTCATTCCAATTTTAATTCATCTTATTTGTATATATTATTCATATACAAATTTTTTATTTGGTTATATATAACCATTCCAGTTTTTTTTAATATATATATAATCTCATTTGATTATAACCTTAACCACCACCTCCATATATTATAATTTCTATCAAAAAATTATTTATTTCATATAAAAATACATATTTGGGTAAAATTATTTCATTTGCCCAGCTTTCAAAATATATTGTGTCAAATTACTCTATTCAAGTGTTTATAAATCCCTATCGGCCATGTCAGCTAAACACGTCGATATGAAATTTATATACCACTCAACAGATCGATCAACACAACATAAAATAGTTTTTATACAAATCTACAAATACGCTCTCGCATATACACTCAACTCATTCTAGGGTACTGTTGACCCTATCTCTAATGACTAAACCCCCACTAAAGCCTAGGTGTTCACACAACCTAAGCTCTGATACCAACTGTAGTGGCCCGCAAATCCATACCATCTGAGTTGACTAATACAACTCACGTCCAACTCAATAATATAGAAATACGAGTCATTAGGGTTAAAGAAATAGAAATAGACAGAAGAAGAACAGAAATAACAAAACAGAACCTCACAGTGGAACGAATAAAATATATTATGTAACATAAATTTGAAATACAAATCTATTTTGTATATACATACCAGAGTACAACATAACATTTGATACAGTGGAAATAACTCTAAATAACTAATGGTGAAGCCTCCTGCTTCAAGCTCCTCCAAGTGTATCTGTAAAATCCTGAAACACTTGACTGCCCGTACAAATTTGGGCACCCAAGAGTTTAGGAAAAATAAACAAAATAAACTCTGGGTCAGTTATGGGACCGGTGTGAGTAAACTCCAACCATATTGTTTCACTTTGAAAATCCATTTAAAAGAAAAGGATAATAGTAAGACCAGCCCACACATAAACATGGATGGTTTTTACCTTACTATAACCCAAAACATTTTTGAAATCAAAATCTAGAGATATTATAATAATGTCTAATCAAATAAATAACCAAATAGTAGAATGCTTGCATCTCATGCTCTACATACATAGTATAAAATCAAGAACCGCAGGGCACTTATTGGAGATTGGATTCCAACTATGACAAGGTACGGGACCACCTCCCGTTCAGTGTACTCTAGCGGGGATACACTGGGGTTCAACAAGAACATCTTGCAACCCGGACCACACATGATCGATCACTCATTTAGCTTGAGTGTATCGAATATATTGTCACCCACGGTTGTTGGCCGTCCAACTGTAATCCGTAAGATACAGAATCGAAAGAAGAATAAATAATGAATTTTCTCTAGATCGGTGACAAATATACCCTTCTTGGGTATGACCCACATAGCCATGCTGCCTGCCCGATTTTTGTCATTTCCCGGTTATGAGTCTTGAGGCTATGTTAAACTTTCAGAATATCTGGTCGCCATTTACTTTGAATGCCACATCGTCAAACCTGTTGAATCACTAGTTGATCTTCTCAAAATATTATGGGTATAAAAGCTAAGAGAAATGAATTTCTCCACCACCAAACGTAATACCCTGAAAAGATCGCCTTACGTGATCAGTTAGGAATACTCTGTCATACATTCGTCCATACAGGTTGTCCTGGTTCTGGACAAACAGAACAACCCTTGCATTTAACTCCATCTTTTGTTATCTTCGGCTTAATCTGATTCGCAACGCCTATGCCGATACAAAGTGGTTGTCGAATACGAAATCCAACCGGTCTCTCCGTATTGACAACGATAGTCCAAAAATTCTTTGATAGCCGGCAATTTAACTATCAAAGGAAAAACAAACATCCATCAACAATCAAACAATCACTGGTCCCTTTTAATTAATATTCAATCATTAACTATATTTCCAATTTCCTTATCGAATTCTATATATTTCGATATATTGATTTCTATTTTCAAAATTTCTTAAAAATATTCTAACTCCTTATATTTCTGAAAATTTCGCCAGCACCACCCATGTACCGGTCAATCGTTCAAACCCCAACTCGCCTCTCTAGGCCCTTTCTATTCAAAAAGAAAACCAAAAAGCCAAGCAGCTTGCCGATTCAGCACATAAAACCTCATATGGAAATTTAAACATGTACCTTTTTGTTGGGCACTCAATGTATATAATCTTCATTCCCTTCATATTCCTCATTCCATATTGTTTAAATATATTCACGGCCATTTCCAATTCATTTCCATTGATTCAATCCTTTTTAACTCGATTTGCTAATTATTTCGCTAATTGGAAATTTTGCCTAATACACTTTCGATTCAAGCATATCATAAGCAAATATATTTTAATTTTCTTATAAACATGTCGAACTCCCTTTCTAACCCGAGTTTCATATTTGATTTCAATTTGAATTCACAAATATGATTCTCTTAACAGAGGTTAAGTTCGATTCAAACTTTTTCAACCAATTACTTGAAGTTAGTTAACTTCATTTCATAATGTAAGATTTGATTTTTATATTTTAAAATCGCTTCATTCACTCCAGTCGAGTTCGTATACATTTGATAATTTAAATCTGGATTTTTCCAATAAGAATACGGATTTTATTAACTGAAGATCCTTTTTACTGATTAAATAAACCGTTATGGTTTATAAACGATTATGGGACTGTTTTTCTGAAATTTTGATTTTTGACATAACTCAAAATCTATAAGGCGAAATCCAGAATTTTCTTTTCCATAAGAAAACAATTATTTAATCGGTCCACGTTTCTGGTTTCATTAAATTCCGACTTATATCGAGTTTTATATACTCGATTGAAGTTTGAAACGCCCAAATTACGAACTACCGCGCTACGGCGAGTTCGTTTTAATTAAATTACATATATATACGTTTAAAACTTTCATTTATAATTACTTTCCAACTCCATTTTAAATAAATCGAACTCGTTATCCAAACTACCTTAACAATTCAAATTATTAAAACTCGTCGATGATTCTGTTCCATATTCATAACTAATTCAAACCCCCCATTTCTATATTCAAGTCTAATTCACATGGAATTAGATTATTTATGAAATATCGATATCATCGAATTCTAATTATAAATTTCCTTTATACCAATAATTAATTAATTTAACATCTCTTACTATTACAAACTAATATCATCCCTCGATAATAGTGATGTCGTTCAAGTTGGGGTATTTTAATTACCTCTTAGACCTTGACTGGCAACCTTCTTATCTTGAGACAGATAAAAGTTTGTAATACACAACTCGGTTTAAATCTCGCCTCCTACTCCCTTTCTTACATTTTGAAATTTGTTTCCAAATTACACGATAAAAATTACTTCATCACATTTATAAACATTGTTTATAAATTAACTTCTTATAAAACAAACTTTCCATTTAAAAATCTATTTGAAACTCGAATACCATTTGGAATATTTTGTTTTATTACTTATATATATATAAATTAACATGGAATCTATTTTCATATTAAAAATGTAAATTTCTCTTCAATACAGTTCCATTATCCTTTGGGAATAAATTTATTTCTATAAATTTGACATGCTCGAATTCCAACTATAAATCCAAATAGATTTATTTCAATTTGATTACATTCCGAACATCGGAAATAAATTTCATTGTTTCTTTTCAAAACAATTCTATTTACCCTTTTAAACTTACACTTGAATTAAATTTATAAATTATCTAATGATAATTTTCACATTTATTTTAAAACGTCATTTATACATTTCACTTCTTGGTTTAAATATTAGAACAAGTTTCCCTTTCAAATTTCATTTGAAAACCCCCTTTGGAAAATGAAATTTCCCTTTTTTAAAATCATGCTTGAATTCACATTTCTAGATTATCCAACAATAATATAATTTTTATTTGTTTATAAACATCATTTATACAATCAACTTTTTATTTTAAATTATTTAAAACAAGTCCTTATTTCAAATCTTATTTGAAATCCAATTCCCATTCTAGAAAATAAATTTTCCTTTTTAATCTTATATTTAAGTATTTATCTAAAACAAATTCCAATATTCTTTCTAGAAATAATTTATTCCATATATTCGACATAGTCGAATTTAAACAATATTCCATATGGATTTATCCCAATTTTATTTATATTCTGAACATCGGAAATGATTTTATCATTTCCTTTTTGAAACGATTCCTAATTCCCCTTTTTAAATTCATCTTTGAATTTATATAATCCAATATCCCATGATAATTATTCATTTACCATTTAAATCCATCAACTATAAATTTCATTTCATGTTTAAATATTTAAACAATTTTTGATTTCTATTCCATTAAAAAATCAATTTCTACTATGGAAAATAAATTTCCCTTTTTAAAATCTTATTTGAATTTACATTTTTAAATTATCTGATGATAATTTTTTTATATTCATTTATAAACATCGTTTATAAATTCAACAACTTATTTTTATTATTAAAACCAAGTTAATATTTCTCAATTCTTTTGAAATTCCATTTCTATTTCAAAAATTAAATTTCCCCTTTTAAATCTAAAATTCCCTTTTGACATTTTTAAATATAAATATCTAGAGCCGGTGATATTCTAATATCTAACACACAAATCATCCAATCAATTCACACATCACATACATATATAAATATGTAAACAACAGTAAATAAATTTGAGGCATCCAGTTGGATTCCTCCAACCTATTTTTTCTGCATCCACAGATGTTACTCAAAACAACAATAATAATACCAATCCTGCTTCAAGGCAGGATATCGTGGTATGAAGTTCATCTACTATATATATATATTGTGGGGCGCATAAGGAAATCATCCGCTAATGATACTGCGGGCATCCGCTTATGGTACTGGGGGAACATCCAATATATATATATATATATACACACACACACACACACACGCACACACACACACACACAGATATATATATATATATTATCGACGACCACCAAGCCTAAATAATTAATATATATAATAGCCACAATTGATAAACAATTTATAAAGCAACCAAGCAGCCAACAATTCATTTTTAATGATAAAATAAATTTTAAGTGAGATTTTATCACCTTAGTTTTCCCTTGCCGAATATTCCATTTAAATTCCAAATCATAGCGTCAACAAATCTACTTGAGTTGAATCTATTTCGAACCTACAATTATTTGAATTTATTTGACGATTAAATGAGAATTAAATTAAATTAACTACCAATTAAATAAATCAGTTATATATATATTTAATTTTTGGAAATTTATATACCTTATTGCCAAAAGATATATCAGCTCCGCCTTTTTACAAAACTGCCTGATTCCACTTCACTTCTTTCTTATATCAGTCCACATTGATCTCTCCACTACACTTCTGTTGTTTGCATATCACCATATTGACTTCACAACTTTCTCCAAATCCAGTTAGTACTCACTAATATCCAAACAAGCCTCTCATTGACCTGGTGCTCCTCAACCATTTCCTATAAAGATATACCATAACCATGAATATTACACTCTGCACTACCAATTCCCAAAATCCTCCAGTTACACCATTCATGCCCTCGTCATAATTCACAAAAAAATCGAATGATAAGCTCACCTGAAAAGCACCCCAAAGCACCATCAGACCTCTGCCAGCTCCTTGAACCAGACCACTTTAACCTCCAAATCACCATTCGACTAGCACCTATAGCCCAAACTCTCTAAATAGTCCTTCTCAATCAACTCTTACACTGCCAAACACATCCGCAACACCCTAGTTCAACTCCAGAATGTTCAAAACCCCCTTCCAGTCTAACCTCCTTTAGAAAATCAAACTCCACTGCGTTGACCTTTCCTCCAAATCGCAAATTCCAATACCGAATTGAAGTCTCAGAGAACCATCGCAGGTATTCCCCGATCCCTCCAAACTCATATACTCGTAATCATCATAAGCTCGAATTCCAGAAGAGCATCGCGACTTTTCCCAATCATCCCAAAAACAGACCCAAGCTTTCCACTGTCGAACTCCTCATCTTACACGTACACCAATTCATTCGTCCATCCTAACATCGCACCCTCTCTCCATACCGCAACTCCTCAACTTACAACCTCCAGACCACCAATACCAATAACACCATCGCGTTCCCTTCGATCGACCCCCCATCCAGAAATCATGACCTCGATTTTCACAATAATGAATAAAACTCTCGATCCCCCAAATTAAAATTTGCCCAAAACTATAGATCCCTTACTTCGTGAGCATGCCGAGCTTCGATGGACTTCTGGTTGTGAATCGCAATTTCCTCTTTTTTTTATTTGGTGGATTTGATTTTGTTCGTGACTGGGGAAAAAAATGGAATGGGAAAAATGGAAATGCCACATTGGTTTTGAGGATGGAGAAATAGTGAAGGCCGATGGGTTTATTTATAAACATGAACGAGGGAACAAATGTATTGATGCCATTAATTTTCTGTATCCTGGATATTTAAGGAAGGAGGCATTATTTTGTGCTCGAGGAAATAAATAAGTTCTGCGCGGTTAATACGTATAAGTCGGCTGAAAGTGGTACGAGTTATTTATTTTATTTGATTTTATTTATATTTTTATTTGAAAATATCTCGCGGTAATAAACTACTATTTGAGCGTAATGACTGGCATCTCTAGGGTTTAACCACTATTTGAACTCAACGGAACATGTTTCAAAACATAATTCGATTACTTGAAAAATATATCATTTAAAATCAATGATTTAAATTTAATTTAATTTAAAATATATATTGATTTCAAATAATTAAATACACCGATAATAAATTATTATTATCGTTCTAATTCAAATAGAATTTATATTTATCGACTGAAGTGTTTTGATTCAGTTTTTAAATTTTGAATTCAATTATATTACGCTTTCATATTATGATTATTCAAAATATTCAAATTAAATTGTATATCGATAATTAAACCAATATATTCAATAAAAATTCATTTATTATTCCAAATCAATATTTAAAATAAATTTTAAATATTCAATATTAAATACCTAAAAATCCGGGATGTTACAAGGGACTCGAATACATAAAATTTACTTACGACCCTGGTATTTTGGCCTGTAACAACTATATACATTAATTTTTTTTTTGTTTTGTTTCCTTTTGTTGGTCTCTCGTAGTGATTGGTATACCGTGTATGCTTTGTTTGCCTTTTGTTTTTGCTTCTATGTTTGTTTCTATGTAACCGTCCAAGATATGTCAATAAAGTGGTAGGTGTATTAACCCAGAAAATCAGAACCAATTCAAAAAATTTATTTTGTCAATTTTAATGAATTTTGAATATTTAAAATGGTTTATTCAAAATAATAACGACCAAAAATTTATTTTTAATAGAATTAGAACGTATATATTTATTTGAATCGACGTTAGAATATAAATACTTATTTTTAATTATAAAAGGAATTGAAAATGGCGCGGTAGTTTGAAAATTCAATTTCAAATTTCAAATGAATGTACAGGATTCAAAATACACCAGATTTAAAAAATCAAAAATATTAGAATCTATTTGAAATTATCTTTCCAACGAATCCAAAAAATTGAAATTTCATAGGGGGAATAAAAAGATATGTCCAATTGAAAATTCAAAATAGTCGCTATGGAATTTTGAGCCCTTAAAAATGGAAATTTTGCAAACGACCTCGGTTTTCGACGAAACCATTTTCGTTGGATCCGGGATGTCAAGTTGTTGCTAGATTCCAAAACTCATAATTTTCTGAATCAATATGTGAGCGTGGAAAAAGAAAACGTGTTTTTACAGTTTCAGTCAATTTCGATCGACCAGAAAATGGCCATTTTTCAAACAGTCTCAGAATTTGACGAAATTAGTTTTGTTAGGACCGTATCGTCAATACGAAGCTAGAAAATATTTTTTGGGAATTTTTAGAGTTCGTATCTGACCCCAGTAAATTGAAATGTACGTTTAAAATTCAATGTAATGATTTAAATGTTAATTTAAATGAAAACTGATCGAAATGATGGAATAGTTGTAATAAACAATGAAATGTTCTTCTGTTTGCGTTCCAATTTGTCGTGTTCTCAAAACAAGCAGGGGTTTCGAATGGTCTTGGTCAGTTTAGCGATCGATTCGGATCGAGCGAAACTCCAGTTGTTACATATGAAATGTGAAATCAATATATATATATATATATGAGAAAATGAAAATAATATATATATATATGAAGTGTGAAAATAATAATATATATATGAGAAATGTGAAAAACATATATATGAAATGTGAAAAATATATATATGAAGTGAAAATATTATATATATGGAAATAAAATATTATATATATGAAATGTGAAAAATATTATATATATATATATAGAATGAAAATATTATATATATGAAGTGTGAACAAAATAAATTATTTATCGTTAAAAATATAAATTTAACGTGAATGTGAATAAATAAATATTCATTTACAAATCAGACGATTTGTTTATGTACACCCATTTGAAGGATATTGATTGGGACGATAAATTTTACACATTGCCCGACTACACAAATAATATTAAGTGTTTGTTGATTTGAAACCCCACACGGGTGTTGGGATGATATTTGGCGTACACTAATCCCAATTATTTAGTTGTATGTCAATCGATAAGTTGACAAACAGTTGTATGGTGCACTCTGGATGATGGTTGATTATTTATCATTGCTATTATATACATGTGTTGTATAGAATCCATATAAATAACATTATATGGTAATTGAGTGGGTCTCATTCCAATTTAGAAAATAAATTATATTCATGTGTTGAATAAACAAAATAGTCATGTGTTGACAATACTCATATGTTGAGAATATTCTTGTGTTGAAGATATTCATGTGCTGAATGAAATATTTATACAATAAAATTCACATTTTTATTATAAGTAAGAATAAAATATATTCATGTGTTGAATAAAATATATATTCATGTGTTGAAACTGTTCATGTTTTGAACAAAATATTTATACAATAAAATTCACATTTTTATTGTAAGTAAGAATAAAATATTTATTCACGTGTTGAATAAAATATATATTCATATGTTGAATAAATTGTTTGAATGATAAAGTTCACATTTTTATCGTATATATGAAGTAAATAAAACATTCATATTGAATAAATTGTTCAAACGATAAATATCACATTTTTATCGTATCTATGAAGTAAATAAAACATTCATATGTTGAATAAATTGTTTGAACGATAAAATTCACATTTTATCGTATACATGAAGTAAATAAAACATTCATATGTTGAATAAATTGTTTGAACAATAAAAATAACATTTTTATTGTACGTATGAAGTATATGAAATGTTCATGTGTTGAACAAAAAATCTGTGAACGATAAAAATAACATTTTTATAATGTATGTGAAGTAATAAAAATAGTCATACGTTGAAATGAATTTTAATTTGTTAAAAATAACATTTTTAACACATATATGAGTATATAAAATAGTCACACCTTGAAATAAATATTAGTTCGCTAAAATTATCATTTTTAGCGTATTTGGTATATATAAAATTGTCATGCGATGGAAATATTATTAGTTCCCTAATAATATTATTTTTAGCTTATATATGGGTTGTGTGAAATTATATATGCGTTGAATGAATATATAAAAGCGTCATATGAAAATGTACATATAGGCGTTGTATGAAAACATACATATATGATATATTGAACAGTTCATAGCAAGGAGGCTAGAGAAGAGGAATAAAATTGTATGCCCGACAAATAGGTACATATTCGCTGTTTTGTTTGGGTATGATGGTTTTATGAGCCGATTGGCTAGCCGCTTGGCTGTTTCTTTTTCTTTTTGGATTGGAGAGGCCTGTATGGCGATTTCAGGATTTTCCCGGTGCTCCCATATAGGGGAGGTTATGGCGAAATTTTTCGAAAATTATTAGCCAAATTTTTAAAAAATTAGAAAGTTCTTAGAAACTGAAAAGTTGAAGAACTTGAGCTAGAATAGAAATTGAAGTCGTTTTCAAACAATTTATAAAATACGTTTTAAAATGGAAATCGATGAAATATATATATTATATATATTATATGGCCTGAATAGAACGTGCTGCACAGCGACCGTTCGCGAATTTCAACCATTGACTTCGAATTGACGTTATGGGAGATCCAACCGTCGGATTCTCCTAAAACTAGAATCGTTGGGTTCGTATCGAAAAGAGCTTTCCAAAGAATATTAGAGACTTGAAATCTAACGGTTGGATTTGGAATTATGTCCAAATCAAAATAGGAAAATGTCGTTGTAAGTGCAGTTCGATGACCGTTTATGGAAATCGACTGTACGGACCTTGATAAAATTATTAAAAATATTAATAATTTGTGTAAAATCAAAAGAAATGATTTGAAAAGAATTGGGATGAAAAATTCCATATTTGAAATGATAAAAATAGATTTTTATCGAAATGATCTAGTTATTAACTAGAATTATAATCCGATTATTTTTAAATAAATAATTTGGATTGAGAAATGGTTTTAATATAACCAGAAATTTCCAATGAATATATTGGAATGGTTTGGAATGGAGATATTCTTCAGAATATTTCGATATTGGATTCCGTGATTATACGGATATTGTGATGGGAATTTGGAAGATATCGATATCGTTATTCCCGATATGATATCTGTTGGTTTCAGGATTTGATGTTGAATATAAGTCGATACTATCTCTATTCAAAACCTTATATTTATTGTCAAATTGGATTGATTAATTATTTGGATTGTGCTCGACCAGTTTATGAGCAAAATATGCTTTTACATTTAGCATTAGGTTGGGTAGAAATATCTATGTGCTAACGCCTTGTCAAACACTTCACGATTTGACGATAAGGTGTTTAGCGATGCGTTCATTTCAAATTTAATGACTGATTTTGAAATGATGTTTTTCTTAAGTGAAAAGAAATATATTCCTGATTTGGATAGGCAATGTTTTATAAAAATGTTTCATAAAACAGAAAGGATTTTGAGGCCTAAAATCTGATGATTTCTAAAATGATTTAGAAATGTATTATGCTTTTACATTGTGGTTTATCGCGTATCCGATTTGTTGCTATTGATGATGTATCTGTTTGGTGGCGGAGAATTTATTCTCTTGCTTAACATCCTTCTTTGAGACGTACGAGCTCAAAGGTTATGTGATTAATAGTGACTAATCATATGTGTGAACTGCTGATGTGAAGTACTATATTATGAAAGTACTTGTGATTATTATGTTGTGAAATGATTTTCCCTACTTCGGGGTATGAAATGATTTGGTATGTGGCTAAGATTTGGTAACCCGGTCTACTAAAAGTATGGGTGGGATCCAGTGCCTTAGGGTGAGCGGTCAGTGTGTAGCCTGCTCCATGTGTGGGAGGTGCATATATATACATATATATATATATATATATATATCGAGTTGCTTAGGTATGTGCCCTTTGCCTTGTCTGAGGGGAGCCCGATATTTGGTTGGATACTTGTTTGTATGCATTTGTTTTGGAATTCATATTCCTAAATGATTTGATTTGAGATACCGAAGTGAAATCTACTTTGATATAAAAGCTAGATATGTATTTCAAAATGATTTGGAATAAGAAATAGAGAATAAAATCCAAAGGAATAATTTTTGTAAATTGAATTGGATTTGGAAAATCGAAGTGTGGTGATTAATCTAAATGGGTAGATTGGGATATTGCATGTTGGTTGATGCATAGTAGATCCATATCTCTATTACTGATTGTTGTTTATACACTGGCATTCATAGGGGTAAACCCATTCCGCGTTAGCGGCGGGTCCTGTGATTTGCCTTATCATTTTGATAAGTTAATTTTAACAGTAGAGTTTCTCACACCAGTCCCATGACTGACTCGTATTTTGTTTCACTTTGCAAACTCGGGTGCCCCTAATTTCCATATGGGCAGTCGAGTAGTTTTTTTTGCAGATATATAAGCAGGATTCTGGATCGAAGCTTAAAGCTGTATCCAAATCATTGTTAGTCTTACGCTGTGTAGTTTATATTTCCGCTATGCATTATATTACATTTATTGTAAATTAATCTTCTGATGTATTATATGATTCGATGTACTTTGATATTCTGTACTCTGATGTAACATTATTATGATGTTTATAGAAGTCTTCTGTTATTTGTTCTGATGTGTTGTATGCCCAGAGTTAGCGTATGCGGGATTCGAACGGTCTTGGTCGATTTAGCGATCGATTAGGTCCGGGCGAAATCCGTATCGTTATAGTAGGGGTCCACTCAACCCCATTCTCTTTGCCAAAAAAGGGAGAGATAGGCAATGCTAGCATTCATCCATACAAGTTCATTCTGGGCCTGAACAAAACTGAATAACTCCATCTTCAAATATTTTTATTATATTTATAGTTTGAAATGCTTTAACCGAATCGAATTGGTTTTAGACAACTTGATCCAACCTTTATCTCTTTGAACAACAATCAAACTTTGCATACAAATTTGATAGTTGGTTATTTAACTATCATACATATAAACAATGATCATTCAAGGATTTGATTTCCCATAATAATTACCAAGCCTCTTTAAAATTAGTCTTTCATTTATAAAGTCTTATTCTAGAATATTTATTTAAAATATTTGTATACTTATCACAGGACCTAAGTATATTTGCAAAACATTACATTTTCAATACTTCGAAAATATATTCACAATCTATATTGTTAATAAGTACATCAAAAAGCATTTTATTTTTCCAAATCATACTTAAAGGACTAAACAAAATGATTTTAAAAAGAAACAGATATAAGAGTAAATCCAAACATGATTCCTGTGGTATTAAGTGTTGAATAAATGTCCATACCACCATATTTACGAAGATCAAATTTAGGAGAATCAAATCTCAACTCGTTTTATAATTTTTTTTCGATAAATCATTTTATAAAATTCTTATGAAAAAGATATTCATAGCTATAAAAACCTTTTGAAATAAATCTCCTATAGAAAAAATTTATTTTTGAAGTACTTCACTCAAATGATTTATCATTTTCAGTATATTTATATATAAGTAAGAAATAATTACTTTAGAACCATGTCAAAAGAGTAATCTATTATTATTTGCTGGGCCAATCGATTTCTAAAGCGATCTACAACACTTTCTCATTACAACAAATAATGAGTACAGAAAATACAGAAGATAGGCAGTAGGGTTACCGGCTACAAACATTATACAGAGCTATGCCATAATAGAAAAAACCTATCATAAAGTAGAATTTCACCATGCAGGGTGTATAACGACCCGGAAAATCTGAACCAATTTAAAAATTTTAAATTGGCTAAAATAATGGATTTTAAATATTTAAAATAAATATTTTAAATAATAGTAATGAAAAGTGATTTGAATCGACGTTTGAAAACGAATATTATTAATTCTAATTATAAGCAAGGCCTGAAAAGGGGTTGCAGTTTCAAAATTTGAATTCAAACTTTGTCGGACTGTACCGGGTGCAAAACAAAACGGATTTGAGTGAAACCAAAAATATTTAAATCTGTTAGTGTATACCTTGCTAACGAATCTGAAAAATCGAAGTTTCATAGCGGGAAGCAAAAGTTATGGCCAAATGAATTTTCAGAAAGGTCGCTATGGAATTTATATAGCCCGTGAAATTGGCCATTTTGGAAACTACCTCGAAATTCGACGAAACCACTTTTGTTAGATCCGGGAGGTGAAGTTATGGCTAGGTTTCAAATTTCATAATTTTTGAAGCTAGTATGTGAGCGTGGCAAAGGAAAACGTGTTTTGGTCAATTACAGTTAAATTGGATCGACCAGAAATGGGCCTTTTTGAAAACAGTCTCAGAATTCGACGAAACTAGTTTTGTTGGGACCGTATCGTCAAAACATAGCTAAATTTATTTTTCT
The DNA here is from genome assembly GCA_030737875.1 of Allium sativum. Taxonomy (NCBI): domain Eukaryota; kingdom Viridiplantae; phylum Streptophyta; class Magnoliopsida; order Asparagales; family Amaryllidaceae; genus Allium; species Allium sativum. The sequence goes on along the minus strand of CM060918.1, from coordinate 588,412,293 downwards.
AGAATTTTTCGAATCAGTTTGTGGCCCTGGCAAATTGAAATGTACGTTCAAATTGAATATTGAATGTTATATATTTTAATTTGAAGGAAAACTGACTAAAACATTCGAATGGGCCTTCGAAACATATCCCGTTGTGTTTGGAATGGGGGTAAAATGCTGGGGACGACCGTCGTTGGGTTTGGATTGGGGTTCGTATGTGATAAGGGATATATTCGGATTTTAAAGAATTAAAAATTAAAATAAAAAGGGATGGCCAATCAAACTCCTTCTTCACATTCTCTCTCCCCGACACCCTATAGAAATCGACGGCGGAAACCCCTGTCTTGCTTCTCTCCTCGATCTTGCTCAATACACACAATAAAATTCAACACTCATGTTGAAGATTTTGTAGAGAAGGGTGAGTACTCCAAATCCAGATAAGAAGCGTCCTCCATCGTTCGTTATTCGCTGAGATCCGCACCTCGGAAGTGCCACCGTTCGCCATCGAATTGCACCCTCTGGCCGCCGTAGAGTCCAGTCTAGGTGGGTGGTGCGTGAAGCTTACTCGGAGGTCGACGGGGTGGTGAAGTCTGATCGGAGCGAAGCGGAGGGGTTTGAGCGAGAATTTATGCCCTAGTTTTGAAGCTGATAAGAAACCATCGGCCTGTAGGTTGAGGAAGAAGAAGGTATATAACTAAACTAATTACAACATTTTAAAACCGTTGCTAAGTTAGTTTATGGTATAAAAATCATATCTTTTTCGTTTGTGGTCGAAATTCAGTGAAACAAGAGACGCCGGGACCGTGAGGACGTCTTCTACATTTTAGAAGAGACCGCGTATTTTTCTGAGCCTTCTGCAATTTTTGGTAGAGTGGAAACCAATGTGAGATTTCTAATTTATAAACGATATGGAAAACGACGATGTATAAATTATATAGTCGATGTATGAGTTATATAAGCATTGTACACCCCTTGTATAAGCGTTGTATAAGTTGTACGTTCGATGTATAAGTTGTATATGCGTTGTAAAAATTATATATGTGTTGAAATAGAAGTGAAATGCTATATATATATATATATATATATATATATATATATATATATATATATATATATACGCCCCTCGTCTACAAACCATGGACGATATTTTTTGGTTGTGATTGGTGTGAAAATTGATTGATAGCGAATGGTTGATTGGAGTTGTTTGTGGTTGATATTGATTGATTGTGGTTGAAAAATACCTGTTTGTGGTTGAGAAATATTTGGTTGAAACCACATAGGTTTAGTTTATGGAAATGAAATAAATATATACATGCCGCCTGCATGCGAACTAGATGCATGATTCCCCATTGTCAAAAACCGCGAGGTTTTAAGGTAGAGCGAGGAGCCGTACTAGGGACGGTCCCGGTTTTAACTACCCTGTCGTTATGCTGCCAAAGTTTTGAATAATATTCATGTGTTTGAATTATTTTCATTTGTTGAAACTATATTTATTCGTTGAATAGAAAACCTTCATGTGTTGAGTCGATATTCATTCGTTGGATAGAAATTCATGTGTTGAATGGTATTCGTGTTTTAAATATAAAAATCACATTTTTATCTATATATATATATATATATATATAAAAACTATAGAAAACCTTCATGTGTTGAATCGATATTCATTCGTTGAATTGAAATTCATGTGTTGAATGGTATTCGTGTTTTAAATATAAAAATCACCTTTTTATCGATATATATAAACTATAGAAAACCTTCATGTGTTGAATCGAAATTCATTCGTTGAATTGAAATTCATGTGTTGAATGGTATTCATATTTTGAAAGAAAGTGTTTTATAATAAAAATCCAATTTTTATCATCGATATGAACTATATAAAATGATCGTGTTTTGAAATAAATTGTTTTATAATAAAAATCATACTTTTATTACCTATATGAACTATATAAAATAATAGTGTTTTGAAATGAATTGTTTTACAATAAAAATCACATTTTTATTATATAAATGAATTGTTAAAAATAGCGAAGTGTTGAAATAGAAGACAGTTAGATAAAAATATCATTTTTATCGAATGTATGAAAAGAATATAGTTTTTGAAATCGAAGAATCGACATATATACATAAATAGAATTGAAATATATCGAATAACGACGCTGCAGTCCGTATTTTGAAACCGTGATTTTAAACGATTATACCGAGAGATCCGACCATCGGATTTTCCCGAAACCGCAACCGTTGGGTTCGCTTTGGAAAAATCTTTCCAACGGCACCAACTTCGTAAAAATCCAACGGTTGGATTGTCTGGAATGTTTAATTCAAATCTGAAGAAAAACAGCGCCAGAATTGATTATATTTATATATATATAAATATAATTATATTTAATCGAATAACGACGTTGCAGTTCGTATTTTGAAATCGAAACTTCAAACGATTATACCGGGAGATCCGACCGTCGGATTTTCCCGAAACTGGAACCGTTGGATTCGTTTTGAAAAGATATTTCTAATGATGTAAATTTTGTGAAGATCCAAAGGTTAGATTTTCAGATATGTGTAAATCAAATCTGAAGAAAAACAGCGCCACGGCCGCGTTATGGCCCGAAGCGTCGTTTTGAATAAATTGACTATTTTAAAATAAATAAAAATAGCGATAAATCGTTATAAAATATTATAAATGATATGGATGTGAAATTCAGAAATTAACTGAAGGTTGGCTAAGTCGAATGGTTTCCTGGGTGTTGATCTGTTGTTGGTTTCGGCCTTCGGGGTTAATATTTGGGAAATCGTTCTCTTATTGATTGACGGTTAGTGACTAATGAATTGAAATGATGCGTATGTATGTTAGTGTTGCACTTGTTTATTATATACACGAGTTGCTCAGAAAGACCGGGTTTATCCCATTCTGAATAACTGAATCGACGATAAGAATTCGAAGATGAAGACGGGGGTTGAAGACCGATCTTCACCTCGTTTGGATGGTCACTGAGGTCCTGATTGGGAGGAATCCCGAAATATGGATAATTAGTGGTGATCGTGTAGACGTACGTGGGAATCTATGGATATGCGAGGTATTTAGTGCCTCCGGTTTCGTTCAGACCCAGAACGGACTTGCAAATGGACTGTGTGTCTGACATTGGAATTCATTCTGTTCGATTGATAACCATCAGTTGCATGGTGTGAATTGCCGGTGTGGCATGCTAAGATGCAGTGAACAGGGCTTCTGTTGAAAAGCAAAGTCTTGTGATTGATGATCAAAGCACCGCCTGTGTAGCGTAGCTTTGTATATAACGTGAATTCGCGAGCCTCACACCCCGGTATGAACCAGAAACGGGAGAGGACATCAGGGAGGGCCTGCGTTTCTTTCTAGCTAGGAGTTGTGTCAGTGTTTTTACCCGGCCTGACATTTTACTTGTGTGGTTGTTGCTGTTGCGAGGCGCCTCGGATATACTGGTGACTATGTGAAGTCGAAGGATCCATTCGTTGGCTCGTTTATGCCCCATAGGGCGGGGAAACACAGTGTTCAGGCATAATAATCAACATCGGTGGACCGGCCCTGACGATCCAAGGGGCAGTTGCGGCTGTTCCTGAGGGGCGGGCTAGAGCGTCTCGAATTCGGTGAGGACGATCCCTTGCCTCGGTTCATGATGGAAATCCAATTTCCAAATACGTGACTGTGCGGTTTTGATTGTATACCTATATTTGGCGACATAGTGGCATGGGACGCTCATGTCGTCTATGATTGATAGTTATGATTCGAAATTGTTTTTGAAACATATAAACACTAGTAGTAATGTCAAATGCTTTTGTTTTATTCGTATCAAGCATATTTTGGCCATTATAAGGTAAAACTCTATCCTCCGGTTTGCGTTGCATTGTGTGATGGGAACTGAGTCTTATAATGGCTTCATTTTTATAAAAAGCATTGCGATGTTTAAAAGAAATATTTGTTTTAAAGAACTGGTAATCCAATGGAGTAAACCCGTTCCACGAAGGTGGCATGGTCCTGTGATTAGCCATATTATAAATGTGTTGAGTAGATTTCTCATACCAGTCCCATGACTGACTCGTAGTTTGTTTCACTTTCAAACTCGGGTGCCCCTTTTTCTACACGGGCAGCCTTGTATTCAGGTTTAGTAGGTTCTTTCTGTATAGCTGGAGCTGAAGATGGATTCTATTATTTATCTCTTTTTATGCTGTTCAGCTCCTATTGTACATTATGTTTGTTTTCCGCTGTAGACATTTATGTATAGCCGAACTGTATTTGTACTAAGTATGATCCTGTATACTGTGTAACTCTGATGATTACGTTTATCCAGTGTATTCTATTGTACATTACCTGGTGTATTTATTTAATTCTGTTCTGATATTATCTGTTTTTGTGTTATATTCCAAAGATTACCCTTGTCTCCGTCTGTACGGGAAATGGGGTCGTCACAGGGTGCGACATAGCAAAAAGAAGATGCAGCTAAAAGAAATTACAACACAAACAACATACAGGCTTAACTACTAAAAGTTGCCGAAGCAGTCACTCTTCACAATGAACAACTAAGAACGATCCTAGCACCAATGAGCCAGTTGCCCAAATTGCATACGGTATCATTCCAGCAAGAAACTGAAATTGCTTCCAATAGGGTAAGATGAATAAACAGAAATGATGACTCACCAAAACACTACACCACCGTGACCAGCTACAAGCCATCTACACACTCATGCATAAACACAATAGCAGAATACTAACATGCTCAAAAAAGCAGATACTGTAGCATCTACAGCTTGGTTGCACCATAACAATTAGATCACATTGAAGCACATAGCATACACACCGGCTAGCTGCAAAAATCAAGCAACCTAAAAACAATAACCTGTTCCTTACCAGCAATCCAAGGAAAGCTCCAATCAGGTCGCCTAACAAACCACCGCGGATGCAGAGAAAGCACAAGCCTCAATAGATTCAAACACCCAATCTAATTCTTGAGTTGTCTTCGAATGTAAAACAGCCAAAAAACACCATTAAACCCAAAAACCAAGCCAATCTTGTCGAATGATCAATCTAAAATCTACTCCTAATGGTGGTACGTCCAACGTTATAGGCAGGCAAAGGGAAAATGCATGACATTGGGAGGCTACCAAAAAATCAATGAGGCAAAGAGGATTGGTGAGTTCTAAATCAAAGAGGATGTGACAAGACTCAGGCTTGAACAACCAAGGCAGAAGATCAAGATAGATCTAGCGAATCATATATATATATATATTATAAGAAGGGATTCTATTAATGAGAAGAGGAGACCCAATCTATACAATCACGAGGAAAGTTAGGTGGTGAAGTTGGTAGAAAGATCAAAATTTAGAGAAGGAAACGCAAAAATAAGGTTAAAGAGGAAGGTGGATGAGAGAAGGAGACCTAGTCCTCATTAATGCAAAGAAAATGAGAGACCTTTCTAGGTAACCTATTATTATTAGCTATTAAAGCTCTTTTAATAAACTTACATAAATGATTTCTTATTTTAAACTAATATTGATAAAATAAATTACTTTATTTTAAAACATCTTTAATGTATTGTTAATAAACTTAAAACTATTGTATATACTGATAATTACATTTTAAACCAATTAAATAAACAAACATTACTTTAAATAATGATATTAATTCATTAAATCCTTATCAGGTACATGGTAATTGATTTTCTTTTAACAATATAAATTGTTAATTTGAAAATCATTATTGATAAAAAATATTATACTTAAAACACTATTAATAATATAATTATTTAACTTCAAATCTTTTTAACAAAGAAATAATTTAACTTCAAATCTTATTAACAAAGAAATGGTTTAACTTCAAATCTTATTAACAAATGAATAATTTTAACTTTTAAATATATAATGATTAACTATTAAAACATAATAAATAAATAATTTAACTTTATTTTAGAACATTATTATATAATTAATTTTCTTTTAAAAACATTATGAAATATAAATAAATAATGATTTTGGAAACTTTTATTTCAAGTGAACTTAGTGATTGTAGTGTCGAAGGTTACGCTTCTATCTCAGAGATAACATAAGAGACAACAGCCAAATTTCAATAATTTAAAACATTTTTTCAATAAGGCTTAGTAATCACAATGCTACTTATATAAGCAAATGTATACTATTTATCTTCCAATTAACATGATATATATATATAAATATATAAACAGATATGTTTAAATAATTAATAAGTAGCAACTAACAGCTAATATAACACTTGTTCCACATAAATTAATTTGCATAAGTAGAATGTCTAAATTTATATAAGGGAAAGTCTATTTTGACACAATTGGTGACACAATCATATGATATAAATTAATTACGTTGTGATTATATAGCATAATCAAATAAATTATATTCAACCACTCACACAAAAATAAGTATTTGAAATAAATCTTTAATACAAAATAAACTCAAAAATGTCTAATAACAGTTCGAGATGCTACATCGTGATCCTAAATCAGACTTAAACAAACTAATAGCATTTCAAGATGATGTATCGTGATCCTAGGTTTAATTCAAACAATTAATCAATTCGATCGATCTAAACAAAAGTTAATAATATGATAATTTACCTAAACCAAGTAACAAACAATTCAACAATTGAATAGATAACATAAATTTTATCTACCATAAAACTTACTGGTATGTCTGAAATGTAGATTTACTCAACTGAATTTCAATTAATGCATATGCATTTCCAAATAGTCCAAGATCAAAAGTTGCTTAATTGCTGACAAAATTAAGCTCAAATTTCCATTAGCTCCAAGTGTAAGCAAGCAAGTTTCAGTGTAGAGCCTAAGTCACAATGAGCGCAATGGAGGAATCAACGCCTCGATTGGACCTTGGATGAGAAAGTTATGCTTTTTGTAAGATTAAGATTTTAATTAAATAATAATTCCACTAACCACTTTCTTAAATACAGTTTTAAAGTAAATTACCACCTGGAATAAGATCATCTTCCCCAATTTAAAATCAAAACCCTCTCCTTCCTCTTTCACCATGGCCACGCTTTCTCATCTCTCATTCTTGCACCACACACCACAGTTCTCTAATCCGATTTGACCAGTCAATTCTCTGTTAAAATCTTCATGTCACCACCTTATCTAGCTGAGCCCCTTCACTACATCGCGTTCTCGACCTCCCTTATAGCAACATATACTGTTTGTGCGACATTTTTCATGTTGAAACCCCACAAAAAATGCATTCAACTGCTAAACTCCACCACAAATTCAAAATCAAGCTTCAATTTTCAAATTGATTGCTACATCTCTCATATATCCAGGTGCTAGTTCATTTATGCACCTATCGTAAATTTGGAGATGATGTTGCTTCTCTTCTGAACTAACACAAGGAAAAAATATGCCAATCATTCAAAGATGCATGTTGTCATTTTCTAGATTTTTATGTGAGTTACTATTGAATATAAGTTGAAGAGGATGGAAACTTCAATTCTTTGGCTTTGAAATGGAAATGAAGAGTAAAATGGGAGGGGACAGTGATGTGAGAGTGGGATGACAATTGTGTGTATGTTTTCTAATATTTAGAGGAGTTGAGGTATATAATATACTTAAATTTCTTGTGTTACGTTGCACATAATTTTATTTGCAAACGGACTCCGATAGATAATAACAAAACACGGTCGACATTCCTCAAAAATAAAATAATGTACATAGGTTATTGAATTTTGAAAAATGACAAAAACACTGCTATTTAAAATCGAATTATGTTAATTTAAATTCTCTAAACTAATTGCTAAGTGTTTATATACAACAAGATCACATAATAAACTTGATCGTAGCGAATCTTGATATCCTATAAAAATTTACTATTTCGAATTTGATGATACTAGTTTCGTCGAAATTCGAGACAATTTGCAAAAAAGGCTACTTTCACTGTTCAAATACATTAAATAACTCATAACATTTGAATTTGAGTTATTTAATTTCTCAAATCAATATCTTAAATATTTTAATTAATTAAATATTCAATCTGTAAAAATCCTGTTTGTTACACTAAGTACTTCCATGTGTTGAATATATCGCATGAGATGGGAAATAGGATCCTTCTTATTGTCATAAGCCTCCAACATCGGCAGCTTGAAGTCCGAAAGATTCCAAGAGTTTCGGATGTTTTGAGTGAATGGACTTCGATCTCATACCAATTCTAAGTGATGTAGTCCTCCTCTCGAGATTCTTCTGATTATGTCCATGATATGATTGTCGTCGTTCAGCAGCTGACACCAATCTCCAGATCCCACACCTGTAGAGTGTTTTGAGTATCCAGTCCAAGGTTCAAGCCTATGCATGCATTATTTTCTGGTGCAACGGCTGAATCTAAATTCAAAGCAGGGTTGAACACATGATTAGCAATACCGAGGTATTGCCTCCCGCTTCCCTTGGACTGGTACTAATCCCTCGGGTTGGGTCGCTACCAACTTCTCCAAATGCGGGGACCTTAGTTCTAAGTTGAATTGTGTTCGTCCACTGGGTCCAAGTCCAACAATAAGATTATGAATTTGTAGCTGTTGTGGTTGGCCAACCTAATCGAGGAACTTGATCTTTCCTTTTGTCTTTCGAGCAAGTTCTCTTGGTGTTCAAGGCGCGTTTTCTAATTGTTCACCACCTCTTCCGTGTCCTCCCTTGTTAAGTACAAGGAATGATTCCCTTGGAAAAATCCTCCTGACTTGCTCCTTCCCACATTGTGCCTTCTGGTTGTTTGTCTATGGCTTTCTTCATCACCATGGTTTCCTTAGCTGAGAGATATCCTTGAGTTCAAGTAGTAGCCCCCTACCGGGAGTACCAAAGTGTTTACACTGGATTTTAGTCAATCGAATGCTAATACCCTAGTTATATGTAAATCAAATAATAATGACAATAAAAAATCATAGAGTAATCACATAATGCAATAAAGTTAATGGAGACATAAGAATTTGTAGTTGTTCGGCAAACTGTGTCTACAACCACTTATTGCAATCTACTAGTTATATTGTATGGTTATGATTACAGTTCGATTTGATTTTAAGAATGTAGAAAAAAATTGTTATTGTTAAGTTGTAGGAGAGACCAGATTGACCATATATCAGGGAGGAAAAATAGGATCAAGTTTGACTGTGTGCTTGAAAAATTCGTATCTGATCCCTATGCTACAAGGATCGGTACCGACCTCTCATGGGATTAGTATTATTCCATTTCGTATTCGGTTTTTCCTTGAATATTTCGCAAGTTCAATCATATGTTAAATCCCATGTTCTTGGGTGATCTACAATGTTGATCACCTATTTTTCTTTGATTTGCTTTGCTGCCAAATGATCAGTCCACTACAATTTACTTTATATCGATCTGCTCATTTGAACTTATACCAATCCGAGATTGAGTGTTGATCCATCATATTTCATGTGATCAGACCATACTGATTGACCATTTTTTCCTGATCCGAAGCCTGAATCCATAATGACAATTCAATGATCAGATTCCTACCAATCTGATGAAGTGCTGGATCGGGCAAATTTCAAAAGTTGTCTTCATGCGCAGATCCGTTACTTTTATGTGATTGAAATATGTCAATCACCGTTTTTTCATCTAATCTGAGCCTTTATCGATCTGAGGTAAAACCCTTTATACCGATCCAATTTCTAAAGAGATCATGGGAAGCGTTTTCTCCATTTATATGTGTCAATCAATGCTTATTGGGTGATCAGACTGTTCCATCATGCATTTCTGAAGTGATCGATCTAATCCTTTGCATGATCGATCAAGTAGAATTTTACTGATTCAGTGAGTCGATCAGGATATTTTTGAGTGATCGGATGATTCTCGGAGGCGATCGATTCGAACTGGGTCATTTTCTGATTCCCTAGCAAATGTTGATTTCGACGTTTAGTCCGAGTTTGTATGAATATCCGCGCTTGAACCATGAGCGATCTGAATGTTCAAGTCCAAAGCGTAATGACCTTGCATAAAGGGTAGTTAACATTAGCGAAGCATTTTAAATCACCATTGTTATGATGTAGCTTTAACTACTATTATCAAAAGTTGCACCAGTTTTTAGAGATTTTAAAGCTTTTTTATGGTATTTATATTGAGATAAATTTGAAAAATGTAGGAAAAATAATGAATTAATTGTTCGTACATTGAAGAATGTGACGATCGCCCTTTACCTCCTGCACAAACCGAGGAGAAATGCGTTGTATGACATGCCAGGTCGGTACGGGATGATCATCAGGATAGAAAACCTTTGTTGAAACCTGTCGTATGACTCACAGTGCAAGGATAAAATATAATATAGCATATACAATATGCAATAGTAACAAAGCACAATTGAGCAGAATCTTAAACTTTTCATATCATCATGAAAATATCCATACATCAAACTGGATTATATCAGAGTCTATACAATAAGCCTCACCACAGGTTCACTCGGAGCAACATACATCAACAATAACAGCGGAAACATCATATAATATATAGTATAAAACCAATACGTAAGCCTCTAGCTTGTCATCGCACATCAACATTGTCCTCATCAAGATCTACTACAAGCAACCTGCTGCCTAGTCTGCCTATCCACAACATGGATGAACACCCCAAGGTAGTAAGAGGGAGACATAAAACCTTGAGTCAAACAATATACGTCATCGTGACTCATATCTAGGCCCATCGTGATAGCCCAGGATACTTGACTAGACATCTTCTAGTCTTTGGGTGCCCCCAATATACTCTTGCTTTGAGTTCGCTAGAACCCCCTGACTAACAATGATCCCTCAGCCTTCAATAACTCTAGCAATCCACCTTGATGATTATCCATTAGCTCAAGCACCTTCTCGAGCAACCACTATCCACGAGCTCAAACATCCTTGAGTCGTCTTCACAACTTCGTTGCACTTCATCAATCAACGAACACTTCACTTTGCTTCGAACATTCCATCTAAATTTATCTCGAAGCCATGCCTATTGTCGAACCAAAAATAGACATCATTTAGTTCGGTATTTTGATGGACCGCACACCGACCCTTACCCATGGATCGCGACCGATCCATGCCTAGATCACACCACCGATCCATCTCTGAAATGCATCCAACACTGGACCACTCCTCTATAGGTTGTTCTGATCCAAAAGTTCAATGACCGATCCATGCCCAGGCCAACCTTGCTTCGAGTTCCACCGACCCATGCAGCAATGGCCGATCAATCAAGCTTGGCCGACCGATCCAAGTACAACAATCCATCTCTATGCATGCCTCATGCATTTAGCCCAATCCATCACATTTGCTTTATGTGATCTGATCCACTTCCTTTCATCTAGTTTCTGGCCGATCCATTTGATCCTGAGCTTTCACCAGGAGCTGATTCGATCCATCAATGTTGAACCTGATCCATCCATTTCTTGTGAAACAATCCACCGATTCATCATGTTTCGTGCGATCAACTCCCTAGATCCACATTTATCTGACCAATCCATACTCGATTCACCATCAATGACGATGATCTATGCACACAACTTGTCCAAATCGACCAATTTCGTACAAACAATCAACAACACAACAAATCACTCATCAATAAACACTACAACAAAAACGCCATATTACAACTTTAATTTTACAACGGTGCATAAAGCACCGTTGTAATAGATCCTTTTTTACAACAGTGCAAAACGCACTGTTGTAATAAATGTTTTTTACAACGGTAAAATAATCACGGTTGTAAAGAACATATATATTACCATATCACAACTTTAATTTTACAATGGTGCATTAAGCACCATTGTAATAGATTCTTTTTTACAACGGTGCAATAATCACTGTTGTAAAGAACACATATATTACCATATTACAACTTTAATTTTACAACGGTGCAAAAGCACCGTTGTAATAGATCCTTTTTTACAACCTTGCAAAACGCACTGTTGTAATAAACATATATATCACAACTTTTCATTTTATTCGTTGTAATTGAGATGCCTAGTGCAAACTTCATGTTTATAATATCTATATTAAATAACTAATTATATTGATACTTAATAATAATAACTAATAATAAAGTTGGGAATCAATAATATTTATCAATTATTATTAAATAATTAATAGTTAATAAGTAGTAATTTATTTTTAATAGTTAATGTATGTTAACTACTTATTAATTAATAGTAACATAAGCTTTTTATAAGTATTAATAGTAACATAAGCCTTTTGACATCGGTTCAATCCAATATTTATTCCTTTTCCATCGGTTCGGTTTCCCTTTCTCCTTTTTCTCGTATTCCACCACAAACCCTAACTCCCCTTTCGATAATCCGGTCGCCATAGCGATCTCCTCCACTTCACATCGCCACTGCTCGATTGATCCAGATCACTATTTCTCCAGCTGCACTGCTCGTCGCCGAATTTTTTTTTCTTTGAAAGTCTTAATAATCATTTTTGGCCACTGCGCTGCGGCACGGGTTCGGGGGCATCGCCCCCGAAAAATAAAATTTTAGGCCGTTTTCTTCAAATATTGACCGTACCCTTTTTTTTAAATATACTTTTTTCTTCGAAAATCAAAACATTTAGGCTCCGAAACAAAATGCTTTTTGGCTTCAAACAAAAATCATAACACTTCCGCTCTTCTTTTCCAATTAGATCACCCTAGCATGAAATAATTAACATTAATAATTACCGTTCAATAATTAAAATAATAAATAACATTCAATAATTATAAAGTAATATCTTGTACGTACACTGCAATTTTCGTTTCCTGTACACCGAATTTTTTTTCCCTCTACCAGCCCACCTAGTATGTCCCTAAATTTTCATCTTCCCTCCACATGCCTGCTTTTCTAACTGAACGGTCCAGATAACCCAATTAAATTTCGAGATCCATCTCAAACAATAAACCCTAACTCACGATTCTTTAATGGCCGCCTCAAACAATGAAAACCCTGGCTCATGCGATCTCTACCAGCCTCTAACTCCACCGCCCTAATTAAACTTACGATACCCAACATCACCGCCCCAATTAAACTCACGATACCCAACATCACTTCTAGCAGCACCGCCTCCTTCTTCGACGATGATCTGCAGCGAATCCGATGTTGCGCCCTTCCGATGTTGCAGCCCTTGCTGCTTTGACTCATGTCGATTTTTTTGGAGCACGAATTACAGTTGCAGGGACAAATCGCTTGAAAGGTACGTATTCTTTGATCATTCCTTGTTCAGTTTTTTATATTGAAATACTGCACAAAATATTGCACTACTTAGATGTCACAAAAGCACTTGTATTTGCCTGGTTCGTTCTCCTTTGGTTTTGTCATGAACTGTATTAGCAATTGGCTTAATTCCCTTTTTTTGGTTCAATTAAGTCTCTGTTATACGAGTTTGAAGGATAAAAAATTGGTTGGGCTAAATATAGATATAGTTTGAAGGATAAACTTGACGGTAAAAAATAAGCTTTTTGTAGCCAAGCTGGTAAGTAATTATTATGCCAGAGGCTATCAAGTTATAGTTTGCAGCGTTACCATCAAAATTTTAAAGCAGATTCATTTTAAAGTTCCTGATCTGTCGTATTATTGTTATAACAGTTACTTAATAAGTGTTTCTGGCTTGTAATTCCAAAAGTTAATGCAGTTTTACATTCATTACTATGTACAAGTACCATGGTAGAAAACAAATATCATTATTTGCTTGAAATGTAACTTAAACAGCATATTTTGTCAAATTTGTGTCACTCAAAATAGACAAGATAACTGATTGTTGTTTGATTCAGAAACCATTTATACCATTATGTGCATACAGTTCCCAAATATGTGACCTATATTACAACTTGGCATTGGAATGACAAGATGGAGCAACGTAGAGCAACGCATACAATAAACAGAAATGCATTCTAGTGCGGTTAGAACTTAGAACCATATGTTTGCTTTCTATCTGCTATGTTATGATCATGGGTTAAGCATTCAAACACCAATAGATGCACATATGGTTCAGCAAGTCGAGTGCGACCAATTAACCGACACACTGAAAGCAATTTACTACCATTCAAAATCTTCAAATAAGTACTAGTAGTTTCGAAATAGAGATGATATTACAACTAAAATCCGTAAAAGCCTAGTTAACAATGTAAGCTTGTGAGAAAACAAGGATTCAACAAGAAGGTAATAAGCCAAAAAAGTTAGTTGTAACAGAAACCATATTATATATCTTACATTACAAAAAGTCCACTGTTACGTTAGAGGGCAAAGCACATATCACAAGTTTTTGCCTTTCTTTTTTTGATGTTTTAAGCATTCATTTGATTTCCTGGGAAACCAGCAAACATGCCTTGGTCATTTCCTAGGAAACCAGTAAAGGTGATAACTTTTTGCAAATTACTATTCATTTGATGTTTTAAGTACTCTTTCTCTTCTACTTTGTCTTCTTCTTTACTTACAGACTAAATTCTTACCTGATATTATCAGATTCAAGAATCTCAAGTCGCTTGAAATATCCGGTGTGTTGCTCACTGATGCTGAGCATGATGTTGAAATGGATGATCGATTGGATGCTAGAGCATAAAGACTCGGTGCATGTCAGTGTGTATGTATATTTATACGAAAGTGTGTATGTAACTGAGTGTATTGAGGATCAGTTTGTAGCGAGGAATGTATGTATTGTTATGACTGTATTATGTAAAAGTGAGTTGTACGGTAGTGGATCACAAAGTTGTACTAATTCAAATATTGAAATAAAATATTTAATTGATTATTTCAGTTCTGTGTAGTATCATTTTATTCAATATAAATATTTATTTTTATATGAAATGTAATGTATAACGGAACAAAAATCAGATTATTATAATTAATTGTAGTAGGACTTACTACAACGGTGAAAAAAGTTGTAATATGTATTACTACAACAGTGCAAAAATGTTGTAATATGTATTACTACAACGGTGGAAAACAGTTGTAAAATAAACATTTAACAACGGTGTCGCAACGGTGTATAAAAGTTGTAATAGATTTCAGTCTATTACAACTTCTTAATACACGACGGTGGCTCCACCGTTGTAAAAAGTCTTTTACAACTGTTTTCCACCGTTGTAATAGTGTCATTTTGTTGTAGTGAAACATTAGCACATCAATAATCATCATTCAATCATATAAAATCCACTAAATCATGATAAAATGATGAATGAATCAACAAATGGATCGAAATTTGCATAAACATAAAATTAGCATATGAATTTACCATTATAATCTTCATAGATTGATCCTATGGTGATTCAAATGAAAATAGACGTACCTCGCTTAGATCTAGGTGAAAACGACTTGAAATGATGAAAATAAGATCAAACAAACCCATATACTCGATTGAATCCGTGTGAGAGATTCTTATCACTCACCAACTCTACAAAATAGCTTTTTTGGAAAGGCTTCCACAAAATAGCTTTAAGTCAATGAATCTCTATTTCAGACAGCGAAGAATGGCCTTCGAATCAATCAATTTGATGTGATCTACCCTTCTTCGATGTTGATCTTCAGTCTTCTTATGTAGATCTATGAACTGAAATGAGGTAGAGAGGATTTGGTTGAGCCGGAGAATCACAGTCAACAACGAAATGGAGAAATGAAGAAACTATACTATTCTCTCTACCATACCCCTCTATTTATAGCCAACATCCTCTAGCCTTAATTCGCTTCACTAATCAGCCTACTAATGACTAATTAGTCTATTCAGAAAATGTGTAACACTAAAATAGTGATTGATCCCAAAATGCTCAGCTAAATATTTAATGTGACCACTCTATGTAATTGTAAGCACCATTTTCGATACATGAAATCGATCCTAACACATGATTCAATCCCAGACGAAGGTTATTCCCTAAAGAAAACTAACACGGGTAAAATGGCCACAAATAAAATTGATAAAAATCATGGACGTGTCTCACATCCCCATGAACAACATATCAAAAAATGAGAATGATCTGACCCTTAAAGAAGTAAATAAAAATATTTTACGATCCTCCGATACGTAAAATGCGGGTCGTTAATCCCCCTCCCCCCTCTAGGAATTTCACCCCCGAAATCCCAAGTAACCAGAAACAATTCTGCATGCCTACCATCCACGAAAAGCCAATCTAGCATCCATCAAGCCATGCATCCATAGCCTTAACCTAGCACGTGGAATTCTAATAATAGTAAAGTTACAATGGTGTAAGGTTTACATGATATTTATGGGGCATACCAACAAAGAGTTTTGGATGGATCGTCTTCATACTCTCTTTTGTTTCCCACGTACAGTCGTCATCATCCTTACTCCATTGCACCTTGACTAGCCTAGATGTCTTCCTCCTAAGGTGTTTTATGTCATTCCCCACAACGCGAAGCGGCTTACGAGGTCTCAAAACTAAGGACTCAACTTCTATGTCTTCATACTGATTCAGAGATACCACCACATTTGAATCGTGCACACTTCCGTAGAACAGACACATAAAACATTGTGCACACTCGACATCTTTTTGGGTAAATCCAATCTATATGCGAGTTTTGCAATCCGCCCGATTATCGGAAACGGTCCAACGAATCTTGGAGCTAACTTTCCTTTACTTCTGAATCGAGCAACATTCTTCAATAGAGAAATCTTAACAAAAACCATATCACCAACGTCGAACTCCAAGTCTTTTCAACGCTTATCGGCGTAACTTTTCTAACAATCTTGGGATGCCTTCATTCGTTGATGAACGATCTCGATAGAATCCGAGGTTTCTCTTATAATCTTAGGCCCAAATGTCAACTTATCTCCAGTCTCTAACCAACATGCCAAAGAATTACATTGTCTTCCATATAATGCCTCGTATGGTGCCATCCCAATGCTCGACTAGTAGCTGGTGTTGTATGCAAACTCACCCAAATGTAGATGGTCTTTCCACGATCATCTGAAGTCTAGCACACAAGCTCTAAGGAGACCTTCCAAAACTCGATTAACTCGCTCGGTTTGACCATCAGTCTGGAGATGATAACCCATACTCATATATAGCTTGGTTCCCAAAGTCTCTTGCAAACTCTTCGAAAATCCACTTGTGAATAAGAGATCTCGATCAGTCACTATGCTCTTTGGGACACCATGGAATCGAAATATCCATTTTATGTATAGGTCAGCCAACTTTGATGTTGTCCTAGTCGATCTGGCAGGAATAAACCTCGTGCTTTCGGTCAAACGATCCACTATTACCCAAATTCCTTCATTTCCTGCCCTGGTTCAAGGTAGTCCATCGATAAAATCCATCGATATTTGCTCCCACTTCCACATAGGAACTTCCAGTGATTGAAGCAACCCACTTAGCTTCTTTTGTTCAACTTTCATCAACTGACAGTTCTTACATTTAGAAATAAAATGTCTCGATACATCTTGTTACCACCAGGATGAACCTTCAACTTCGAGTGATGACATTCTCTCAAAACCTCATATCTCAATCCGTCAATATTAGGAACAACTAGCCGTCCTTTCTTTTGAAGCCAACCATCTCGATCGACCTCAAATTCCTTATACTTTGGTTCCAACTTCTGGATGATCTCGACAAGATTTTCATCATGCTTTTGGTTTTCGCCAATCCTTTTGATGAGAGTAGGTCTTATCGATAAGCTTGCCAACATTTCAGGCTCGTACTCACACCGAGGCCTGAAATCAAATCCTGCAAGTACTCGAGGTGCTTCCATTCCAAAAACATAGCTCCCAAACTTGCATGTCTTCGACTCGACGCATCTGCCACTGTATTGCCTTTACCAGGAGTATAGGAAATTCCAAAATCATATGATGCCAAAAACTATAACCACCTTTGCTGCCGAAGATTCAAATTATTTTTGGAAAAAAGATACTTAAACGACTTGTAATCAGTAAACAACTCGGATCGAACTCCCAATAGGTAATTCCTTTCGTACGGCTTGGGAAAAAAGATACTTCAGTTGCCAACTCCAAATCATGAGTCAAATAATTCCTTTCGTACGGCTTCAGTTGTAGACTCGCATATGCCACAACTCTGTCCATCTGCATCAACACTGCTCCAAGTCCGATACCACATGCATTGGTGTACACCGCCATTTCCTCATACCCTCTTGGAATCATCAAAATAGGAGCACTTGTTAGTCTCTCTTTCAGGATTCCAAAAGCTTGCTCACATTCGCATCCCATGTGAACACTTAATTCTTCCTCGTCAATCCTGTTAGTGGTGCAGCAATCTTGGAGAAATCCTTGATAAATCAATGACAGTATCCTGCCAACCCAAGGAAACTCCTCACGTCCGTCCCATTCTTAGGTCTGTCCTAGTCCTGTATTACTGCCACCTTAGCAGGATCCACTGCTATTTCGTTTCCAAAAACAACATGGCCTAAGAACCTCACTTCATTCTTTTAGAAGTGACACTTCGAAAACTTAGCTGTAACGGCCCGTATTTATACCGATAATAATTAATTTATTTAATTATTTAAATAGTGAAAATGGTTATTTAATTAAATAATAGTGAATATTTAATTAATATAATAATTAAATAATATATTTAATTCTGAAATAATCAGATTAGTGAATTGGCAATATAATGTGAACTGGGCAATTCAAATTATATAATTTAGTTTATAATTGAATTAGAATAACGAATATATTATATAAAACGATGTTTGAACATATAATTCTATTATAATTAAATTCGAGCTTGAAATGGCGTGGTAGTTCGCTATTTGGCGATTTGAACTCCAACTGGATATACAGGGTCCGTTTTAAATCGGATTTCTGTGAAACAAGAAACGTTAGGAGCTGGTGAAGTAAGTTTTTCTGATGGAAGAGAAAAATTAGGATTTCGTCGTGTAGATTGTGAGTTGTGACCAAATCAAATTTTAAAATAATCGTTATAGAATCGTTTATCGATCGTAACGGTTTATTCGATATAACTAGATACCAGTTTCGAATTTAGACAAGATTCTTTTGAGACGTAGTGATAATTTAATTTTTAGAATTTTATTGTAATTTTTAATTAATTAAATAAGCAACTTTTTATTTGAAGCATTTTGCACCCTTAATCAGCGATTTTGGGGTTTCACAATATAAGTTAATCTACCAGTACAATTATATTTTCGGGATCGTGGCACCGAGCTCGACACAACGGTATTTTTATTTCTGTCCGTACGTAAGCAGAACTTTACGTAACAGGGTAAGGCGAACTTTTAAAACAATACAGCCGGAAGCTTACGCGTACCTCATACCCTCACTCGTTCTTCGTGGACACAAACACTACAACAAGCCAAAATCTCACCATATATAATACATTATTAATCTCCTTTGTTTTCTTTCTTCTGAAAATCCAATTGCCAGCTAAATAGCCAAAAGAAAATTTTAGTTAATAAAGGGTGTGAGGCGTTCACAGTGAGAAGGCGCATCAGTGGGTGCCGACTGTAGGTACTTCGGTGGACCAAGGAAGGAGGCGACAGTTAATGTCGCATGTGAAAGGCAGCAGGTCGGAACTCAGGGGTGCATCAAGTACGGGTTCGAGGTGATGACAGTAAGGAGGGTGAGCCGCCGGATTTTCTGGTGGTGTTTGCGACACTGTTTGGTGGCCGGGGCGAAGTTCAATATCATGGCAGCACCACTTTTGGCTCCAGATCGAAATCTGGGGAAGGGGACCGGAGTTCATGGGACATGGACCGGCCGATGGAGATTTACTTGGTGAACGAAGTGGTGGTAGTGGCGTAAAGAATAGATGGTCGAAGGATGAGGTATAAGCGGTCAAAGTTAGTCGAGGGTTTGGAAATGTTTACTGGAGGGAGGCAGGTTTGAAATTAAATGGAGAAGGGGGCGGATCATATTGGAGAAGGTGGAAGGAGGAGTCACGTGTAAAAGTGGTGAGGATATGTTTTGAAATTAATTAAATTTAATTATAAATTAAGTCTTGAATTAACTTGTAAACCCCGTAACTAGTTCATACGAAGTCCAATCGACGAACCATCAGTTGCGTTGGGATCGTATGGATGAGAGCTTCACAATGGAACTAACTGGAAGTGCGTTGCAGCTCGTTACAATTTATAGTGAAATAAATTGTCCATCTGAATCAAGAGATGGTTATCATTATTAACGATGATCGTCCAATGTGAGTAAAACTCACCAACTCTGAAAAGTTATATTTTTATAACGTATTCTTAGAACTGATAATTATCTGTTGATTGATGTGTGTTAACTGTTTGGTTGAATTGCTTATGTATTGGTTGAAATTATAGATAACGATATATATACAAATCGTTAATCAAATATTGATTCTTTTTAGCAGAAATATTTCATATTGAAATGAAATTGATGTGAATTATATTGTGTAACATCTGTGGATGCAGGGAAACAAGTTGGCGGGATCCAACTGGATTCCTCAACATTTATTTTACAGTTATTCATATATTATGATATATGATGTGACATATAATTTGTTGTAGATTATGTGTGTTTGGATAATATTTATCATTTGTTATATGGTATGTTAAATACCATAAAAAATACCAGAATGATAAAAGGGGATTTTCAAAAACGTATATTGAAAATGAAATGTTTATAAAATCAAAGGATTTTATAAAGAGAATATTTATAACATAAAAAGAAAATATTGTGAAACAAATAGAAAAAAGAAATATTTGTAAAACAAATAGAAAAAAGACATATTTGGAAAATACAAAGGGGTTTCTTATGAAATCAATGGATTTTATATATAAAAGGAAAAGGATTTTTTTAAAAGAAAATAATTATAAAATCTAAGGATATGTTATAGAAGGTTAATATTTATGAAACAAATATAAAAGGAAAATATTGTGAAACAAATAGGAATAGGAAAAGAAATATTTATTTAGAAAGAGAAATATATGGAATTGAAAAGGGAGCATTTGTAAACCATTTACAAATAGATTTAAAAAGGAGATATTTGTAAAACATTTACAAATAGAATTAAGAAGGAAATATTTATTTAGAAAAATAAATAGAGTTATAAAAAGGAAATGTTTATTTAGAAAATAAATAGAGCTATAAAAGGGATTTATTGGGAAATGAAAAAGAATGTCATATAAGGAAATATTTGGCAAATGAATAGAATTTTACATTAGGAAAGTTTAGACCCGTGCTTCGCACACGAGTATAACATGAGATGGGTTTAAAGCAAAGATTTTAAATAGAATATGTTGTAATCGATAGATTGAGAAGATTAATTTATAAATAATATTTTATAAATTAAATAAAATATTTATCATTGGATAAATAGAATATATAAGTCAAGACTTATATACAGAAGTAAGAATCGATTTCAACATCGATATTTGAAACTAAATATGGACGTAGAGTTAATCAAAGCGGTTAACCAAAATGTGTTAATCAAAATGAGTTAGAAGAGTTAATCGATTAGAGTTAGAGCTAATCGATTAGAGTTAGAGTTAACCAGTTAGAGTTAATCAGTTAGAGTTAATCGATTAGAGTTAAATCGAAGTAGAGTTATTCGAATAGAGTTAATCGAAAAAGAGTTATCCAAATATTTGTTATTCGAATAGAGTTAATTGAATTAGAGTTAGTCGGATTAGATTTATTCGAATATAGTTTATTCGAAGAAAGAGTTATCGAACAAGGTTATTCGAATAAGAGAATTAATCGAATATAGTTTATTCGAATAGAGAAAGAAATTATCGAATATTAGTTATTCGAAAGGAATTATCGAATATTAGTTATTTGAAAGAAGTTAATTGAATATTAGTTATTCAAAAGGAGTTAATCGAATATTAGTTATTCGAAAGGAATTATTGAATATTAGTTATTCGAAAGGAATTATCGAATATTAGTTATTCGAAAGGAGTTATTGAATATTAGTTATTCA
Source organism: Allium sativum (assembly GCA_030737875.1). Taxonomy (NCBI): domain Eukaryota; kingdom Viridiplantae; phylum Streptophyta; class Magnoliopsida; order Asparagales; family Amaryllidaceae; genus Allium; species Allium sativum. The sequence goes on along the minus strand of CM060918.1, from coordinate 588,390,445 downwards.
AAAGGAATTATCAAATATTAGTTATTCGAAAGGAGTTAATCGAATATTATTATTCGAAAGGAGTTATCGAATATTAGTTATTCGAAATGAGTTAATCGAATATTAGTTATTCGAAAGGAGTTAATCGAATATAGTTTATTCGAAAGGAGTTAATTGATAAGAGTAAATTAGTTAGAGTTAGTTGAATAGAGTTAATCCAGTAGGTTAAATCAAATAGAGTTAATCCAATAGAGTTAATCAAATAGAGTTAACAGAATTGAGTTAATCAAATAGAGCTAACAGATAAGCGTAAATCAATTAAAGTTAATTGAGTAGTGTTAATTGAATAGAGTTATTCGAATATAGGTTGTTCGAAGAAGAGAGATTATCGAATATAGTTTATTCGAAGGAAAGAGTTATCGAATAGAGATTTATTCGAAAGAGAGTTATGTAAGGAAGTTCGTTAAAGATTTAAAAGATAAACTTTGACTATTTCGAAGTTAAAATGTTGTTCAGTTAAGGTCTGAGAGGTAATTATACCCCAACTTGATTGACTTCCTTCTTAACTACGGAATGGTAAGGTTTGATAGTGAATGATGGTTAAGTGAATTTAGTTAATGAGTGAAATGGTTTGAGTTGGCATGGCGATGTTTGATTTAAACATCAGTTTAAATCCAGTGAAGAGTTTTGGAAATGTTTTCCAAATAAGAATCAGAAATGTTTTCTGATAACAGAAAATCAGAATTTAGAATATATGGAAATAGGAGATAAGTAAATTAATGAACTAAAGAGATAAATGTTAAATGATGATTGATCGATAAAATTTCCATCTGGAAATAATATCGTTGTTTGCACACGTGTTTTTCTTTGATAGTTAAATCACAGACTATCAAAGTTTTGACCATTTTTCCGTCATCGATACGGAGAGACCGGTTGGATTCTTATCCAAAGAACCACTCCATAGGGGCGTTAGCATTTCGAATCAAATAGATCGAAGACAAATTGAAGACGGAGTAAAGTGCAAGGGCTATTGTATAAGTCCTAGGTAGAGATTGCCTAGGATAGGTGTACGGAATAGTGTCTTCGGTTTGTCCAGTCCCAGGACAACTTGAATGGACGAATGTTTGACAGAGTATATCTGGTAGATCACATAAGTTGATCGTCTCAAACTTATTTACGTTGGTGGTGGAGAAATTCGTTTCTCTTAGCTTATACCCGTGGTATTTTTGGGGAAATCAATTTGTGATTTGACGGGTATGTCGATGTGGCATTCGAAGTAAATGGAGGAGTGATCTGTTAAAAGATACGTTTTGACCTCGAGCCTCATCAACTGGGAAATGATATAAATCGGGCAGGCAACATGGCTAAGTGGTACGCAACCAGGTAGGGTATGTTGTCACCATCTAGAGAATATTCATACTTGTTACTTCTTTCGATTCTGTATCTCCTGGGAATGGTTATGTTGGTTTACCAACTGTAAGGTGACAATATATTCGATACACTCAAGCGAAATGAGTGGTCGGTCATGTGTGGCCGAGTTGCAAGATGTTCTTATTGAACTCTAGTGTATCGCTTCAAGAGTACACTGAGCGGAAGGTGGATCCATACCTTGTCATGGGTGGAACCCATTCCCCAAATAAGAGCCCGCGGTTTTGATTGTATATTATATATGTAGAACATTAGATGCAAGCGTTTCTACTAGAATGATATTACCTGTGTTAGACATTATTATAATATCAGATAATATTGTTTTACTAATGATTTGGGTTATCGTAAGGTAAAAACCATCCGTGTTTATGTGTGGATTGGTCTTATGATTATCCTTTGTTTCAAAAGGATTGTGAAAGTTAAATCAAATAATTTGAGTTTACTCACACCAATCACATGACTGGCCCAGAATTTATTTTGTTTTGCTTTTCCTAAACTCTTGGGTGCCCAATTTTGCATGGGCAGTCAAGTAGTCGGGATTTACAGATACCTGAAAAGCTGGAGCAGGAGGCTTCAGAATTATATAGCTATGGTTTTCCCCTGTGTTGTAAGTGTTGTACTTTGGTAATGATATGTATATTCAAGCACAGATTTATATTTCAAAGTTATGTTATGAAATATATTTATTCGTTCCGCTGTGAGATTCGTGTTTACTCTGTTTGTATGTTCTTCTTCTTTTATTCTATGTTTCTATCTTATCTATCCTCACCCTCTAATTTCTTCCATGGACTATCCGGTATTTCTGATGCTTGACTATTCGACATGGTGTTATATGTCGATAACCAGGATCGCAAAAACCCTGGGTCGTTACAGTGGTATCAGAGATTTAGGTTAAGTAATTACCTTGGCTCTGTGGTGTGACTTAGTAGAGATGGGGTTAGTAATACCCTGGATTGAGTTGAGTGTATATATACTAGCGTGTATCTTTTATTAATATAAAAATAGTTTTATATTGTGGAGATTCATTGGTTGAGTTTTTTATGGGTTCTGGTCGATCAGTTTGATCCATTGTATCGGTAGGGGTTTGTAAACACTCGAATACGATGGGTCGACACGATATGGTTTGAAAAGAGGGTAAATGAAAATAATTTTACCCAAGGTATATTTTGATATAGAGAAAATATATATATTGGAATTATAATATATTGGATATATTAGTTGTTATTATAATCAAATGAGATTATAAACGTAAAATGGTTATGTAAATAGCCAATCAAAATTCATATAAGTATAATATATGAAATAAGATGAAGTAAATCTGAATTTAAAAATCAGAATTGAAATCAAAACCCTGGAAATTGGAAAGATGTTTGTAAATGGATTTAAATCGAATATATGAGAATTTTAAAATCTTGGGAGATTTTAAATTGTTTTAAAGCATTGTAAATGGTATTTTGAAATGTATTTCAAAAAGGAATAGTTTAAAAGTGATTTTAAAAGTGATATAGCATTGAACTCACTTCGATAGCTGGGAAATAACCCTGATGATGAATTGCGACATCATTAGTGTTCGTTTTCGAGTTTCTAAGTGACAGATTACTACCAAAGACATTGTTTTTGAATGGATTTGAGAAAAGCAAGTGTTTGAATCCTGAAAAGGAAAGTTTGATTTTCGATATGGTAAACTGTTTAAAAATCCCAGGAAAGAGCAGTTTGAATTAAAAACAAATTGAGTAGAGATTTGGAAATCCAATTGGAATTAAATTAAAGTCATTTAGTGGTAACTGAAATTGAATTAGAATGATATCGAGACAAATTGGATTTGTGAGATTCGAAATTGAAGTGTAATTTGATAACCAAATTAAGAGTTTGGAATCGAGAATGAAACTTGAGTTTGAAATGATATTTGGCTTAGATATAAGCGAATGGTTGTGTTGGAGATAGAAGTGATTGGAGTTTGATGACATTAGTATATGTTAAATTAGCAACAGATGTAAATGATATAATGATATGCCCGACAAAAAGGTACCAGTTTATATTATATATTTTGTATAAGCATGAGATTTATGAGCCGATGTGGCAAGCAGCTTGGCTGTTTGATTTTCTTTTGGGTTGGAGAAGGCCTAGAAAGGCGAGTTGGAGTTTGAGCTATTGACCAGTACAAAGGAGGTGCTGGCAAAAATTTTCGAAAAGATAAGGTGTTAGAAAATTTTCAGGATTTTTGAAAAAAAAAATTAGTAGGAATTAATAAATATTTTATTTGAAATCAATTGGTTCAATTGAATCTGAGGTTAATAAGTAAGCCAAATAATTTTTAATGCGGTTAATAGGGTTTGTTTCCTACCTTAGCAATTTCGAGGACGAGATTATTTTAAGGTGGAAAGAATGTAACGACCCGTATTTATACGGACAATAATTAATTTATTTAATTATTTAAATAGTTAAAATGGTTGTTTAATTAAATAATAGTGAATATTTAATTAATATAATAATTAAATAATATAATTAATTCTGAAATAATCAGAATTAGTGAATTGGCAATATAATGTGAATTGGGCAATTCAAATTATATAATTCAGTTTATAATTGAATTAGAATAACGAATATATTATATAAACAAAGTTTGAACGTACAATTCTATTTTAATTAAATTCGAGCTTGAAATGGTGCGACAGTTCGCTATTTGGCGATTTGAACTTCAACTGGATATACAGGGTCCGTTTTAAATCGGATTTCTGTGAAACAAGAAACGTTAGGAGCTGGTGAAGTATGTTTTTTTTTGATGGAAGAGAAAAATCAGGATTTCGTCGTGTAGATTGTGAGTTGTGTCCAAATCAAATTTTAAAATAGTCGCTATAGAATCGTTTATCGACCATAACAATTTATTCGATATAACTAGATACAGGTTTCGAATTTAGACTAGATTCTTTTGAGACATAGTGATAATTTAATTTTTAGAATTTTATTGTAATTTTTAATTAATTAAATAAGCAACTTTTTATTTGGAGTATTTTGCACCCTTAATCAGCGATTTTGGGGTTTCACAATATAAGTTAATCTACTGGTATTATTGTATTTTCTGGATCGTGGCACCGAGCTCAACACAACGGTATTTTTATTTTTGTCTGTACGTAAGTAGAACTTTACGTAACAGGGTAAGGCAAACTTTTAAAACAATATATCCAAAAGCTTACGTGTACCTCGTACCCTCACTCGTTCTTCGTGGACACAAACAGTACAGCAAGCCAAAATCTCACCCTACATAATACATTCTTAATCTCCTTTGTTTTCTTTCTTCTGAAAATCCAATAGCCAGTTAAATCGCCAAAAGTAAATTTAGTTAATAAAGGATGTGAGGCATTAACAGCGAGAAGGCGCATCGGTGGGTGTCGATTGTGGGTACTTCAGTGGACTAAGGAAGGAAGCGACAGTTAATGTCGCATGTGAAAGGCAGTAGGTCGGAACTCAGGGTTGCATCGAGTACGGGTTCGAGGTGATGACAGTGAGGAGGGTGAGGCGCCGGATTTTCTGGTGGTGTTTGCGACACTGTTTGGTGGCCGGGGCGAAGTCCGATATCTTGGCAGCACCACTTTTGGCTCCAGATCGGAATCTGGGGAAGGGGACCGGAGTTCATGGGACAGGGACCGGCTGATGGAGATTTACTTGGTGAACGAAGTGAACGTAGTGGCGTGAAGAATAGATGGTCGAAGGACGAGGTATAAGCGGTCAAAGTTAGTAGAGGGTTTGGAAATGTTTACTGTAGGGAGGTGGGTTTGAAATTAAATGGAGAAAGGGGCGGATCATATTGGAGAAGGTGGAAGGAGGAGTCACGTGTAAAAGTGGTGAGGATACGTTTTGAAATTAATTAAAGTTAATTATAAATTAAGTCTTGAATTAACTTGTAAACCCCGTAACTAGTTCATACGAAGTCCAATCGACGAATCGTCCGTTGCGTTGGGATCGTATGGACGAGAGCTCGACAATGGAACTGACTGGAAGTGCATTGCAGCTCATTACAATTTATAGTTAAATAAATTGTCCGTTTGAATCAAGAGATGGTTATCGTTATTAACGATGATCGTCCAATGTGAGTAAAACTCACCAACTCTGAACAATTATATTTTTATAACGTATTCTTAGAACTGATAATTATCTGTTGATTGATGTGTGTTAACTGTTTGGCTGAATTGCTTATGTATTGGTTGAAATTATAGATAACGATATATATATATATATATAAAAATCGTTAATCAAATATTGATTCTGTTTAGCAGAAATATTTCATACTGAAATGAAATTGATGTGAATTATATTGTGTAACATCTGTGTATGCAGGGAAACAGGTTGGAGGGATCCAATTGGATTCCTCAACATTTATTTTACTATTATTCATATATTGTGATATATGATGTGATATATAATTTGTTATAGATTATGTGTGTTTGGATAATATTTATCATTTGTTATATGGTATATTAAATACCATAAGAAATACCAGAATGATAAAAGGGTTTTTTCAAAAACGTATATTGAAAATGAAATGTTTATAAAATCAAAGGATTTTGTAAAGGGAATATTTATAACATCAAAGGAAAATATAAAAGGAAAATATTGTGAAACAAATAGAAAAAAGAAATATTTATAAAACAAATAGAAAAAAGAAATAGTTGGAAAATAAAAAGGGGTTTCTTATGAAATCAATGGATTTTATATATAAAAAGAAAAGGATTTTTTTAAAAGAAAATAATTATAAAATCGAAGGATAAGTTATAAAAGGAAAATATTTGTGAAACAAATATAAAAGGAAAATATTGTGAAACAAATAGGAAAAGAAATATTTATTTAGAAAATAAATATATAGAATTGAAAAGGGAGTATTTGTAAACCATTTACAAATAGATTTAAAAAGGAGATATTTGTAAAACATTTACAAATAGAATTAAAAAGGAAATATTTATTTAGAAAAATAAATAGAGTTATAAAAAGGAAATGTTTATTTAGAAAATAAAAATAGTTATAAAAGGGATTTATTGGGAAATGAAAAAGAATGTCATATAAGGAAATATTTGGCAAATGAATAGAATTTTACATCAGGAAAGTTTAGACCCATGCTTCGCACATGGATATAACATGAGATGGGTCTAAAGCAAAGATTTTAAATAGAATCTGTTGTAACCGGTAGATTGAGAAAATTAATTTATAAAAAATATTTTATAAATTAAATAAAATATTTATCATTGGATAAATAGAATATATAAGTCAGGACTTATATAGAGAAGTAAGAATCGATTTCATCATCGATATTTGAAACTGAATATGGACATAGAGTTAATCAAAGGGGTTAATCAAAATGTGTTAATCAAAATGAGTTAGAGGAGTTAACCGATTAGAGTTAGAGTTAATCGATTAGAGTTAGAGTTAACCAGTTAGAGTTAATCAGTTAGAGTTAATCGATTAGAGTTAAATCGAACTAGAGTTATTCGAATAGAGATAATCGAACAAGAGTTAGTCGAATATTTGTTATTTGAATAGAGTTAATTGAACTAGAGTTAGTCGGATTAGAGTTATTCGAATATAGTTTATTCGAAGAAAGAGTTATGGAATAAGGTTATTTGAATAAGAGAATTAATCGAATATAGTTTATTCGAATAGAGAAAGAAATTATCGAATATTAGTTATTCGAAAGGAATTATCGAATATTTGTTATTCGAAAGGAGTTAATCAAATATTAGTTATTCGAAAGGAGTTAATCGAATATTAGTTATTCGAAAGGAATTATTGAATATTAGTTATTCGAAAGGAGTTATCGAATATTAGTTATTCGAAAGGAGTTAATCGAATATTAGTTATTTGAAAGGAGTTATCGAATATTAGTTATTCGAAAGGAGTTATTCGAATATTAGTTATTCGAAAGGAGTTAATCGAATATAGTTTATTCGAAAGGAGTTAATTGATAAGAGTAAATTAGTTAGAGTTAATTGAATAGAGTTAATCCAGTAGGGTAAATCAAATAGAGTTAATCCAGTAGAGTTAATCAAATAGAGTTAATAGAATTGAGTTAATCAAATAGAGATAACTGATAAGAGTAAATCGGTTAGAGTTAATCGAATAGTGCTAATTGAATAGAGTTATTCGAATATAGGTTATTCGAAGAAGAGAGATTATCGAATATAGTTTATTAGAAGGAAAGAGTTATCGAATAGAGATTTATTCGAAAGAGAGTTATGTAAGAACCCGTTACTTCCCCGTGAAGGAAAGAGCGGATACTTTGAGAACAACACACGTTTCCCGGTCCTTACAGACCTAAAATCGAGGCGCCTCATCCAACAACCACATAGGTGAAAAGTATATAAATGTCAGGGCTGGTAAGTCACTGACACCACCAAAGCTAGAAAGAAACGTCGTGCTCTCCCTGCAGCCCTTATCCCGTTTTTAACTCATACCGAGGTGTGAGGCTCGCGAATCCACGCTATACACAAAGCTGCCACGTAGGCCGTGCTTTGATCATCAACCACAAGACTTTGCTTTTCAACAGAAGCCATGATCCATGCAACTCAGCATGCCACACAGGCAATTCATGCCATGCGACTGATGTCCATCGATATACAACCTCTGAGCTCGTACGTCTCAGAGAAGGGCGTTAAGCAAGAGAATAAATTCTCCGCCGCCAAACAGATGTATATTTAACATAAATCAATCAACACAGAATAAAATCCAATGTCGGACACACAATCCATTTACAAGTTCGTTCTGGGTCTGAACGAAACCGGAGGCACTTTCCTCGCATATCCATCGATCTCTAAGTACGTCTGGACGACCACCAACTATTTCCATCCTCTTGGGTGTACAGCCCAATCAGGATCGTCAGTAATTATCCTAACGATGTGAAGACTTCCGTTCTTCGACCACCGTCTTCATCTTCGACTTATCGTCGAATCGGTTATTCAGAATGGGTATAAACCCGGCCTTTCCGAACAACCCGCGTATATTAAAAACAAATGTTACACAAACACAACATACGCCTCATTCCAATTCACTAGTCACTAACCGTAAGTCAGTAAGAGAGCAATTCCCCAAATATTAACCCCGAAGGCCGAAACCAACATCAGATCAATACCCAGGAAACCATTCTTCTTAACTAACCTACAGCTAGTTTCCAAATTTCACATTCTTAGGGAAAAGTTCCCATTAATTTTATCCAAGATAAATTCTTTGAATTTATTCTTTAATCTTCCTTTGGATGTCATTTCAAACCAAATTATGGTTTTCCAAACTAGTCGAGATTAGCGAACCACACCGAAGTAATTATTTATTTTATTTCCCAATCCCAACCTATTCATCCCATGAAGCAAAATTGGTAATACTCCATATCTAACACGACAGTGTTGTCGGTAAAATTAATTACCATTCCACGTTCAAATCTAATTAAAGATTTAACTATCGCTTTGGAGCAAAACTGGTGATACTCCATTCTCGCTCATTTTCTAAATTTGATAATTTAGATTATCAATTCACATTTCAATCTATTTACAGATTCATTAAAACTCCCTTTTATTGGGTTAAAGAACTAATGTCTTTTTAAAACACAGTTCACGACAAACCCAAATCACTTTCTATTTATTTATCAGGTTAAAGAACAAGTGTCATTTAAAACACCCATCACGATAAACCCTCAAATCAATTCTTATTTACAACCCATTTCAAATCCAATTTATTTATTAAAAATAAATGGGTTTTAATTTTAGTTCAAAACTAGTTCACTTCGATAAAAATCTATTTTTATCTTTTCAAATATGGAGTTTTTCATCCCAATCTTTCCCAAATCATTTCTTATGATTTTACACAAATTATTGATATTTTTGATAATTTTATCAAGGCCCGTACAGTCGATTTCCAACAACGGCCATCGAACTGCACTTACAGCGACCTTTTCCAAATTTGATTTGGACGTATCTCCAAATCCAACCGTTAGATTTCAAATTTATAATATTCGTTAGAAAGCTCTTTTTGATACGAACCCAATGGTTCCGGTTTTATGAGAATCCGACGGTCGGATCTCCCGTAATGTGCGTTCGAAATCAATGATCGAAATTCGCGAACTGCCGCGGCGCGGCGCGTTCTATTCAGGCCATTATATTATATATATAGTATATATAATATATATTTCGTCGATTTCTATTTAAAACGAATTTTATAAATAGTTTTAAATTTGTTTCAAAAACATTTCAACTTCCATTTCCAATTCAAATCAAAATTGAATTTTTCCTTATAAATTCGTTTTAAAATTCATTTAAATTCAATTCAAATTTTTTTTCTATTCAATTCAATTCGAATTCATTTCCTATTCAATTCAATTCGAATTTATTTTCAATTTAATTCAATTCGAATTCATTTCAAAATATTCGATTTTGAAATCACTTTTCAATATATACGATATTTTCACTTTCAATATATACGATATTTTCACTTTCAATATATACGATATTTTCACTTTCTAAGGGCTATGTATTGTTAACCGTACAACTCCAGCCCATAGCCACTATTCCGGATATCGAAGTATATCGAAGCTTATACTTTTCGGAGTTCTAAACGGCATTTTGAACTCAATGGAAGTGGTTTCGAGTCCAAATTCATTCGTATGCAAAGTTTGACTTTTTGGGCCATGTATAATTTACATAGCGACTATACTGAATTTTCAACTGGGCATAACTTTTGATTCCCGCTATGAAATTTTGATTTTTCAGATTCGTTGGAAAGATATTATCAATTAGATCCTAATGTTTTCAGTTTCGCTAAAATCCGGTTTGTTTTGCACCCGGTACATTCAATTGAAGTTTGAAATCGAATTATCGAACTACCGCGCCATTTTCAATTCGATTTATAATTATATATAATTATTTATATTCTAACGACGACGCATATAAATATATACGTTCTAATTATATTCAAAATAAATTTCTCATTGATATTATTTAAAATAATCTATTTTAAATCTTCAAAATTCGTCGAAGTTGCCAAAACAAAAAATTTAAACTGGCTCAGAATTTCCGGGTTATTACAAGTTACGTAAGGAAGTTTGTTAAAGATTTAAAAGATAAAATTTGAGTATTTCGAAGTTAAAACGTTTTTCAGTTAAGGTCTGAGAGGTAATTATACCCCAACTTGATTGACTTCCTTCTTAACTAAGGAATGGTAAGGTTTGATAGTGAATGATGGTTAAGTGAATTTAGTTAATGAGTGAAATGGTTTGAGTTGGCATGGCGATGTTTTATTTAAACATCAGTTTAAATCCAGTGAAGGAGTTTTGGAAATGTTTTCCAAATAAGAATCAGAAATGTTTTCTGATAATAGAAAATCAGAATTTAGAATATATGAAAACATGAGATAAGTAAATTAATGAACTAAAGAGATAAATGTTAAATGATGATTGATCGATAAAATTTCCATCTGGAAATAATATCGTTGTTTGCACACGTGTTTTTCTTTGATAGTTAAATCACAATCAAAGTTTTGACCATTTTTCCATCGTCAATACGGAGAGACCGGTTTGATTCTTATCCAAAGAACCACTCCGTATGGGCGTTAGCATTTCGAATCAAATAGATCGAAGACAAATTGAAGACGGAGTAAAGTGCAAGGGCTGTTGTATAAGTCCTAGGTAGAGATTGCCTAGGATGGGTGTACGGAATAGTCCCTTCGGTTTGCCCAGTCCCAGGACAACTTGAATGGATGAATGTTTGACAAAGTATATCTGGTAGTTGATCGTTTCAAACGTATTTACGTTGGTGGCGGAGGAATTCGTTTCTCTTAGCTTATACCCGTGGTATTTTTGGGGAAATCAATTTGTGATTTGATGGGTATGACGATGTGGCATTCGAAGTAAATGGAGGAGTGATCTGTTAAAAGATACGTTTTGACCTCGAGCCTCATCAACGGGGAAATGACAGAAATCGGGCAGGCAGCATGGCTAAGTGGTTTGCAACCAAGTAGGGTATATTGTCACCATCTAGAGAATATTCATATTTGTTACTTCTTTCAATTCTGTATCTCCCGGGAATGGTTATGTTGGTTTACCAACTGTAAGGTGACAATATATTCGATACACTCAAGCGAAATGAGTGGTTGGTCATGTGTGGCCGAGTTGTAAGATGTTCTTGTTGAACTCCAGTGTATCGCTTCTAGAGTACACTGAGCGGAAGGTGGATCCATACCTTGTCATAATTGGAATCCATTCCCCAAATAAGAGCCCGCGGTTTTGATTGTATATCATATATGTAGAACGTTAGATGCAAGCGTTTCTACTAGACTGATATTACTTGCATTAGACATTATTATAATATCAGAATAATATTGTTTTACTAATGATTTGGGTTATTATAAGGTAAAAACCATCCGTGTTTATGTGTAGATCGGTCTTATGATTATCCTTTGTTTCAAAAGGATTGTGAAAGTTAAATTAAATAATTTGAGTTTACTTATACCAGTCACATGACTGACCCGGAGTTTATTTTGTTTTGTTTTCCCAAAACTCTTGGGTGCCCAATTTTGTATGGGCAGTCAAGTAGTCGGGATTTACAGATACTTGAAGAGCTGGAGCAGGAGGCTTCAGAATTATACAACTATGGTTTTCCGCTGTGTCGTAAGTGTTGTACTTTGGAAATGATATATATATTCAAGTACAGATTTATATTTCAAAGTTATGTTTTGAAATATATTTATTCGTTCCGCTGTGAGATTCGTGTTTACTCTGATGTTGTATGTTCTTCTTCTTTTATTCTAAGTTTATATCTTATCTATCCTCACCCTCTAATTTATTTCATGGACTATACGGTATTTCCGATGCTTGATTAGTCGACATGGTGTTATATGTCGATAATCAGGATCGCTAAAACCCCAGGTCGTTACATTATCTCTCAGCTGATGCTTTCGCAAGATTTCCAAAACAACTCGCAAGTGCGTCTTATGCTCTTCCTAATTCCGGGAGTATACCAGAATATCATCCATGAACACAAACATGAACATGTTCAACTGATCTCTGAAAACTTTATTCATAAGATCCACAAAATACGTTGGTGCATTGGTCAATCCACATGACATCACCAGCCACTCTAAGAAACCAGATGGTGTTCTAAAAACAGTCTTGGCACGCTATCCTTCGCCACTCTCAACTGGTGAAATCCCATCGCTAAATCCATCCGGGAGAACACCATGGCCTCGTGAAGTTGATCGAACAAATCATCTATCCTCAACAATGGATACTTGTTGTTCTTGGTCATCTTGTTCAGATCACAATAATCGACACACAATCTCAAAGATCCATCAGCCTTGGTTGCGAACACAACTGGTGCACCCCATTCGGACATGCTTCTCCGAATGAACCCTTTACTCAAAAGGACACTAACTTGCACCTCTAACTCTCGTTGTTCTCTAGGCGCCATCCGCCTAAGGGGAATAACGATAGGTCTAGCACCTTTGACCAAAACGATCCAGAACTCAATCTCGCTATGCATCGGCAAACCTTTGACCTCTTCAAAGACATCATCGAGCTCACTAGCAACCGACATAGATGACAAGTCTTCCGATGGAATCACAAGCGAATATAAAAGCTTACGAAGACACCATCTTACGGCCTACATTAAATCACAAACATTCCACATTCCTCATTGTCACTTCGAGCTTTTCGCAATCCACTTTAGCTGCATACCTCTTGATCGCCAGTCCATACCCAAAATAATCCCAAACATAGCGAAGTTCAAAACAAAGCAATCATACATAAAGGAGCAACCATGACTCGGCAACACTAGACCACGATAAAGCATACACAAACTAGATGAACCCCCGACTAGATTAGTCATGACTAATGGTCTATCAAAAATATCGGGTTCCGAACCCAATCGGTAGAAAAGCTCGTTGCAAATGAAAGAATGTGATGCTCCAATATCAACAACACTCGAACTAAAACACCTCTGATGGAAAGAGTACCTTGGACAAAACCACTCTTCCCTTTCTCCTCCACCGTTGGAGCTCTCGAAGAAGATGGAATAGCCTTCAAAGCATACACCTTCACTATCTGCTTACCCATTGGTGGTTTTGCACAGTCCTTCTTATTATGCCCAGGCTTAGCACAGTTATAGCGCGTCCTCTCGGCTTTCAAATTCATACATCCTTGGAAAAATGGCCCTTCTGCTAGCATTTGTAGCAAGTTACTTCGCTTTCCTGCTTCTTTTGACCATCTTTTCCTTTCTGTTGTTGCTGCTTCCACTTTTTGTTATTACCACCCTGCTGTGACTTCTGATCGTCTTTAGCTGCAACAACAATCTTTTCCTTGGGAAACAAACTCTCGTGCCTCAAATATTTCTCAACGATCTTCTCATAAGAGTTATCCAGATGATCAACCAGCTGATTCCCAAGGTATTTATCCAATCCCATAACGAACTTCTCGTCCTTTTGGTAATAAGTCCCAATATACGAAGGAGCATACTTGGACAAAGCTTCAAAATCAGAAACATACTCCAACACTGGTCGACCGTTCTGCTTTAGCTCGACAAACCTCTTGAACATAATATACTTCTAGACGGTAAAAATGAACTTCATCTCGAACTTGACTTAAAATTGATCCCATGTAATCTCATCTTCTGGAGTCTCTAAAGTGACAGAGTTTCACCAATCCATAGCTCTGCCCTGTAGTTGTCTCAATGCAAGCTTCCTCTTAGTCGCATCGTCAATACCCAAGACCCCGAATATCTGAATGCAAGTATCAAGCCACCCTTGAATCTCTATAGCCAACTCTATTCCTTTGAACGACTTTCCACCTAGAGTAGTGAGTCCTTGCATACCTTCGTGAAGTTCACAACCCTAGGTACCTAAACCTGAACCCCAACATCTACCGCAACTGTCTCCGGAGCGGGTGCCTTTCTCGTGATCGTCGCCACCATTGCCTCGAACATAGTTGGGTAATATGGTAAACCACCAACTCCCCCTCCAGGAATAGTCTCCCCCCTAGCAGTATGTCTCGAAGATCAACAACTCATTTTAAATTTGAAAATAGAATGATTGGTCCACACTTGAGAATAACTGCAATTAAGTTCAAGCACTACTATACTATACACTATAATATAGTAATCATCCATTATCAAAGTATAAATACATCTCTCATATGTCTTTATGCCAATGAACTTTGGATAAAATCGCTTAACCAAAGCTTTGATACCAAATGTGACGACTGCCCCATACCTCCTGCATAAACCGAGGAGAAGTGTGTTGTATGACGTACTAGGCCAATACGGGACGATCATCAGTAGTAGAAAACATACGCGGAAGCCTGTCGTATAACTCACAACGCAAGGATAAAATATAATAGTACATATACAATAGGCAATAGTAGTGAAGCACAATTGAGCAAAATCGTAAACTTCAATTCTATTTCAACCCAGCAATTTGCTGAGTAGCCCCCCGTTTTTATAAAAAAATTCAAGGACGAACTGCCCCTTTTCAGATATTTTTTTTCCAGTTTTTAGTCTACCTCGTAGTGACTCTACGTGGTTTTGTAGAGAACCTCGTAGGGGAAATGCGTGATAACTAATGATACCACGTAGAGACTTTACGTGGTATCATTACTTACCACGCAGTGACCCTACGAGGTTCACTATAAAACCACGTAGAGGCACTACGAGGAAAGGTATTATTGGATTTTTTTTAAACAAAAGGGGGCTACTCAGCAAAATGATGGGTTTACTCGATTTTAATGTACTTTGGGGGGCTACTCAGCAATTAGCTGGGTTGAAATAGAATTTGCCCATGAAAATATCCATACATCAAACTGGATTATATCAAAATATGTACAATAAGCCTCACTGCAGGTTCACTCAGAGCAGCATACATCAACAATAACAGCGGAAATATCATATAGTATATAGTAGAAAACTAATATTTAAGCCTCCAGCTTGTTCACGCAACAACATCGTCCTCATCAAGATCTACTACCAGCTACCTGCAACTTAGTCTGCCCATCCACAACATGGGTGAACAACCCAAGCTAGGGAGACATAAAACCTTGAGTAAGACAATAGTCTTAATGGACGATAAAACAACTATCTAACATCATCAAAAAAAGTATATGAGAAGTAGGCAGATCAATTATCAAATCTATCAACACATCAACAGAGAAGAACCCTAATCCGTCTCCTTCACATCCGACAGCGATAGTGTGACGGCCCGCCCCGCACCAGCCGACATTTCCCATGAAAGTGTGTTGTGCCAATCTCCAACTAGCACGGGATGGTCGCCAAAGAAAGAAAAGGGAGTTTGAACTAACAAGGAACCTATAGAATATCTCACAACGCATGGAATAAAATATAAAAATAACATATTGACATAAACAGGTGAGACAGTGCATAAGCTGAAAATTAAACATCATAGCAGCGGAAAATCCAATTACAGATTATGTTCTACATCATCATTATTACAACTTTAAAACTGTCTCAAAAGAAAAAGAAAGGAAAGGTACACTACTAATGCCCAAAGTAGTGACCAGCAGCGACACAGGGAGGATATATAGCAAATAGTATGTGTAAGCCTCATGCTCGTCTTTGGACAGCTACTCGTACGCAACCAGCAAACCTATCTCTAGTCTGCCCGTTTAAGAGCACCTAGAGTAATAAGAAGAGACATAAAACTCTTGGTCAGACAAAAGTCTGGTATAAGCGATAAGCATCAAAACAGAACAATAACAGGTATACTATACCATACCTGAACCTGGACCTGCAACCAAAGAGTTAGCACAACATACCGCTCAATACTCTAAGGTGCCACTAACATATGATGTAAAGAATACGGGGGTGGGGGTGTGCATGTCATAGTGAAAGCAAACAATCAAACATAGCAACCACCTCACATCTCTCACTCAGCGCGTAAAGCATACGACTTCCACCACTTTGATCACCCTATTCCTTGTTATGATCACTCTGCCCCATGGAGTCATGATGACACCACTGCACTGATCCATAGCCACTAGTCTTTGCTATGTCCACTCTTCCCCATGAAGTCATAACAACTCCACTGCACTGGCTTATAGTCATGCTACGATCACTCTGCCCCATGGAGTAGTAACCACCCCACTGCACTGATACGTAGCCTAACATCCGTCTTAGTGGTGAATCAAAGCTATAGACGTCGATAACCCCTTAGCACGCATCCCGCAGCAAAGTCCAATCACGAAGTTAACTCGTTGGTTCCCAACTTGATCCTGAGTTCTACTTCCTATTTGGACTTCCTTTGCATCTCGGGTATTGGTCTTCTCTGGATCGGTTCGGATATGCTCCTCTTCACTATGCTTCGGATTGTGCTCCTCGAAGTAGTTCTGTCTGTGATCATCCACATCGGGTCAGGTCGGATTTCCCCCATCCAGGTAGGTTCGGTTCGGATTGCCTCCAGTTTGTACTCAATATCTCGTTTTGTGACAAGTCCCTTCGGGTCGGATCGATTCGTGGAAGGTCCTCCAGTTCGGGTCGTGAGCCTCTTCGGATCGAGGTCCTTCACCTGCTCATGGTCTAGTCCTCATCGGTTCATGGTGTCCTTATCATGAGCGGTTCGGATCGGGTAGTGCTCAATGAAGGGGTCGGGTCGGAGCTGCATGGTGCTCCATGGTTCGGTTCGTGCTCCCCTCCTCCGATCCGATTCGGTTCGGCTAATTTCCTGCACTTTGTCCAGCGAGCTGTTTTATGCCATTCGACAGCGTTTTCGACCAATTTAACTTTTCTAATCAATCACAAAACATACCATACAGTCATAGCAACATATAGAACCGACCACTAACACCAAAACGATAATTTGACAGGTTAAAACGGATCAAACATAGCCAAAACCGCATATTTTCCCTTAAGCGTGTTTAAGCAAAACTAATGGAAGGTGATTTGGGGTGTTTTAGAAAGTGGAGGCCATGGCTAAACTTGAAGGAACAAAAAGTGGCGGCTGGAAAATGATAGAAACTGAATTTCCTAACCCTATCAACCTTCCCATAACCCTAATAACGAAATGGGTTATGGGCCCACTCACTAATCACCCAAATTAGGCCCGATTAAGCTGTTTTTTACCATCTGAAACTTGTTTCAGCCATATCTCCCAAATGGTGAGTCCGTTTGGCTAATGTGACCACTCTACGGAAAGGTAAACCATTATTCGGATCTAATGGAAGTGGTTTCAGGTCAAAACTCCTTTCCATCAATAGTTATGGCCGAAACAAGATTAGCTAGGGGCAAAACGGTCATTTAAAAATTGGCAGAAATCATGAACATGGGAAATGACCCTAATGGTCATCTCCCAAAGTTACATGACCATACGACTTCGTATGTGAAAGAAATAAATATCCTACGATCCTTCGATATGTAGAATGCGGGTCGTTACATTCTCTCTCCTTAAGAAATTTCGTCCCCAAAATTCCTTAACCCGAAACATACAAAGGATCCCACATGCCTACCAGCCACATACAACAATCAAACATGCAAACAAACAAAACAAGCCTATCCTAGCATGCGGAAAGACTAAAGCGAAACTGGAATCTTACCAGGCGAAGAGTTCTGGATATGTATTCCTAATGCTCTCCTCTGTCTCCCAAGTACAGTCATTCTCATTCTCGCCCCACTGAACTTTGACTAGATTCACCGCTTTCCTTCGAAGTTGCTTCGTATCGTTCCCAACAATACGCATAGGTTTGCGGTTCCCAACCGCTGCGGGTTCAACCTCGATATCATCCAACTGATCAGGTGAAATAGTCATATCAGGGTTGTGCACGAATTTCCTTAACTGGGAAACATGAAATACATTATGAACTCCTGCCATCTTCTCTGGTAATTCAACTTTATATGCCAAATTCCCAATTTGCTCAAGAACTGGGAATGGACTAACAAATCTTGGTGTCAACTTGCCTCTCCTGCCAAATTGTATCACGCTCTTCAATGGAGAAATCTTGACAAACACCAAGTCGCCAATGGACAACTTTAATTCTCTTCTCCTCTTATCAGCATAACTCTTCTGCCTATCTTGGGCAGCCTTCATTCGCTGCTGGATAACCTTAATCTTAGCTGAAGTTTCTCTTATCGCATCTGGTCCAAGCACAAACTTCTCACCAGTTTCTAACCAACATGATGGTGAGTTGCACGGTCTTCCATACAAAGCTTCAAATGGAGCCATACCAATACTGGATTGATAACTATTATTATATGCAAACTCTACTAGATGCAAATGGTCATCCCATGATCCACCAAAATCCAATATGCAAGCTCCCAAGAGATCTTCTAATACTTGATTCACCCTCTATGTCTGTCCGTCGGTTTGAGGATGATACGCGGTACTGAGATGTAATTCTGATCCTAATGCCACTTGTAAGCTCTTCCAAAATCCACTAGTGAACAACGGATCTCAGTCACTCACAATGCCTTTGGGTATTCCATGAAATCTCACTACCCACTTTACATATAGTTCAGGTAACTTAATTGCCATTTTATTCGACTTGACGGGTATAAATCTTGCACTTTTGATCAATCGGTCCATAATCACCCAAATGCTATCATGACCCGATCTAGTCCTTGGTAACCCATCAATAAAATCCATTGAGACTTGTTCCCATTTCCATTCTGGAATTTGTAATGGTTGCAACAAACCACTAGGCTTCTTTTGCTCAGCTTTAACTAGCTGGAAATTCAAGCATTTGGATATAAACTTCCCAATGTCTCTTTTCATCCCTTCCCAGTAGTAGGTCTGCTTCATGTCTCCATACATCTTGTTACCACCGGGGTGTATAGTCAGTTTTGAGTGATGACATTCTCTATGTACTTCATCCCTCAATCCATTGACATTGGGCATAACAAGTCTTCCATTCTTTCTAAGCCATCCATTTCGATCAAGCCCATACTTGTTTATCTCCTCATCGCTACCCATCTCTAACTTGGAGATGATTTCCAATAGGTTAGGATCATCCCTCTGACTGGAACCAATCCGCTCAATCAGAGTGGGTCTGATCGTCAAACTTGCTAACATTTCTGGATCCAATTCGCACTTTGGTCTGAAATCATACCCAGGGATGTACTTCAGTTGCTTC
The DNA here is from genome assembly GCA_030737875.1 of Allium sativum. Taxonomy (NCBI): domain Eukaryota; kingdom Viridiplantae; phylum Streptophyta; class Magnoliopsida; order Asparagales; family Amaryllidaceae; genus Allium; species Allium sativum. The sequence goes on along the minus strand of CM060918.1, from coordinate 588,370,944 downwards.
CATTCTAGAAACATAGCCCCTAAACTGGCATGTCTTCTACTCAATGCATCAGCCACCGCATTGCCCTTTCCTGGTGTATATGCGATGTCGAAATCGTAGGAAGCCAAGAATTCTAACCATCTTTGTTTTCGGAGGTTTAAATCTTTTTGAGAGAAAAGATACTTTATTATGATCAGTAAACAACTCTAATCTTTCTCCCAAGAGATAATGTCTCCACATCTTCAACGCGAATACTATCGCTGGTAATTCCAAATCATGGGTAGGGTATCTTTTCTCGTACGGTTTCAATTGCCGACTTGCATAAGTTACGACCCTACCTCCTTGCATCAGTACAGCACCTAGTCCAGTACCACATGCATCCGTATATACTGTCATCTCTTCATTCCCCTTAGGAATGACTAACACTGGTGCACATGTCAACTTTTCCTTTAGGATCTTGAATGCATTCTCGCACTTTTCGTCCTAGATGAAAGCTTGATTCTTCTTGGTCAACTGAGTCAACGGTGCTGCTATCTTGGAGAAGTCTTGGATAAACTTACGATAATATCCAGCTAATCCCAAGAAGCTTCTTACATCTATTGCATTCTTGGGCATAGACCAATCTTGTACCGTAGCCACTTTTGCAGGATCTACGGCGATACCATTCTCTGAAACAACATGGCCCAAGAATCTCACTTCCCTCCTCCAGAAATGGCACTTAGAAAACTTTGCTTTCAATTGGTGTTTTCTCAACACCTCCATCACTATCCTCAAGTGTTCCTTGTATTCTTCCTCTGTCCTCGAATAAACAAGTATATCGTCCACGAACACAAGAACAAACTTATTCAACTGATCTCTGAATACCTTATTCATAAGATCCACAAAATATGCTGGTGCATTGGTCAACCCGAATGGCATGACCAACCGCTCATAAAATCCAGACGGCGTCCGAAATGTCGTTTTTGCAATACTCTCAGCTTCCACTCTAAGCTGATGAAAAACTGTCGCGAGATCCAACTGGGAAAACACTCTCGTGCCACTCAACTGATCAAACAAATCATCTATCTGCGGTAGAGGATACTTATTCTTCCTCGTCACCTTATTCAACTCGCGGTAGTCCACACACAATCGAAGGGAACCATCTGCCTTGGTAGCAAACACAACTGGTGCTCCCCACTCAGAACCACTTCTTTTGATAAATCCCTTCTTCAAAAGATCGTTTACTTGCACCCCGAGCTCTCGCTGCTCCCTTGGCGCCATACGACGAAGTGGCATCACTATAGGTCTGGCATCTTTCACAAAATCAATACGGAACTTAATCTCTCGGTGTGGTGGAAGTCCGGTCACTTCCCTTAAGACGTCCGGATACTGGACAGCCACGGGCACATCTGACAACTCATCATGCGGGATGTCGAGGGAATTTAGAAAACTAGCCATTACCCCATCATTAGGTAGACCACCAAACACTACCCTCCGCCCATCATCCGCTCTAACTGTCACCAAAAAGCCCTCACAGACTACTACCACCCCATATCTTTGGAGCCAATCGACTCCCAAAATAATGCCAAACCCAGTAAAGCCCAAAAAAAAGCAATCACAAAAAAACATGCATCCATGACTCGATAAGACCACATTACGACAAATCATGCTAAGGCTAGTTGAACCACCAATCGGGTTCGTCACTACCAAAGGTTTATCGACATTCTCGGGCTCCAATCCCAACCTATCTACCATGTCACTAGATATGAAGGAACTGGAAGCTCCGGTATCAAACAACACTCTAACTGGAACATCATTAACATAAAGCATACCTTGAATAACAACATTCTTTCCTATCTCCACCGCGGTTGGGGCATTCGACGAAGAAGGAACAACATTGATAGCATATGCTTTCACAATCTGCTTTTCTATAGGGGGTTGCAGACACTTATCCTTGTGATGTCCCACTTGGCCACAGTTGAAGCACTTCCTACCCGCTGGCTTGGCCCGACATTCTTTGGCATAGTGGCCCTTCTTACCGCAGCTGAAGCACTCAACATCTTTCTTATTCTTTTTCTTCTGGCCATCCTTGGTTTGATTCTTCTTTCTCTTATTCTGAGAACCGTTCTTGCCTCCACCACTTACTTGTGGCTTTGGCACTTCCGCAGATGCAAAGTCTTTGACTTGGGGTATAGACTCTCCGATCTCAAAGCTTTCCCCACAGTCGATTCAAATGTATCATCGATGTGGTTAATAAGCCTTTCCCCCAAGTACTGATCCAAGCCTGTTATAAACTTCTCATTCTTCTTCTCGGGAGTGTCAATGAGGGATAATCCATACTTTGATAAAGTATCGAACTCAGCAATATACTCCGAGACAGCTCTACCATTCTGCTTGAGCTCCAGAAATTTCCTAAACAACTGTGACTTCTGAGTAGCTGGGATAAATTTTTCACCGAATCGGGCCTTAAACTGATCCCATGTAACTTGGTCCTCTGGAGTAGCTGCTTTAATAGCATTCCACCAATTCATCGCCCGTCCTTGCAGCTGACGGGACGCTAGCTTTCTCTTCATCGCATCCTTGATACCTAAGTCTTCAAAAATACGCTCACAGCTATCCAACCAATCCTGAACATCGGTGGTCGATTCCGTTCCGTGGAACGGCTTTCCACCAAGACTAGTGTAATCCTTGCATAGCTTGGAGAAATCAGCCCTAGGCGTCTGCACCGCTGCACCACCACCATTTACAGCATTGGGAACTGCTCCTTGCACATTTCTGAGCATCTCCCTCATGAAGTCAGTAAACATAGCCCTCATGTTAGGAGCATTCCCATTGTTGGCTCCTCTACCAGCACTCCTCGTATATCGGCTCATCGTTCAATCTGTAAAGAGAAACGATTAACCATCCTCTTTGTGGTGTCAGTGCAGTGCGACTTCACCCTTAGCTATACTAGTAGTGTGTATATATATATAGCTTTTGAAAACCAAAATAATCACAATTACGCACTCTTATATACTTATTATCTCTCCCTGGTGTCTTTCCCTAGGTTAACTACGCAACGTAGAGCTCTGATACCAAGTGTGACGGCCCGCCCCGCACCAGCTGACATTTCCCATGAGAGTCGTTGTGCTAATGTCCAACTAGCACAGGACGATCACCAAAGAAAGAAAAGGGAGTTTGAACTAACAAGGAACTTGTAGAATATCTCACAGTGCATGGAATAAAATATAATAATAACATACTTTGACATAAACAGGTGAGACAGTGCATAAGCTGAAAATTAAAAATCATATCAGCGGAAAATCCAATTAGAGCTTATGTTCCACATCATCATTATTACAACTTTAAAACTATCTCAAAAGAAAAAGAAAGGAAAGGTACACTGCTAATGCCCAAAGTAGTGACCTGCAGTGACACAGGGAGGATATAAAGCAAATAGTACGTGTAAGCCTCCTTCTCGTCTCGGACAGCTTCTCGTACGCAACCAGCTAACCTATCTCTAGTCTTCCCGTTTAAGAGCACCCAAAGTAATAAGAAGAGACATAAAACTTTGGGTCAGACAAAAGTCTGGTATGAGCGATAAGCATCAAAACAGAACAATAATAGGTATACTAAACCATACCTGAACCTGGACCTGCAACCAAAGAGTTAGCACAACATACCGCTCAATACTCTAAGGTGCCACTAACATATGGTGTAAAGAATACGGGGGTAGGGGTGTGCATGTCATAGTGAAAGCAAACAATCAAACATAGAAACCACCTCACATCTCTCACTCAGTGCGTAAAGCATACGACATCCACCACTTTGATCACCCTAATCCTTGCTATGATCACTCTGCCCCATGGAGTCATGATGACACCACTACACTGATCCATAGCCACTAGTCTTTGCTATGTCCACTCTGCCCCATGAAGTCATAACAACTCCACTGCACTGGCTCATAGCCATGCTATGATCACTCTGCCCTATGGAGTAGTAACCACCCCACTGCACTGATACGTAGCCTAACATCCGTCTTGGTGGTGAATCAAAGCTATAGACGTCGATAACCCCTTAGCGCACGTCTCGCAGCAAAGTCCAATAATGAAGTTAACTCGTTGGTTCCCAACTGGATCCTGAGTTCTACTTCCTATTTGGACTTCCTTTGCATCTCGGGTTTTGGTCTTCTCTGGATCGGTTCGGATATGCTCCTCTTCACTATGCTTCAGATTGTGCTCCTCGAAGTAGTTCTATCTGTGATCATCCACATCGGGTCAGGTCGGATTTCCCCCATCCAGGTCGGTTCGGTTCGGTTCGGATCGCCTCCTGTTTGTACTAAATATCTCATTTCGTGACAAGTCCATTCGGGTCGGATCGGTTCGTGGAAGGTCCTCCAGTTCGGGTCGTGAGCCTCTTCGGATCGGGGTCCTCCACTTGCTCATGGTCGAGTCCTCATCGGTTCGTGGCATCCTTTTCATGAGTGGTTCGGATCGGGTAGTGCTCAACGATCGGGTCCGGTCAGAGCTGCATGGTGCTCCACGGTTTGGTTCGTGCTCCCCTCCTCCGATCTGATCCGGTTCGGCTAATTTCCTGCACTTTGTCCAACGAGCTGTTTTACGCCATTCGATGGCGTTTTCGACCAATCTAAACTTTCTAATCAATCACAAAACATACCATACAGTCATAGCAACATATAGAATCGACCACTAACACCAAAACGATAATTTGATAGGTTAAAACGGATCAAACATAGCCAAAACCCCATATTTTCCCTTAAGCGTGTTTAAGCAAAACTAATGATAGGATTAGTAAAACTTAACCGAATTAACCAAATTTTCTAACAGAGGCCTAAAACAATATTTCAAAATTTATGAACATTTTTCCAGAATTTGATCATGTTTAAATTCACCAATTAACATAATTACCCTTAATTAACCATAATTAGTGAGGAATTATGCAAATCACTCACCTTAGCCACGAACAAATTACCCAATTTGAAATGATTCTCTGTTTGGCGTTGTTCCCAAGGCTATACAACAGTTCTACCTCGATTCTTGTGCTAATCCGCTTTGATTTGATGTAGATTTGGCTTAATTAGCGATTAGAAGGTGATTTGGGGTGTTTTAGAAAGTGGAAGCCATGGCTAAACTTGAAGGAACAAAAACTGGCGGCTGGAAAATGATAGAAACTGAATTTCCTAACCCTATCAGCCTTCCCATAACCTAATCCCGAAATAGTTATGGGACCACTCACTAATGACCCAAATTAGGCCCGGTTAAGCTGTTTTTCACCATCTAAAAATTGTTTCAGCCATATCTCCCAAACGTGAGTCCGTTTGGCTAATGTGACCACTCTATGGAAACATAAACCATCATCCGGATCTAATGGAAGTGGTTTCAGGTCAAAACTCATTTCCAATCAAAAGTTATGGCCGAAACAAGATCAGCTAGGGGCAAAACGGTCATTTAAAAATCGGCAAAAATCATGAATAAGGGAATTGACCCCAATAGTCATCTCCCAAAGTTACATGACCATACAACTTCGTATGTGAAAGAAATAAATATCCTACGATCCTTCGATACGTAGAATGCGGGTCATTACAGATAGCCTTTCCCAAAGAATTAGATATGGAAAGAAACAGACATCCATAACAACCAATTATCAAGCGTAGACCATCCTAATTGAGTTCAACATCCCCAGAGCACAAGCCCCAAAGGCCTAAAACAACATCAGACAAGCACCCAAGGGATATCTCCTTCGACGTCGGACAATCCATACAAGACGATACAAACAATAGTATCCATAACTCTGGTTATCACCACTTATCTTGCCTTGAAACCATCGTTAATGGTATAACTGGCCCAACTTTCCATCCATCAAGGGATAATGGTGACCTTGATTCCAGCAAAACTCCATACGCCATCGTGACTGCCCAAGGTACTCGACCAGACATCTTCTAATCTTTTGGTGCCCCCATTATACCCCTGCTTTGAGTCCACTAGAACCTCCAACTAACAATAATCCCTCATCATTCAGTAACTCTAGCCATCCACTTTGATGATTATCCATTAGCTCAAGCGCCTTCTAGAGCAACCATTATCCACAAGCTCAAATGTCCTTGAGTCGTCTTCACAATTTAGTTGCATTTCAATGATCAACAAACACTTCACTTTGCTTTAAACATTCCATTTGAATTTATCTCGAGGCCACACCCATCGTTGAACCAAAGTAAACATCATTTAGTTCAATACTTTGTTGGACCACACACCGAACCTTACCCGTGGGTCGCAACCGATCCATACCTAGATCGCACCACCGATCCATCTCTGAACTGCATCCATCACTAGACTGCACCACTATGGATCGTTCCGATCCAAACATTCCATGCCCAAGCCAACCTTTCTTCGAGTTCCACTGACCCATGCAGCAACGACCGATCCATCAAGCTTGGCAGACCTCGTCCAAGTACAACAATCCATCTCCATGCGTGCCTCATGCATTTAGCCCAATCCATCACATTTGCTTTATGTGATCCGATCCACTGCCTTTCATCTAGTTTCTGGCTGATCCATCTGATCCTAAGCTTTCACCATGAGCCAAACTGATCCACCAATGTCGAACCCGATCCATCAATTTCTTACACAATAATGCACCGACCCATCATGTTTCGTGCAATCAATGCCCCAGATCCACATTTTGCCGACCGATTCATACCCAATTCATCATCAACGATGAACATCTATGCACACAACTCATCCAAACCGACCAATTTCGTACAAACAATCATAACAAATCACTCATCAACAGACATTAGCACATTAATAATCATCATTCAATCGTATAAAATCCACTGAATCATGATAAAACAATGAATGAATCAACAAATGGATCTAAACTTTCATAACCATAAAATTAGCATATGACTTTATCCTTATAATATTGCTATATTAGATCCTATGGTGATCCGAATGAAAATAGACTTACCTCGCTTAGATCTAGGTGAAAACGACTTGAAATGATGAAAATAAGATCAAACAAACCCATACACTCGATTGAATCCATGTGAGAGATGTTTATCACTCACTAAATCCACAAAATAGCTTTAAATTAATGAATCTCTATTCCGGACAGTGAAGAACAACAAAGAACGACCTCTAAATCAATCAATTTGATGTGATCTACCCTTCTTCGATGTTGATCTTCAATCTTCTTATGTAGATCTTTGAATTGAAATGAAGTGGAGAGGATTTGGTTGAGCCGGAGAATCACAGTCACCTAACTAAATGGAGAAATGAAGAATATAAACTATTCTCTCTATCCCTACCCCTCTATTTATAGCCAACGACCCTTAGCCTAAATGGGCCTCACTAATCAGCCCACTAATGACTAATTAGTGTGTCCAGAAAATGTTTAATACTAAAACAGTGATTCCTCCCAAACCGCTTGGCTAAATCTTTAATGTGACCACTCTATGGAATTGTAAGCACCATTTCTGATTCAATGAAATCAATCCCAACAGCCGATACGATCCCAGTCAAAGTTATGGCCTGTACAAAACTAATAGGGGCAAAATGGTCACAAATAAAATTGATAAAAATCATGGACATGTTTCACATCCCCATGAACAATATATCAAAATATGAGAATGATCCAACCTTAGAGAATTAAATAAAAATATTTTACGATCCTCTGATACGTAAAATGCGGGTCAATACAAAGATGTACTACAATATTTGTTGTTTATTTAAAAATCTTTTGGAACTTCAAAATAGATTTAAAACGCTCTATTAAATTGAATAAATATCTTACCCAATTAATTTCATTTAACACCAAGTTAATTCTAATACTAATATTTGTAAAACAATAAAATAAATTAAGTAAACTATGTTCGTTGTAAATTGAACGATTTATCGAGTGCTATTCTTTTATGAACAGCCCTCAGACCGACCTTAGTTTTTAAAAACTCGCCCAATGCGAGTAATACTTTATATGCTTACTCTAAGAGACATTTTATAAATAATTGAACTCATTTCTACCATGGTTCTTTAAATTTCATTTTTAAGGAAACATCACTCAAACCAAGCCATATTATCTCAAGACTTCATTTTATCTAATTCGGATTAGCGTAAAAACCTCGCTTCACCCAAGTGAGATTATGATAAGTACTTTGCTTCATCCAAGAAATTTATCTCAAGAACCACAATCTTACTCACAATGGGAGTGGTTCTTTACAAATCATTGCATGGTCTAATCATTTTAGTTGGTGATGTTTATTTTTCTCAAAATTATAATGCAATAAAGCATGATATGAAGGTAAATTTATCATAGTTTATATTATTTTAAGTTGTCTTAACTATTATTTTAAATTATATGGTGTTGTAATAAAATTGAATGGAAAATGAGCTAGTCTTTTGAAAAGATCATCGTCCAAACTAGGGGTGGATGTAAACCACAACGATATACCAAAAACTGACCATACTGAACAACTAAAATAGTTCGGTAAACCACAACATATTTTTTATTCAAACTAAATATCTAAAACCAAACCAAATAAATTAATATGTGCGAATGCGGTTTGAATGGTTGAACCAACCACATTAAAGTGGGCTATGCTGCTTGATAAAATTTAAATATTTTGATGACATTTTTATTTATTCTATGTAAAACTGCTAAAATATTATGCGTATGAGTGTTCGAACTTCATACCATTAGATAATGAACTATTTTAGAATCTAGTATGTATAAAGATACATACCACACATATTGTTTGGAAACGACCGCGTCTTTTATTTGAATTCATTAGATTTATTTAGGAATATTCTTACTAATTCAATAATTTAGCAAGTCAAATCGATTTTATAGTTGTTGTACCACTTTTATTACTATAAAGAACAGGTTCTCTGCATAATTAGTGAACAACTAAACTGAAATATAGTGTCCAGAGCACTTTACATATACATAATATGAGTGTGGCTGAAATACTACAACTGCAACATTGACTAAAGCTAGCCCCTTCAAAAGAAGGGGAATTATATACTAGATTCACCACTCGAACCCACTACATTGATATACTCGAAGAATAACACTACAAGGTTAGGAACATAGCGAAGATTAGGACTACAAAATATGTAATCTTTATCTCAGGCAATATCGTTAAACAATTACTTACTCATCTCATCTCACCTAATTCACCATCCTTGGTAAGCTCAATACCATCACCCTTAGCTTGGTAAATCAATTTCCTCATATCATCATCAGCATCACTAACATACTTGTAGTACATGACATTACCAGGAGAGTACATCGTACCAGACGTCTCGTGAACCCAAGAACGATCGCCGAAGCACCAAAAAATTCCATCAGAAGAGGATTCCACATCAGAAGAAATAACCTGTCAACCAATTTAATAGGAGGAGTGACAATAGTGGGAACCTTCGAGATCCACTTCACGATGGGAGGCCGAAGAAGTGGAACACACGAAGAAAGGGGAATTGAGGTGGGGTCCGTGATAGTAGATTTCCAAGTGCAAATTTCCAAAAAATGACCAAAGAAGAGACCAGAAGAGCAAATATCTAGTTTTCAACCATATGTAACAAGCACCACAACCATATAATTAGCAGTAGTTCTAACTTTGATCATTTCCAGATAGGGTTTGTAAGGAGCTATTTCAATCAAGGACTCAACACAAAATAAGCTTTCTCTTGCTACAGTGCTAGCATCAAAGCACTTTAATTACCTAGTTGAATTAGACAATCAATTCAGACCAATAAGGGATTGTAGAAAAATAAGAAAAGCAATGTGACATAAATAGTCGAAACTGGAATTATAACAACCCACACTTTTCTACAACCAAATTTTGACAAAAATCAAAACTTGAACACATCCAAGCATAGAGCGTATATCTGGTACTTGCAATAATTGAGCATATGCATAATCAGAGTATGATAAATAAAACTCACAGCGGATACAAAATAGGATAAATTACTATTAACTCAAGAAAGTACCTTTTCAAAGTAAGTCACATTGCTAATACCGAGCATGAGAGAGAATGAGAACCGAAAGCCAAAATTAATCATCTGTGAGAACCCGACCTTCTCTAGGAAAGCTGGGAAGTTGTAATGAGGAGGGGGGTTAGAACAATAAATTCTGGTGACTAAGAAATGTACAACACATATTATAACACAGATATATTCCGTTTGGTTCAACCCAAGTGGTATGCCTGACAAGGTTAGTGGTTCTAACCAACCTTGTAAATGTTTATGCATGACTCTTCTTAAAGTGGTATTCCCAAATTACATTACCGAGATAGGAAATTTATATACATTTTTGTGAAGCCTTTATACCAGAGCTTAATTGGTTAATTCTATCGTTAGTAAGCCCCTAATTACGGGGTTTCTATCATATCCTCATTCACTATTCTTTATTATTTAACGCATCATTATCAAATGATAGATAGGGTGGATTCTCCCTCATCACTTAAGCCATAGGCGGACCTACTGGTCACTTATTTACCCTCGATAATATATTCAAAGTTGACATAAACTAGAGGGCACTAGCTACGGGCCCTACTAGTTAAGGCTTCCATCATTCATGCTATACCCTTGACCTGCATAAGGTGAGAGAAGGTATTTTATTGTGCATTATACCTTCTAACCGACCTTATTAGATAACCTCCTTAGTCGCTTATTACTTTTCGTAGGATAGACGGCCATATCTGACCCTTTCAAATTTCTAGGTCTGGGTAGGCCTACACACACATGCTATTTAAGACCCCTATACTGAAAAATCTATTCCCAGGTGGATCTTCAACCCTTAGTCTCTTAGCCTTTTAGGACCCAGGAAGCAAACTACACGCGAAGGTTATTAGTTCATACCCCATTTGCCTTTTTACACCTTTCCCTTTTTAGGATAAAGTAGGCTACGTTATTAAGTCATTCTGTTTAGTTTCTTTATACGGAAATACTATACGTACACCATTTATTTATGTCACGGGTTTATACGGTTAATAATTTCTTACCTTATTAACCTACTAAGTCCAATTATATTTTCTATTTTCATTACTATTAATAAGGAAGGTTATATTCCTTTTTCCCTAGGATATTTATTTAATACCTTCCCTAATTTGGACTTAGTATTTAACGACAATCATAAATTTCCTTATGACACCCATTTCCTTTTATTCCATTTTTATTGCCCTTTATGACTCTAACGGTCATATTTTCCTAAGACAACTATTTATCAGTCCTAAGTTACCTATTTGTTGTACCCCAACAGACAACTTCTATTCTTACTCTTTTATTTCTGTTTATTTGTTGTTATATATATATATATATATATATATATATATATATATATATATATATATGCACTAGGCATCCCACATTAAGTTGATTACCTGCGAATGTTGGATTTGCCGGTCGGTTCCGGGTAGGCTTCTACCACAAATGAACTTAATCTCGTGCCATATTACATTTATTTTATGCATTAGACCCCTCACATTAAACTAACTACCTGTGGTTGCTGGATTTGCCGGTCGGTTCCGGGCAGGCTTACACCACAAGTTGAGTTTAACCTCGTGTCTAAATGCAGTTATTATTCAAATGTTCTAATCAGGGTTTACAACAATTATCCTAATTGATTTTAGAAATTGTAACCATTTTCCTATCACATTATTTCCCCCAATTCATATTGCTTACAATGGTTATTTATTAATTTGCGGTATCATTTATGGCAATTACTTATATTTATTACTACAAATGGTTACCACAAATATATTAATTCCAAATGGGTTATATTTACTTATAATTCCATAACTGAACCTTATCCAAACATTCAACATTGACCACAATTGTTAATTATGCATTTATGGCCTCCTTTATATCAATCAATTACATTAATTGCTACAACTATCACCATAACTATATTCATTAAATATGAAATATAATTTACATGTATGATTCCATAAACGAATACCATTGAAACATTTCAAACCTTCAAACATTTAATACAATGCATATCTTATCGTTTTACGCTGATTTGGACGGATAATATAATATAATATATATATATTTCTATGTTTGCGTACGGTCAGCATAGTTATTATTATTTTACAATACTCATTTTTAAGTAGTGATTTGGTCTAATCAATTTACCAAACATCCCTTTTTTACATTCAATCTTGCCAAAAAGGTTTTAAGTCTCACAAGGACGGTTAGCCGTAATCATTGTAAATAATGCCTATTTAATGGAATTTGACATATTTCCAAATGAAAAGAAATGTATGTAATATGTATATATTGGAATAGTCAATGCAAATTACACACAAATACATGTATTTATATTTATATGTACCTTTGCACCAATTTTCCCTTTTTAAACCTTTTTGTCATTCTTCTTGTGATTCTAAAATAATGCCTCGTTATATTTTTAAGGAGGAAAAAGGCATATTTTACAATGCTTAAGCCAAGTCCCAACAATATTGAATATAACACGATTTTTTTCTTACAATCACATAATACACAAATTCATCTTTTTACCCAAATTTACATATTTCATATTTCAGCACTGAACTAAATATTTGGAACATAACTATAATAAATTTATGTTAATGAGACTGATTTCCAGATCCACGATGCTATGTAACATGTACAACGTATTTCATGACATAACTGTAGGAATATGTGGGAAAATATATAAAAATCATATAATTCATGTTATACATAATCAGACCTTATAATTTGCCAATTTTTAAACATATTCATAATCAGATCTAATGGTTGTCACAATTTACAATTATTTAAATAAGCAGATGTGATAGACATTAAACATAGATTGGATTCAAACGAAATAGATAAGCCATTATAATTGTATTAATAAATTTCTCACTCACCTTATAGCTTCCAATTTCTAAGTTTTTGAACCCTTTTTAGGCTTACAATCTTTAAATTCTTATAAATCTACAATTTATATAGAAAAGGAGAAAATTCTAGATCTGTAGATTTGTAAGAAATAGGGAAAAGAGCGAAGAATCTATTGTTGAGCGTCAAATTGCATTATTTTCCATTAGATCTGCTTGCCTTCTCAATTTCATATGAATTGGATTTGATTTGATTTGTGTGATTTTTTTTTAGAATTTAGGTTTGGAGAGAGAGAAAATGGTAGAACTCCACTGCTTCTACAGATTTAAGTGGAAAAAAATGAGGCTCTATCCCTTTATTTATAGGGGTGAAAATGTCCTTGGACCGTCATATTAATTTTAAGCTACATCCGTCCGTTAATATATAATTTTTATATGACAAAACTCTGGCCGTCACTGCATGGCTCGACCAAGCGGTCGCAGCCAGCGGTCGACCGCTTGGTCGACCTAGCAGTGAGGTGGCTAGGCAATTATATATTACTATATATATAATACTCCATTTTATTTATTTTTGATTCGTTTTCGTATTTCGTCCGTAACTTTTTCATACGGACTCCTTTTGCGAAGCTCCAAACATGAAAGTTGGCCAGAATTTCGAGACGAACGCAAAGGATAAAGTTTCGCTTTCAAATTCCATCGTTTGCAGAAATTCCTATTTTTTAAATTATAATAATTAATTTACATTGCCAAAATTCTGGGTTGTTACATCTTCCCTCCTTAAAAAAGGAATTTCGCCCCGAAATTCTGACACATTTAATCCTATGATACACAACCAATTTGTGTACGTACACTTTGCAACCATATGTATATGTGCATGGTGTATATAATGCAATTTCAACTAAAAACATGTATGTTAGATGATTCTAATTGGATCCTCATATATGTTGCATTAGACTTTTGAAATATTTTTGAAAACATGATGCAGAACATCCTAAATATAATCGCAGTTCTATATGAATGCAAAATTTTGATTTTTTTTCATCCATAATCCTCACTCAATTACGAATAAAACTGTGAAGCAACCAATTTTGCATCCAAACCCTACCATCCAAAACGTACGTAATCTAGTCGTTTCCTATATAACTTCTCGTTAACCGAAAAAAGGAAATTAAGGCGAGGAATTTTAACATTTCCTCTGCTCACAAATATTCCATTTCCCGCCCTATAGTGGAATTTTCACCTTAGTTATCCGAAATATCCCAAAAATTAAAGGAGGCTTAAACCAAGCTCTAAATCGTAAAACGAGTTAATTAATAACTCTCGCGCATCGTTGACAAGGTATGGAAACAGCGTTTCCAAAGCCAAAACAACCTTTCCTTGTTGTCGTTAGCATGTTTATCGTATCTTGGTCCTATTGCACCGCTAGAATGCGCACACAAAGCATCCAAACATCTTCCTTACACCGTTCATGTAGCCAAAAATCATAATTTTTCATAAAAAAAAATTCCCGCTTAAAAAATTGTCACGTTTATTTTGAATATTTCTTTTCAAAACCGTTTCACATTCCTATAAAATAAGAAAATGACAAAAAAAAATTAAATAACATTTTCCATAAACTTTCTAAAATGTAATTTGTGAAAACTTAAACGATTCAAGTCACATGTTGGCGAAAAAGGAAGCCAGTCACGCCAAAAATGTGAAAACTGAAATTACACACAAAAAGACCAAAATAAATTTTAGCTTTAACAAGGAACGGTGGTTTAGTTATTTATATACTCATGACGAAAACAACGCAAAACTGGTCCTTTGCTAAAATTTATCCAACATAAAATTCTATTCTTTCCAGCTCTAGGTCAACTATTAGTTTAGATACGAGAATGAGATTTCATTCAAACAGGTACGCGTGAATGACATAAACATTTCCAAACTTATAAATCTCATTAACCTAAGTCGTAAGATCTAAATAACTTAACAGTTACAAGCACGAATCACCGCAAAGCCAAGAACCCGATGCTGGAAAGGGATAACAACGAAACAACACCAAGACTCCCAAAACAATGGATATAAACAACGAGATGTCTTGCTCCGCGGCTGGAGCTAAAACCATTTTTATGATCTTTGATTAACCATACCATGGTAGAAAAAATGCTCAATCTCGTGTTACAAACACTATTGGTGTTGTTGGAGGTTCCCACACCACTATCTCTTCTAAGAAAGAATTTATGATGAGAAAAGAAACCTACCACAAAACTGCTTCTTAAGGAAACCCACCTAATATTGCTTACAAACGACAGTGAATCGGCGAGTTTACATAAAGTAACTCCATGAGACAACACACAAGAACAACAAGCTTAATCGAGTATGATGCGATACTAAATGATGGTTATGCCATAGATCAAGCAAAAGATTAAATTACCGCATCAAGAGACAAATCTAGTCATGACTTCCCATTTATAGAACGATGTGCTAAATGGGTCACATATCTACATGGGCAGTTTAAACATAGATTCCAAACACAAAAACCGACATCAAGAAAAAGAGATTTGCTGCAAAACCCCCAAAACCGGTCAAAAAAGAGACCATTCAAGTTCGCTTACAACACGGATTCCTCTTAAATCTCATCGAGATTCTCCTCAGAAAAACCATCAAAAGATATCTTAATCTTCATCTCCGAAACGATGATTGCCCTCGAAAGAACCTATTCGAACAAGGTATAGAAAAGGCGGATGTAGCACAAACGCAAATCCTATTTTAAGATCTAGAAGCAATGGGCCGGTACAAGCCCAACTGCCTTGCCAAATTTCTTATCCTTAAAGTGGTAAGACCTTTTTTCTCCTTCCGATTCAACCAAATGATCTCTATCCAAGTATGAGACTTAAATGGTGTGAGTAAGATCGAATAACGCAACTAGGTGTTATAGGCCAAGAAATGTTCGGAGAGAAGAAATTAGATCTTAAAGTACTAGTGAGGCAAGATCTAATTTGCAAACAAGTGCGAAAAGAGGAGACGAGGAGACAACGAAGAAAGAGAAGAAGGATAGAGAAGTGGTTCGGCTACATGAGGAAGAAAGGATGAAAGAAGGGAGCTAAGGGGTAATTTGCATGCAAATTTTATGGTTGAGCCCTTAGTGAAAATTGTGCCAAAACTCATTCATTAATTGACCATCCTAGTATAGCACTAAACGGTCAACTACCCAATGGGCTTTGGACAGAGGTTGGACCTTGACCTTATTAGGTTGGATTAAAATATTAATCATCTCGCATTATCTTTTAAGATTCGATGCGATTCGAAAATAGTCATCCTCATCACTGCGGTATTTTAAGACCGCAGTTAAACTTTGAACCAACTCCAAGGATTTATAGTCTCAACAACGATGCTGCTACTACACAACGAACGAACGAGTTCCAAAATAATTCAGCTAGAAATTCGCAATATAATTAAAAACGGATTTCCCCTTACCTAGCTGACAATAAAGAGATGATTCACGAAATCAAATACCCAAAATATCCCGATGAAGGTTTTTTCTTAGCCTTTTTGAAGAAAAATTTAAAACCTTTCCAAAAATGGAATTTATTTATAAACTAACGGTTTCGTATTTATAAATCCATTTTATTATTACAATTTTATATTCCAGTTTTATATTTCAAACCAGACAAAATCTTTTCATGTCCAAAAATGTTAGAGCTTTAGAATCTTAAGGGCTAATTTTGGTAATTTCAATAATTTATCTAATATATATATATAGGAAAATGGATACTAACACTACAACAAAAAATACTCTAGTCCAACGTCCGTTTTACAAAGGGCCTCTATTGTCCATTGTAATAGAGTGTTATCACAACGTTCATTTCTGGACCGTTGTAATAGATGTCCTGTACAATACCCTTTTTACAACGGACAAGGTCTGCCCGTTGTAATAGAATGCTATTACAACGGTAATTTAAGGCCCGTTGTAATAGATGTCAATTTTACAACGTTCACAAAATGTCCGTTGTAATCTATGTTTATTTTACAACGGTCACAAAATGCCCATTGTAAGAGATGCTAATTTTACAATAGGTAATGCCAGTTGTAATAAGTACCAATTTTGCACCTCTCATAACATACCCGTTTTAACTAATGTAACCTTTACAATGATCATAAAATGCATGTTGTAGTAAATATTTATTTACCAATTTTCGGCAATCAATAATTAATAATTACAATACTTTCTTAAAATTAATATTGATTTATTATTATTATTTAATAATTAATCATTACTCATATTATATTAATTATAATATACTAATTACTAACAATAATATTATATCACTAATTATTAATAATATTATATTATCTATTAATATTTAATAATTAATCATTAATAATATTATATTTATCATTCAAAACTAAAGATTATTAATAAATAATCGCTAATTACTAATTATATATAATATGTATTTAAAGAGGCTTAATTCTATATTCAAGTTATTAATAAGTAATACCGAGTAATTAATATATCAAATATATAATAATTTATAATTAACAATAAATATTAATAATTTATGATTAATGATATTACTATTAAAAATTAATAACATATACATATTAATTATTAACAGTTAATAATTGACATTAAATTATAATAAATAAAAATGAAGTAATATTTAATAATAAATTAATGATATCTCTTTCGGCTGTGATTTATTTCCCAAAAAAATGGCGGACTCTTCTTCTGCTTTATTTCTTCCACCAGTCTTTCCCTCTCGTCCGCTCACTCCCTAATCCTCTACCTTGACTTTCTTCTATCATTCTTCACTCCAATCAGCCTCTTTTACCCTAACTTATGTCCATCCATTTTATTTTGGTCGATTTTATCTATTCCAGTGTTTTCCGCCGCATCAAACCCTAATTTCCCATCTTATCGCTCCACTACAGAAAGCCACTTTCTCTTCCTTGCCACACAGCAGAAAGCCACTCCCTAATTTCCCTAATTTCCAGTGTCACTTTCTCCTCCTTGCCTTCGCTCCACTACAGAAAGCCCCACAGCTTCCCTTCTTATCGCTGTATTATCAAGAAAATCTCTAGGGTTTTTGGCTGTGGCTCTAGTACAATGTTGATCGATGTGCTTGGAGTTTGTTTTGATCAGCGTGTCATCTTGTTTTGGTAATGGGTGCCTTGTGTGCATGGGGAGGCTGATGAAAGCACTGATGATGGTGATCTTAATTTTTTGGATTGCAGATGTATTTTTGGTTGTGTAATTGGTCCCCAGAGAGGTACAGTTTCCACTGTTTTACTCATGCTTCCTTTATTTTATTTTGTTAGTATCTTTAGATCTCTGCTTTTGTTGATTTTCAATCTTCGTGGTGTTATGCTGCCATACCCAACTTGTTGGTCGTTTGCAACATGCGTGGTGCAGTGCCATTTCACAATCTCCTAATTTTTACAACTTTTGTAGTAAATTATCTTTTTTCTACCGTCAACATAATGAATTTTTGACAGCTCCATCATAGAAATATTCACTAATGTCTGAAAAAAAGGTAACCATGGTTGAAACGAACCAAAATTTTCGACATTTAAAAATATGAATTAATTTGGGTTTTGTATTTTAGAAATTGAATTTTATTTATAATTTTGAAATTTAGTTTATTTAACTTGGTTTCGAATGAAATCTTTTGAGTATAAATTATTTTGGATATGTAAACTTGAATGGTTTCATCAAATTTTAACGCTATTAGCGTTTTAAAATTTATTGAAATATATTATTTGAGAAATCATGAATTTGTTTAAAATATAAACTTGAGTTTATTTATTTTTAGATTTGAATTGGATTTTTAATAATTTATTTCAGTTGAATTTGGAATGTATTTTAATTGTGTTAGGATAAACTTGTATTTTGTTATTTATGGTATAATAAGTGGTATATACTCTTTAATTTTTTTCATAAGTTTGCCACTTTATGTAATTTAAAAAAAAAGAAAACATTTTTGCGTACACTTGTCTGTATTAAAAAATAGGTTCACAAATCACAACACATGTTTACCCTGTTCTGATTATTTCCACGCGTCCTTTCTCTTGTGAAAACTGTCCTCTTTTATTTCTTTCCCTTCTATTTTATTTCAGCTGAGAAAATTCACCTTTCCCAAATCGAATTCCAAAATCAAAGTTTTCATAGCCACCGTGAAGAAGCAAAACCTTCTTGCTCTCCCTAATCAAATTACCCCCAAAATCAGTATTCATGGCAGCCGATAATTAATCTCCAAATGCTTTCCTAAAATCAACTCTGCCTCTCTGTCCGTATTCCATAAATCGTGTTCTGCCTGCTGTGGTGCCGCCTCCGCGCCTTGAAAACCGTAGCCACCTCAAAGCTGGAACCCCATCTCGAACAGCACCGCCTCTTGGTAGCGCTCCGACCACTAACGAGGCACCCGGCATGTCACGTTCACTTGCGCTACTCAAGACTGACGTCGACCGCTCCTCCATCGTATGAAGCCCGCATCACCGCCATTCAAATCGAGTTGCATTTCCTGCGCCTTCTTTCCACTGTACAGGTAAGTCTCAGACTCACAATTTCTATTATTTTCAAGAATTATATTTCAACTCATACTAAATATGATAGTTTTACCTTGTGATTGTTGACGTTGTGATATTGGTGGCCTTATGATGCTGCTCTGAATTAAATACATGCATTTTAATTGAAACCTGCACATGTTCCTGGGTTTGCACCCTGGAATACATACCTTAAACTGCCTGATTTGCCATGGATTGTTGGAATAAAAGTTTTGCATTAGTACTTGGTCATGAAAATTTCATGTAGTTGATTATTGAAATCTATTAAACGTGATATATAACCCTGATGTCCCCTAAATTTTGACAGTTGAGTGGGTGTTGTTTACCTTCATATTTGATGATTACCCTGTTTTGCTATATCACCCTTACTGATTTCACAGTTTCACCTCTGTCTGGTTCAGGCACACACCACCACTTTACACACATAAATACACATTACCTTTTGGTTTTGAACCAAATTTATTGGCCATGAAAGGTGTTGATCACGGCTGACTTATTTGTAATTTTACCAGAACCCATGCTATTGGTAGTCAGAAATATTTTAGGTGCATGTATATCTAGTTCTCTGCTAAGCTTATGACCCTTGTCGAAATACTGGTCAGCTGACCCATTGAAAATTTTCAAAAGTCGTTACAATTGTTGTAATTTTGTACAGTAGTGAAGTTTTCATACGCTTCCATTTATATAGTATTTCGAACCATATATATGAACATTACCCTATCCATATGAATGTACTCCATGCTCATAGTTTCAGCATAGTCCAATTAGTTTGTAAATTTTCTTTATTGGAGATGTTTCAGTATAGTCCAATTACCCTATCCATATGAATGTACTCCACACTCACAGTTTCAGTATAGTCCAATTAGTCCAATTAGTTTGTAAAAAGGGATTAATTAGGATTTACACTTACTGTCATTATTGACATATAGTCCCTTTTTAAAGAAAATTGTGAGTATTTGACTGAGCACAACGTGGTTGCTGTCTCGTTTTACCAGCAAAGAATATTTCTTCCTTGCTGCAGGCGCGGAGTAGATGATCCTTCCTCTGTTTGAGTTTGGCATTTAAAGCCTTTTCCACACCAAATCTTTTGATCATGATAGTTGATTCACTAGAATTCCCAGAAAAATTGATTTTATTGTACTTACGTTGAATGAGCATACATGCATCTACCGCAAGATTACTAAGTGTCATGCTCCTTGTAGATCATTCCAATTTACAAAAAGCATCTTTGATTATTCTGGACTGAAAGAACCGAGGCTATGCAACCGGAAAGAGAATACTAATCATGAACAGTAAAAACTTAGACATTGTATTGACAAAATGGTAAAATCTTTGACATTTTATCCAGTACCAGTCTTCTGTTCGATTTACAAGACATAGAATCGAATTTAATTAACCAGCTACATGAAAGTACATGTTTATGTTATATTTGGTTCTTTCCATTTGTTTTCACTAAGCAAGTAATTGTTAGTTATGCTTTTATGATAAAACAACTTCAAGTAAAAAACAACATTTCATCAAAGTGCTTAAAGAAGGCAAAGACTAAAGATCGATGAGACCTTTGCCCCGTCCAATTTTGCACGCTTCAATCCTTTGCTGATCAGCGCTATGTTCCTCCGTGGTTAACTTCAGATATGTTCGGATGATTTACTAACTTCTTGCACCATGCCCTTCTTTGCTTCGCACTTGATGCTTGAATGAGGTCTAAAATCACTTTCTATTGAACACTGCACAACCAAAGAAGGAATCAATTTTACTATTATTTCTCAGTAATGACGTAGTCAATGCATGCCACATGCAAGCTTAATTTCTAACTTTGTTAGCGCATAGTCATGGATCGACGATGTAATTGGTTTTTTTTCATGTATATTTCTCGTCTCAAATCACCGAGATTCTAGAGTTACGTGCTTTTGAATGTACGACATGACTAATAATATACTCTATACAAGAAATGTTGGCCATAACATCATTTTTTTGCATCGGGCTATCGAATAACTGAATAAAGCAGTCGTCTCAAATCGTCATATAAATTCACAAATCAGTGAACATTTCACCAAATTTTCCTTATCAAAATACACCTCGGATTAAAACAAAATAAAATTTTCATATATTACTATTTTTTACAACTTTCAATAGACAAATATTTATAAAATGCTAAAAATCAAAGTATGTGTTCGGATAAACTGAACATTACCCTATCCATATAAAATTTATTTATTAGAGAATTCAATGTCAGCATGTTTAGTGATATAAACATAATTGAATTTAAGGCCAAAAAAAAAGTTGTAACTATAGCATTACTCTAGAAAGTAGGTACAAAGTATGACCCTTAGCCTGCCGTTCATTTGTTCAAGTGACTTCCAGTTTTTTCTTTATATTACTATGGTTCCTTTGAATTTACTTGTAGTTCATACATTGATGGTATTTTCTCCATGCCGAGGCTGTGTAGGTCTAGTTTCTTACTGTTTGAATTCATTTGATCATTTCTGTTCGATTCTCGTTGTTGTTTGATAATTTCAGGTTAGCTTTCTGATTCTCATTGCTCTCTGAAATTCTTGATAACAGAGATGATAAAGAATATGATAGCACAACCGAACTACAGGTCAAATTTAAATTAATGATTACACTTATTGTTTAACATTGAACTACTAATATTTTTGAGCAAATCACTATACTCCGTAACCCCAAAAAATTTCAGTTGTGAACTGTCTACTTATGTATATCCTGACTAACAAGCTTTATATACTGTAAATATTTTTAAATTAAGTACCATCCTTAAATAAGTTCATTTTTTCTATTTTCATTCTTAAGCAATAACTAACCACTGTAACTTCGCTTTGCATAATTTCATTGTAACTAAGTAACTCACGGAGGATGCATCACATGGACGTCTAGGCGCAGTCCAAAATGATATTCTAGAAGCATTAGAGATTGCAAATTTAATGTAGAGCTTCTGATTGTCACAGACGGTTAGTATTTCTCTCCAAACCCAACTATTATTTTGTTTTTTACGAATGCTTCAGAAATCTTTGTTGCCTTATAATGTCTGTTGCATTATATAGTTCAGATTTTTTTTTTTAAATTTGGGGGCGTACATTTGAGAGCTACACTTATCCACGCTCCTTTTTAGCGTTCCTGTTATATCTCTAAAACTGCTGCTGCACTGCACAGTGGTGCTAAGCACCAGCTATAACGGACCACACTAACTCATGCAACATGTAACGTCAAATCTATCGATAGCCATGACATTTTTATTTAGGTTATATGTACAAATTTAAAGACGAAAATGTGCGCTGCAGTTGTGCAGTTGTATTTTTTGTCGGTGGACGATGTTTGAAGAAGAGGAAAGGGTATAATGCAAGTTTGTTTAATAAAATTATTACATGAGTTTGTCTATTGTCTCCTGCAAATATGCTCAAAGTTCAAACCTTACAATAATAAGTTCTGAATGGTGTATAATAATATATTATCTCTACGTTTGATAACATTTTTTTTAACACCCGATCCTGATGCAGAGGGGACGATAACAAGTACTGATCCTGATGCTTTAATACATTTTAAAAAGCTTGGAGCTGATGTTTGGAAGATATGTGTGAATGTAGCGGTGGAACTGTAAGCTTTTTTGTTTAGGCCAAATTCGGAGATGTCCACTATCAAACAGGCCGTTGGATCTTATGAAACTAGTTATGTAATTTATGTTAGAGCTATGTCGATGTAACTTATCAAACCTTTTGGAACGTAAACTTATCTAAATCTTCTGGAATGTAAACTTATATAACGTTTTGAAATGTGTTGGAATTTTATGACTGTTGCCTTAGTCTTTTATTATATATGTTATTATGAGATTTTGATTGTTGCATCACAATATTTATTGTATATTAAAATATTCATTATTATTATTGATGTATATAGCAGCACTTATATTTATATTTGCATTTATTTCGCAATGGGCTAAAACTGTTGTTATATGTTAATTTTACAATGGGCAAAAGCCACTTGTAATTTATTAACTATTACAACGGGTTTATAACTATTGTCATAGAGTAATAGCACGTGACAGAGCAAGTTATTACAATGGTCCTTTACAACGGTCATGGCCCGTTGTAAAATAGTTAGGAGCTACTACGACAAGGCATATTACAATGGGCAAATGTCCGTTGTGAAAAGCATATTACATCAGTCTTTGCCCGTTGTAAAAGGACTGTTTTGTTGTAGTGTAAAAATTACAAGAAATATATATTTATTAATTTTTATGTTTAGTGGAATATTCCTTGTCCTTCCTAATTCCATCTTTCCTACCAATCAGACTATATTTATTAAAATTACACAATAGCTCTAAGATTTTGAAACGCGAATAGATTAAAATTTAAAACCATATCCTCACAAACTACTTTCCGAAACCATATTTCAAAACCGTTGAATTCCATTTTTATTTTTCAAATAGTTTTAAAAATAAATTTCCTTGAATGCAAGGCTAAGAACTCAATTGAGCATTTCAACAAAGGTAGATTTGGAGTTTTAATTAAGTAACAAATGGATAAACTTCGTAATTATAATACCGAAATAGATACGACATATTAACGTTGGTTTTTTTTTCCGTTTTGCATCGAGTAATGGTCTTAACTGGAACTACTAACGAAACCAAACCAGGAATTTATGACTATCTCAACCGTAGCAAGCTTTTTATATTAATATATATTTTATTCCAGTTCCAAATCTTGAATCAACGGAATCCACCATATGTCGTCTCATGCTCTTCACGATGATATTGCCAACGTACTGTGGGGTAAGATAGAATTGGCTAGAAACCCGAACTCAACATATTTCAAATCTTAGTCGCTAAAAGCCCATAATATATAATTAGGCCCACGACTAATTTCTATAGTCGAAATAAATTAAAGTCGAGTAAGAAAGACGAAGAAAACTTGAAAAGAAAATTGAATTATGTTCTCTTACGATTCCTAACTTAACCAATTCCTCTGATCGTTTAACCTAAACTCTGATACCAAATGTAACAACCCACACTTTTCTGCACCTACATTTTCACAAAAATTAAAACTTGAACACATCCAAGCATAGAGCATATATCTGGTACCTGCAATAAATGAGCACGAGCATAATTAGAGTACGATAAATAAAACTCGCAACGGAAACAAGATAGGATAAATTAGTATTAACTCAAGTAACTATCTTTTCAAAGTAAGTCACTTTGCCAATATCGAGCATGAGAGAGAATGAAAATCGAAAGCCAAACTTTATCATCCATGAGAACTCGGTCTTCTCTAGGAAACATGGGAGGTTGTAATGAGGAGGGGGTCAGAACAACAAGTTCTGGTGACTAAGAAATGTACAGCATAGATTGTAACACATATATATTCCATTTGGTTCAACCCAAGTTGTATTCCTGACAAGGTTAGTGGTTCTAAACCAACCTTGTAAATGTTTACACATGAATATACCACTTTTCCCAAAGTGGTATTCCCAAATTACATTACCGAGATAGGACATTTAAATACATTTTTGTGAAGCCTTTATACTACAGCTTAACTAGTTAATTCTATCGAGAGTGGACCCCTAATTACGGGGTTTCTATCTATATCCTCATTCACTATTCTTTATTAATTAACATCTCACTATCAAATGATAGATAAGGTGGATTCTCTCTGATTACTTAAGACCACAGGCGGAACTATTGGTCACTTATTAACCCTCGATAATATATTCAGGCACTAGCTACAGGCCCTACTAGTTAAGGCTTCCGTCATTCACGCATATACCCTTGCCTCGCATAAGGCGAGGGAAGGTATTTTATTGTACGTTATACCTTCTAGCTGATCTTATTAGATAACCTCCTTAGTCGCTTATTACTTCCCACAGGTTAAACGACCATATCTGACCCTTTTAAATTTCCAGGTTTGGGTAGGCCCACATACGCATGCCATTTATGACCCCTATACTGTAAAACCTATTCTCAGGTGGACTCTTCAACCCCTAGTCTCTTAGCCTTTTAGGATCTAGGAAGCGGACTATATGCGAACATTATTAGTTAGTACCCCATTTGCCTTTTTACACTTTTCCCATTTTGGGATAAAGTAGGCTACGTTATTAAGCCATTCCGTTTATTTCCTTTATATAGAAATATTATACGTACACCATTTAATTGCATCACAAGTTTATATGGTTTATGATATCTTACCTTATTAACCTACTAAATCCAACTATATTTTCTATTTTCATTACTATTAGTAAGGAAGGTTATATTCCTTTTTTCCTAGGATATTTATTTAATACCTTCCCTAATTTGGACTTAGTATTTAACCACAATCATAAATTTTCTTATGACATCCATTTTCTTTTATTTCATTTTTATCGCCCTTTAAGACTCTAGCGGTTATATTTTTCTAAGGAAACTATTTATCAGTCCCAAGTTATCTATTTGTTCCCCAACAGACAATTTCTATTCTTATTCTTTTTTCTATTTATTGGTTGTTATATATATATATATATATATATATATATATATATATATATATAGGCGAGCGTTCAATGACACCCCAAAAATGGAGCACCCCTTTGGCCCCCCTGTTTTCCACCTCTCATTTACATTAATTAAAGTTAGTGGGAGGTGAGAGAGTTAGTGGAAGGAGAAAGGGAGGAAATGTGTGGTGGAAAAGTGGTAGGCTAAAGGGGTGCTCCATTTTTGGGGTGCCATTGAACCTGACTTATATATATATATATATATATATATATATATATATATATATATATATATGCACTAGGCATCCCACATTAAGTTGACTACCTGTGGATGATGGATTTGCCGATCGGTTCCGGGCAGGCTTCTACCACAAGTAAACTCAACCTCGTGCCATAGTACATTTATTTTATGCATTAGGCCCCTCACATTAAACTGACTACCTGTGGTTGCTGGATTTGCCGGTCAGTTCCGCGCAGGCTTACACCACAAGTTGAGTTTAATCTCGTGTCTAAATGTGGTTATTATTCAAATGTCCTAATTGGGGTTTACAACAATTATCCTAATTGATTTTAGCAATTGTAACCATTTTCCTATCACATTATTTCACCCAATCAACATTGCTTACAATGGTTATTTTTGATTTACGGTTTCATATATGGCAATTACTTATATTTATTACTATAAATGGTCACCACAAATATATTAATTCAAAATGGAATATATTTACTTATAATTCCATAATTAAATCTTATCCAAACATTCAACATTGGTCACAATTGTTAATTATTCATTTATGGCCTCCTTTATAGTAATCAATTATATTAATTGCTACAACGGTCACCATAAATATATTCATTAAGTATGGAATATAAATTACACGTATGATTCCTAAACGAATACCACTCAAACATTTCAAACCTTCGAACATTTAGTACAATGCATATCTTACTGTTTTACGTTGATTTGGATGGATAATATGTATATATTTATTTCTATGTTTGTGTGTGGTCAACATAGTTATTATTATTTATTTATTATTTTACAATACTTATTTTAGGTTAGCGTTTGGTCTAATCAATTTACCAAACATCTCTCCTTTTTACATTCAATCATGCCAAAAAGGTTTTAAGTCTCACAAGGACCGTTAGCTGTATCATTGTAAATAATGTCTATTTTGTGGAATTTGACATATTTCCAAATCACAAGAAATATCGGTAATAGTCGATGCAAATTACATACAAATACATGTATTTATATTTATATGTACCTTTGCACCACTTTTCCCTTTTTAATCCTTTTTGTCATACTTCTTGTGATTTCCTTTTTAATGCCTCTTTATATTTTTAATGAGGAAAAAGGCATATTCTACAATGCTTTAGCAAAAACCAAACAATATTGAATATAACACGAATATTTCGTTTTCTTCTTCTTACAATCACATAATACACAAATTCGTCTTTTTGTCCAAATTTACATATTTCATATTTCAGCACTGAACTAAAGATCTGAAACATAACTACAACAAATTTATGTTTAATGGGACAGATTTCTAGATCCACAGTGCTATGTAACATGTACAACATATTCCATGGCGTAAATGTAGGAATATATGGGAAAATATATGAAAATCCTACAATTCATGGTATACATAATCACAACTTATCATTTGCCAATTTTTAAACATATTCATAATCAGATCTGATGTTTGCCACAATTTACAATTATTTAAATAAGCAGATCTGATAGGCATAAAACATAGATTGGATTCAAACAAAATAGATAAGCTATTATAATCGTATTAGTAAATTTCCAACTCACCTTATAGCTTCCAATTTCTCAGTTTTTTAACCTTTTTTAAGCTTACAATCCCCAAATTCTTATAAATCTACAATTTATCTAGAAAAGGGGAAAATTCTAGATCTGTAGAAATGTAAGAAAAAGGGAAAAGAGCGAAGAATCTATCAATGAGGGTCAAATTGCATTCTTTCCCGTTAGATCTGCTTGTCCTCTCAATTTCATATGAATTGGATTTGATTTGATATATATGATTATTTTATTTTAGAATTTAGGCTTGGAGAGAGAGAGACAGAGAGAGAGAGAGAGAAATGACAAAGCTCCGTTGCCTCTGCAAATTTAAGTGAAAAAGAATGAGGCTCTACCCCTTTATTTATAGAGGTGGAAATGGTCTTGAACTGTCAGATCAGTTTTACGTTATATCTGTCCATTCATATATAAATTTTATATGACAAAACACTGGCTGTCACTGCCTGGCTCGACCAAGCGGTCGCAGCAGCGATCGGCCGCCCCGGTCAACCGCTTGGTCGACCTGGCAGTGAGGTGGTTAGGCAATTATATATTATAATATATATATATATATATATAATATTCCATTTTATTTATTTTCCGTCTGTTTTCGTATTCCGTCCGCAACTTTTTCATACGGACTCCGTTTGCAAAACTCCAAACATGAAAGTTGACCATAATTCCGAGACGAATGAAATGGTTAAAATCTCGCAGCCAAATTCCATCGTTTGCAGAAATTCCTATTTTTGAAATTTTAATAATTAATTTATATTGCCAAAATTCTGGGTTGTTACTGGAATAGACTTATTACCTAGCTCTTTTAACCATCGCGCTCCATAAAGTAATGATAAATGGTTCCCCCCAATCACTGTTGGCTTTGCACTAAGCACACGAAGAGGTTCCTTTTGAAGAGAATTTTTTTAGGAAAAACATAGATTTATCCATACGGACCTTAAGACCGCCTCTGATCTGCCACATTATACCATATTGATCCTTAACAATTGAAAACGGGGAGAAGTATCCAAAAAAACTAACCAAGTTGTCCATCCAAAAATCTGCATCGACTTGAACCACCTTAGACTGGAGATTATTAATCTTGTTCTTCACCATATACTAAAAGTTACGAGGCCCATAAACTCTCATACTCTTCGTGAAATTTCAAAGAGAGAAGACCATTTGGGAGCATTTGCAGTAGTTAGAATAACACAGGGCTGCAAATCTTGTTCACCATCGACAATATACCATCGCTGCCTGAGCAGGCTTAGAAAACCAATGCAGGGGAACTAGTAAATCTATTCAAATTATCATTCATAACGAAATCAAAACCCGACTCCAATCCAACAATCGATTCCAAAGTAGTAGAAATAACATTTTTATCCAAATTGTCATTGTATAGCTAACCAACATCCGACTACAAACCTATAGTCCGGTCCACACTTACTCTCGTACTCACCCGACGAGAATCAAGATTAGAGGCTGCTAACAAAGGAGAAAGAGATTCACCCGAGGAATGCGACTGACCAGGAACTCCGAAAGCAAAGTTAAGGCGGGAGGAGAAGTTAGTAGAGAAGAAACATCAATCAATAAGGAAATTAGTGGGTTTGAGCTAGCGGCTCAGTCAGATGCAGTAACCAGCGGGAGTTCAGCAACCACTGACTCTAAAATAGAAGCGCCATATTGAATCGCGTTTTTCGAGCAAAGCAGGAGATTCACCAATACTAAAGTTCACCAGAGCGTTGAAGCGAGGACTAGAACTAATTGAGGAACCACCATCCAGATATGAAAACGGTGCCAATACAAGGCTCTTCCTTCTTCTAGTGATTGGAGAGAAGAAAACGAAGCGAGGAGGGGCTGGGCAGATGATGGGCTGAAGAGGTGATAAAGGACGAAGCCGAAAGCGAAAATAGAAAAATGCCAAAAATTAATCGTTTGTAGCCAAACCGCAAAGTAGAAAGAGTGCAAACCAAACTGAATCAAAACTGAACCACAGTATTACTAAACCGAATTAAAATCAAACTGTACTTAAAATCTCTACTACAATTATTGATTTTAACCAATTGTATCATGCGGCATGAAAATGATTTCAATCTCAAACCAGACCGAACCGAACCGAACACCACATCGACCCTCTCCCCTCTGCTTCAAACAATACGACCAAAGATTTAAGTCAAGTCCTACTTCAACCACCAAAAGTGTAGTATCCTATAGTGCCATTGTGTCGTGTTTAAGAATATCATGTAGTGCAAAGGGCTGTATATCGGACATGACAGTCCGTTGTCCGGCTCGGTCCGAAATTATAAGGTCTTCGGTCCGTGTCCGTCCGATTCTCTTATAGGACAGAGCGTGGACACACCAGAATCTAGTCCGATCCAAAATATTCGATATTTTTCTATTGTCTGAACGTTGTCCGTCCGTTGTCCGACTTGTACGAACGATGTTCGAACTTAATGCTTGTATCCGTCTGAATATCTTATAGGATAGAGTTTAAACAAACTCCGGTCCGGTCCTACCCCGTTAAAGCATATACGACTGCGTGTTGGTTGGTAAACCTTTTTAAGGAAAAAAAAGAAGAAGTAGAAATGGTATTTTAGTCGTTAAAATTCTTTTTATGCAAAAGGGTACGTTTGATTCGATTGCATAATCAGCGTTACTAATAGTTAAATGACAAAACACAGAGGCCGGCGGGTCCATCCACGCTTCAAATCGTCAACCCTCAATCAGCGGAAGTTTTCGATTCCAGTTTGGTGTTCTCACTTGTTCTCATCTATATTTAATAGTCCAATTGATTGATCAAAGTACCGTCTCTAATGGCTTTAGTCTGAGATAAGATCATTTCAAGTAATGGGTTGTTTTCCTTGTTTTGATTCTAATGAAGCAAAGAATCACTACGAATCAAAAATTGGAGGTGGTGAACACGCCGAGAGAGATGATATAAAGAAGATGGGAAAGCCTATGATCCCTCCAAATATTCATAGATTAACTTCAAGCTCTAGTGAGTTGTATTATTATAATTCAACTTCCATCATTTTCTGCAATTTATTGAATTTAACTGGATGTAGAACTTTGAAATTTTCTCTGATGCTTACTTTTTGAATAAATTATTTAGTGGTTATGGTTTGGTATGTGCTTTTTTTTTTTTTTTTTAATAGTTAACTAGTCTCATGGAGTTTAGTAGAGAATTATTGATAGTTCTCTAGGATATAGATGAAACATCTCGAATTTGGGTAATAAGACAGCCGGGGAATTTAGGTGTTAGTCTTGAGTATATGAGTAGATAGGATCACGATCCCCATTTTATGATGGGATATCTCATTTTGAGCTGTCAAGTCTATTAAATAACAATGTTTGAGTGACTTAAAGTGTGCTAATATTGTATTTTCTCCCTGTAATCCTATTGATTTCAGTTTAATTTCTAATACTTCAGCTTGTGAACTCACAATTTCTCTCTCTAATATCTTAGTCACGGCTTTTGTCATGATGTATAGTATAGTAGCTTTGATCTTTCCGTCGATCAGTTCTAAGGCTCATTCATTTTGTTGAACACTAAGATGTGCTCTGATAAGAATCTGATCCCATGGTCACATGTAACATGGCTTATTTTCCTTTGTCCACCGGATTAAAGCTTATGTCAAGTATATGGTCAAAGCAATAGTAGGCTATCACATCTTTTTGAGGTATTTGTTGAACTGTCGAGGCATTCTAGTTTTAGTTGCCTTTTTTTCTTCCATAAACTTCTATGCATGTCTGCCCCTGACCAAGCAAAATGGAGTCATAGACCCTATGAAAAAGGGAGAATGGTTGATACTCGGTAGAGTGACTAGATTTTCTCAATAAAATAAATGTTTACAATATTTTATATCTAGTAGCAACTAAATTTTTTAAAAACATTTTCAAAATTCTACTCTTTTTTTTTTATAAAAAAATATGGTTATACAGATATTAATATCACAACTTGAGTTGCGGTGATACTTCTTTCAAGGACACAAGTATTAAGAATCATATACACAGTTTGGTATGAATAAGCTTGTTATGCTTGGGTACTCGGTCGGTATGTACTGAAATTTATGGATACCTAGATTTTCAGCACATTGGTTAATTGTGGTGTACAAAAGCATTTGAATTTCGTTTTTGTTTTTTTACTGAAATATCACCTCATTAGAACTGTTGTTAATCTAAAGAAAATGTTTATGTTTTTTTAGTCATTTGTTTAGACAATAACGTAATGATTGTTAAATGGAAAACTAATCAATTGCTCCTTAATAAACTATGTAGAATCGGATTGTTCGAAAACGTATATCTTGCTGGACCATCTTTATTGTCCACATTACTTAAGGACGAAGGCATTGAGAATGTTATAATCGATCGAATTTTATATGATTATCATGATTTTGCTTTTATTCAGTAGTACTTAATATGCTTACTTATTGTAAAACATGTTGGAAGTTTGGATACTTGTGTAATTCTTTAAATTGTTATTAAATAATTATATATTTATTGATGAACCTGTGACGTACCTGTACCTCAACTTTCGATGATTTGAAATATCCTTGCATCGGATCATATTAATTTTTGAAGATTTATGCATACCAGTATGGCACAGATCACCATTGTACATAACACGATAAAAGTTAGCTATGTTCAATAAAATCGAAGTAAGATGTAAGCATATCAAGTATTCTTCATGTTCAGCAAAAGCAGAAAATAACACAAATAATCATTCAAAATATCCAAGGGCGTCCATTGGCATCTAGAAGCATGTAGGCAGTGGCTCTTCGAAGTGTAAGCATAAGTGAATGGTAGTGACTATACATTCTTATGAATAATTTATCTACTGATACTGATTTCTGGATGGCACCTATGCTAGCCTAGCTTCCAAGCTTATAATCGAACAGTCAAGATAAAAAATAAAAAATCATAAGCTCGGTTGTGGATCTGGATGTCACCGAGTCCATACTTGGCTTATGATTCTTTCCTCTCAACAACATTTTTAGTATACAAATGTATAGCATGCATGAAGGCAGACAAAATTCTTGAATTTCTTGCTGATCTTCCTTGTGCAGAACATTTTAAACTATTGTGTGTACATGTTCATATTTTTATCCTATGTATGTACATATGTCAGGACGTATGTTTATAGCACAAATAATGTTTACCTGTTTGCTGCCACCACCAACACTTAGTAGAACTGATGGATCGGTCATGTTTCTTTCTCTAATGATCGGACTTCATGCAAATGATCCACTTTGAGTGGATTGACGTAGATACACACAACCCATGTAATCTTTTCCTTTTTTAGTTAGAATGTAGCATAAGCCTGTAGTCCAACTGTATCTGCAAAGCTTATGAGGTGGGACTCACTAGGTTTTATGTCATTTTACATTGGAATGATTTTAACCTGTGTTCTTTTTAGAAACCGATAATCCAAGGACAAAAAGGACTTCGCTTTCAAAAAAGGAACCTGTGAATCAAAAGGAAGTTCTTGGTACAGATATATCTGCCCAAAAGTTTACCTTCCGTGAACTCTCCGCTGCAACAAAAAACTTCAAAGCAGAGTGTTTTTTGGGAGAAGGGGGTTTTGGGCGCGTATATAAAGGATGTTTGCCCAATGGTCAGGTATTTATCTAGTACATGTTTTCCCTTTATTTTTTATAAATAATTGCACTTTACATCCCTTAACATTTTATTTTTTATTCAAAAATTCTGTATTTGTTAAATTTTATCCTGAACTGTTGTATGGTTTTGCTTAGTGATCTGCATTGATATCATTATTCAGTTTCACTTAACGAATGTACATTTTACATAATTGATCTTCTCATAAGATTTGATTATATGCTTGGACCTGTTGTAAGTTTGTGATATGTAATAATGTTTTTATGAAATCAAAGTGTAAAATGTTCAAGTGGAAAAGGTCGATTGTAAAGGGTGCTAGAGTTTTTATGCACACCCATAATAAAGATTCTTAGATAACCACTTATATAATATATACTATAAATATTGAAAATTGCATGCAGTACTGAATTTTTACTGGTGATAACAGATTGTGGCTGTAAAACAATTGGATACAAATGGACTACAAGGAACTAGAGAATTTCTGGTTGAAGTTATAATGCTCTGTGTTTTGCATCACCCTAACCTTGTTAATTTAATTGGTTATTGTTATGATGGTGAACAAAGACTCCTTGTCTATGAATTTATGCCTTTGGGATCACTAGAAGATCACCTACATGGTATGTTATATATATCTTTATTAATAGGGAACAATTCATCTATTTCCTTCCATGTTAGGACGTTATTAAATATTATGCTCATGCTTCTAAAATTTATACTGGCATACCACATATTTTTCTATCCTACTCACTTGTATGTCGCACACATTCTTTTATCTAAACGTGGTTTCAGTCCTAGTGTTTACATGCTGTTCTTCGCCTAACAGGTTTCTGTCCATTACACATGCTTATTTGCTCAGTCACTGAAATTTATGTGCAGACTTTCGTATTTAGAAAAATATATACCTAATACCAGCATCTTTATGTTTACATTGAAATTCATACAAGACATGTGGCTAGGCACTAAGTGTTGTTTTGCTTAATTGTTTAGCTTGTGAGCCTAAAAGATTTAAAATTTATACGGTATATATACAATAGAGTTAATCATCTTACCATTACTCTTAATGTACACTATATCACAAATGATCTACACGTAGAAAACAAGATCAAGGTATAAATGAATCTACTAATAATAATAATAATAGCAAAATCATACAACCCTACGTTAAATTTTGAAGTTTAGAGGCGGAAGGAAAAAAAAATCAAAATCATATTGTTAAGTTTACAAAGCAATAAAATTCATTGTTTTTAAAATCATATACAAACCATTGTTTTTTAGAAACCCACATCGAGAAGTGTCTCAAAGCAACGATAGATAAAACATTGTGACGCTTTATTAAAAAGCCTTGTTTATCCATGAGTCTTAACACCTTGGAAGCTTGAGGCACATGAAGCTTGCATCTCATATGCCTTAAATTGTTGAAGCATGCGATTCAAGAAAATTTTCTCCAAACCAGACGCTGATACTAATGGAAGTTATTAAACTTCAATTATTTGAGGGAAAGAAAAAAGGAACGGAATTTAGAGAAATGGAAGTTAATATTTTCCTATTGTGATTTCAATATCAACATGATTAAGTAAGATCATTTTTGAGATATTGATCCAAAGCTATGTAATGAATTTTCTCTAGTGCTATTAAAAGAAAATTTCTCAAATTTTATTGTTGGATCTTTAAATGTGAATTGATTTAAATTGGTAGATGCAAAAATAAATAAAATAATAATATACATGATTGCTTAGTGCTTGTAATCAAAGATCATTTTCAAATTCTAGAAAAATTATGAAGACAAATAGAGAGAGGAAGAAAAAAATATGTGACATTGCGGAGTTGAAAAATGAATGTGAATTCTATTCAAAGGAAGAAGCATTTATAAACATGTGCGCATGTACACATGCGTGCATGCACACGTGCACACACACACATGTGTGTGAATCAAGTGCTTAAATATATTGTTTAATTATTTTTATACTTACATGAATGAACATTAAAAAATGACTAGGACTGAATATTTTAAAGTTTAGTGTTTGAATTGTTATTTATTCACAGTTTTATTTGACTATTATTACCTTTTATTTATGGGAAATCTAGTAGGGCATAAAATTTAGACAAAATTGGTGACACGAAATCCGCCCTATTGAATTGCCCCGTGATTTCGTCTTCTGAATAAGGACAAAAGGATCCAACGCCTCAGATCTTTTATGTTACTAATTATGTCTTATGTTGTGTCCATATAGCCAAAACCTAGGGAAAATCTACTAAGACACAAAATATAGACATAATTGATGACATAGTGGATCCCTACAATTGAATCATTTTCTGATTCGACCTTCCATATAAGGACGAAAATATCCAGTAATTCAGATCTCTTGTATCATAAATTATGTTTATGTGAATGTTAGGCTTAGGTCCTTGAAATCATACTTAATACACGAAAATTCCTTCCTAAAAAGGATTGTAAAATAGGTTGATAGAATTTAATTAATGAGTGATTGCATATGATTGTGCAATTAATCAGTGAATAATTGCAGATATTTATGCAATTATATCAAAAAATTGCATAAATATCCGCAAGTATTCTATGAATAATTGTGGATATTTCCACAAAAAATTTTTTTGGTAAATAATTACGGAATTTTTCATATTTTTTGAATATAATTGCATGTCTACAATTATTCACTAGATAATTGCATAAATTTATATAATTATCAGTTAACTTAATTCTAGGGACGTAATTTACATTCATTTTTTGATAAAGATGTTTTATTTATTTGGAAACTTAATAGAGATTTTAGCTAAACTGTCCTTATGTTTAATTTGTGTCCAATTAGTTTTTTGCCTCTAGAAATGACTATTTGGACACAATTTATGGGTCACAGCAAATATAGATTTGTTGATCTTTTTGTCTTATGTAGGAGGAAGAAATCAAAGGATCAAGATTTCTTGTGTCTTATTTTGTATCTATCTTTTTTATCCAAATAGAATTTCCCTTGACTTTTATTTATTAATCAAAAATTAATAGTGGAAAAATAATAATAACTTATGTCTCATTGTTTACTCGAAAGTCTTACGTCTGAACGTTTTGAGATTTACGCCTCGTCTCACGATAAAAAAAAGGGCTTTGTGAATACTTTCGAGGTTTAGAACTTCGATAAAAACATATATCATTTTGCTTGCAAACCAAATTTGTCATTGTATCATCTCTAAGTCTGCGTTAGTTTCTTACCTTTCGCTTTGTTGTGTCATTCTTCCTTTATACTCTAGTGTCTTATTTGCCCAAAATACCATTTTAATATTGAATCCAGCTTCAGTATACTAAAATTAAATCCTTTGATTTATCTGTCCGTGCGATGTTTTGACATGGCAGAGCATAGCTAAGCATCATATAGGCATATACTTAAGCATCATAGCATTTTCTCTTTCAAAGCTAAAAAAACACATTCAGAAAGCAAGCAGCCTAATACATGATTGTTGTGTAGGTGATGCTCATGCACTTTTTTTGCTTTATTATTAATGCATAGACGTGTACATTAAAAACTAACATATGTGCATGTGTGCGTGCACATACACATATAATGGTCAAGTCTCATACCTGTCCATCTAATCATCAGTTGTCCTCCATCATATTTCTTATTTATAGTAGAAGTTCTGGACTGAGTTATATGTTCTTTTGAGTTGTATGTTTTATAGGTACAATTTTTTTAATCATACTTTGATCGTTTCCACAAAATTTTATTTTTTAACTATGTTTAATGTCCTAAAAACCCTTCAGAATATGACTTAAGCTGCTTTTGTCCACAACTTACACATCAGGTCCCTATTTTACAACATTACATTATAAAATACCCCCATCAAGTTTAACATACAAAAATTCTGCACATCTTTTGATAGTACATCAAAAATGAAATTATGTTTTCATCATAAAATCATAAATTATGTGCTCCTTCTAACAAGTTCCATATGTCATAGAAAACATTAGTGAAACTGCAGATAAACCGTAAATATTTTCTATTTTTATTTTGGATTTCGTATGTGTGTGTTCCATGTTTTTAGAAAAATTATATATTTGAGATGTAATGTTTGATATGAAATTTCAACTGGATGTTTCCGATGTTAAAAAATAATGAAACATTTGCAATGACCATTTCCAAATGAAGGTTAATCAGTATTTACTCTGAATTGCAACTAAAACGCAATTTCTACTTTGAATCGCACATATTTGCACCTTTTTTCCCCTCTAAATTAGGTAACACGTACATATTGTTAGAAAGATTAAAATTAACGAGTTAGTAGTTGTTACAAAATTTCAATGGAATGTGTTAGATTTGATGAACACAAATATTTACACTTGGGTTGTAAATTGCAAATATTTGCAGTCTGTGTGTTTGCATTGTAAATATTTTTGCAGTTATCTTCAAAAATAAAACTTCATCGAAATGTAAATCATATGAATTTAGTTTGAAAGGGTATGAAATTTGAAATTCACTGGTAAATGAAATTATAACCAGATGTTCAAATGAAAGATATATTTATTTTGTGTTTGGATTTACACAGAGGTCGGTTGACAGTATCAAAATTCGTCAGCCAAAAGTGATCACAAGGATCTGAGTTATATAGGCTGTCTGGTAGATTCTTTACATGGATTAAGTTCAGAAATAAGGACTTGGGCCTAATATCCGATTTATTGTTTTGAAGTATACCTTCAAGGATGCATTTGTCGAAATATGTAAGGTCAATGAGTTAATATTTGGTCATGGTTTTGAAATAGTTAAACATTTTTGAAATGATACGTTTTCATATGAAGAAGATCATTATTGATCAACTGATTATATTGTAAAATTACCTCAAATGAGAACATTTGGGTATGAAAATTTTGTTGGAAACAAATGTAGATTTTTCTAAATCAGGTTTTACTTTATATTTTTTTCCCTCGCCCAGTGTGATGTAAACATTCTGATGATATACTCTGTACTAAATTCTTGGTGTATATCAATGTAACATATGAGGTGTCTAATAAAAGGATATTCTACTGCCAGAAACTAGACCTGATACAAAACCCCTGGATTGGACCACAAGAATGAATATTGCAGCAGGGGCAGCAAGAGGATTAGAGCATCTACATGACAAAGCCAGCCCTCCTGTAATCTATAGAGACTTTAAAGCAGCTAACATATTGTTAGATGAGGCCTTCAATCCTAAATTATCAGATTTTGGTCTTGCAAAACTCGGTCCAAGTGGCGACAAGTCCCATGTTTCAACCCGTGTCATGGGGACTTATGGCTATTGTGCACCCGAATATGCCATGACTGGTCAGTTGACTATTAAATCCGATGTCTACAGCTTTGGAGTAGTCCTCTTGGAACTGATTACTGGTAGAAAGGCGTATGATAGCGATAGGCCTAATGGAGAACAAAGCCTTGTTGCATGGGTAATGAATCATTGCAGCACATTCCTGTACTTTAGGATACCATTAGATATTTCTAACATATTATTAGTGTATTTGTTACTAGATCAATAGTGCTAGAATGCCGAATATTTTATTATGATTCATATTCGGTTGATTGGACCAAGTGACATTCATATCTCTAACTTTGAACATCGAAAAAAGCTGGAATATGCTTCAGTCTACCCAGCTAATTCGTGAGGGCTTTCAAATATTTTTCAGAATACCCACAAAAGGTGGAATATGCCTCAACCACACAACACACACTTTGAACAATTAGCAAAGGATTTACAAATTCATGAGGGCCTTTTATCTTTCTTTATGCCGTTAAATATATTTCAATCATTTCCTTATTTTGTAGGCACGACCTAAATTCAACGACAGAAAAAAGCTTCCGAAGCTAGCAGACCCCAGAATGGAAGGGAGGTACCCGATGCGTGCCCTATACCAAGCTCTTGCTATCGCATCAATGTGCATCCAAGAAGACGCAACTTCTCGCCCGCTCATAGCGGACGTAGTGACTGCCCTCTCCTACCTTGCTTCCCAGTCCTACGACCCCAACAATCCACTTTCCAGGCATCGAGAAAAGAAAGGCATCCTAAACGAGCATGACAGTTCGGACAAAGATGATTCTCCTAAACAAGTGGCAGCTGGCGTCTTGAACGTAGATTTTGACCGTGAAAAAGCAATAGCGGAGGCTAAGACGTGGGGGCGAAAAGCAGTTGGGACTTCTTCTAGCGGGGTTGATGTATAGTTATTTGCTTCGATTCAATCTCTGTTTTCTCTTGTACAAGGTTGCTTGTAAGGTATATGTGCGAAAAAGTCTATTTTATTACAGACTTTAGGACAATTGTAAGTAAATTTTGTTAGTCTTTGATTATACACAAACTGCATGGATATCGTATAACATGTAGATGTTGGAGACAATGGATTGTGGGAATAGCTACTGGTTATTCTTGTAGATCAGAGAATCTCAACACAGTGGAAGTATACTCGATAGTATCTATGTATTTTAACTATAAAGTAACAAAATCAAAACTGAAAATGAAAGAGAACACAAGGATTTAACGTGGTTCGGCAATAGCCTACATCCACGGGCAAGAGAGAATAATTTTCATTATCATAGTGGAGAAGCAAGAGGAGAAGAGATACAAAAATGAAGCTCACAAAACTCTCATAGCTGCTGAAAAAACCCTTTCACATATTTCAGCTGCTCTCAAAAGTCTCTCACACCTTTTGCGTGAAAACAAAACAATACATATATTTGACTTAGTTGGGCTTAACTAGTATTCAGCCCACATAAAAAACACTAAATAATGTGTCCAGCTGCATGCTGTAGGCGTGGACCACATATTCCACAATTCTCCACCTCATATCATACACAAAAATATGAGATGATCACAAACATAATACTCCACTTGCCTCATAATCAGCTGCACCAGCTGCCTACGTACCCAAAGGATCAAGCTGCCGTAGTTCATCTTCATGTCTCAAAAAGAGACTTCATAGTGTTCCGAAGAACCTCCACCCCATCGAGTATCATGCATCAAACATCAAGAACATTAATCAAGTCAAGACAATGCTTGAACTTGACACTTGGAACTACTTTCGTCAACATTTCAGCTGAGTTTTCATTCGTATCAATTTTCACTAACAAAATTCGATTTTTAGCTAACACTTCTCGAATGAAATGATAACGCACATCTATGTGTTTTGTTTTTGCATGATGAACTTGATTCTTTGCAAGGTGAATGGCACTCATACTATCACAATGCACCACAAGTTGATTTTGCACTACTCCCAAGTCATTCAACAAACCATGTAACCATATTGCCTCTTTAAAAGCTTCGGTTACAGCCATATACTCCGCCTCGGTAGTAGACAATGCTACCGTCGATTGCAAAATCGATCTCCAACATATAGGGCCACCTGCCAATGTAAACGCATATCCAGTAGTGGAACGTCTCTTATCCAAATCACCCGCATAATCTGAGTCTACATATCCAACACATAAATGATTGTTGTTCATGTCTCTCACAAATTCCAAACCCACATCAATAGTTCTCAAAAGATATCTCAAAATCCATTTGACCACATTCCAATGCTCTTTTCCAGGAGCATGCATGTAACGACTAACCATACTCACGGCATGTGAAATGTCAGGTCGTGTACACACCATCGCATACATAAGACTCCCCACGGCATTAGCATACGGTACATTTGCCATAAATTGAATTTCATCATTAGAAGAAGGACACATAGTTGCATTTAACTTAAAATGAGCAGCCAAAGGTGTACTCACTGTTTTGGTGCTCTCATTAATGCCAAACTTCTTTAATACCTTCTTCAAATATGCCTTTTGAGATAAACATACTTTGCCATTCATCTTATCTCTTCGAATTTCCATGCCAAGGATTTTCTTAGCATCTCCAAGATCCTTCATTTCAAATTCAGCCGACAACCTGCATTTTAATTTGTCAATTTCAGATTTGCAAGTCGATGCAATGAGCATATCATCTACATATAAAAGCAAATAAATGAAAGAACCACCACTTAGCTTTTTCAAATAAACACAATGGTCATGGTGGCTTCTAGTGTATGCTTGATCTAACATAAAACGATCAAATCGTTTATACTATTGCCTCGGAGATTGTTTTAATCCATACAATGATCTCTTCAACTTACACACAAGATCCTCTCCACAGGAAGCCTTGAACCCACTTGGTTGAGACATATAAATTTCCTCCTCTAAGTCTCCATGTAAAAACGCTGTTTTTACATCCATTTGAACAAGATTCAAATCATATTGTGCTACCAAGGCTAACAAAATGCGAATAGAGGAGTGTTTCACAATCGGAGAGAACACTTCATTATATATAGTCAATTCCCTCCTTTTGAGCATAGCCATTTGCAACTAGTCTTGCCTTGTAGCGGACCTCATTCTTCTTTGCACCTTCTTTCTTAGCATATACCCACTTACATCCAATTGCTTTCTTGCCTTTTGGAAGTTTGGTGAGAACCCAAGTGTCATTCTTGTGAAGAGATGTCATTTCTTCACTCATAGCCTCTTTCCATTCCTCACATTCAACACTATGAATAGCTTGCATATATGTTTCAGGAATTCCTTCATCATTAACAGACAAAGCATAGGTTACACAATCTTGAAACCATCCCGGTTTCTTGATATCTCTTCTTGGTCTGCTAGTAGCAATCAATTCCTGAACATTCCTCTCTGTTTCTGCTTCTAAATCATCAGCACTACTCGAATCAGTAGTGTTCATCAATTTCAACATCAAATTCTGTCATTTCAACAGCAGTTTTTGATGTTTCAGGAGCAGTTTTTGACAGTTCAAAAGCAGTTTTTGACATTTCAGCTGCAGTTTTTGACATTTCAGCTGTAATTTTTGACCTTTCAGCAGCAGTTTTTGACCTTTCAGCAGCAATTTTTGACAGTTCAACATCACCTGGAGCTTGCGATACAACATCAAACTTCACACGCTGCACATTTTTGGGACTGTTGGAGCTATTGGGGTTGCTAGTGCTAATTTCTGTCGATTTAGCAACATTTGACTTCAGCATAGCATCTTCATTGAATGTAACATCTCTACTTATGATCATCTTCTTTTTAACAGGATTCCATAGTTTGAATCCTTTGACACCACTCTTCATGCTAACAAATATTGATTCAATGGCACGTACACCAAGCTTGTTGTCCTTCACATGGTACCAAGCAGGACAACCAAATACATGAATCATATCATAGTCATAAGCAGGTTTTCCATACCACACTTCCATAGGTGTCTTTCCTTTCAATGCGGATGAAGGCAACCGATTGATAATGAAACATGCATACGTAACAGCTTCAGCCCAAAATGCTTTGCTCAAACCCGAATTTGATAACATACATCGTACTCTCTCTAGCAATGAATGATTCATTCTTTCCGCGACTCCGTTTTGCTGTGGCGTTTCTCTAACAGTAAAATGCCTTTTGATTCCCTCATCTTGACATACTTTGTGAAATGGATCACCTGTGTACTCTCCACCGTTGTCGGAACGAAGCACTTTGAGTTTTCTACCCATTTGAGTCTCAACGGCTTTCTTCCATCTCACAAATATTTCTAGAACATCACTTTTCTGTTTCATAACATACACCCATACACGCCTAGAAAAATCATCAATAAAAGACACAAACCAATGCTTACCTCCCAAAGATGCATTTTTGAAAGGACCCCATACATCCGAGTGTACATAATCCAAAACACCACTAGATTTATGCATTCCTTTGCTGAAATAAGACCTGGTCTTCTTGCCTTTCACACAATGTTCGCAGAAATCAAGCTTACTAGCAGCAGCCCCTTTCAACAAATTTTGTTGTATCAAAGTGTTTAATGACTTCTCACCTGGATGTGCAAGTCTCATATGCCATAGCATTGACATTTCTTTAGTTGCAACGTCACTTTGTTCAGCTGTAGCAACATCTCCAATCACCATACTTCCATTCAAGTAATATAAATTATGACGACGTGTACCTTTCATGATGACCATAGCACCAGAAATCACCTTTATAACACCATTTCGACCGTCAAGTCTAAGCCCCTTGGATTCAAGCATCCCTAAAGAAATCAAATTCTTTTTCATACTTGGCACACATCTCACATTTTTCAATTCTCTATTTATCCCATCATGTAACTTTAGCCGAATGCTTCCAGTACCCACAATGCTACAAGAATGATGGTTTCCCATCAATACTTCACCTTCAAATTTTGTAAAACTTGAGAATCATTCTCTATTTGGAGTCACATGAAAAGTAGCTCCCGAGTCTAGTACCCACTCATCA
The DNA here is from genome assembly GCA_030737875.1 of Allium sativum. NCBI lineage: Eukaryota > Viridiplantae > Streptophyta > Magnoliopsida > Asparagales > Amaryllidaceae > Allium > Allium sativum. Next base: position 588,327,434 of record CM060918.1, on the reverse strand, counting down.
TCTTCTGCCAAAAGAATTGAAGGCATTGTGATTAAGGAAAAATCCGATTCAGTCCCTACATCTTTGTTGGATTGCACAACGTTTGCTGCGTTTTTCTTTTTCTTGTCTCTCTCCTTCACTTTCGGACAATCTTTAGCCCAATGGCCTTTCTCATGACACCATGCACATTCATCTTTAGCTAAACGCACTTTTCCTTTAGATCGTCCTCTACTTTTATCATGATTTTGGCCAACATTTTTCTTGCGGTCATTTTTCCTACCTCTCGCTATTGGAGTGTCACCACTATCTTCTCTAGAGATGTCATCTCTATGCATCTTATGAAATTCTTCACTACATAATGCGGTGACAACTTCATCATAAGTGAGCTTGTCCTTGCCATGAAACAATGACTTGATTACGGGCTCATACTTCTCCGAAAGAAAATTCACCAAACATATAGCCTTTTCTTTATCCGGAATGACCTCATCATAATTGACAAGCTCGGTTAAAAGCTTATTGAAGGAATCTATGTGCTCCGTTAGAGTTGCATCCTTCTTCATATTAAACCGATACAAATTTCTCTTCAAATGAATTCGGTTTGCCACATTTTTCACAAGGTATTTTGCTTCAAGCTTCTCCCATAACACTTTTGGCGAGGTTTCATGTTGATAGTTTACTCTAATATGAGTGTCTAGACAACCTCTAATTGCGGCCAAACAAAGTCGCTGATTCTTCTCCTATTGTTTGTTGGACCATTCATCAGGCTTCTCCGTTCTCAAGCAAGCTTCTAGATCCAAGTGTTCAAGAGCATCGGCCACATCAGTCCTCCACAAGCCAAAGTTATTGGTACCATTGAACTTGTCTACCTCTAACATTGCTCTATGATAAACTGTTCTTTCATCTTTTGGTACTTGAACAGTTTCAACAGTCTCAGATCGACTCGATTCGTTCATATTCAGCACAAACACCTTTCAGGAATAAACACAAACACCTTCTGTGCACTCAAAAAAACACCACCATACCTCCAAAAACTGAAACCGGGTGCTCTGATACCAATTGTAGATCAGAGAATCTCAACACAGCGGAAGTATACTCGATAGTATCTATGTATTTTAACTATAAAGTAACAAAATCAAAACTGAAAATGAAAGAGAACACAAGGATTTAACGTGGTTCGGCAATTGCCTACATCCACGGGCAAGAGAGAATAATTTTCATTATCATAGTGGAGAAGCAAGAGGAGAAGAGATACAAAAATGAAGCTCACAAAACTCTCATAGCTGCTGAAAAAACCCTTTCACATATTTCAGCTGCTCTCAAAAGTCTCTCACACCTTTTGCGTGAAAACAAAACAATACATATATTTGACTTAATTGGGCTTAACTAGTATTCAGCCCACATAAAAAACACTAAATAATGTGTCCAGCTGCATGCTGCAGGCGTGGACCACATATTCCACAATTCTTGCTTTTTCTGTGTAGGGAATGTACGCTTTTTGCTATAAATGAAGTGAAAATAACATAACGTAGCAACATAAATACCAATGTGCAATGGTGGACGGTATTTTGGACGGGGGTTTCATGAATTCTACAGCGTTCTCTGTGCATTGTTGCCTATGCAATGGTGCAACTGAGTTATTCACTTTTTCAATACCAACACTACATGTGAAATACCGCGGAAGACTACAAATTGTAGTATTGTCATGTAAGGTAAGTGTTAATACCCCTCCTCGTAATAAGCTACAGAAAAATGGAAATAAAAACCCATGATATTTATTCATTTAGCAACAAATTAACCTAGTTTAAGGTATTGTAACATATATCAATGTTGGTGTGTGCTTTTGGATTACTAGTGAATAGCATAGTAGCGATGAAATCAAATATCTAAGGGTTATTGTTGACTCTCGTTAAGATATTATTTGCTGCTCCCGTCATTCGTTTTAAGAAGCGAATGTATGTTATGAGTTACGACAAATTGTCTATTAATTTACAATGATAGCGAGATGATAATCTTTTAAATGGGTTGTGTTAAAAATATTGGAACTGATTCAACCTATCGTTTGAACATATCGAGTTTGTTATCTGCAACGTCACAAACTCAAAATAATATAAGCTGAAATAAGAAAGGAGAAGGAAAAATGATTGGAAAATAAAGTGAAAATTATTTTGAAACACTTTTTAGGCATTTCGATTTATAGGCACAGAAATAGGCCTTCTCATTTTTGAGAAATTGCTTTTTCATCAAAATGTTGTGTCCTTTCCTTTGAATTCAAACACCCTGCCATTGTAACAGTTGCGTCTCTCACAATTTCCTCTAACCAAATCTAAATTTTAGACATATTAACGGGTTTAGATTTGTCTCGTTAACCAAATTAGTTATATCTAAAAATATTTTTTTGGATCCAAACCAAGTGGTTAGACGGTTAGTATAACAACCTGTACCTCGCTAGGTTTGAATTATCACGAAAATTAAAAACCCAAGTCCATTGGAACATAAATCATTTGTGTTGACGGTAAAAAATGTCGTAACACCCAAAAATTCTTAATTACTTAAGAATGTTATTTCATGTGGGAAATTAGAGTGCAGAAAGTAGTAAATAACACAGAGATTCATAGTAGTGCGGTCCGTGAGGGGCCTACGCCTACTTTGAAGGAGTTCACTGATATTTTATTCACAGCAATAGGTTACAAGCTTTGAATGTCATCTAGGCATTCGATTACAAGTCTATTCATGTATTTTTGATTCATAGTTGTCATATACTAATTATTGGGAAAAGTAACTTTTATGTTTCTTCTTCATCAAGCACTAGGCTGCCATTAATGAGTTCTAGGAGCTTGGAGTGATGCCAAATCAGTAAAAATTCAATCCTTTTGAATGCCAAGCTTAGGGGTATTTATAGTTGAAGGGTTTGGTGAGAGTAGGTAGGATTTGGGGACCACACAGTAGAATTTGGTATCCTTGGAAGGCCATCACATAAATTTCAGATCTCATCTTTGGTGCACAGGAAATTTCGTATCCCCCCGGGGGATACGAAATAATGTGTCCCCGGAGGGATACGAGTTATTTCGTATCCCTAGGGGATACGAGTATTTCGTATCCCATGAGGGATATGAAATTTGTATCCCTAGGGGATACGGTTCTTTCATATCCCCTAAGGGGTACGAAATTCGTATCCCTAGGGGATACGAGTTTTTCGTATCCTCTAAGGGATACGGAATTTTCGTATTCCCTAAGGTATTTCAAGTGAAGCAGAGGATGTTGAGTTTTTTGTGGCGAGGTGAGGGAGTCGAGATTTTATGTGCGAAATAGGGGGAGTCGAGATTCTGTGATGTTCGGATATGAAGGGATCTGAAACATATGTTTAGAGGGATCTGAAATACATATATTTTGAGGGATTCGAAATATATATTTAGAGGGATCTGAAATAAATATATTTCGAGGGATTCGAAATATATATTTTGAGGGATACGAAATGTGTTAAATGCACTGTTTTGTGAAGTTGTGAGGCTTCTTCTCGTGCTACTTCTTTTGAGCTTGACTCCCTAGAGTTTTGGCGATACTTCGGGCTTTGACGCCATGCGATGTGCTGAGTCGAGCATGCCTGATGTACTTTTGTGAACCAGACCAAAAATGTCGGTTAACATTTGCCTTCTAAATTATGTCTTGTCTCAACATGATGTGCATTGAGTTGAAGGAACCGTTTATGTTGGTCGCGTCGAAGATATCGATCCATCAATAGATTCATTGAGCGTTCAATTCCTGCTTACTCATGAATTTAAACGTTAGTCGTTGACTCTCGTTCACGTTGTAACGTGAACGAGTCGTTGTCGATGTGGTATCGCGTGTACGCTCACATGTTTTTATATGGTTTTGCGCGATGCGATCGAAGTTTGAAAATAAGTAAACATGTAGTTGGTTCGTGGCTATGCGAGTTGGGCTTTGAGAAACGACATCGAGTCGTGGATTCGGTCGCTCGTCGTACGTACTTAAGTCGTTTGGACTCACAAGCGTATTATTTATTAGTGAATCGAATCGGTGTCGATTGTCGTGACGTCGAAAGCACGTGCGCATGGCTATGGTTGGGATTGTTAGTCAGAAATCTCTCAAAACTTGGAGGCTTCATTCTCGTTCATCTATTATTTTCACGAACGTGGATACACATATACATACGTGCAAGTATATATAAGCATATGATCGCTCGAGGCACAGAAAAATATGCGTCGAAAATACACATCCATGAGTATGTATAACGTGCATATGTGCATGTCATTGCATATAATATATATATATATCCCCCTAGGGATACGAGATTTTGTATCCCCATAAGGACATGAAATATTTTGTGCCCTACGGGGGCACGAAATTTCGTATCCCTGCATGGGATCGAAACGTCATATAGGGAGGCCCAAACCCCCCTATAAATTTGAATCGAACTCGCCCTCCCCCTTTCTTTTTCTTCTTACTTTGCCTCTTATTGACCTAAGAACTCATAGCCCTAGAACTCGAAACATTTGCATATCAAATTTGAAAACAGGTGGGGTACGAAATCTCAAGCTTGTTGCTTACGCCAGGACTTTGAAATCAAGCATGATAATGGCTCTTTGACTCGATGCTCATGGTTGTACTTCGAATCGAGCTCGAATTTGACTGATCATTTCGAGTACAGCGATGGGTTCAAGAAGGTTAGTTTCAACCCTCAATTCAGATCCAGGAGTGGTGCTCGAGAGACAGGCGTTGAATCGTGTTCTTGGGTTCGAGCTTGGTGAGGAGTTTTGTGGAAGAAGAATTGGAAACGAAGGAGAGAGGAAGGGAGATTCGGGGAAGAGGGAGTCGAAATATCGGTTGAGTAGCGAATGGGGAGTCATGATGCTTCGGAGGGGGAGCTGAAATTTTTTAGGGCCTGAAACCAAAATTTGAATCCCTTTAGATGGGATACAAGATTTCGTGTCCCCAGAGGGACATGAGATTTTGTATCCTTGGAGAGACACGAGATTTCGTATCCCTAAGGGGATACAAAATTTTTGTTGATCCCCGCTTTTAGGACATTCCGCGTTTCTCATTCGAGACTTGAATTTTCGACGACCCACTTATGGGTTCGCGTCATTTTTGCAGCGTTGTACGATGAAATCGAAACTTTACGCTAACCATAATTTAGTCGATAATTCAGCCTAACACATAGGATTAGAGCATATACTTGGATAGTGAATTTGACTGAACTATCGAATTATTGAACATGTTTTCACGATTTTAGTCGTAGCGTAGTCGTAACTTGATGTGAATCCGACGGTATAGGTTGACAATGACGATGGTTACAATCATACAGACATGTAATTGTTTTTGCGTCCCTAGTTTTCAAGTAATAATTGTATCAACATCACATTGCACTACAGGTACATGTTTGTTTACACCAACACGAGGGGTACATGTACAATGCGATGTCTAATGCAACTGTATTGAAATTATAGCTAGCAATGGAGACAAGATCTAAAAGACAGCAGACTTTGGAAGTCGAAGCTTCATAGCGTTCTCCGTCCCGATCCAGTACAACTAATGATACTAGTTCAAGAGACAACAAGCTTGAGACCTCTAGAGAGTCCACTCCTTCCCAGCTTATATGCATATCCGAGCGGTTAGTCCAAATAAGTTCGTTTCTCGTACATTACTCTAATCAGTCGTGTCACGTTCGACTTCAATTACAATCCAATCTTGTGAGTCGTGCGACGATCCGATCTTTCTAACTCACTCTTAGGATCAAACCGAATTTAGAAGGTACGCGGGCCCGGGGGCATCACTCTACCGATTCCTTCATCGGCATGGCCATCGCAGGACCCAAGGCAGATCCCCACCAGTTCTCACACTGGCATCATCTTCATCGCATCCCTTGGAGCAACCGTTTGGAAAGCACGTCCACCTCGCGGAGAAGGCAATCCAAAACCAAAGCCTAGGCCGTAGAAATTACCAACATTCCATCAGTGCCGAGACTCCACAAAACAAACACTTCAAAATGCGATGACAACCTTTATAAGAAAAAACAAACGCCATGTCCATCACCGACCACCGGTGCAATGCTTGGGTCGAGATGCGACCACGTCGTGATTGGGTTAAGGATCGGATCCTGAAACTGACGGCTCAACTATATGTCCATGCCCTACGTGCACATTTGAGTCGGTAGTTCAAACAAGACCATACCTCGAGTGCTACGCCGCAAGGCCACAATGCTTCAATCCCAATCCAATCATGCGACGCCATGGAACGATTCAAATTCACTATCTCAAGCTCAAAGTTAGGAGGACAGGGGAATTCAGCTAAGTCTTTGGAATACGGAAGTCTATTTCGTATTCTCGTGCACTCGCTAAGTTGTCATGTCTATCCAATCACTAGCCAGGCTACGGTCACGCTCACTTGCCACGACTACCAGATCAATCTCAACTCAACGACCACTTATGTACTCACCAAATGTCTAACCATTTGAGTACACACACTTGGCATTAAGGGTTCGACCTCGCTTCGAAGGAAAATCTATGTCATCACATGCCATGGCATACGTCAATTATTATCCTTACAGTGACGTACGCATATGCGAGATCCAGAAACTTCGACATTTGGAACCCTCTTGGATCGTTGAATGATTGTATACTCACAAATCTAAGTGATTCAATGGAACACGTCAAACGATCAAGCTCTAGTCCAACAACCACCTAACATAATCGTGCGCCTAAGCTATGGCTAGGACTACGCATACATGCTTTCAAAATCTCGACCAATCAAACTGACTCAATCACTTGATCAATTGTGCGCTCACAGGCTCAAGTGACCCAAGAATGCACATCGAACGATCAAGTCCTGATTCAACAACTTTACGAAGCTAACTTGCGCGATCGCATGCCTAAAGCATGTTGTTTAATGTCATATTACTTATTCCAATTCTGATCGCATCGTGTGAACCCATGGGAAGCATGTGAGTGCATACGTGACTCCAATCTGACAACGACTCGTTTACACTTCAGTGTAATCGAGAGTCGACGACTAACGTTTAATTTCTTGAATTGACAGAGATTAGATGCCTCAAATAGGTAGCAGCCGAGCGACAAGATTGAAGCGAGTCAAAGCTCTCAACAATGCTCATACCAATAGGCTTCAACAATGTGTCTCAACAGCTCTGAAGCAGCGCACTCTTTGGTATACAACTCAACGAAAAGGTCACGACCAATCATTAAAACAACATGGGGATCTTTTTGGCCATCACCCGACTTGTCTCAATTCAAAGCAAGTCCCGTTAACACAAGACATACCTTGAGGGGCAAGTGTTAACCAATATTTTTGTCTGGTTACCAGAAGTAGTCCAGGCCCACATGACTCGGCCCATCGCGTGGTTCAATGGCCTAGAAGTGTTGCCAACATCCTTAAGAATCAAGCCAAGATAAGCTCGTACAAGAGTGGTCGTCACGGCTCATCAAACTACTCTCAAACAATACAAGTCACGAATCAAGTGAACGCAGTGAGAACTATGTGATCGTATCGAGAAAATCATGGTTCTGGCATCAGAAGACTCGAATCGGGCCACTGGTAGAATTTCACATCCCTCGGATGCAGAATTCATCAGCATTGAAGATCGCTCGCTTGGCATGTGCCGATCATCTCCAAAAGCTTGCGCAAAACGCATCGGTCGATTCCAGAATCCAGCCTTGGCCTCACCATGCTTTGCATCCTGTGCATTGCATCACAAGGCTTCGTATCCCAACCACTTTTCGCATCCCTCCTCCGAGATCATTCCTCATCCCTCCTTGGGCTGCACACGCCTCCTTTTCGCATCCTTACATGGGATGCAAAATTTCTCATCCCTCCATGGGATGTGGAATTTCGCATCCCTCCTTTAGTTGCGCAAACCTCCATTTTGCATCCCTACATATGATGCAAAATTTTGCATCCCGTTACATGGGATGCGAAATTTCAGATCCCCCCATAGGGTGCAAAATTTCGTATTCCTCTTTGGTTGCGCATGCCTCCATTTTTCATCCCTACGTGGGATGTGAAATTTCGCGTCCCTTCATGGGATGCAAAATTTGGCATCTCTACTAGGATGCGTAAATTCACATCCCTCCCTGGAATGCGAAATTTCACATCCCAAGGAAGGATGTGAAATTTCACATCCCACAATTGGGATGCAAAATATTTGAATTTGTCATGGCAAATGTTCTATTGGGGTGATCCCAACATGGCCTGGATATTTCCCACTCCCTTTTCCTCTTTTCCCACTCCCTTTTTTCCTACTCCTATATCTCACCTACTCCCACCTACTTCACTTCTTATAAATACCCCTTACCTCATTCTTCAAAGGGGTTGGCATTTGCTTGGCTTGAGACCTTGAGAGGACCTTGGACACCATTAATGACTTCTTGGGATTTAGGGAAGTAAAACCAACTTTTTTTGCAGGATCCCAGAACCTCCCGACTCCACCAGGACCTCGAAACCTCCCGACTCCACCCGGACCCAGAATCTCCCAACTCCGTCTGGACCTTGGAACCTCCCGACTCTGCCCGGACCTCGGAACCTTCCGACTACTCCTGGACCCCGGAACCTCTCGATTTCGCCCGGACATCGGAACCTCCAGACTGTGCCCAGATCCCGAAACCTCCTGGCTCCGCTCAGACCCCGGAACCTCCCGACTCCTCCCGGAACTCGGGACTTCCCGATACATTCTAGACCTTGAAAATTCCTGACCGCTCCCGAACAGCGGAGAATCTCGACAACCAGGACTAATAGAACTTCATTATCATTGTATTCACTTGTAATGATGTCCATTACTATAATCTCTTGAATGTGAATAAAATCAGCAATGCCTTCAAAGTGTACGTATGTTCAATATGAACCGAACCGCTATAAATTACTGTGTTTTTTTCCTCCCCGCATAATATTACTGCATCTCACACACATTTCCTGTAACGACCCAACTTTCGAATGCATCGGAAGTCATGTCATTAACAAGAATAAGAATAAGAATAGATAGAAGGTAAAACTACAGAAAACATCAGAATCTCACAGCGGAATTTTTACAAAAGATGATACTTCATAATATTATACATTAGGACATATTACATCAGAGCATAATAGATCTAGGGATACAAGCCACTTCATAGTACAACTTTAATTATATATATCATCGATGACCAAACTTGCATACTTATAATTATACAGTAGACATGTAAGTAGAACAGCATACAAAAAGTTTCCATCCAGCTTCCCAAGTTTTATCATGACCTGATTCACTTGTCTACTCATAACAAGTGTTATGAGTACCCAAGAGTTTAAGGAAAACATAGAAAATATAAACTCCGGGTCAGTCAGGGGACTGGTATGAGTAAACAATTTAAAACAAATTAAAGAAATAAAAATATCTCATAAGACCACGCCATGAATACGGAACGGGTTTTTACCCCATAAGAATAAAACACTTTGTATACTTTAAATCAGATATTATCGTAGTGTCTAGGGTTTTCACAAATAATTTAGCATCTAGAAGAATGCTTACATCTCACATTCTCCTATATAGTATACAAATAAAAACCGCTTGGCTCTTACGGAAAATTGGATTTCCGACTTTAACAAGGCATGGGACCACCTTCCGATGGTGTATCTCTAGAGGCGAATACACTTGGGTTCAACAAGAACTTCTTGCAACCCAGCCCATACATGACCGACCACTCATTTCTCTTGAGTGTATAAAATGTATATCACCAATGGTTGTGTACGGCAACCATTTCCCGAATGGGACATAATCGACAGAGTAAGAAACAAAAAGAATTTCTCTAGATAGGTGATGCTAAACCCTAATGGGAGCGACCCACATAGCCATGCTGCCTGCCCGATTTTTGTCATTTCCTGGTGTGAGGCTTAAGGCTAGACTTACCTTTTCATCATCACTATTTAATTTCTTTGAATGCCACATCGTCAAAACTTGCCAACCACCAATTGACTTCCCCAAAAATATATTATAGGTATACAACGAGAGAAACGAATTCCTCTGCCACCGTATAAATACGTTTGAAGAGATCAACGTACGTGATCAGTTTAGAATTACTTTGTCAGACATTCGTCCCTACAAGTTGTCCTGGGATTGGACAAAACGAAGGTACTATTCAAGAATAGCCCTTGCATATCTCCGTCTTCAATTATCTTTAATAATATCTGACGCGCGGCATATAGATCAAGACGAAGTGGAATATAAATTCCGGACTCTTCGAAATGATTAGCGTGATATTTCTTTTTAAATTACTAGTCTAACATGATTATAATTTAATTTACATACCTTTAATGTATGAATTTTAGTCAAACAAAATAGTATATGATTATTTTGTTTATATCTGGGTATTTTGATTTTATCTTAAAAATGGACAATTTCAGTGTGCGCGTCGCACACGGTTTTTCTTTCCACTTTGTTTGTCGACTTTATAAATGAATACTTATATTATTCTTTAGAAAATTATTTCCCATTCTAATTATTTATAAATAAACTAAATCTATAATTTATTTAAATTACAGCTTTTACACTTTTTAATCGACTTTGTCAAATTTCCCTTCGATCTCTTATACTTGATCTACTTCTTCTTTCCACATAACAATTTAAACAAAAATTCTCTTTTTATTTATTTATTTATTTATTTCTACCCTATATTTAATTTATTATTTAATTAAAAACTGGTTTTAATTAGATTCATGTTCAAAAACTTCCTTTTTAAAACACTTTGGACTAAAGTACCACTTCAACCGAAGTACCACTTCAGACCCGTGGTGCGCGCGTATGAAAATCAACTCAGCTTCCATGCGCCAGAGCATTACCAAAGTGCCAGAGTACCACCCCCTTGGATCACGTCATTTTCGGCCCGATCACCCCCAAAACCTTGTGTACCAGCCCACTACCACTTGGTAGTACCATATCAAAGTACCACCCCCTCTGAACACGACCGATCACTTCAAAATGCCAGTAGCTTCCCTGCTGATCACCGTACATACACGTGCACACATACGAGGCAACATTCATCACTGCCAACCACCACCGCATACCACACTACTTCCCCTGATCACTTTGCCATGCTCCGATCACCACCTCCTTGCTGCTACAGTTTTTTATTGTTCGACGTCACCATAGCCAAAATGGGTTCATCCAAGAAACCTCCTCCTGCACCTTGCCTCGACCCCTGATCACCGTCCCCTTCTTTCCACGCCACCCTGACACTCCAACGCCGCCATCCCCCCTGGACCGCACCCCCACAACTTCGACGTCGATGCACAGTTCCGGCGAGAACCCAGGTGAGCAAAACAAACCCAAAAACACCATTTCACTCTCGTTCTCCCAATCCCTTCTTTATAAAAATTGTTTAGTATTTTTCCTAGAACCCTCGACCCTAGGTGAAATTCTCTCCTCAACCACGCAGCTCTGATGACCTGGGTGGTCGGAATTTGACCAAATTTCAAATTCTAATCATCTTAGTATAAGCAATTATCTAAGATGTTAAAAGTTGCGAGACCACCACCAAAAATCATCATTTTCCTATATCATTCCATTTATATACTTAGATCTGACTTCTACGAAGTCTGAATTTTTGTGTAAACAGAGAGGTTGCAAAGAACAGATAGTTTTCTGTTTTCATGTTCTGTGTTTTATTGCAAGTGTTTGACTTACTTTCAGTCAACTATGTAGCTATGCAAAGGTTTTAAAACTAATTTGGAAGTATATTTAAATCCTCTAACCTAGGTTGTACTGATCAGTTTGGTTATGTAGAATTTTAAACAAAAATAACAAGACTCAGTAACATACAGCATGATATAACATCCTGACACATTTTGTACTTTTAAGTACCAACTAATAGTCCTTTGATTCGGCAAAGACTGATATGCAAACAAGACATACAACTTAAAAAAGATCATCCCACAACCAAGTTTAACTTTCAGTTTAAAACAGGGAAGAACAGAAAGTAAATTATGGAAAATTTACTCATAGGAATGTGTGAGCTCTCAGCTTCCTTTTCTCCTCACCGATCTAATATAGTTTGAATGGTTATGTTGTGAGAAAAAGAGTGCATGGCCAGGTCTTTATATAGGGTAGGAAAAATATAAAATACTGGTGGCATTAAATGCATGTCTGGAAAATAGTTCTCAGGTTTTTAACGTGACTAATGATTGACCATTTAAAATATCCTTTCTCCTAAACTTTTGAGATGACCAAAAACTACTCCTATAGCTTAACATTGTTGCCATCAGCAAATCTTTGCTTTGAAAATTCCTGCGCATGTACTCTTTTCTCCCATTAGTTTCCTAGGTAAAATCACATTAAATGCTCTCATTTCAAACCACCACTCTCCCTCAACTTTGTATTGGTGAAACAAAATATGGTAGCCACCGTTTGTACCAAGAAATGCTTCAGCATTTTCGGTTTTCCAACTTTAGATAGGCACATGACTATTTGATTTAACAAAAATATTTTAAAACACTTACTTTGCTTCCAAGGAGTTGCAAAAATCATGTACAAATGCTCTTGGCCATGTGATGAAATTGCATGATCAAATCTAGATAATCTAGATGCTAGTAAAAATCTAGTGTAGGCAAAATCTTATATTTATATACTAAAGATTTGTGCAAGATCTTTAGAGAAAAGTATGTTTTCTTGAGTACAAGACAAGGAGTTTTTCTTTGTTTCATGTTCAGGAAAAACAGAGAATATCATGCTCATGAATGGTTCGGTCATGTGAAAAATATTTCTACCAAGATCCTATTCGCTAGCCAATTTCTAGTGTAGGCTACCTACTTATGAAAACATGTCTTGTAAGAAAAATGGCACTTCAGAGATTTTGATTGATGCACATGTGAATAACAAGATTTTTCTCTTGAACTTATATTGTAAAACAAATAGTAAAAATTGTCCAAATGCCCTTTTGCTTTTAAATACAAGAATTTACTTAAAACTAAATTTCAAACCCTTTTGTAAAATAAATAAAATATGTGTAAAAAGAATGGAAATTTAACTTGCTACACACACATGTTTAATTGAGTTTACAAATGCACATACGTACATATGTTAATTGAATTTATGCAAATGCTATTATAGAAAAGGTTTGACATGCTTGAATTGTTAAAGCATGGAATTTTAAATCGCATTTGTAAAGTTGTTCTTACGATTGATCAATATTTATGTTAGCAATATATGTTAAGAACCGGGCCATTACATTTCCGCTCTGGACAATTAGTTTCAAATTTTTGGAACTCTCAGACGTTGGCGACTATTTTGGGCATCAACAATATAGCTCCAAAATAAATATACTTGAATTTTAAACTTAACATTATAAAATTTCATCGTTAAATCGATCTTCAATTTATTTAAAATCCTTTTATCTTATTAAGAAATCGTTTTGGTTTATAAACAATTCCATAGTGACTTTATGAAAATTTGATTTGGACATAACTTACAATCTACCAGACGAAATCTCAAATTTTCACTTTTATTAGAAAATTATAGTTCAATAGTTTTGAATTTTTCTTATTTCAAAGAAATCTGACTTATAACGAATCATGTATATTCATTTAATGTTCACAATATAATATTACGAACTACCATGACGTTACGAGCTCGTTTTTTTATTATATTATAAATTATACGTTCAAATGTCGTTTATAAATAAATTCATTACTATAATTGAAATTTAAACTCAATTAAATATCTTACATTTCCAATTCACACAATATTGCAAATTCAAGTTATTTCCGACTAATTTGAAATTAAATTTATTATTCCACTATTTATATTAATTAAATAATCAAAATTAATGAATTTCAGTCATTTAAATTACTAAATCAATATTTAAATAATCAAACGAATTAATTATTCAATCATTAAAAATTCGGGACGTTACATTCCTTCCCCCTTTAAAGAATTTCGTCCTCGAAATTACTAAGCAGTAAAGATGTTATAACTCTTCCGACTTCTCTCAGCCTACTTGGTTGAAATCTTGTACTTCATATCACCTCAACTCGGTTCTTTACATAACTTGCAATTCTCATGTCCATACTCAAATTTCCATGATTCATCTCCGTTGACCTATCCACCATTTCGGACAATCCAATATCACATCCTTATCTTCAATCCATATGTTCTCGTGCATATTTGCATATCTTCATATTGGCTCTAAATCAACTTATCAACTTCAGTATTTACTCTAAATTTTATTAAACACATCTAGTTTTCTAATCATTTATACAACCGACAAGTCGGTTTCTAATTATCAAAATTTCCTAACTCTTCGAATTTTGCGAAATTTTTTGCCAGTGTCTCCTTTGTAAGGCTCAATCGGTACAACTACGACTTGCCTTTCTAAGCCTTCCCTAATCCAAAAGAAAACCAGAAAGCCAAGAGGCATGCCAAATAGGCTCATGAATCTCATACTGAATTAAATATGTACCTTTTGTCAAGCATACCATTTATTTTCTTCATTCCATACATGTCTAACATATGCATATACATGCATTTCCAATTAGTTTCAAATCAATCCAACTTTTAGTTTTTAATTCACTAATCAACTTCCTGATTAGTTCACTTCCATTCTATAATTCAAACTTGATTTCTATTTCAAAAAATCAATCCACTTATTCTACTTGAGTTCAAATTTTATTCCAGTACTTAACAACATCCAATATATACTCAACTTGCTTATGCATAAGTCGAATTCATTTTAATAATTCGAATTTCAAACATTTCTCTTTTCTACCATATTCAATTTCATTCTGGATTTTCTCTAATCCAATCCAGTTTCATTTAACCTAGCTTAAGTCAAATTTCAATTCATTTATTCACCTTTACTATTTCAATCTATTTTACTTCATAAGTTAAATGTAAATTTCAGAATTCAAATTCCTGGGTTTTTTTTTTCAAACCAGTTTGAAATCATATATATTTATATATAAACATAGCAATTTAAAACTTTTGAATTCTCAACGAAACTTGCTTTCTCAATTTTTTTATACTCGCAATCTTACTATGGTAGAATTCCGTCATTTAGAAACTCGAAAATGAATACCGATAATGTGGCCATCCATCATCAGAATTATTTTCTGGCAACTGAAGTGAGTTCAGTGCTTTATTACTTCCAAAATTTATTCAAAACGAATTTTATTCAAAATACTTCTATAATATTTTCCCAAAATATTTCAAAAAATATTTTCCAACATTTCGGGGTTTAAATTTCATATTCTGGTTTGAATTCAATCTTAGTTCATCTCCTTTGTATATATATCGTTCTAATACAAATTCTATTTGGTTAATTATATAACACTTCAAATTTATAATCATGTTAGATTATAATCATGCAACATACAATATATTATAATAATTCCGGCGAAATTATTCTTTTATATCAAAATATAATTTTGGGTAAAGATATATCATTTATCCACTTAAAACAATATTATGTCAATCTGCCTCGTTCAAGTGTTTAGAAATCTCTATTGACGACGTCAGCTAAACGCGTCAATTTGAAATTTATATACCACTCAACAATCAATCAATACAATATAAAACAATTTTTATAACACTAACAAATACGCTCTCTCATTTTTATACACTAAACTCAAATCTAGGGCATTATTAACCCCATCTCTACTGAGTTACACCAAAAAGCCAAAGTTGTCACTAAACCTTCAGCTCTGATACCAAATGTAGCGACCCGAATTTCGGTACTCCACCAAATATAACACAAATCCAACATAAAGCGTACAAAAATCCAGACGCCAAAGAAAGAAATTAGAGGGTCAGAAGAGATAAGAAAGAAAAGCTAGAATAGAAGAAAAGAAGATCATAATATCACAAAATCAGAGCAGACACAAATTTCACAGTATATAATTTAACTTTGAATTACAAATTTGTAATTGTATACTCATACCATCATCAGAGTACAACACAATACATCACAGCGGAAATAAAAGGTAGATATCTAATGCCGAAGCCACTATACCATATCAGCAAATTTGGCACACATGGATGCGGATATACAAAGCCGTATCAAATTTGATAGTGCTCAAAGTCGTATCAAACTACATTTTGCGATCCGCACCACCCCAAACACCCTTAATCTGACTGTCCATCGACGAATCCCCGGATCAGTTCATTTGATACGGCTTTGGACCGTATGACATGCGTATCAAATTTTTCCCTCCATACCTCCATTCTGGCACAACCGAGATTTGCCACATCAAAATTTTCGGCCGAATTATCCCTCTTTTTATTTTGCAATGGCAACCACCGAATACCCAAATTAGAGTTTTGGTACTCGACTAATTTCCTTTGTCAATAAGCCATCCACCGCAGTCCATGAGTTATCGTCAGCTCGCACTGCCTTCAGCTGACCGGCGAAGCCTCAGTCCACCGCTGTCCATCCTTCTCGTCGCCACTGGAGATGAGTACTAGATCACAGTTAAATTTAAATATGAATAGGGTTTAATTTGGGATTAATTTGAATTCGAATTGGGTTTAATTTGGGTTTAATTTGAATTTCCATGCCTTAGTTCAAAAATATGAATGATAGATAGTTGCATGTGCTTGTCTACCTAGAATTCATGCTGCTATTGTGTTTAAATTAGGTATTATCCCTAGTTTTATAGTGCGCCAGTGTATTTGCTATCATTTACTTGTGTTGTATTTGTCTACCTTGAATTTAGACACTTTTACTTGTGTTGCCCTGCTCATTTGTGTGTATTATTGCACCATGTACGCTAATCCTTACTGATCTGAAATGCACGTGTCATTTCTGGCTTGTGCCAAAAAAATCATGTGGTATGATTTGAGAACTAAAGCATACTGGTTCTGTTGACTGAGCTGCATGTATTTGGTAATTGATATTGGGAAATTTGTGTGATTGAGTAGAAATGTCGGTGATGGATGCATGAATGAAAATAGAATGGAATTTATAGGTTGAGATTTAGTTAATTTGTTTGGTGTGTTATGTGTGTCACACTGCGTGTGAGTAAAGGCGTAAAACTGCTTTTCCATTAGTGACTTGCTGCCTTGAACCAAGTTGCTTTATGCTCATGTAACCAATCATTTTTGTTAGAGGAAGTGTCATTATTTTGTTTTTTGAATGGAATTGTTGTACCTAACATGGATGATGAGTATGTAGCTCGTAAACGTTCAGGACGGAGAGCTGAAAAAATTACAAATTTACATCACATACGAGTTGACGTTTGCAACACCGTCATAGATTTGCAACTTTCGGAACTAAACAATCGGTTTACAGAGCAAAATAGCGAGTTTCTTTTGTGTATGGGAAGTCTTAGTCCAGTCGATTCATTTTTTGCTTTCAACATTGCAAAGTTGCATAAATTTGCTCGATTTTATCCGAAAGATTTTTTTATGTATGATATTGTGGTACTTAAGAATCAACTTGAAACTTATATTATGGATATGCATTCGGATGATGAGTTTTTGGCGACTAAAAACACAGCTACTCTTGTAAAGAAAATGGTCGAAAGAAAAGGACATAATTTACCCATTTGTGTACAAACTCATTGTCTTGGCGTTGACTTTACCTATAGCAATTGCAACCATTGAAAGAGCTCTCTCTGTTATGAAAATTATCAAGAATCGATTGCGTAGTCGTATGAAACACGATTGGCTTAACGCTTGTTTGGTTACATATGTTGAGAGGGATATTTTCAAAGAAATTGATAATGAAGCCATTAAGAAAAGATTTCAATCTATGAAATCTCGACGGGAACAATTATAGATGAAAAATTATGTGAAGTAACTTTTTGGTTTTTGGTATGAAAAAATGAAACAAATTTTTGTATATCAATATATAACTTTTTTGTGGATGATTGTTGTTGCCCCTTCTCATATATACCCCTGTATTCGCCCCCGACTATTATAACATGTGTGTGATGCAGCCTCCATCATTTGGATGAAGCTAATAACATTGGATTTGGATGAAGCTAATAAGCATGGATTTAGTTGTCGATTTTCTCTGCTTTGTGTTTTAGTTGCTGGCTTTTGGATGAAGCTAATAAGCTTGGTTCTGCCAGTGGTTCTTGTTTGGTTTGAGATTACCTTGCTATTATTTTCTGAGGGTTCTTGGTTGGTTTATGATCTTTTGTCTGTTTTGGAGGAAGTTCATCTTGAAGGATCGAAGTGGTCGATCGCCGAAGTTAAAAAGCGGAGAGTGGTTGATCGATGAAGTTTACCTTCTTTATTGTAACGTAATTATGAAACAGTACGTATCTTTTTTATTGTTATGTGTAACACCCCACCTCCGCCAGGGTGGCTCTTGCAAGCACTCTGACTTTGGAGGGGCGTTTGAATCAGGTAAACATGCATAATGATATATCAAGGCAGAACAAGAACATATGTATATATATGTAAACAGAGTAAATAAGATAAGTAAAACAGCGGAAGATTTCAAACCATTTCAAAACAAGTCTGGTACCACAAAATGTCAACTTTCCAAATACACAAGTCTAGATAAAAACAACATCACTTAAAAACTGAAATACATAAGTACTATCCCCAAAATAAGTGATAACCATAGCTAGCTTCATGTCAAGACCGTACATGAGCTAAAATCCCACAAGCAAGCGACCAGGAATCCAAGCTAAGCTCCAATATTCCCACCCTGAGAACCTGGGGGGGGGGGGAACGGAAGAAAAGAGGCGAAAGGAAAACAGGTCAGTCAAAAAGACTGAGTAAGCCCTACTACAATCAATGTAAACTGATAAAGTTAACTGGCATGAGAAGCAGGGATGATACTAGCATGATGATTAACTAACAAGGTAGATAAAGGTGTCATCGCATAATCAGGTTTAAGGTTTTGCACCACAGGTGTACTAGCAAACTAACATGACTTGAATAAACAAGTATTGATCCCTTGGCCCAAGCTTTGGCCCAATAACATGAAATGACCCTAATACAAGGTCCAATCAAACGGTCTAGTCGATCGGCTCCCTATAAGCCTAACTCGTCACGTGTTGGTGTCCATACGGCCCAAACATAATTGTAGTCAGACTGTGCAGGGTCTCCCGTCGGGTGTATCAAGCCCTAGGGTGTCAACCCCTGGACACCATAAACATAAGTGCACAGTCTCGATCTACTGGTACCCGTGCATGTTTTCCCCGGCTTCGGACTATGTGGACGACCATAGTCCGCCCGGAACTACACCGGCGTACCACTCTGCCGTCGTTTTTGGTCTCTTACCTCAAGTCCAGTAATTGTGCCCCCCACCCTAGCCTAGTCCCTAGGGTCATAATGATACAAACTTGGGATTACTGCTGGAGTGGACCCCCATTGCTAGGATTTTCTAGTGGGTTAAGTACGGTTTAACCCTCTTGCTAATCATGGATTAACTTGGTTAAGTGTAACGATGAGTTCACGACTTAACCCTGATTAATCTACCAAGCCCAAATTGGTTAAGTATTAAGTGGACCATGATTTAACCCTAATCATGAGGCATTAATTAATTAACGTGCCTTAACCTCTCACATTAGACTTCGTTGCGGTTACTAGTTAAGCCAGTCGGTTCCGGGTAGCTTTATACCACAACTTGGTCTAACCTCGGGTTCAAGGTACAACATGGCCAACTTCTCACATTGGGTCCTATTGTTTGTAGTAACTAGTTAAGCCGGTCGGTTCCGGGTAGGTTTACGCTACAAACTCAACCCAACCTCGAGTTGGTCACACTTATATTTTCTAAGTGTCATGTCCATCATGTTTCCAAAACATATTACAAGTTTTCAAGCATTTGGGTAGACCTAACTTAATAGGTAAATTCCCAATGGGTAGACCTAACTTAATAGGTAAATTCCCAATCTTATGTTTTTATGTCTTTTAAGTTTACCCAACCCCAAACGCAATCCCATCGCTTACATATCGCAATAGCGCATAAAGGATAGAAAGAGGGAACTTGGCATAATCATGAGTACATAAAGGTGTTGAAGCCACAAGTTCAACGTGGTGGCATATGAAATGTATACATGTTTATATACTTGCATATTACATTTTTAGGCCTCAAAAGCATGCATAAAACCCAACTTAGCATATTGGTGATACATGGTGATAAATGACATGTAGAAATGGCCATAAGTTCGCATTTAGCCTCACATGCAAGTTATCATAAGAGATATGATAACCTACATGTTGCCAAAATGCAACCTTTAGCATAAAGCTTGAAGCTTTATGTTCATATCCTCAAGATAAGCTTGCATAACATGATAACATGAACAAAATGATCACCCCAAACTTGCATAACATACATGGCAAACTTGCATATCATAACATGGCAAACTTGCATAACATAACATGGCAAACTTGCATATAAACTTGCATATCATAACATGATAAACTTGCATATCATAACATGGCAAACTTGCATATCATAACATGATAAACTTGCATATCATAATATGGCAAACTTGCATAACATAACATGGTCAACTTGCATATCATAACATGGCAAACTTGCATAACATAACATGATTAACTTGCATATCATAACATAGCAAACTTGCATAACATAACATGATTAACTGGCATATCATAACATGATTAACTTGCATATCATAACATGGCAAACTTGCATAACATAACATGATTAACTTGCATATCATAACATGATGATCAAACACCACTTGCATCATTCATTTAACTTTAGAGTTTAAATATGAAAGTAGAATAGGGCTTACAATGCTTATGAAGACACAAAAATATGACAAAGCCCTTATGCAATCAAATAGACCCAAAATGCAAGCTCTAATAGAAAAACCCTTGAGCCAAAATGATCAAAACCCTTGCTTTATGATGTAAATATGGAAACTTGACTTGAATGCAAGCTAATGATGCTCATACAAGCTTGAAAACACTTGTATGCATTGAAAATTTCTCATAGAAATGAATTAGGAATTTTATGAAGAGAGTAGAGGCCATGAGAGGAATGATTTTGCCATAGTTTAGTTACTTGAATGAATAATGATGATTTAGGCTTAGGTTAGGGTCTTACTTATAGAGATTAGGATTAGTTTTAGCCTTAGGATTAAACCCTAGTTCCAATCTCAGCCCTCAAAACCGAATCTGGCCCCCAAACTCAACACAAACCCAAAATGGTGCACCAGGCAAAACTGCCCGGCTGGACCAAGTCGACAGCCAAGTCGACAGGGCTGTCGACTTGGGTCCAACCAAGTCGACTCCCAAGTCGACAGGGCTGTCGACTTGGGTGCTCTGGCGGGAATTTTCCCGCCTAGCCCAATCTGACCAAAATTTTCAAATTCAAACTTGAATTTGAAATCTGTTTTTACTTTGAAATTTTCTGAAAACTTCGTTGGGCCTTAATCGGGTCATACGGACTCCGATTTTCGAAAACTCGGACTCTATTTCACGTATTTTTCCGAGACGAACGCAATGGCATAGCCCGTTTCCCTTGATTCAGATTTATAAATTAAATTCTGCCTCGATTTACGTTATAACAGGTTATTGAAAATACGGGTTGTTACATTCTCCCCTCCTTAAAGGATTTCGTCCCCGAAATCTTCAAGTTAGGAAGAACATATCCTACCATCCAACATCCATCTACTCAAAACATCATCCACGAGCAATCATTGTCCTTACAAGATTCTAAATGTTGTATGAACATATGCAAAGGTGTGTGTATATGTACTTATCTAATGCAAATATCATCAATGCAAATTATGTTAGTGAAATGAATCCATATATATGCAATTCCTAACATAATGTATAACATCTATATGTGTGCACATAACATACATCCATATGCAACATCCATGTGATAACACAAAAATTTTCATCCATGAATAAGCATAAACACTCATGCATATGCAATATGAGGAGTGTGTGAGCCGATCTAGTGCCTAATGTGTATAATGCATCCACGAGTAACCACTTGCAACCACTTGCAACCATCAAGCATAACATGTTTCAAACACATGTTTCATCCGAAGGGTTTCTACCTAAGGTTCTCATGACAAGATTAACATGATAAACTAGATAATCAAGACAAACATGGATAGCAAAAGATATGCTACAAAGAGATCGAGAAGATAAGCAGGATATACCCCTTTCGGATTACAAGAAATCCCTTCCTAACCCAACCCATATTCTATAAAAGCCCAAAAGGTTTAGTCAACCTAACGGACCCCTTCAAACCCTGACATGTATTACTAGCCAATAAGTCATACCTCCCGACAGAAATAGGACCGAGAATGGGACCGAGAGGATATACGTAAAAGATATCATGCAAGTAAGTTCCACAGGAAAACAAGGATCAAGGATATGCTCTTAAAAAGAGATATGATGCGCGTATTTAGCCTTCAATCTTCTAAGTCACGTTCCTTGAGTTTAACTCCACTGTGCTTTGACTGTCTTTCACTTCATGATTCCTTGGCTTCTTAACTCTTATTTCCAAATATGAGTTGGAACCCATTTCATTGTCGCCTTTCGTCTTCCTCTTTCACTTACTCTTCTATCATTCTTGGCTTAAACATAACTATGACCTCATGGTTTCATGCAAGCTCCCTAAAATTCACCAGTGAATCCTGGATCTCGTTTACTTACTATAAAGTATTCCACGCAGCAGAACTTTTCTTGAAAATACCAATCCACGTTGCCAATTGCTCTTACTAACGTGATTTTCTATAACTCATGCTTGAACGAAATGAGCCATCCGCCTGCGAATGATAGGCCGTACTTAGATTCAGCCGTTTGCCCATGACTTCCCGTAGACTATCCCAAAACTGGCTAGTGAAGATTGAGTCATGGTTACTAACTATACTTTAGGGAACCTCGTGCAACCGCTTTATTTCTTGAAAGTAAACTGTCGCTAGTTATGATGCAGTCCTTTCGCTCTTTACCGGAGTGAAATGAGCACTCTTCGTGAGTCTACCTACTATGACCCACATGCTCTTATTCCCTTTCTTGATCTAGGCAGTCCATCCACGAAATCCTTCGTGACGCTTTACTACTTCCATTGCGGGGACCTTCAATGGATGTAATAGCCCACCGGGCTTCTATGACTCAGCCTTTAACCTGTTGGCACAACATGCACCTTGGGACAAACTCGGCCACCTCCTCGGGTGATGTGCATCTTCAAGAACCTTCTTTCTCTCATCGCGTCTTAGCCATCCCTTGTCATCTATAGCGAGGTGACTTAACATCTCGCCTCGAATCAACTTGCCCATGATCTCGACTAAATGCGGGTCTTCTTTCTGCGAAGTCCCTACTTAATCCATAAGGGTAGGTCTAAGCTCAAGGGACGCTAACTAACTAATTAAACTGAGAGAACTTCTTACTTCACTTGTCCTCGTCGGAGCTTTCCGGTCTTGAACCGCGACCACTTTAGCGGGATCCACCGCTAAGCCTTGCTTAAAAACTATGTGCCCAAGAAATCTAACTTCTTTTCTCCAAAATGACATTTGGAGAACTTGGCTTTCAACTGATGCGCTCTAAGCGTATCCATCACCTCCCTGAGATGTCTAGCATGTTCTTCCTCGTTCTTTAAGAAAGTCAGGATATTGTCTACAAAGGCTACCACAAACTCGTTCAGGAACTCCCTAGACACCCTACTCATCAAGTCCACGAAGTAGGCGGGTGCATTAGTCAAATCGAATGGCATGACCAGCCATTCTAAGAATCCATCTGGAGTTCTGAATGCAGTCTTGTCTATACTATCCTCAACTACTCTGAGCTGATGGAATCCAGTAGCAGGATCAAGAGAAAACAGATGTTCCTACAAGCTGATCAAACAAATCATCGATCCTTGGTAATGGTTGTCTATTCTTCTTGTTCTACTCGCGATAATCAACACACGGGCGAAGCGAACTGTCCACATTAGTAGCGAATACTACTAGAGCACCTTCCTCGGAAATGCTTCATCGAATGAAGTTTTTCTCAAGCAACTCATTCACTTTCTTACTTAGCTCCCGTCTTTCACGCGGAGCCATGCGCCGAACGGGCAAAGAAACCAGCTTTGCATTATCCACCAGATAAATGCGGAAATCAATCTTTCGCTTAGGGGTAACCCCCCTTCACTTCACCCAAGATATCAGGATATTCTCGGACCACCCTCACCGATTGCAAACTATCAATAGACGAGTTGAGGGATTCAAGATAACACAACATGACGGGACTCATAGGGTTACTAGAAATTTTTAGGGTATTACCGAGGCGAGTCATGAGCCTCACAACCCTATGCTCAAAAATCAAGAAGGGCTCCAAAACTGGACAACCAATCCATGCTCAAAATCAACCCATACCCCATGAAACCGAGAATATAAGCATCACACGAGAACTCTACACTAAAGATAGAGATTTTCAAATCCACGTAGATCATAGACATATGGGCGGAACCCCCCAATTGGATTCGAAACACACACGGGATCATTAACTAAACTAGTACTTAGGTGCAAACTTTCAACTAAATCAGATGAAATAAAGCTATGCGATGCACCAGAATCAAACAAGGTACAACTAGGAAAATCAGAAATGTGTACAAGGCTCTCAACAGAAATACTACCTCGATCTGGAACTGGAGCGGCATTGAGAGCATGAACTTGCCCTCCTGAAGGTCCAGCACGCTGAGTCTGACCCTGTCCTTGCCCTTGCTTCTTCGGGCAATCCTTACTGAAATGCCCAGTCTCACCGCAGAAAAAGCATTCACCATTCTTTATTTTCCTCTTCTTAAAATTCTTAATAAGATGCCCAACTGAACCGCAATAATGGCATTTCCTCTTGTTGCCTTGACTCTTGTTCTTGTTCTTGTTCTGATTGCCTTGACTGCTCTGACCACTTGGATTACCCTGATTTCCTTTCCATTGGGAATCAGTCTTCTTGGTTTGAGTATCATTCATCTTGATCTCCTTCTTGTCACTCCTATTCTCTTCATTGAGTAGGGCCATATTCACCAAACTCTCGTAAGTTGCCCCCAAGGGTATATGAGTCATGGCTAAACCATGTAATGGCTCGTTTAATCCTAGAGCAAAGTATAGGGCCTTCTTCTGAGCTGTGTTAACCAAGTCTAAACCGACCCGAGCCAGTTGATTAAACTTATCTATGTATTCCCTAATAGTCATGTCCCCTTGCTTCAGTGATAGGAACCTTAGTCCAAACTTTCCCTGAAAGTCATCCCAAGTCTCAATTGGCCTAGTAGCGGTGGTGACCACCCACCAACGTGCAGCTTCTTCCTTTAGCAACCACACTGCTAATAAAACCTTCCTACGGTCATCTATATCAAAGAAGGCGAAAAGATCTTCGGTTTCTTTCAACCAATTCCTTACGTCTACATAAGTCTCAGTTCCAATGAAATTCTTGCCACCCATCGTCTTAAAGTTCTTACAAGTTTCCGCAAAATCCGCTTGTGGATGCTGAGGGGGAGGAGAAACATCAGCTATGGGAGGAGGAGGAGAAACATTAACCACCGGAGGAGGGGGGGAACATTGGCGGGGCCGGCTTCGGTCGCCCTAGCCTCCAAAAGTCTCCTATACCAAACAGGTACGTGTACTCCCTCCGAAATAGCAAAGTTATTGGCCATACTGAAAACGAAGAAAAAGACAGATTCAGAATGGAGAAAAACGAAGGAATTTTGCTAATGGCTTTTTGCGGAATAGCCTTTAAAATAAACTAGACTTTTCTTTGGAAAAATACTTTATACTTGGTTTTGAAAATAGTTTTCCAAAAGTTTTAAAAACCTTTTTGTTCCTTCTCGTAAACCATATGCTCTGATACCAAATGTAACACCCCACCTCCGCCAGGGTGGCTCTTGCAAGCACTCTGACTTTGGAGGGGCGTTTGAATCAGGTAAACATGCATAATGATATATCAAGGCAGAACAAGAATATATGTATATATATGTAAACAGAGTAAATAAGATAAGTAAAACAGCGGAAGATTTCAAACCATTTCAAAACAAGTCTGGTACCACATAATATCAACTTTCCAAATACACAAGTCTAGATAAAAACAACATCACTGAAAAACTGAAATACATAAGTACTATCCCCAAAATAAGTGATAACCATAGCTAGCTTCATGTCAAGACCGTACATGAGCTAAAATCCCACAAGCAAGCTATCAGGAATCCAAGCTAAGCTCCAATATTCCCACCCTAAGAACCTGGGAGGGGGGGGGGGGACGGAAGAAAAGAGGCGAAAGGAAAACATGCCAGTCAAAAAGACTGAGTAAGCCCTACTACAATCAATGTAAACTGATAAAGTTAACTGGCATGAGAAGCAGGGATGATACTAGCATGATGATTAACTAACAAGGTAGATAAAGGTGTCATCGCATAATCAGGTTTAAGGTTTTGCACCACAGGTGTACTAGCAAACTAACATGACTTGAATAAACAAGTATTGATCCCTTGGCCCAAGCTTTGGCCCAATAACATGAAATGACCCTAATACAAGGTCCAACGAAACGGTCTAGTCGATCGGCTCCCTATAAGCCTAACTCGTCACGTGTTGGTGTCCATACGGCCCAAACATAATTGTAGTCAGACTGTGCAGGGTCTCCCGTCGGGTGTATCAAGCCCTAGGGTGTCAACCCCTGGACACCATAAACATAAGTGCACAGTCTCGATCTACTGGTACCCGTGCATGTTTTCCCCGGCTTCGGACTATGTGCACGACCATAGTCCGCCCGGAACTACACCGGCGTACCACTCTGCCGTCGTTTTTGGTCTCTTACCTCAAGTCCAGTAATTGTGCCCCCCACCCTAGCCTAGTCCCTAGGGTCATAATGATACAAACTTGGGATTACTGCTGGAGTGGATCCCCATTGCTAGGATTTTCTAGTGGGTTAAGTACGGTTTAACCCTCTTGCTAATCATGGATTAACTTGGTTAAGTGTAACGATGAGTTCACGACTTAACCCTGATTAATCTACCAAGCCCAAATTGGTTAAGTATTAAGTGGACCATGACTTAACCCTAATCATGAGGCATTAATTAATTAACATGCCTTAACCTCTCACATTAGACTTCGTTGCGGTTACTAGTTAAGCCGGTCGGTTCCGGGTAGCTTTATACCACAACTTGGTCTAACCTCGGGTTCAAGGTACAACATGGCCAACTTCTCACATTGGGTCCTATTGTTTGTAGCAACTAGTTAAGCCGGTCGGTTCCGGGTAGGTTTACGCTACAAACTCAACCCAACCTCGAGTTGGTCACACTTATATTTTCTAAGTGTCATGTCCATCATGTTTCCAAAACATATTACAAGTTTTCAAGCATTTGGGTAGACCTAACTTAATAGGTAAATTCCCAATGGGTAGACCTAACTTAATAGGTAAATTCCCAATCTTATGTTTTTATGTCTTTTAAGTTTACCCAACCCCAAACGCAATCCCATCGCTTACATATCGCAATAGCGCATAAAGGATAGAAAGATGGAACTTGGCATAATCATGACATAAAGGTGTTGAAGCCACAAGTTCAACATGGTGGCATATGAAATGTACACATGTTTATATACTTGCATATTACATTTTTAGGCCTCAAAAGCATGCATAAAACCCAACTTAGCATATTGGTGATACATGGTGATAAATGACATGTAGAAATGGCCATAAGTTCGCATTTAGCCTCACATGCAAGTTATCATAAGAGATATGATAACCTACATGTTGCCAAAATGCAACCTTTAGCATAAAGCTTGAAGCTTTATGTTCATATCCTCAAGATAAGCTTGCATAACATGATAACATGAACAAAATGATCACCCCAAACTTGCATAACATACATGGCAAACTTGCATATCATAACATGGCAAACTTGCATAACATAACATGGCAAACTTGCATATAAACTTGCATATCATAACATGATAAACTTGCATATCATAACATGGCAAACTTGCATATCATAACATGATAAACTTGCATATCATAATATGGCAAACTTGCATAACATAACATGGTCAACTTGCATATCATAACATGGCAAACTTGCATAACATAACATGATTAACTTGCATATCATAACATAGCAAACTTGCATAACATAACATGATTAACTTGCATATCATAACATGATTAACTTGCATATCATAACATGGCAAACTTGCATAACATAACATGATTAACTTGCATATCATAACATGATGATCAAACACCACTTGCATCATTCATTTAACTTTAGAGTTTAAATATGAAAGTAGAATAGGGCTTACAATGCTTATGAAGACACAAAAATATGACAAAGCCCTTATGCAATCAAATAGACCCAAAATGCAAGCTCCAATAGAAAAACCCTTGAGCCAAAATGATCAAAACCCTTGCTTTATGATGTAAATATGGAAACTTGACTTGAATGCAAGCTAATGATGCTCATTTAAGCTTGAAAACACTTGTATGCATTGAAAATCTCTCATAGAAATGACTTAGGAATTTTATGAAGAGAGTAGAGGCCATGAGAGGAATGATTTTGCCATAGTTTAGTTACTTGAATGAATAATGATGATTTAGGCTTAGGTTAGGGTCTTATTTATAGAGATTAGGATTAGTTTTAGCCTTAGGATTAAACCCTAGTTCCAATCTCAGCCCTCAAAACCGAATCTGGCCCCCAAACTCAACACAAACCCAAAATGGTGCACCAGGCAAAACTGCCCGGCTGGACCAAGTCGACAGCCAAGTCGACAGGGCTGTCGACTTGGGTCCAACCAAGTCGACTCCCAAGTCGACAGGGCTGTCGACTTGGGTGCTCTGGCGGGAATTTTCCCGCCTAGCCCAATCTGACCAAAATTTTCAAATTCAAACTTGAATTTGAAATCTGTTTTTACTTTGAAATTTTCTGAAAACTTCGTTGGGCCTTAATCGGGTCATACGGACTCCGATTTTCGAAAACTCGGACTCTATTTCACGTATTTTTCCGAGACGAACGCAATGGCATAGCCCGTTTCCCTTGATTCAGATTTATAAATTAAATTCTGCCTCGATTTACGTTATAACAGGTTATTGAAAATACGGGTTGTTACATTATGTATCTTCTTTAATGTAATGAAATAGGTTGTATAATGTAATCAAATAGCATGTATCATTATATATTGTAATGTAATGAAATATTTCATACAATTGTTTCGTTTACTGTTACGATAGTGAATTAGTGTCTCCGGTGTTATATATGCTTTGTGTTACAAATAATATGTGCTGCAGTTTCTACTTATATATATATATATATACATACATATATATACATACATATATATATACACACACACCTATAAGATACGGTTTAAAGTCATATCTGCTTATGCTTTAGATACGACCAATAGCCATATGTTATCACATTGGAATACGATTTTGAGCCGTATCTAAAAATTTAACATGCCATTTTTTGATACGGCTATTTATTGTTCCTACATGCTTTAGATACGGCTAAAAGCACAGCCTAATTAGCATATATGATGTACTGAGCCTCTACTCCAAGCTCCTCCAAGTATATTTGAAAAATCCCAACAACTTAGTGCCCATACAAATTTGGGCACCCAAGAGTTTAGGATAAAACAAAATGAAATAAACTCAAGGTCAGTCATGGGGCTGGTGTGAGTAAACTCCAACCACTTGGTTTAACTTTTTAAAAATCATTTTAAAAGAAAGGAAAATTGTAAGACCGATCCACACATAAATATAGATGGTTTTTACCTTACGATAACCCAAAACATTCTTTGAATCAATACTATTTTGATATAATAATAGTTTCTAAATCAAATAAATAACAATCTAGTGGAACGCTTGCATCTCACGCTCCGCATACATAGTCTACAATCAAAATTGTCGGGAGGTTATTGAGAATGGATTGTTAAGAATGTGGATTAAGGATCTTAAGGCAGAATTAACACTAGAGGAAGGGTTAATAGTGTTTATAAGAAATTTATAAAAATCTTTAACTAACTTGAATTACTATATGAATCACACCAGAAATAATCACAAAAACAGAAACAATCACAGACGCAGATATAAGTAAATATGAAATGCAGAAAAGGAACGAACACACCGGATTTTATACAGGTTCGGATTACTCCTATGTCCATTCTCACGCAACGCTGGATTGCATAGTGTTTTATTAATACTAGTATTAATCTTACAACACCCTTGATTTCATGGCTACAAGATTAATATCGATTCCACCACCCTTGATTTCATGGCTACAAGGTTCACACCGCTCCCTTTCCTTGATTTCAGGGCTACAAGGAACACACCCTTTCCCAAACAATTCCTAAAGATTGCAGCAACCCTAGAACTCTTCAATTGCACTTCAAATCAGAGATTATTTGATAGAGATTAAGAAGAGAAGAAGTTTGATATAATTTGAGTAGAAATCGGCAGAATATAAGTGTAGAAATCAAAAATTACTATATATTAATGGTGGTTAGAGATAGGATGAAGATGGAGACGAAGAAGTAATAAAAAATTCGAAAGTAACCCCTATTTATAGTGTTTGAAAGGTTGCAACGTTTCTGAAATGTTTCAAATATGAAAAGACACTTCTTTTGAAAATTGAAAATCTAACAGTTATATGTCGAAAAGCTCAATTATGTATGTCGACATATACGTAGTATTTTAATTTTTAAAATCAATTTTCAAGTGTTAAAACTAATATATATTTTCTGGAAATTCTTGAATCAAAATTAATGTTTCAAATGAAGTCTCTAAAGTATAAAAACATAGTGATATATAATATAAACATATTTATAAAATTATATGATATAAAACTATAAAATATATATATTATAAATCTTTATAGACGATAAACATATATATATATATATATATATATATATATCATAAGTAAAATTTTAATAATTTGAAATCCTTTTAGTATAGGAGTTTGAAATTACTTTGAAATTAATCTGAAAAGAAATTTGAAAATGAACTTGAAAGTGCTAAGCGGAGTTTAACATATAAACTAGACCCTACTACTTGATAATCTTGAGCTCTTGAAATCTTGATTCTTGATACTCATGAATCTTGAATTCCTTGATATCTTGAATCTCTAATACTGTACAGTCTTCAATATTCATATCCTGCATGTGTGTGTGTGTATATATATATATATATATATATATTCTGGACAAAGATGTTAGTATATACTTTATAATTAATAATGTAAATAATTGAAACAAGGTTGTTGCCATCAAAATTTCATTCTCCAATAATATCCCCCTATTTGATGATGACAACCTGGGTTTATAAAATATTCATATCTGTTAATCTGATTCCTTGATTACTCCCCCTTTCATTATGAATTCATTCTAACTCCCCCTTAAACTATGCCTATTTTATAATTTATCCGCCTTTGTCATTAACAAAAACTATCCCATATTAAACTAGATTATATTATACTAGATTATACTAACCTATATTAGACTATACTAAACTAAATTTTACTCCTCCTTAATCTATGATATAACCGATCCTAACGACTTATTATATATATAACTCCCTCTAAATATATAACTCTCCCTCAATTTAAATCTAAAACTTTGTAATTCCCTCTAAACTTATGGCTATACTATTATAATTTTAATAAGTAAACTAAACAGGGGTATAATCAAACATTGTATAAACTAAACAACCAATTCAAACAATTTTTACAAGCAATCTAAACCAATTAACAAGGAAAAAATATATGTCAATTCAAAAACACTTCTTGAAACTTCAACTAATCCTAGAAACTATAAAGCTCTCCCTTAATCTAATACTAGAAAAGCTATATGTAATAAAATGTGAAAAAGATAGTTATATTATTTATACCTACATAGATATAAGTATATTTCAATCGTAATAACACATACACACACACACATATACATATATATATATATCAAATCCAACTAGGTCAAACAAGTCAAACAAATCAATCTAGCCAAACAAGTCAAACAAATTAATCAAGCCAAACAAGCCAAGCAAGTCAAAGTAAATATGTTATGTGTTTAATTAATAATCCTACATATTTCTATGAAAATAATTTCCCATAAAGTATACTTTTTATGCGTGAGTTAAAATTTAATATGTAATGCAGTGTGTGCAGTATGTTGGTTATAATGTAGTATGAAATGTATGTCATATGCAAACCAATATGAAATGATATGTTAAATGAAATGTAGCTTGTGATGTGAATGATTTTAATTTGAAATGCACTGTAATTTATAATAACGATGTATGATTTGGTGATTATATCTATTTGCGGAATGATTTGGTGATTATATCTATTTTGGTAAAAGCTATTCAAAGTACTATCTGACAATTATTGTAGCAACCCAGATTTATGGTACCATTTGAGCTGACCAACAATACCAGTCCAACCAAAATTGTACTGGAAACCCATATGCCAATAGAAAGAATTTAGAGGATGAGATAAGAAAGAAATATTAGAATAGAAGAAGAAGAAGTATCACCATAACACAAAGTCTCACATCGCAGCGGAACACAAATATAATATAGAAATAACTTTTATTGAGAGCTTGTAAAATACTTACAATTATCAGAGTACATCAATTCATTTGGACAGTTATAATTACACGTCCTCATACACAACACCCAGCGGAATATAACTGTATAACATCATACGTCTGAATTCTTCCAACTCGTCTCTTTCAGCATCCGATAACCTGAACCTGTACAATCTAGTCTAACCCAAGCATTTAAAATACCGGGTCAGAGTGAGAACAACTCGCAAAGTTTAAAGGGAATCATCCAACTTGATTTTAAAGTTCAAAATATTTTCGAAAGAAAAGGATAATCGTAAGACCAAATCCACACATAAATACGGATGGTTTTTATCTTACGATAACCCAAGACATTTTTTTGAAATCATATATATTCTAATATTATAATAGTGTCTAAATACAAATAATTATTAATCTAGCAGAACGCTTGCATCTCACGCTCCACATATAGTATACAATCAAAACCGCGGGTGCTTATTGGAGATTGAATTCCAACTATGACAAGGTATGGAACCACCTGTCGATAGTGCATCTCTAGAGGCGAATACACTGGGTTCAACAAGAACGTCTTGCAACCTGGCCCACACGTGACCGACCACTCATTTTGCTTAAGTGTATCGAATGTATATCACCAACGGTTGGGATCGACAACCGTTCCCGGAAAGGGACAGCATCGATATATTAAAGAAGCAAAAGGAATTTCTCTAGATAGGTGATTATACACCCTAATGGGTGCGACCCACATAGCCATGCTGCCTGCCCGATTTTTGTCATTTCCCGGTTGTGAGGCTTGAGGTTTGAGTTCTCCTTTAGAACATCTTGTCATCATTTACTTTGAATGCCACATCGTCAGATCCGTCAAATCACTAATTGACGTCCACAAAAGTATTCTGGGTGTAAGCGCCACCAACAGAAATACATTTGTAAAAATCAATGTACGTGACTTTAAAGAAATACTCTGTCAGACATTCGTCCATACAAGTCATCCAGGAACAGGACGAACCGAAGGCACCCTCCTACCACATCATAGGAATCACCCTATAGATCAGTATCGAGTAGTCCTTGCAAATCCATCGATTTCAACCACGATAGAGTCACAGTATATCTTTGGCCGCTAAACCAGAGATTTTAGGTAATTCTATCGTTTTATGAAGATTCGCGGTCATCAATTTCTTCGTCTTGATCAGTATCTGATATCTTCAATATTTCGTATTAGCGCGACGAAATGGTTTTCAAATATAAATTCGATCCCGGTCTTTCCGTACCAACAATCGTATTGGCCAGATTTGATAGTCGGTTATTTAACTATCAATTAAACAACCATACAACCATAAAATAAAATGAATTTACTGGCTAAGTTTTCAGCATCACTTGGCCCCTTTTATTTAAAAATAATTAACAAACGGTTAATTTAAACTTCTACAACGTCCCATATTTTTAATTGTGGTATTCAATTCTCATTTCAATATATTAATCTCCTCAAAACCATTTCAATCTAATATTTGGAAAAATATTTGATAACCATATTCAATTTATATTTACTATTATGTCAAAATATTAATTACAACACCATTTATCATTTAACTTGTCATTCGTAAAACAACCGTTACGCCAACTCCTTTGGTCTTCGTTATTCGAACACTATAATTGTCACTTACCTTTTTAGAAAAAACCCATTCTAAATCCCGTCTTCTTATTTTGAAAATATCGTTATATTTTCACCAATCTTCTTTATTTTCTTTCCTATGGAACTATCATTCCATATTCTCCAGCTTGTTTTAATTTCCTTTTTAATTTGGAATCTATCATATATGTTTCCAACTTCTTCAAATAACGTTACATTATTATTTCTCAAAATAAATTCTTTTTTTCATCTTCACCATTTCAACTAATATCTTCCCTCGATAATCCTGAAGTCGCTCAAGTTGGGTATTTTAAATTACCTCTCAGACCTTGATCAACAACGTTCTTATCTTAAGATAGATATCAGTTGTAATGCCAAAATCGATATTTAAACTCAATATCAAACTAAATCCCATTTTAGTTATAACTGATGAAACCTCATCTTTTATTTAATATAGCGAATTTAAACCGCATCTTATAATTTCAGAATTAAGCAATGTTAATTTAATCTTAACGTTTTAGCCTCACACTCCTTTTATAACATTGTTTATAAAACTTGGGCTTAATATAAAACTTTGTTTATCTCGATCCCTCCTTACCTAATTTAAATATTAAGTAAATACTTATTTTAAGTTATCGTTTTGGCTTGAAGTCCCTTTATAACTTTGTTTATCAATCTTGGTCTTTAAATGTAAAACCCATTCATCGTTCAAGATCCAACTATATTTCAGTATCAACATTGATTACTTATTTCAATGAATCTCATTTACGACTTTATCACTTAAATTATTATTCAAAATAATAATTTATATCTACTTATTCAACTAAATTAAACAGTTTATTCCTTTTTAAAATCTTATTAAAGTTTTAAATAGGTATTCCTTAAACTCTTTTATTTGATTAATTAAAAATAAATTATTCAAATAACTACTTTTAATTAAATTAGTTTACTTCATCAGCTCGAACCATGATTAACTCGTTAATCAACTCAAATCCGTCCTTTTTAAATTAATTAATAGTATAATTAACTTAAATAATTCCATTTAAATATCTCTTGGAAAACAATTCGATTCTTTACTTAATTGTTACGTTAATTTATGCTTATCTACTCATAAATCTTGTTACATAAGAATTTACCTTACAAAGATCATTTAATAATTACTTAAATACTTAAATAATAAATAATACATTTAATTTCCTTTAATTAAACTTTTATTCGAAATGTATCAATTTCAAAATCCATCTCTAGTTATAAAATAAATTTATAACATCAATATTGTCGATTCACCCGACGGTAAATCAACATTTATAAAATGATGTATTTTTGGACCAACCGATGCCAATTTCTCAACCAATATCGTCTATTGGTTAAATCAAACAACTGTTGAATTTAAATTCGACAATCAATGATCAATTTAGTCATCCATTCATACCAGTTAAACGATCCATATAATCGTAATATGAAAATAAACAATAAATTTGAGGAATCCAGTTGGATCCCTCCAACCTGTTTTCTCTGCACCCAAATACGTTATCTCAACAATATCCTTTTATTTCAATAACATATATAATACATATTCAACAATCAATCAATAACTGCAATCCAAACATCCATCAACCAATTAACAATCATAGCACACAAATATTTAAAACCCAACTTATATAAAATATAAGTGGGATAAAAACTGAGTGAGTTGAACTCACCTTGTCGTCGTCAAAATGGTTTGTTTCACAAGTCGCCAGCTGCGTTTAAATCTGTCCATTGCACTTCCAAAATACTATGTCTGTCGGTACGGTCATAATGTCCTTTGGTTTGTCCGATTCTGTGTATGAATGACACAGTTACAATTTTAGTATGGTATTCCCTTATGATAATTAATATTATTAAATTTTAATAATATTTTATTTAATCCTAGTAGCTAATTAACGTTATTTAAATTAGTCCATTGATCATTCCTTAGGCATGAAATAAAACCTTAACTATATTTTTAATTAACATAAATAATTTATACGAGTATAAAACTGACCACGTATAATACGGTTTACAAATGATTATGGCATCAGTATATTTTATATTATGAACCAGTCATGGCATGTTTGAACTACACTTTCTCCTTTACATCTGATATGTGTATATGCGGACAATGACACGAATGGCACCATTAAAATCTGTTAATCATTATAGTTGATGTTGTACTACGGGATTTGCTTTTTATTTCGAAAACAACATGAACATTGTGTTTGTTATCATTAAGTAAATATTAACCCAAGCTAGTGTATACTACTTACAGTTAGGCGCTATAATATAATATAAATAGTTAGGCTCGTTCGCTTTTCAATATTGCAACTATATTAGCAGTATATTAATTTAATACCCAGCACATCGCCTGAGCAAGTTGGTACTATATTAGGCACTTAATACACCTAGGTTACGTGTAATATTTAACTAATTCATATTAGGCGTTGTAAAATGGGATTAGGCTCCTTATTTTATATAAAGGGACTACTGTTTATCTTCTTATCCCAACACCTGCTGAGTAAAATCCATGCAACCTCTTCACCATGCATCATGATCCGCACAACTCTTCACCTCAGTTTCATTTATCCCCTCACGTACTAACCAACTCCCCGGACCTCCTTTCCGTTCCAGCTAACTCCCCATGACAAAACTTGTGAGCCACTTCACCTCTGCTTCACTCACTCAGCTCCTCCAACCTCCATTCAGATCTGGAACAACATGAACCCAACCGTCACTTGCTTCCCGTTCGAACGGACTGAACCCACTTTCTCTTTCTTGTGAGTACTCCAACCCCACACCGCTGCAACTCACGCTGCACATCACCTGGCACTTCTTATCACCCTGTCACAAGAATGAACATGTCATCTCCTCGCCTAGTTCACGGCTAAGAACGAGATTCGCTAATGGACAGCCGGGTTTGGAGTTATATCGGAAGGGAAATGTAAGCTTCACTGCGCCGTTCACATTTTTCCATTTAGGTGGAGGAGTTTATACTTTATGTGCTAGTTGGATAAATTTTATGGGTAGTTTTTTTTTTCAACTTAGATATGTAGCTCGCGCTTTTGGTCAGTGGAAAGAAGATTTTGTTCTTAGTTTGCTGATAATATTTTCGGTTTTTCTGAGTCGAAGTAGGAATAAAAGATGTAGCAGGGATGCCAATTTATACAAAGCAACAGCTTGGGCACCAAGAAGTTTAGCTTAGGGTTGCAGTAATATATTGGGTAGTTGTCGTTTAGGGACAGTTGTTGCTGATGATATAAAAAAACGTGGGGTGCACGGTTAAAGGTATATTGGTGATCAAGTAATATAAATGGATTGGGGCGCACATAATCAATAGTATAGGGAAAATTTTATTAGATTTGTTTTATAAGGTTTTATACAGTTAATAAATTGTGCCGTTATTACATGGCGTGTTACATATATGCAGTGCCACACACAGACTTCAAAAATAATGGAAATTGACATAACCCTACGTCTTAATATCCCGGTTCCAATGAAATTAATTTCGCTGAAAACCAACTTCTTTCACACAACGAGGTTATTTTGATTTATCGGTTCACCTTTAAATTGCACGCACCGATAGAATAACCCAACTGGCTCCAAATTGGAAATTTAGCAATAATTAGCGATACGTATTCCAATAAAATTTGTTTTTCGTCGAAAATAATGGTTGTTTGAAAAATAATCATTTCTAACGCTTATATAATATATCGTACAATTTTCCAAGTGTGAAACACGTGCCTCATCATAAGGTAAGCAACGGATTGAATTTGAACGTGGTATTTTGTATGATCATTTAATTTCATCGTCGATTGTTGTTGGGCGTTTTACGAGTTCGAATTATAAATATATAAAAATTTAGTGCTCAAATTTCGTTATATATGAACGAATTATATATACTATAAACCCATTTAAAATTCCAAATCAATATTTGATATAATAGAATAAATTAATTATTTAACTACAAAAAATGCGGGATGTTACAGTTATGCATATACATATATATTATAAATTATTTCAATCAAACAATGGTATTATATATTAATCTCTAGACTTAGGTTAATGATACAAATGAAAGAGACTGAAAGAACAGTGTAGATAAGAATTTAATGGTTATTAAAAATGTATTCATGATAGGTAGTAAGATATTCAAAATAATTTTATGAGAAATATGGAGTTAAATAATCTTAGTAGGGTGCTTCTTTAAACATAATATAGTAAATATTGAAGATCATTTTAAAGGGAATATAAAATTTTATCATATGAAGTAAACTATTTTGATATAAATATACATTCATAATTGTATATATAAAAACTAATAATGATAAAAAATAATGCATTGTGAGATATACATCAATCTTTTAGTACAAATTAAATTTAGATTTATACTACAGAAATAAATTAATTTACTAAGGAAACAATAAAATTTAAAACTTTATAATTAGAAAAATATTTTAATATAAAATCTACAATTATAACATTTTTTTTGATAAAATCTTGTAATATAGAGTAAACTATAAAAATATGTTTTATATACCAAATTATTAAGTTTAAATATACAAGTATTATAAATCTAATAACATAAGATAATCAAAATTACTATTTAATTTCAAATAGTATTTATTACAATGTAACCCAAATGTTTATGTAATCATAAGTGAAAAATATGTATAAGTTAAACTATGCATGTTTAAACAACATATAAAAGATATATAAATTTATATTTTATGACAATATCAAATATTTGAAAATTTTAAATTATTTCAAATATATTAACAAATCTATGTACTATATAAAATTTTATTGATTTGTATAATTTCAATATATATTTTTGTAACAAAATATATGAAACATAAGTAAATGTACAAAATTGATAACTAGAGTTTGAACTGACACTTTCATATTGAAAAAATGTCCTTTCAATCTTTCAAAACCAATTTAAAGGGTTGTGAAATTTAAAATAAGAAGAAATTGTAATTAGATTAGTATATTGATATGTATATTATGGTGTCGACATATGTACCAAAATATCTAAAATTATAAAAGAGATAAATTTCTATACCTAACTATGTGCATAGATGTATATTCCTAAATTCAATGATAATTATGAAATAATTGTAAAGTGTACCTCTTTTTGCAATCCTATATTTTGTTGTCCTTCCATTTTCATGAACCACACACTACAACAAAAATGTCATATTACAATTGTCACAAAATGCCAACTGTAATAAAGGTTTCTTACAACTGTTGTTTTCAAAAAGTTGTAATAAATATATTTTCAACAACTATTTTATTATGGCAGTTGTAATAAACGTCTATTATAAGCTTCATATTTTACCAGTTATAATAGATGCCTATTAAACAATAATACTCAATAATTAAAAAATTATAATCATTATTAAATAATAAAAATTAATTTGAAATATGAAATAATTAACATTAATAATTAACATTTAATAATTCGGTTAATAATAATAGTTAATATTCAAATATAAATAAGAAGAAATAAGTAAAAATTAATAGTAACTATCATTAATAAGTAATATTTAGTACTTTAATAAAAATTAATTTGCAAGAAATCCATATTATATTTAATATAAATTTTTACATACTAATTCTAACTTGTCGCATTTAATAATGTACATTTTGGTGAAATTTTGATTACGATTAATGAAAATTTGATGGTCATAGAATGTTAGCGCAAAAAGATGAAAGTTAGGTTGGTAATGTCAAAACTTGGCTCTAAATAACTCCATGTTTTTTCCAAATCAAATTTTAGGCGAGAAAACTAAAAATTTAGGTTGGCCGCCTTTAGAGAACCCTAAATCAAAATGGCAAACCTTTCACGTTTCGCCTGGATAACTCTAAACAAAATCCACCTTTTAGTTTTTTGAATGCCTATTCCAAAATAATTCCTCCTCTTCCAAATTTGATCAAAAAGAAAATCTCCACTTCTCGCCTGAGCTAATGGATTCGATGAGGTCCTTATGCCTCCACGGCTTTCGTGGGAACGGCCAATCCATCGCTGAAGAAACATCGAATCAATTATTCCTTTTCCTTGCCGAGTTGTCTCTTAGGATTGGATGTCTGAAAATCTCACATTTTGGATTCTTCCTACTGTTGGCTTGATGCGTTTAATGAAGCGTATGAAACCTGAAATAAGTAATCTATCTCACTTCTTCTTCTTACCTTTTCTTTTCTTTTCGCTTTAGCTTTCTTTTTAATTTCGATGTCGCATATTTAAATTTTAACCTATTCTAGGTTTGTTCAGAGTCTTAAATTTTTCCTTTCCATCATCAAGATTACGTCTTTCTATGTTATTTGCTCCTTATTGCATTCCTAAAAGGAAAACCATGATTTGTTTTTAAACGTTCCATTCAAAAGCTAGTTTCTTGATCTGTTTAGTAGTGATGGGAATGTGTGTTTTGGATTAAATGAGTTTCGATTTGATATAAGATAACGAGGGATGTTCCATCATGTTTTGTTGAAAGTGGCATTCATATAGCTGAACATCACCATAGACGATTCGACCAATCAGTACATTGGCAAACTAGACATAAAGCCATGGCTATTTTCAAAGAAGAAAGGATCGAAATGCTTGGACTCTGATTACTACACAAAAATTGAAGTCTTTTAGTACCTTTTTACTGCAAAATTTGGATGTGGACCTAAACCATTAGAGAGTTTCTATGTAATGATCCACCATGCGTTGTCTTTAGGATTGTCGAGTGTAGCTTGTATTAGATTGCACCTTTGTATGGTGTTGCTTTTGGTAAGAGTTAGTAAGATAATCAGTATTTGGTGGATTTTTTAGTGGAAACGGATGGCTTGACTTATGATTGGAGTATATATATATATATAGTGAATTTTTTTGGGGTGCTCCTCATAGAGTCAGAATGTTAATTTGATTTTTGGTCTCATCACAACAATTTTAAGTTGACGTAGTAATATATGATTAAACAAATACAAAGTAGGAGGATGATTGTAAAATGCTTGTTTATGTTATAATTCATACATTAAGTATTTGATATATTTGAAATGTTGTAAATTAATCGTTTGTTAACATGCCTATGTAGCTTGATCTAACTTTTTACATTTATGGCGGACATGCAGTCATGCTCTGGACCAGGAGGCGAATTGATTATGGCAAAAAAAGGAACCGATGATGAGGCAAAAGGAGAAAATGTAACCAGTTGAACACTTACTATGAAATTAACTTTATGTCCAAAAGTTTATGTTCTAACCATGATCA
The DNA here is from genome assembly GCA_030737875.1 of Allium sativum. Taxonomy (NCBI): domain Eukaryota; kingdom Viridiplantae; phylum Streptophyta; class Magnoliopsida; order Asparagales; family Amaryllidaceae; genus Allium; species Allium sativum. Next base: position 588,286,086 of record CM060918.1, on the reverse strand, counting down.
AAATTGGCAGGTACTTGCACAAATTGAACCTTTTGTTTATGAGTGGACATCAAACCATATAGGAAGCATAAGTGCTGAGCATGGTTTAGGTCTTATGAAAGCTGATAAAATTCATTATAGCAAATCATCTGGAACTGTAAGTGTGGAGCATTCATTTAATTTTATCTTCCATTGAATTCATTAGGTGAAATGTTGACTTTATGTTTTTAGGCATTTCTTGCATTGTCTCCTGTTATACTGTCATTTTTCACTCTGGACTGTAGAATCTTTTTCTATCTTGCACCGTATATGTTGTAATGTGTGTTATTGTGATTTGTATGTGATTATGTTCAACAAGTATGGAAATGTTTTTTAGGTGGAAGTGATGGTCTCGATCAAGAAACTATTTGACACCAAAGGGATATTGAATCCTTACAAAGTTTTACATACCATGTATATATATATATATATATATATATATATATATATATATATATATATATATATATATATATATATATATATGAACAATGTCCACTAAGGTATGTCTTCTAGAACCGTTTATACTTCACATTATCTTATCAGTTCATATTTATTTATAGAAATATTAATATTGAATGCTGCATAGCTTCTGTTACGTTTTATAGCTTATATTACTTCATATTTTAATATATTTCATTCTTATTGCTTAATATGTTATATACTTCATATAGTTTAATTCAAGAACACCTGCAGCATCGCAAGAAATTCTCAAATTTATATTTAAGAATGAAGACCATTGCAACACCTGCAACATTGCGAGCAAATCTCAATTTCATTATGTTTGTATTACTCCTAGTGAGGTATATTTATGAAAGATGACTACAAGTCATTTGGATTTTAGAGTCTTGGATAATGGACTTTGTAGTTGCTTTATGTACTTGAGGTACTTGTATGATTTATAAAAAAACGATGAGAGTTTGAAAATTCTAATATATTATTTTGGTTTATGTTTAAGCTTGTTTGATATCTTCAGTTTTGTAGATAATGTGTTCTGAAATGAATTCTTTTATTAATAATATGTATATAATTTGTTCATATATTACAACTTTAAATAAATACTTTTAATAAAATATATTACAATAGTTATGAATAGTTGTAATAAAGTTTATTACAATGGTGGAAAACAGTTGTTAAATATACATTTTACAACTGTAACGCAACAGTGCAAAAAAAGTTGTAAAAGATTTTAGTCTATTACAACTTCTTAATAGACGAAGGTGGCTCAACCGTTGTGAAAAGTCTTTTACAATTGTTTTCCACTGTTGTAATATGGTCAATTTGTTGTATTGACACATTCACATTTTTCAGAATTTGACGATGAGATATGCTCTATTGCGACGGGCACGTTTTTCTGATTAATTAGCATAGATATTCATTTGTTGAATTTGAAGACCATATGAGAAAGATATTGATGATTTAGTAATTTAACCATCTTGGCGCCAAAAAATTGAATTTGAATTTGACTTTGAATGAATGGACACTTCGACTACTATAAATAGGCCCAAAATTCATGTCTCTTCACATTTTTTTTTTATCTTCTTCTTCTTCTTTTTCTTCCCGTGTTTCCACTTTCAATCAATCTTCTGAGAGGCATAACTTCTTTGTTTCTTAACGGAATTGGATGAAACCAGCTAGAAAACGAAGAAGAAGCAAATGGCTATGATTTAGTAATAGTTTGATGAAGAATTTGAATGATATTATGGAGCAGTAGGCCGAAATAGTGAGAGGAAAACAGAAAATCTCGTATGCAATTTTCTGCTTTGGATAATCAACTTCAAACTACCATATCTCACTCAACTTTGGTCGGAATTTGATGATCTACCCATCAAAATGACCGCGAGAGAAAGAACTACAATATGGAAAAGGAGATGGGATGAAATAATACAAATATCAGGGTGAAATATGAGAAATACCAGTGATAGTTTGGGTTTCTTTTTCGCTTTGTGCACCAAAACTTCATTTGATCATAACTTGGCCATTTCTTAATGGATTTGCATGGAACCGGTGGCATTGCGAAACGGATGAAGAAAAGAATGGTATTGAATCAAGTTGTAGAGGAAAATCAATAGTTATATATTGATCAGATACTCATTTCATTGTAGATTGTCAGTTCATATCCATCTTTTTCTTCTTGATTAATGAATGGTCATCTTAGTGTCATTTGGCCAGTAGTCATCAGTCATAACTCTTTCCCTGCAAAACAACACAATTTTTTGAAGAATTAAGTGACTTTTCAAAAATAACCAATTGTAATTTTAAATAATAACATCATGATAATTCTGTGACATATTCATATGAAAAATAGTGCTAAAAATTACTATTTTAATCTTTTCAAAAAGCAGATTATGATAACTTGATTTTTCAACATAATAAAATGCAAACCTATCTAATACTGATGCAATGCATGAATTTCAACTAGTGTTACAAATCGTTTTAAAATTTGCCATGTAATATTTTCAAAATTTAGATGACGAACTTTTGAAAACTTATGCTCCGATACCAATTATTAAGGATGTAGATTAAGGATCTTAAGGCAGAATTAACACTAGAGAGGGAGGGGGAGGGGGTGAATAGTGTTTATAAGAAATTTATAGAAATTTTAACTAACTTGAATTATTATATGAATCACACAATGATTATCACATCGAAAATGATCATAAACACATAAACAATCACAGATATAAGTAAATATAATATGCAAAAAAGGAAAGAACACACCAGATTTTATATTGGTTCGGATTACTCCTACGTCCAATCCCATACAACGCTGCATTGAGCAGAGTTTTATTAATACTAGTATCAATCTTATAACACCCTTGATTTCATGGCTACAAGTTTAACACCGATTTCACCAACCTTGATTTCACGATTACAAGGTTCACACCGCTCCTTTCCCTTGATTTCAGAGCTACAAGGACACATCCTTTCCCAAACAATTCCCAGATGATTACAACAGCCCTAGAACTCTTCAATTGCACTTCAAATCAGAGAGTATTTGATAGAGATTTAGAAGAGATGAAGTTAATTTAATTTGAGTAGAAATCGACAGAATATAAGTTTAGAAATCAAGAAATCAATATATATTAATGGTGGTTAGAGATAGGATGAAGATGGAGAAGAAGAAGTAATAAAAAATTCGAAATTAACCACTATCTATAGTGTTTGAAAGGTTGCAACATTTCTGAAACGTTTCAAATATGAAAAGACGCTTCCTTTGAAAATTGAAAATCTAACAGTTATACGTCGTGCTCAATTATGTATGTCGACATATACATAGTATTTTAATTTTTAAAATCATTTTTCAAGTGTTAAAACCAATATATATTTTTCGGAAATTCTTGAATCAAAACTAGTGTTTCAAATGAAGTTTCTAAAGTATAAAAACATATAAAACATAATGATATATAATAAAAACATGTTTATAAAATTATATGATATAAAACTATAAAACATATATATTGTAAATCTTTATAGACTATAAACATATACATATACATATATATATATTTATATATCATAAGTAAAATCTTAATAATTTGAAATCCTTTTAGAATAGGAGTTTGAAATTACTTTGAAATTAATATGAATAGGAATTTGAAAACAGATTTTGAAAACAGAATTTGAAAGTGCTAACCAGAGTTTTACATATAAACTTGACTCTATTACTTGATAATTTTGAGCCCTTGAAATCCTGATTCTTGATACTCATGAGTCTTGAATTTGTTGATATCTTGAATCTCTAATACTGTACAGTCTTCAATCTTTATATCCTGCATATACATATATATTCTAGACAAAGATGTTAGTATATATTTTATAATCCATAATGTAAATAATTGAAACAAAGTTGTTGTCGTCAAACTTCCATTCTCCAACATGTATTTCCAACTATGAAAAGGTATGGAACCATCTTTAGATAGTGTATCTCTAGAGAGGAATACACTGGGTTTAATAAGAACATCTTGCAACCCAGCCCATACGTGACCGACCACTCATTTTGCTTGAGTGTAGCGAATGTATTATCACTAATGGTTGGGATCAGCAACCGTTACTGGAGCACATAGTAGCGATAGAATAAAGAAGCAAATGAATTGTCCTCTATATCAGGTGATAATACACCCTAATGGGAGCGACCCACATTGCCATGCTGCTTACCCGAATTTTTCATTTTCCGGTTGTGAGGCTTGAGACCATAATTACCCTTTATAACACCACAACATCTGTAACGACCCAGATTTTTGAATAGTTTATTTTAAATATTTAGTATGGTTTTAAATATTGAATTTATAATATAAATGGTATTTTATTTGGTTATCGATTAAATAATCGAAATACGATTTATTTTGATAATTATCGAAATACTAGAAGTTTGAAATAATTCAATTCGAAGTTAAAACTGAATCGAAACAATGCCGATTAATATAAATTGTATATTGAAATAGAGCAATGATAATAATTTATTTTTGTTAAATTAAATTGTTTTGAAATCGATTTATGTTTTAAATCATTAATTTAAATTGTTATTTCCTCTACACAGTCGAATTAAATTCCAGAACTAATTCCGTGAAGTTCAGAATAACATCATAATCTGAGAACATCGGTCGTTAAGTTAGAATAGCGGTTCAGGGTTTTTAAACAAGGGACTGTGATATTTTAGTTTTTAATTAAAAACAAATTCAAATCAAACATTCTTTTCAGCCAACCTATTGATTTGAATAGCCGACCTCTTTTTGAACAAACGCCCAGCCTAGTTTTCTCGAGCAGTAAAATTGGTTTCCCTACTTCTTGACAAAGTAAAGCAGTGGAGTAATGGCGATATGAGATGCCGTGTACATTCTGTCTCCGTTCCCATCTATATAAGGAGCCACGCCCTTCGTGTATTGCCATTCTAAAACCAACGAAAATCATTCATCTTTCCCTCTATTCTTTCTCTAAATCGCGAAAACCAGATCCACTTATAAAAAAAAAAAAAAAAAAAAAAAAATCATATACAAATCGCGATTGGATCTGCGAGGCTGCTTGGAGCTCGACTCAACGCTAGGGATGCTCACGACTTAGGCGCGACGATGGTTTCAAATCGATTCCGGTATAGATGTGTGATGTATACGATTGATGGAAGCGGTTTCAGGAAGAGCGATGCTTGCGATTGACTAAAGTTCGATTTGGGATTTAAGGAGAGTTCGGTCTTCGGTTTAGGGGAGAAAGCGATGATGGATGACTGGGTGAGGGTTCGACAGTGGGTTCGAAGGTGAGTACGAGCTGCGATAATTTCTGGTAAGGCCGATGTCGGTTCTGGTGGCGTTTCACTGGGGTTCAAAGAGGTGCGATTTTTAATGGTTCAATGTTTGAGTTACTGATGGGCTTTTGGCAATTCAACGGTGGAATTTTTGGAAGAGTTCAACAGCAAGAATAGCAGAGTTCAGGACATATTAATGGAGAGTGGTCTGGACGGATGGAGGAGGCTCGTCTGGATAATATTAAGGCTGATGCATGTGAGACATTGAAGTGGTGAGCGCAAGGAAAATGCTGTTAGAAGGATGTCATATGGATCGGGACTGAGTATGAAATAGCGGTAAGGTAGAAAGTAGATTCAACTCGAGTTGATAGGTAGACGCAACAATACGGAAATTAAACAGGATGCCGGCAAAGGAAAATCGCGGTGAGTAAATCTCACTCACCTTTAGAATTATTTTTATTTCATTAAAAATAATTGTCTGTTGCTTGTGTGAATGTTTTATGGTTGCTTTATATATATTAGTTATTTAGGCTATTATATATATATATTGGGTTGATTGATTGGTTGGATTCCCGCAGTCTCATTAGCGGATGCCCGCAGTTTCATAGCGGATGATTACCCTATACGCCCCACGCTATGATTAGTGGATGACCTTCTATACCGCGATATTCTGCCACGAAGCAGAATGGGTATTATTTATGTGCTAACATCTGTGGATGCAGGAAAACAGGTTGGAGGAATCCAACTGGATTCCTCAAAAACATATTATCTGTTTGTTTATTTGTTTGCATATATATTTTTATATATGATGTGTTAGAAAAATAAATAATTGGTTGCTTTGTGTGTTTTATCACTGGGCTTAAGTAATGTATTTAAAATATCGTAAAAAGGATATTTGAGATTTAAAAAGGAAAAATTCTATTTTTAAATAGAATTTGAATTTTTATGGAAATAAAATATAAAACTTGTTTTGAAAAATAAAACAAGTAGTTCCTTTATAAACGAAGTTTATAAATAGTCTTTTATAACGAAGTTATAAACGAAGTAAAAAGAATTATCATTTGATAATTCAGAAATAGAAATACAAGCATGGAATTGAAATTTGAAATGGAATTTCAAAATAAGATGTGAAAATGAAATTTAAATATATAACTCAAATGAAATTTGAGTATAACAATTGAATAGTAGAATTAGAAAAGAAGTTTAAATATTCGAATTTTAAATAAAAGGAAAGGGAGGTTGAATATTAGAAATTCAAATAGAAGTTCAAATAGAACTCGAATAAATGAAATTAGATTGAAAAATAGAATTTGAATTCAAGGAATTAAAAATAAAATTTGAATTCAAAGGAATTCGAATAAAGAAATTCAAATAGAGATTTGAATGTGGAATTTCAAAATAGAAATTGAAATATAGAATTTCAAAGAAGAATTGAATAGGATTTGAAATGTGAAATTTGAATAAAGATTTGAATTGGAATTAAAATATGAAATTTGAATAGAGATTTGAAATGGGAATTCGAGTATTGAATTTTGAACATGGAATTTGAATAAAGAAATTCGAATAGAAATTTGAATATGAGATTTCAAAATAGAATTCGAAATAAACTTTGAAATAGGATTTTCAAAGTAGAATTGGAAATAGAATTTCAAATAGGATTTCAAAATAGGAAATCCAGATGGTTTTGAAATGGGATTTGAATTCAAGGGAATTCAAATGGATTTGAGTAAAGAAATTCAAAAGGGTGAAAAAAATAAGTTTGAATGTTAGAATTCAAATGGGATTGGAAATGAGTTCGGATATTAGAATTTAAATGGAAAAGGAAGATAGAATTTTGAATATAGAATTTAAAAAAAAAGAGTTTGAATATTTGAATTCCAATAGAATTCAAATATAGAAATGGGAATATAGAAGTTCAAATGGAATTTAAATATAGAATTTAAATAAGAGAATTCAAATGAATTCAAACATAGAATTTGAATATATGGAATTGAAATAGAAATTCAAGTATTGAATTTGAATATCCAATAGAAAAGAAATTGGGATTTGAAATATAGAATTCAAAAGTGAGATTGGAATTTGAATATGGAATTCAAATGGAATTGAAACTATGGATTTGAATATATTAAAATCAAAATGGAATTGAATTTCATTCAAACGAAGTTTAAAAAGTTTATATTTATAAATATAATTAAAACGAACTCGCCACAGCACTGCAGTTCGTAAATTGGCGATTCGAACTTCAATTGAATATATAGAACTCGATTGAAGTCGGAATTCTTTGAAACCAGAAACGTCAGGATCGGGTTGATAATAGTTTTCTAATGAAGGAGAAAAATCTGAATTTCGTCGTATAGATTTTGAGTTATGTCAAAATCAAATTTTTAGAAAAGCAGCGCCATAAACCATTATAAACCATAATGGATTTTATATATAAATATTGGGATTTTTAAGCAAATAAAAATCCGGATTGCCATTTAAAAATCTAGACTTGGGTTAGAAAATAAATGTGAACTCAAGTGAAGTAAAGAAGATGATTTTTGAAACAATAATCCTGTTTTTGATTATTGAATAGAATTAACTAAATCAAAGGAGAATTAGTCAATCGAGTTTGAACTAAAGTCGAATTTTGAAAAGTGAAATTTGGAATTGTAAATATATATTCGAAATCGAATATAGAACTTAAATTGAAATTTGAATTCAATTGATTGATAAGTAAGTGGAAATATATTCGAAACGTGTTATATTCAAATATACAAGTGAGATAGGCAGAAAGTTAGTTAAAGAATTACTTTAACGAATTGAGTCAAAACGAGTGTGTGAAGTTGAAATAAATCCGACAGGTATAGACATACAGGAGACAGGTATGAGACAAGAATAATGCAGGTATATAAATAATGTGCTCGACAAAAAGGTACATGTTTAATTCATATATGAGGTTTTATGCGCCGTATCGGCAAGCCGCTTGGTTTCTTCTTTTTCTTTTTGAGATTAGAAGATACCGGGAAGCTATTTGAAATTTCCCGATGCTCCCGATACAGGGGAGGTTATGGCGAATTTTTCCGGAAATTTAAAGAGTTAGAATATTTTTAAGAAATTTGACAATTAGAAATCTATATCGATATATATAGAATTCGATAAGGCAACGAAATCAAAAATAGCGTAAAAGGGCCAAGATGATTATTGAAATATTTGGTTAACAAATATTGATAGAGGAAATGGAAAAGTGATTTAATTAATGAAATATTAATTAAAGAGCCCAGTGATTTGTTGGATATGTTGATTGAACACTTGTTTTTATTCGATAGTTAAATCACAGACTATCGAAGTTTTGACCATCGTTGTCAATATGGAGAGACCGGTTGGATTATTATCCAAAGAACCACTCCGTATCGGCATAAGCGTTGCGAACCAAGTATGTTGAATATATTGAAGACGGAGTGAAGTGCAAGGGCTTTTCTAGTAATAGAAATAGTGCCTTCGGTTTCGTTCAATCCCAGAACGAACGTATATGGACGAATGTCTGACAGAGTATTTCCAATGATCAAATGGGTTGGTCTGTATGAATATATATGGTTGCAACGGATTTATCCCTTAGCATAATATCCAGAATATTTGTGCAAACTCAACTAGTGATTAACGGATCTGACGACGTGGCATTCAAAGTGAATTGTGTTATCAAGGGATGGTAAGTATGCGTAGCCTCGGGCCTCAACAACCGGGAAATGACAAAAATCGGGCAGGCAGCATGGCTATGTGGGTCGCACCCATTAGGGTGTATAATCACCTATCTAGAGAAATTCCTTTTGTTTCTAAATCTATCGATTCTGCCCATTCGGGAAACGGTGGTTTGAGTCCAACCGTTGGTGATATACATTCGATACACTCAAGCGAAATGAGTGGTCGGTCATGTGAGGGCCGGGTTGCAAGACGTTCTTGTTGAACCCAGGTGTATTCGTCTCTAGAGATACATCATCGGAAGGTGGTCCCATACCTTGTCATGTTGGAAATCCAATCTCCAATAAGAGCCATGCGGTTTTTGATTTTATACTATATATGTGGAGCGTGAGATGCAAGCGTTCTGCTATTTGGTTATTTACTTGATGTAGACATTATTATAATATCACTGGATTTGATATCAAAGTGCTTTGGGTTATAGTAAGGTAAAAACCGTCCATGTTTATGTGTGGGCTGGTCTTACTATTATCTTTTCTTTTGAAAGGATTTTTAAAGTTAAACAAGTGGTTGGAGTTTACTCGCACCAGTCCCATGACTGACCCAGAGTTTATTTTGTTTTGTTTTCCCTAAACTCTTGGGTGCCCAAATTTGTACGGGCAGTCAAGTGTTTCAGGCTTTTACAGATACACTTGGAGGAGCTTGAAGCAGGAGGCTTCAACGTTAGTTATTTAGAGTTACTTCCGCTGGATCAAATGTTATGTGTACTCTGATGATGGTATGTATGTATGTACAAAACAGATTTGTATTTCGAAGCTTATGTTATATAATATATTTTATTCGTTCCGCTGTGAGTTTGTGATCTTCGTTTTCTTCTATTCTAATATTTCTTTCTTCCTATTTCTCATCCTCTAACTTCTTTCTATTAATGGTTCGTATTTCTGTGTTATTTGGGTTGGACGTGTGGTGTATTTAGTCAACTCAGATAGCTCGGATTTGCGGGTCGTTACAGTTGGTATCAGAGCTTAGGTTGAGCGAATACCTAGGCTTGTGTGGCATGTGCTCATTAGAGATAGGGTCAGTAGTACCCTAGAATGAGTTGAGTATATATATACGAGAGAGCGTATTTGTTATTTGATATAAAAATTGTTTTATATTGTGTTGGCTAGTCTGTTGAGTGGTTTATGAATTCTGGTCGAATCGTGGGACGCCACGAAGTCGATAGGGATTTCTAAACACTTGAACAGAAAATACGACATGATATTGTTTTAAAGTGGGTGAAATAATTTTACCCAAAATTTCTATTTTGATATAGAAAGAATAATTTTCTGAAATTATTATATGGATATGTTGATTGTTAAGATTATAATCAATGAGATTATAAAATTTGAATGGTTATTTATAACCAAAATAGCATTTGTATAGGAATTAAATATACAAATGAGATAAATAAGAATTAATTTCAAACCAGAATTAAGAATTCAAAATCCTGGGAAGTTGAAAAATATTTTTCAAAGTATATTAAAATAATATATATTTATTTTAAAGGATTTGAGAGAAAATCATGGATTTCGAAATAATAAAGCACTGAACTCACTTCAGTGGCTGGGAAATTATTCTGATGATGATTGCAACATCATCAGTGTTCATTTCCGAGTTTCTAAGTGATGGATTGCTACCTTAGAAAGTTTTGATGGAAATGTGTTTGAAAGAAAACAAGTGGTTTGAAATTTCAAATGTTTTGAATTTGAAATGAAAATAAATATATGTATATATTTATGGGATTTCAAAAGAATTTGAAAAGAAACCCAAGGATTTGAATTCTGGAATTAAAATTTAACTTAAACAAGTTAAATGGGTCGAAGTGAATGAATTGATTAAAATCAATTTGAATTGGTTTAATAGAATATAGATTGGATATAAATAGATTGATCGTCGATCATTCGAATTGAATAAAGGAAGACCAAAAGTTTTGGTTGGAGTTAATTTGTTGAAATATGAAGAGGTGAGTTTCAACATAAAGGAGTTATGAAAAGTTAGTGAGTTTATAGTATTTTTCCTACCTTAGCAATTTCGAGGACGAAATTATTTTAAGGGGGGAAGAATGTAACGACCCAGATTTTTGAATAGTTTATTTTAAATATTTAGTATGGTTTTAAATATTGAATTTATAATATAAATGGTATTTTATTTGGTTATCGATTAAATAATCGAAATACGATTTATTTTGATAATTATCGAAATACTAGAAGTTTGAAATAATTCAATTCGAAGTTAAAACTGAATCGAAACAATGCCGATTAATATAAATTGTATATTGAAATAGAGCAATGATAATAATTTATTTTTGTTAAATTAAATTGTTTTGAAATCGATTTATGTTTTAAATCATTAATTTAAATTGTTATTTCCTCTACACAGTCGAATTAAATTCCAGAACTAATTCCGTGAAGTTCAGAATAACATCATAATCTGAGAACATCGGTCGTTAAGTTAGAATAGCGGTTCAGGGTTTTTAAACAAGGGACTGTGATATTTTAGTTTTTAATTAAAAACAAATTCAAATCAAACATTCTTTTCAGCCAACCTATTGATTTGAATAGCCGACCTCTTTTTGAACAAACGCCCAGCCTAGTTTTCTCGAGCAGTAAAATTGGTTTCCCTACTTCTTGACAAAGTAAAGCAGTGGAGTAATGGCGATATGAGATGCCGTGTACATTCTGTCTCCGTTCCCATCTATATAAGGAGCCACGCCCTTCGTGTATTGCCATTCTAAAACCAACGAAAATCATTCATCTTTCCCTCTATTCTTTCTCTAAATCGCGAAAACCAGATCCACTTATAAAAAAAAAAAAAAAAAAAATCATATACAAATCGCGATTGGATCTGCGAGGCTGCTTGGAGCTCGACTCAACGCTAGGGATGCTCACGACTTAGGCGCGACGATGGTTTCAAATCGATTCCGGTATAGATGTGTGATGTATACGATTGATGGAAGCGGTTTCAGGAAGAGCGATGCTTGCGATTGACTAAAGTTCGATTTGGGATTTAAGGAGAGTTCGGTCTTCGGTTTAGGGGAGAAAGCGATGATGGATGACTGGGTGAGGGTTCGACAGTGGGTTCGAAGGTGAGTACGAGCTGCGATAATTTCTGGTAAGGCCGATGTCGGTTCTGGTGGCGTTTCACTGGGGTTCAAAGAGGTGCGATTTTTAATGGTTCAATGTTTGAGTTACTGATGGGCTTTTGGCAATTCAACGGTGGAATTTTTGGAAGAGTTCAACAGCAAGAATAGCAGAGTTCAGGACATATTAATGGAGAGTGGTCTGGACGGATGGAGGAGGCTCGTCTGGATAATATTAAGGCTGATGCATGTGAGACATTGAAGTGGTGAGCGCAAGGAAAATGCTGTTAGAAGGATGTCATATGGATCGGGACTGAGTATGAAATAGCGGTAAGGTAGAAAGTAGATTCAACTCGAGTTGATAGGTAGACGCAACAATACGGAAATTAAACAGGATGCCGGCAAAGGAAAATCGCGGTGAGTAAATCTCACTCACCTTTAGAATTATTTTTATTTCATTAAAAATAATTGTCTGTTGCTTGTGTGAATGTTTTATGGTTGCTTTATATATATTAGTTATTTAGGCTATTATATATATATATATATTGGGTTGATTGATTGGTTGGATTCCCGCAGTCTCATTAGCGGATGCCCGCAGTTTCATAGCGGATGATTACCCTATACGCCCCACGCTATGATTAGTGGATGACCTTCTATACCGCGATATTCTGCCACGAAGCAGAATGGGTATTATTTATGTGCTAACATCTGTGGATGCAGGAAAACAGGTTGGAGGAATCCAACTGGATTCCTCAAAAACATATTATCTGTTTGTTTATTTGTTTGCATATATATTTTTATATATGATGTGTTAGAAAAATAAATAATTGGTTGCTTTGTGTGTTTTATCACTGGGCTTAAGTAATGTATTTAAAATATCGTAAAAAGGATATTTGAGATTTAAAAAGGAAAAATTCTATTTTTAAATAGAATTTGAATTTTTATGGAAATAAAATATAAAACTTGTTTTGAAAAATAAAACAAGTAGTTCCTTTATAAACGAAGTTTATAAATAGTCTTTTATAACGAAGTTATAAACGAAGTAAAAAGAATTATCATTTGATAATTCAGAAATAGAAATACAAGCATGGAATTGAAATTTGAAATGGAATTTCAAAATAAGATGTGAAAATGAAATTTAAATATATAACTCAAATGAAATTTGAGTATAACAATTGAATAGTAGAATTAGAAAAGAAGTTTAAATATTCGAATTTTAAATAAAAGGAAAGGGAGGTTGAATATTAGAAATTCAAATAGAAGTTCAAATAGAACTCGAATAAATGAAATTAGATTGAAAAATAGAATTTGAATTCAAGGAATTAAAAATAAAATTTGAATTCAAAGGAATTCGAATAAAGAAATTCAAATAGAGATTTGAATGTGGAATTTCAAAATAGAAATTGAAATATAGAATTTCAAAGAAGAATTGAATAGGATTTGAAATGTGAAATTTGAATAAAGATTTGAATTGGAATTAAAATATGAAATTTGAATAGAGATTTGAAATGGGAATTCGAGTATTGAATTTTGAACATGGAATTTGAATAAAGAAATTCGAATAGAAATTTGAATATGAGATTTCAAAATAGAATTCGAAATAAACTTTGAAATAGGATTTTCAAAGTAGAATTGGAAATAGAATTTCAAATAGGATTTCAAAATAGGAAATCCAGATGGTTTTGAAATGGGATTTGAATTCAAGGGAATTCAAATGGATTTGAGTAAAGAAATTCAAAAGGGTGAAAAAAATAAGTTTGAATGTTAGAATTCAAATGGGATTGGAAATGAGTTCGGATATTAGAATTTAAATGGAAAAGGAAGATAGAATTTTGAATATAGAATTTAAAAAAAAAGAGTTTGAATATTTGAATTCCAATAGAATTCAAATATAGAAATGGGAATATAGAAGTTCAAATGGAATTTAAATATAGAATTTAAATAAGAGAATTCAAATGAATTCAAACATAGAATTTGAATATATGGAATTGAAATAGAAATTCAAGTATTGAATTTGAATATCCAATAGAAAAGAAATTGGGATTTGAAATATAGAATTCAAAAGTGAGATTGGAATTTGAATATGGAATTCAAATGGAATTGAAACTATGGATTTGAATATATTAAAATCAAAATGGAATTGAATTTCATTCAAACGAAGTTTAAAAAGTTTATATTTATAAATATAATTAAAACGAACTCGCCACAGCACTGCAGTTCGTAAATTGGCGATTCGAACTTCAATTGAATATATAGAACTCGATTGAAGTCGGAATTCTTTGAAACCAGAAACGTCAGGATCGGGTTGATAATAGTTTTCTAATGAAGGAGAAAAATCTGAATTTCGTCGTATAGATTTTGAGTTATGTCAAAATCAAATTTTTAGAAAAGCAGCGCCATAAACCATTATAAACCATAATGGATTTTATATATAAATATTGGGATTTTTAAGCAAATAAAAATCCGGATTGCCATTTAAAAATCTAGACTTGGGTTAGAAAATAAATGTGAACTCAAGTGAAGTAAAGAAGATGATTTTTGAAACAATAATCCTGTTTTTGATTATTGAATAGAATTAACTAAATCAAAGGAGAATTAGTCAATCGAGTTTGAACTAAAGTCGAATTTTGAAAAGTGAAATTTGGAATTGTAAATATATATTCGAAATCGAATATAGAACTTAAATTGAAATTTGAATTCAATTGATTGATAAGTAAGTGGAAATATATTCGAAACGTGTTATATTCAAATATACAAGTGAGATAGGCAGAAAGTTAGTTAAAGAATTACTTTAACGAATTGAGTCAAAACGAGTGTGTGAAGTTGAAATAAATCCGACAGGTATAGACATACAGGAGACAGGTATGAGACAAGAATAATGCAGGTATATAAATAATGTGCTCGACAAAAAGGTACATGTTTAATTCATATATGAGGTTTTATGCGCCGTATCGGCAAGCCGCTTGGTTTCTTCTTTTTCTTTTTGAGATTAGAAGATACCGGGAAGCTATTTGAAATTTCCCGATGCTCCCGATACAGGGGAGGTTATGGCGAATTTTTCCGGAAATTTAAAGAGTTAGAATATTTTTAAGAAATTTGACAATTAGAAATCTATATCGATATATATAGAATTCGATAAGGCAACGAAATCAAAAATAGCGTAAAAGGGCCAAGATGATTATTGAAATATTTGGTTAACAAATATTGATAGAGGAAATGGAAAAGTGATTTAATTAATGAAATATTAATTAAAGAGCCCAGTGATTTGTTGGATATGTTGATTGAACACTTGTTTTTATTCGATAGTTAAATCACAGACTATCGAAGTTTTGACCATCGTTGTCAATATGGAGAGACCGGTTGGATTATTATCCAAAGAACCACTCCGTATCGGCATAAGCGTTGCGAACCAAGTATGTTGAATATATTGAAGACGGAGTGAAGTGCAAGGGCTTTTCTAGTAATAGAAATAGTGCCTTCGGTTTCGTTCAATCCCAGAACGAACGTATATGGACGAATGTCTGACAGAGTATTTCCAATGATCAAATGGGTTGGTCTGTATGAATATATATGGTTGCAACGGATTTATCCCTTAGCATAATATCCAGAATATTTGTGCAAACTCAACTAGTGATTAACGGATCTGACGACGTGGCATTCAAAGTGAATTGTGTTATCAAGGGATGGTAAGTATGCGTAGCCTCGGGCCTCAACAACCGGGAAATGACAAAAATCGGGCAGGCAGCATGGCTATGTGGGTCGCACCCATTAGGGTGTATAATCACCTATCTAGAGAAATTCCTTTTGTTTCTAAATCTATCGATTCTGCCCATTCGGGAAACGGTGGTTTGAGTCCAACCGTTGGTGATATACATTCGATACACTCAAGCGAAATGAGTGGTCGGTCATGTGAGGGCCGGGTTGCAAGACGTTCTTGTTGAACCCAGGTGTATTCGTCTCTAGAGATACATCATCGGAAGGTGGTCCCATACCTTGTCATGTTGGAAATCCAATCTCCAATAAGAGCCATGCGGTTTTTGATTTTATACTATATATGTGGAGCGTGAGATGCAAGCGTTCTGCTATTTGGTTATTTACTTGATGTAGACATTATTATAATATCACTGGATTTGATATCAAAGTGCTTTGGGTTATAGTAAGGTAAAAACCGTCCATGTTTATGTGTGGGCTGGTCTTACTATTATCTTTTCTTTTGAAAGGATTTTTAAAGTTAAACAAGTGGTTGGAGTTTACTCGCACCAGTCCCATGACTGACCCAGAGTTTATTTTGTTTTGTTTTCCCTAAACTCTTGGGTGCCCAAATTTGTACGGGCAGTCAAGTGTTTCAGGCTTTTACAGATACACTTGGAGGAGCTTGAAGCAGGAGGCTTCAACGTTAGTTATTTAGAGTTACTTCCGCTGGATCAAATGTTATGTGTACTCTGATGATGGTATGTATGTATGTACAAAACAGATTTGTATTTCGAAGCTTATGTTATATAATATATTTTATTCGTTCCGCTGTGAGTTTGTGATCTTCGTTTTCTTCTATTCTAATATTTCTTTCTTCCTATTTCTCATCCTCTAACTTCTTTCTATTAATGGTTCGTATTTCTGTGTTATTTGGGTTGGACGTGTGGTGTATTTAGTCAACTCAGATAGCTCGGATTTGCGGGTCGTTACAACATCATTAACTTTGAATGCCACGTCGTCAAACCTGCCAAAACACTTACTGATTTCCCCAAAAATATCACGCGTATAAAGCTAAAAGAAACGAATTCCTCCACTACCAAACGTAAATACGTTTGAAGAGATTAATTTACATGATCTGATTGGCATGCCCTGTCAGACATTCATCCATACAAGTTGTTGCGGGAGTAGACAAACTGAAGGCACTATCTTGTAAATCCATCTTAGGAAATTTCTGCCTAGGATTAACATAACAGCTCTTGCACTTTACTCCGTCTTCAGTTATCTTCAACATATTGGATTCACAAAGCTTATGCCCATATGGAGTGGTTTTCAGATAATAAACCTAATCCCGGCCTTTTCATATTGACAACGAAAATATAAAATGGGCCAAAACTTTGATAGTCGGTTATTTAACTATTAAAGGAAACATATATACAACCATCGATCCTATTTCCAAACGGAAATTCTGCTGATCAAGCATCAAGCAACACTGAGCCCTTCAAATTAATTTCTTATTAATTTATCATTTCCCAATTTTCCATTTTGCCATAAATTGTAACGAGCTCCAAATCGCTCCAAACCAGTTCCACTGTGTAGCCTTCGTCCATACGATCCCAACGGATCCTTTTTCGTCAAATCCTGATAACATGTACAAAAATTGTACATTCTATAAGTTTGTATGCATATATATATATATATATATATATATATATATAAGTCATTAGCTATATATTCATATATATAATTAACAAAATTCTTAATCACATTTTCCCTCCCTTGTAACTTCTTCCATGCAAACAGCTCGAACCCAGTACTCCTCCATTCCAATAGCTGTAGCCAAATCCTTCATGCCTCATTCTCCCTCCCTTTTTCACAAAAATAGAAACTGCAACCACCGTCGAACTTCTATCCGCGCGAACTCCAACTCCATCCCCAAAATGAAGAGCTCACACACACTCCTCCTCCTTGCGTTTCTCAGACTTGTTCACGCATTTTACAACAGGAGTTGCGATATTTTTTTAATTAATTCCTGAAAATTCACATAAGGTGCTAAATTACCTCCTGAACATGAATCCAAGCTTCAGTTTGCAAACAAACGACTACAACTCCCACGAACTCAAGCCCGTACCATCCAAAATGCACATTACGATAAAACAACGAACCCAAACGTATTCTAATCCTTCCAAACTCATGCCGAATCAAAGAGAATTAGCTCAGGAATCCATATATATATATCTTGATTTATGGGATTTGATTTGAATTTATATGTATTTTTGAAATTCACGACTTCGCTTTGAGGAGGAATACTGGTGGCAGGTTTTGTGTTGACCACGGAAAAATGAAGAAGGGTTAGGGTAAGTATAGTGGTGTATTTGTAGGGTAGAAAAATAATTTTTTTATTCAATTATTATATTAGTTTTTATTCAATAGTTATCTTTTTTGTCGTTTAAAAATTCGTATGATCACATACAATAACCAATTCCGATAAAAATGGACGTACAACTATAGTTTGACATTACGAACCCAATGAAACTTGTTTCGTCGCAATCCGAGTCCGTTTGCACACATAGTTATTTTAAAGTCTAATTATTGATCAATTCACATTTAATTTCACATGGTCACAAAACAACTCTGATTTGGCTTGAAATTTGAAATCTAGCAATAGTTAATCATCATGGATTTAATAAAATTTGTTTCATCAAAAACGTAGATTGTTTGCAAAAAGGCTATTTTTAAGGCTTAAATAAAACCAATAAAATATTAATAAATTCAAAAACGGTTCAATTTAATAATAAAAATCAATATTATCGTATGTATCCAAATAGAATACATATAACTTCAAAATAAACTTACTTGGATTTTAAACTCAATATTATAAAATTTCATCATTAAATGGATCTTCAATTTATATTAAAATTCATTTATTTTATTAATAAGTCGTTATGGTTTTTAAACGATTCCATAACGAATTTCTGAAAATTTGATTTGGACATAACTCACCTCTACCAGATGAAATATCAAATTTTCACTTTTATTAGAAAACTATAGTTCAATAGATTCGAACGTTTCTTGTTGGAGAATGGAGTTTTGATGGCAACAACCTTATTTCAATATTAATTGATTATAAGATATATACTAACACCTTTATCTAGAATATATATACATATGCAGGAATTATATACAGGAATTAATACTAAAGACTGTACAGTTTAAGTGCTTTTAGAGATTCAGAATTCAGAGATGATTTAAGACTCATGAGTAATCAAGATTTCAAGAGTTCAAGACAAATAGTAATAAAGTCTAGTTTATGTAAGACTCTGAATAGCACTCCAGGTTCCAATTCAAAATTCAAATTTCCAGAATTTTATAATTCCTTTTTGATAATGCCAAAGGGGGGGGGGGGGATTATAAAATATAGACATAGTTTATAGGATTCATATAGACAGGGGGAGTATTAGAAGGATCATCATCAACAGGTATGAACAGGTACGATATTTTATAAACTAAGGTTGTCATCATCAAAAAAGGGGAGATTGTTGGAGAGTAGAGTTTTTATGACAACAAACTTATTTCAATATTAATTGATTATAAAATATATACTAACAACTTTATTTAGAATATATATATATACACACACAAACACACACAAATGCAGGATTTGTATACAGGAATTAATACCGAAGACTGTAAAGTTTAAGTGCTTTTAAAGGTTCAGAATTCAGAGATGATTCAAGACTCATGAGCAATCAAGAGTTCAAGACAAATAGTAATAAAGTCTAGTTTATGTAAGACTCTGAATAACACTCTAGGTTCTAATTCAAATTCTATTTTTCAATTTCTGATTTTCAAATTTCAAATTCTATCTTCAACTTTTATTTTAATTAAGTTTCTCTATTTTACTTTTGATTTTAAACTCAAGTTTTAAAGTTTATAAGTTCTTATATGTTTATATAGTTATATACTTTTATATACTTATATTTATATAATTTTAAACTTTATAATTTTATAAACAAGTGTGAACCCGTGCTTCGCACAAGGGTGTGGAGAAAATAATGCATTTTATTTATTATTATTTACATTTACAAATGGAAGAGAGTGCTACTTGAATAATAACTATCTGAAATGTTAGAGATTGTGTTGATATGTTACATATCATCAGGTAAAAAAGAACAAAAGTTAAAGAGAGGCAAATTATTAAAACAAAGAGATAAGATGAAGTACCATGTCATTAAATACATAGATATTTGTTGAGGTTATAGCATTGAATAATAAAAGGTGGTAAAGATCTTGTTACGTTGATATTCATGGCGTGCAAGGACCACATATTTATAAAAAAGATTGGTTAGAGAAAAATGATAATCATCCAACCATTTAGCTAGGTAATACCATTGAAGCAAAAGTGAAATTGAAATATGAAATAACGAAAAGAGAGTTCAAAAATGACATCTTTAAATATATAATTGAGATATAGAAATTTTTAGTGGTTGATGATGTGTTTTGCAGCATTTTCATTTATTTATTTAAACAGGAAACCCTTTGTTGATGTCACATGTGTTTTTAATTATTCAACTCACAAATCATAATAATATTCAAATTTATCAAAAAACAATTGCAGCTGGCTAGAAAGAACAATGTTCACAATTCATTTTGTAAAACATGTACTACTGTGTGTAAGATAGTTAATAAAACTAAGTATGCATAAAATTAAACAATACTTCACGTTTTGGACCAAAAAAATTGGAAAGATGAAGAATTTGTAAATTACCATGTTAATATTGATGGGAATATGATATCAATAATCTTTTATTAGTAGTTAACTTTGAAGTCGGTGGAATGAAGGTATTAAATTGTAACATGCTTAATCAGTGCTACATATTAGGAGTAGTAGTTGTTAGGTAATCCAATAAACAGAAGTAGCACCAGCTTGCAAAATAGAAAGTAAAATGTATTAGCAAATATAAGTATGGATTTGCGTGGATGACTCTAAGATCTAGTGAGAAGGATATGTAAAATCAGTGGATAAGTAATGAATATTAACCGTGCAGAGCTCAGCAAGCTAAAGTGCAGATAGTTCAGAAGGACAGGAAAAAATGAAGTGTAAATGTACAACTGCAAACACATTAGTTAAACAAAGTAAAAAAGAAAAAAGTTATAACAAAGAGGACCATTGGACAAAAGCATATATATATATATATATATATATATATATATATATATATATATATAACACAGGTTCATCAAATAATTTATTTAGCGGTGCATTTTTTATTTATTGTTATAAAAAGTTGAAATCAAATTCTCTTGAATTGTAGTTTTTGTTAAACACTATTAATGCATCTACTTAGATAATCTCAAATGCAAAAAGCATAACTAATATTTATGGACCATGGTGACTTTATGAAACAAATGTTAACATTAAGTATTTTTTATTTTGAAATTGACAAGTGTTGAATTACCATGATTGAAAAGTAATTTCCAAATCTATACGACATATTATATTTTTGGTTAATATATCAAATTTAATATGCACACCTTATATAACAATTAATGTCCTAAATCTAAAATATAGCTAACACGTGTAAGTGAAATGTTACAAATTTGACCCAAAAGTGGATTCCCAACAATTGCATAGCTATATATTTTTTCTTTAATTTGATACACGGGCGATAGAACATTGCTACATTCTCTTATTTTTACACAGTCAATGTTACCTAAATTGGAGTAAAAAATATAATTGTAGTTGAAAAACACCATATTTTCTGACACATAACATAATACAGTATAATTTAGATGGTCTAAATTTACTACTTTATATATTTTAGTTTAAACTTAATAGAGAATTAATGTTTGTTTTGTAGCTTATTTCTCTTTATTCTAATTCAAATTATTAATCTGAGAACTAAATACATGTCAGTTATAAATTAATTCTCCATGATGCTTAACTAAAGGATTTATTATCAGCTATATGCATATTGATTCAATTATAATTGAACACAATTCTGGTTTGTTAGAAGAAGTGCAAACAATATGAATATGAACAGTACAACATGAGCTAATAAAGATAACCGCAGAGAATGTGGAATATAATAGAATTAAGATGCTGATATGGTAATAAAACTGGTTATGCATAAATGTAGTAGATGATAATATTTGGTATTGCTAGACATTGTGCTCATCCATCTCTGCTCTCCATATCAACGCATTAACAATTTGAATAATTAGTATACAAAAAGAAAAATCAAAATACATATATTATACCAAAATATACAAATCAGTTAATGAAAATTTAACACACACCCTGCACGTTATGTGCAGGGTTATTAGCATTTAATGGGACGCATCAAAGTTCATAGCTTTTATGCTGCGTTTTCCAATGGCTCTTGCCTGCAATGAGCTCTCAATTTCTTCTACATCCTCTGACATTGTTGATCGGCCTGCAATTATCTAGAATGATAGTTGTTATATATTATTGTTTATAAATATACAAAGTCTGCTTAATGATTTTAAACCTAAGAGTGCTTAAGTGTCTACATCACTTTTAATATTCCAACTTTATGTAACACACTTTTACGTATAATAACATCACCTAAACCAATCTAAACCATAATTGCAAGCTTGTAAACCAAAAGTTATAATCAAAGTAACAATCTTGTAATAACAACCATGTAAACAATAAGGCAAGCTTTATTTACAGTTTATTCCTCCTTGTGTATAGATAAATAGTCATTAATGTTATTGGCATTTTATAAAAGTCTAGAATGCCTAATGCATACAGTTTTCTAAAAGTTGTACATATGAGCTGCAACCTTGTTGTTAAGCAGAATCTTGCAAAAGTAACTCCTGGATATTTATTTATAAACGATAACATTATTGTTAGAAGTTTACTTCATGTATTAAGTTGCAATATGCTACTAAAATAATACTCTGTACCTGAACTTTTATTAACTTAGTTTTATAATGCATGTTAACCACAATATGTATACAATAGGCATTGTAGAAGTTCACTCATCAAGAAGATCCTTATTACTTAGTAATCTCATGCTTACCTAGGCATGCATGCCCCCCACATGCACGTGCACATATATGAGGATGGTTCAGTGATAGACCTCTATTTTAGATCCCCTATCATATCATCAGCAAAACTTTTTAAAATTCCATTAAATTTTGTAATCATCTTGATCTCATACTCAAGATTATATGAATAAAATTTAAGAACGTTTGAATATATGTAGCGTAATATATTTAATGTTTATTTTAACAGTTAAAACAAATATTTGAATGGCGAATAATGAACTAATGATTTCAAAAAGACAACGAACATAAAAAAGTCTCGTGTTTTGTAGAGAAAACCATCCATATGTGGATTGAGTATCCACAAAGTTTATAACATTTGGACAGTGTAACTCAAGGTATAATAAAGGTGCTAAAATGGTGCTCCAAAATTGTGGGATCTTCGAAGGGAAACAAACAATATATATAACACTATCATTCATGATCACTTGCTTAATAGACATGCTTGCACACATGCATAAATGAATGTTTAAACTTTATAAGCATAAATAACCAAACCAAGAAACCAAAGAAACTTTATAAACATTCATACAACAAATAGATTATGGAAAAGAATGTTTGGCAAGATAACCATATACTAATGTGAAATCTGTTTATTCATAAAAATTGTAGAGTAATATGCCTGATGGCTTTACAATAGTTTAAGAAAATAATTTTATGTAAAATCATTACTGTCATTAGAATAAGCCCTTTGAATAATAACCAATAGTTGTGATATATTAAAATTTACATAATTTGCATTCATTCATTGAACGACCAACATAGGCCTTTGAAAAGTAACCAATATAAAATTCCAAAAATAAAATAATCATAAGTAAATTTACCCAAATTCATCATGCAGACAGTAGGAAGCTGCTTTACAGAAATGTCTAACTGAAGTTTTGGCAGGTTTTTCACCCATCATCAATATTAATAGGCTTGTTTAACGTTTTCCTGAAAGACATATATTGAACTAAAAGTAGATTCAAGTTTCAATAATACTTGATTGTTTATAAATGAAGCAAAGTGTATATATTTCGATTTTATTACAATTGAAATTATTTTATTTAATAACATAACAATTTTAAGGGATCTAAATTTTATTACTATTGCAGTTTTAAATAGAACATACAGAATTTAGTTGAATCCAAAAACACTCTTAAGTACCATTGTGTGACATAATAACCAATTTGTAAACTTGAAAATCAACATATAATGTTCATTGCAGTCAGCAGTAAAGGAAAACATACTCAATCTAGACTCTTGTATACCATAAATGCCATACAGAGTAGTAAAGGAAAACATACTCAATGTAGAGTCTTGTATACTATGAATGCCATGCAGATAACCTGAAGCACATGTACATATCTATCTTTTAGTTTTAATGTGTTATAGTTATTGAATGAATCTGTGCCTCTATGTATATCTATACGCTAGAATTAAATTTCCCTTAAAATTTATGTAGGAAGCCTAAGTTTGTTAACCATGTGAGGAAGCCTAAATAGAAAGTGGTAAAAAAATGTGGAATCAAATAAATAATCATAATTTATGCATAAGGAAACAAAATAAGTTTATTCCCTTGAACAAAAAATAATTACAAACCTGGTTTATAACTCGGACTGTAAGCATTTGGATTTTTTCAAATTATGAAAAGACGTACAACAAAACGAGCGGATTTTAAACCTAGAACAGATCAATTTATAACAGAAAGATAAATTATTTCTTATAAGATTTATATAAGAATTAGGTAATTATATATTAGTATAGAAATTTCCAATTAAGATACAGAGTATGTATAAGCAGCAAGTTGCCTTGCATGCGCCATCATATTATCCATGAAGCTCTTCTAGAATATAAGGAGGAAAAAAATTTAAAACAAAAAGGAAAAAGCAAGAAATGCAGTTATAGTCAAATAAAGATAGGTAACATGTCACCTCTTCATCTTTAAACAAAAATGTAACCACTGAAGACAGCTCACTAAACGATGGTTTTAAGTATCACAAATTGTCGGTAAATCAAGAAATTAACTGTATATATTCGCCTAGATGTAGATAATATTTATAAATTCATATTCCAAGGGTAAAAGGAGAATATATGTTGCCCCTATCTAAAATGTTAATTAGTAACGTAAAGAATTAAATAATAGGGAATTATCAGATAAAATATCGACAATTCAATTGGCAAAGGGTATGTTCAAAGGTAAACAAAAAATCAAAAATTAAAAGTTCAGATCGGTAAGAAGTAAAAACGAAACTAATTAAAATGAAAATACAAATGGTAGAAAGCACCTGAGCATGATGAAATCGAGAGAACTGCAATCTTTAGACTTGAAGATGCAAAGTAGCCATACATAGGCGATGTGATGATATGAAAATAGTGAAATGAAAAATTAGGGATAGGTTGAGAAGAGAAAGGGGAGAATGATTGAAAATGGGCCATTCGTTAGCTGGATGGGGAAAGCGGTAGGACGATTCAGTTCTGGGATTGACATGGCATGCTTGAGCGTGTTAGCTGGAAAGAATGCTGCAAACACATTAACTTAGCCTGATAAAAATAGTTTTAAAGGGCTAGATGTAGAGAGCTTGGCAACATGACATTAGTTTTGATTGATTGATTGATATTTTCCGCTCTCAAGCTAATAGTAAGTGTTCTTAATATCAATGAGTTAGTATTTACGCCAACTTTTGTTATTAGCAAGGAGCGATGTGAAAAAATTCAATCGAAACATCATTATAGATGAATATAGTATGGGAGTTGTTATTGACACTCCAAATATTGTTAATGGGAGGTCAATTTTTTTTTTTAAAAATAAATAAATTTTGTTAAGGGGAACACCAATGGAGAGAGCACCCCCTTAACAAATAAACTTTATTTTACCAAATTAGCCTTCTTTACTATAATCTCTTTTTTATTTGCTAATCAAAAAAATTTATATGGTATATTAGTCAACTAAATTAGATTTTTATATCAAATTATTAACAATTTCATTTGTCATATTAGTATAAAAAATATCATTGATAGGAAATCGATATACATATATCGAACAATTATTTTTTTAATACGGTATTACATTCTTTGTTCATACCATTATCTCTCCTCAAACAATTGCTTTTTTTTTTGTTTTCAAATAATTTAGGGATTTTGTTTATTGCATTTGAATTTGATTTGGATTTGTGATAATAACTGATGTCATTACCAGACGTTATTACAAGGGTAACGGGAAACTAAAAAATTAAGTGCATGACCCCCCTTAACATTATTTTTATGATTGGAGTGCTTTTAAAATTTGACCTCCCCTTAACAATATTTGGAGTGTCAATAACAATGCCCTATAGTATCCATACCATAAGCACAACAGTATAATGCGAGTAAGAAGAGAGAAAAAAATGAGGTAATTGTTACCGTACAGGTAATTTAAATTGCAAAAAAAAGCCCAGGGTAATAGAAGGGGGAAGAAAAATGAGTGAAGTAAGAAAGGAATTGGTGACAAATAGATGCAGATTAATTCAACCACAGAACAAAGTATATTATATCTATTAGGCTACATAGTTATAATGTCTGGAAAAAACTATCATAACAACTAAGAAATTGCCAAATAATTGGAAGTAAATTTACTTATAATAAAACAACAATACACAACGATACCACTATATTGGAAGATATAAAATCTTCACGTATATTATGTTGCTATACTTATAACCTATGGAAATTTTATGTTTGTATATTGTATTCAGTGTTGCTCTTAACAATAAAATTTCTTTCCGATTTACGCAAATCTCCCATGGTTGAATGGCTTATAGCCAAAAACTCAGGGTACAATAGAAATGGTACACTTAAAATAATCAATATATTATATAATATCTAAGATAACCATATGCACTTATGTGTATCACGTTTATGATCAGTTGCCCTAAAAATAATTAGTAAGCGATGAGTACAAAAGTTATCTCTAATATGATTTGTGAATGACATTACTTACTTATAGTTGTCGGACACTGTTCGGGATCTCCATAAAAAAATTCGTAGTAAAAAACAATACATGTTAATCTAAAGTAAATTAATCACATAGATAAATTTATGATTATACATCATATTATATTCCATATGAATCAACTTATAATGGATCCGATAACAGTGAAATGTCTTGGAACTTCAGATTTGCATATAAGTGGAATGGTATAGAGTAATGAGAAAATATTTCAGACGTGCATGTCATATTTATAGCTACATACAATTTTCCATTAAATGGCTTTCCGAAAAAATTCTGTGAAGTATAAAAGTTTAGAATTAAATGAGAAAGTCTTATACGAAGGATTAAATCTTACTAAAGTAAAATGCCAATTATTAGAAAAACAATATTATCAAAAATATGATAAATGAAATAGGACTGATGCTAGTGATTTGAAAAGGTTAAAAATACCTCTTTATGCGCTTTTTCTCTTGATTGGCAGGAAGTTTGCTTAATCAGAAATTCAGAATGCCTTAATTTTGCAAGGATCTTACTTAGCCCTCTATTATTAACTATAAGAAGAAGAAATGAAATCTGAGATAAACTTTGAGCTAATCCCACATTTTCTAACTTTGCTTTAAATATTAGTATCATTTCCAAACTTGCACAGAGTCACACTAACCTTTGAAATCGTTCATTTAAACTTCTGCCTCTTTTCACCAAAGGTGGTATAAGAATTCCTATTATTGAAATGCATAAAAAAAAAGACATATCACCATGGATTGCTGAATACAAAATGGAAGAAAAAGATTAAATGCTAACTCTAAGGAAGGGTTAAAGAAACTTTGATGTCTTACTACTGGTATGTCTGAGTGAATGCTTATTTAGTCCAATCTATGGTTTTGGGAAATAGTTCTAAAAACATCATTCACAAAGATAGATCAGTATCGCAAACCAACAGGCAGACATGTTAAGCTCATCGATATAAAAACTTCAAGTTGAAAAGCATATACAGGTTTCAGAATTCCTTTACTTAATTTTTTAAAAACTAATGTTTGCAGATGTAAGCATTCGAAAGTGCATGTAATATAGCAGCACAGTAGATATTCAAGTAGTCTGATTCATTTATCAATATAGTATCTCATCTAAAAAATATATTACATGTATCAATATATTCCCGAGAGGTCATTATATTAACCGCATCGATATATTACTTGTATCTAGAATCAATATATTACCAGTGTGATACATTTTCTAAAAATGAAAGACCACCGAGGTATGTCGCTCTTGTTAAATAACTCACCATCGGTAGTGTGCAGGCAAAGCGATACGCCATGGATCCATCTCGCCTATCGTTTAATTGTTACTCAATGGTCGCCTTACTCAAATTCCTGAGACGAAGGTCCAACCGATTTCGAGTTAACTTTGGATATACTCAGATCCATTTTGGATCTTCCTGGATTAGTGAACACAATTTTTTTTTGCAATAATATTTGAGAGAAAGTTAATTAGGTTTTCTGGAGGAGGGAAGGAGAATGTAAAACTTGGAGAAGAGTAGTAGTAAAAGAACGGGAACGGGAAGAAAGCGAACAAAAAGAATAGTTAAAAATGTGACACTTGATTTTCAAAATGCTGAGAAGGCTTAAGCACCCCTGAAATACAACTCTGTAATAGTATAGTAATATAGATTACTAAGACAGCAAAAACCGAACACTTTAGACTACAGATAAAGATAAGGGTTTTTTAGGCATAAAAATAACATAAATGTGTCATATAACAGAGTTGTATAGTCTCCAATCAGTAGACAAAAAAGTAAAAACCTACAATGAATTTGAAAAAATTAACAGAATACGTTGTATTCACTACTGTAAGCATATACATTTAACAGCAAATATTCGACATTCTGTTGAAGCTATTTAAAAGCATACAAAAAACAACATTGAATGATAAAAAAGTCATTTAGCTACAACTTATGAAGTTTGAGCAATAACAATGTTATGTCGTGTTCCTTCTGATAATGTCAACAATTAGACCTTTATTGCACCCAATTTGAAATACAAAATTAAAATTAAACAGTAAATTTTCATAGTAACTATCAAGTAAATGGGTGGAGGTTACTATTTAAAAATATATCATTAAATTATAGTGCATATTGTATGCAAAAACTACTGCCTTAAAAGGGAAAAAGTCAAAACAACATAAAGGACACACTATGGAAGAATGAAAGCCATATATTAAGATAGTTATCATTTCAAGAATAATTTCTAGAAACTAATAAATTATAGCTTCCATTTATATAGCAAGAACTGCATAAGTTGTATTACAATCTAGAAAGTACACCATTTGACAGAGCTTTTTGAAAATACTCCAATGTAATACAAACATAGCCTAAGATAGATATAAGATTTCTTAAAATAGTTGAAAATATAAGACTGGTGCTTTAGTCATTGCACTTTTGTTATTTGCTAGAAATAACCTAGACTTTAGCATGAGCCGTTGTATGTAAAGTGGTTTAACATTAACGTAAACAAAAATTTGTTATATACATAAAAATATATACACACATTTTTGTATGGAAAAATGTATCAACCAACATTAATTTGCTTATCCATGATGCAGCCCTTTGTGTATTTAACCTGAAAATAAGAACAAAACGCATGTAGCCCTTTTAGTTATTTGTAGCCCATCTGGCATCTAAGAATTGGCATTCATTCGTTCGTAGATCACTAGTTACAACAAAATAACAAATTATATAGAGAATCTATGACAGCTTTAGACTACGTTTAACCACATAACATGCAAATATTTTTGTATGATAGAAAATCCACTATAGTTATCTTTTTGACAATCATAGTTTCTTTTATTCTCGCTCATGACCACATGGAAAAAAATTAGCCTTGAAATTATATAAACATAGACAGACATGCAACCCAAGTGTGCCGTCTAACTCATATCAATTTCATTCCTTTTGCAAATTACATTAGGCTTCAGTAGAAATAGCCAAGCCTATTAAATGTTTCTCAATTTGGTAACTTATTAAATATGAATGTTCGGATTAACAAAAGCGGAAAAAGAATTATTAAAAAACAATATGTATTGTATTTAATACTTAAAAGAAGAAAAGGTTTCAAAATATGGATCATAACCATTAAATTGAATCAGCCACTATATAGCATAATTTGGAAATTTTGAAACCAAATTTTCCAATCATAAACTAAGAATAGTACGAACCGAAGGAATATAACAATTATCTCAATAGGGAAAAACACAGCCATCAGAAGGGTCGGTAATGGATTCTACTTGCGAACATGAAAGGATGATCACGACAGAAAACGATGGACCGAGAGAAGACTAACAACAAAATAGCTACAAATTCGACCAATTAATGATGATCTACAGGAGGGGAGGTCAAACTAAAGGGTGGGGAAAAGACAAAAGGAGTGGGTTTGTATACATCTAGGGTTCAGATGCGAAAAGAGAGAACGTGTGTAACCAAAAAAAAAGAGGCAGAGTTCTGAGCTGAGCCGTGGATTTAAAGGCTTTAGATGTGAAGTATGAAGGATGTGGCACGAAGAGAAAGAAGAAGCTAGGGTGATATGAGGAGGCGCCATTCGAAGAAGTATACTTTGACTGGGCGAAAAGTGAAGAGAAGAAAATTTAATTTGCGCGGATCGATGAGATGGCAGAGGAAGAAATAATTATCGCGAGACGCTTCAGCTTTATCTAAAATTTGATGGCCTCTCTGCGCTACAAACCAAACTCAGTAATTATAATATAGTATAGATATGTTCATATATTTTATATTTATGATTCATGTGATTTTCTACTTTATAATACTTTTATAACACTATGTTTTAATTCAAGAATTTCCAGAATTATATATATATAGACACACACACACACACACACTGTAATAACCCGCATTCTACGCATCGGAGGATCGTAGAATATTTATTTCTTTCTTATATGAAGTAGTATGGTCATGTGGCTTTGGGAGATGACCATTGGGGTCATTTCCCATATTCATGATTTTTGTCGATTTTTAAATGACCTTTTTGCCCCTAATCGATCTTGTTTCGGCCATAACTTTTGATTGGAAAGGAATTTTGACCTGAAACCACTTCCATTAGATTCGTTTGATGGTTTACCTTTCCGTAGAGTGATCATAGTAGCTAAACGGACTTACTGTTTGGGAGATATGGCTGAAATAAGGTTTGGAAGGTGAAAAACTGCTTAACCGGGCCAAATAGGGTGATTAGTGAATGGGCCCATAACCCATTTCGGGATTAGGGTTATGAGGAGGCTGAAAAGAGTTAGAATTTCATTCCATTTCAGTTTTCTAGCCTCCACTTACCTCTTAGAAACCCTAAAAATGGCCTCCAACCTCTAAATTACCCCAAATCACTTTCTAATCAAGGATTAGGCTTAGCAACATCAAATCAAGGGAGATCTTCACCAAATCAAGATTAAAGCTGCTGATTTGCATTGTTATTGGCGCCCAAACAGAGATTTATTTCAGATCTAAGGTTTATTTGTGGCTAAGGTGAGTGATTTGCATAGTTCATCACTGATGATGGTTAATTAAGGGTAATTAGTGTTAATTAGCGAATTTAAACATGATAAAATTCTGGAAAAATATTTATGAATTCTTAAATGATATTTTAGACCTCTGATATGAACTTGGGTTAATTTGGTTAAGTTTTGCTAATCCTATCATTAATTATGCTTGAACATGTTTAAGGGAAAATATGGGGTTTTGGCTATGTTTTATCCATTTTAACCTATCATATTGTTGTTTTGGTGTTTGTGGTTGATTATACATATTGCTATGACTGTATGGTATGCTTTGTGATTGATTAGAATAGTTGGAATGGTCGAAAACGCCATCGAGTGGCGTAAACTACTTGCTGGAAAAAGTGCAGGAAATTAGCCGATACGGCTCGGAACGGAGAAAAGGACCCGATCCGAACCACCTCGCACGCGAGTTCAGAAGCTCCGATCCTCTCCGTTAACATTGTATGGCAATGCAACCTGGAGACTCTGATCCGACCCGGTGTGCTCTGAAGGAGGCTGATCCGATCCATCATTCTAAGAAGACCTCCGATCCGACGTTGGGAGAAAAGGAGGAAGCCTGTGCCCCGACCCGAGCCGATGGTACCTTCTGATCCGATCCGAAGAAGCTAGCCAGGTAGTGTAGACCTCAATCCGATCCGGAGCAAAGAGGAAGGTTTGTGCTGGAGATTCCGAACCGATCCGATTGCTTAGGGAGGAGCATTCCGATCCGAACCAAACTGATGATTAGGAGGAGATCCGAACCAACCCGGTGATGACCAATAACCCGAGATGCAAAGGTAGTCCAAATGGAAGTTAGAGCTCAGGATCCAGTTGGGAACCAATGAGTTCACTTCATGGTTGGGCTTTGCTGCGGGACGTGTGCTAAGGAGTTTTCGACATTCATAACTTCGATTCACCGCTGAAAAGGAATGATGGGCTACGTATCAGTGCAGTAGAGTCATTGTGACTCGAGGGGCAAAGTGATCGTAGCAAGACTATGAGCCAGTACAGTGGAGCCATTGTGAGTCCATGGGGCAGAGTGGACATAGTAAAGGATTAGTAAGGCTATGAGCCAGTGCAGTGGGGTGTGAACGACTCCGTTAGGCAAAGTGGATATAGCGAAGGATTAGTGGCTATGGATCAGTGCAGTGGGGTCGTTATGACTTCATGGGGCAGAGTGATCATAGCAAAGTATTGGGTGATCGAAGTGGTGGATATCATATGCTTTACGCACTGAGTGAGAGATGTGAGGATGGTTGTTATGTTTGATTATTTGCCATCATTATGACATGCACACCTCCACCCCCGTCACCCTTACACCATCTGTTTAGTGGCACCTCAGAGTGTTGTACAGTATGTAGTGCTAACTCTTTGGTTGCAGGTTCAGGTATGGTTTAGTATACCTGTTATTGTTCTGTTTAGCTGCTTATCACTCATACTAGACTTTTTGTCTGACCCAGAGTTTTATGTCTCTTCTTATTACTCTGGATGCTCACACGAGCAGACTAGAGACAGGTTAGCTGGTGATGCACGAGTAGCAGATTCGGAGGCGAGCAGGAGGCTTCCACGTATGATATATAGATATTCTCCTTGTGTCGTTGCTGGTCACTACTTTGGGCATTAGTAGTGTACCTTTCTTGTTTAGCTTCTTGAGACAGTTTTTAAAAGTTGTAATAATGTTGGCTTTGGATCATAAGTTGTACTTTGGATTTTCCGCTGCTATGATAGTTTGTTTTCAGCTTATGCACTGTCTCACCTGTTTTATGTCAAGTATGTTGTTATTATATTTTGTTCTATGCGCTGTGAGACATTCTACAGGTTCCTTGTTGATTCTTCGTCTTCTTTCTTTCCTTTTCTGATGACCTTCCTGTGCTAACTGGACATGTGTACAGCGCACTTGTGGAGTAAATGTCGGTTGGTACGGGGCGGGTTGTCACATTTGGTATCAGAGCACTAGGTTGCGTTGTTAACCTAGGGAAAGACACTAGGGAGGGATAGTACGTATATGAGAGAGCGTATTTTTGATTACTTTGGTTTTCAAAAGCTATATATATGTGTGTGTACTATTAGTATAGCTAAGGATGAAGTTGCATTGCACTAGCACCACTATGGAGATGGTTAATCGTTTTCTCTTTACAGATTGAACGATGAGCCGATACGCAGGAGGTGCTGGTAGAGGGGCCAATAATGGGAATGCTGCTGACATGAGGGCGATGTTTATTAACCTCATGAGAGAAATGCTTAGGGATGTGCAGGGGGCAGTTCCCAATCTCGGTAATGGTGGTGGTCCAATAGTGCAGGCGCCTAGGGCCGATTTCGCCAAGCTGTGCAAGGATTACACTCACCTTGGTGGGAAGCCGTTCCACGGAATGGAGTCGGCCACGGATGTTCAGGATTGGTTGGATAGCTGTGATCGTATCTTCGACGACTTGGGTATCGAGGATGCGATGAAGAGAAGGCTAGCGTCTCGTCAGCTGCAAGGGCGAGCGATGAATTGGCGGAATGCTATTGAGACAGCCACTCCAGAGGATCAGGTTACTTGGGATCAGTTTAAGGCTCGCTTTAGCGACAAGTTTATCCTAGCTTCTCAGAAGTCGGAATTGTTTAGGAAGTTCTTGGAGCTTAAACAGAATGGTAGAGCAGTCTCGGACTATATTGCTGAGTTCGACACTTTGTCGAAATATGGATTATCCCTTATCGATACTCCTGAGAAGAAGAATGAGAAGTTCATTACTGGTTTGGATGGATACTTGGGAGAAAGGCTTAACAACCACA
The DNA here is from genome assembly GCA_030737875.1 of Allium sativum. Classification (NCBI taxonomy): domain Eukaryota; kingdom Viridiplantae; phylum Streptophyta; class Magnoliopsida; order Asparagales; family Amaryllidaceae; genus Allium; species Allium sativum. The sequence goes on along the minus strand of CM060918.1, from coordinate 588,252,012 downwards.
TCGATGAGACTTTTGAATGGATTGTTGGGAAACTTTGAGATCAGAGAGTCTTTACCCCAAGTCAAAGACTGAGGTTGCATCTGCAGAAGGGCTGAAGCCGCAAGCAGGTGGTGGAGGCAAGAATAACACTCAGAACAAGAGGAAGTAGAATTAAGGTAAGGACGGCCAGAAGGAGAGCAAGAAAGATGTTGAGTGCTTCAGCTGTGGTAAGAAGGGCCATTATGCCAAAGAATGTCGGGCCAAGCCAGCAGATAGGAAGTGCTACAACTATGGCCAAGTGGGACATCATAAGGATAAATGTCCACAACCTCTTAAAGAGAAGCAGATTGTGAAAGCATATGCTATTAATGCTGTTCCTTCTTCGTCGAATGCCTCAACTACGGCGGAGAAAGGAAAGAATGTCGTCATTCAAGGTATGCTTTCTATTCATGATGTACCTGCTCGAGTTTTGTTTGATACTGAGGCTTCTCGTTCCTTCATATCTAGTGACCTGGTAGATAGGTTGGGACTGGAACCCGAGATAGTCGATAGACTGTTGGTTGTGACGAACCCGATTGGTGGTTCGACTAACCTTAGTATGATTTGCCGAAATTTGGTCTTATCGAGTCATGAATGTATGTTTGTTCGTGATTGCTTTGTTTTGGGCTTTACTGGGTATGGCATTATATTGGGAGTCAATTGGCTCCAAAGATACGGGGTGGTGGTAGACTATGAGGGCTTTTTGGTGACAGTTAGGGCGGATGATGGATGGAGGGTAGTGTTTGGTAGTCTACCTAGTGATGGGGTCATGGCTAGTTTTATAAATTCCCTCGACATCCCGTATGATGAGCTGTCAGATGTGCCCGTGGTTGGCCAGTATCCGGACGTCTTCGAGGAGGTGACTGGGTTCCACCACACCGAGAGATTGAGTTCCGTATTGATTTAGTGAAAGATGCCAGACCTATAGTGATGCCACTTCGTCGTATGGCACCATGGGAGCAGTGAGAGCTCGGGGTGCAAGTAAGCGATCTTTTGAAGAAGAGGTTTATTAGAAGAAGTGTCTCTGAGTAGGGAGCACCAGTTGTGTTTTCCACTAAGGCAGATGGTTCCCTTCGTTTGTGTGTGGACTATTGCGAGTTGAATAAGGTGACGAGGAAGAATAAGTATCCTCTACCGCGGATAGATGATTTGTTTGATCAACTGGAAGGAGCAAGAGTGTTCTCCCAGTTGGACCTCGCGACAGGATTTCATCAGCTTCGAGTAGCGGCTGAGAGTGTTCCGAAAACGACATTTAGGACGCCGTCTGGATTCTATGAGTGGTTGGTCATGCCATTTGGTTTGACCAATGCACCAGCGTATTTCGTAGATCTTATGAATCGAGTATTCAGAGATCAGTTGAATAAGTTCGTTCTTGTGTTCGTAGATGACATCCTTATTTACTCGAGGACAGAGGAAGAACACAAGGGGCATTTGAGGATAGTGATGGAGGTGTTGAGAAAACACCAATTGAAAGCGAAATTCTCTAAATGTCACTTCTGGAGGAGGGAAGTGAGATTCTTGGGCCATGTTGTTTCAGAGAATGGTATTGCCGTGGACCCTACGAAGGTGGCTACGGTACAAGATTGGCCTACGCCCAAGAATGTGACAGATGTGAGAAGCTTCTTGGGGTTAGCTGGATATTATCGTAAGTTTATCCAGGACTTCTCCAAGATAGCAGCACCGTTGACTCAGTTGACTAAGAAGAATCAAGACTTCGTCTGGGACGGAGTATGTGAAAATGCATTCAAGAGTCTGAAAGAAAAATTGAAGCGTGCGCCAGTATTAGTCATTCCTAAAGGGAATGAAGAAATGACGGTATACACGAATGCTTGTGGTACCAGACTAGGTGCTATATTGATGCAAGGAGGTAGGGTTGTAGCTTATGTTAGTCGGCAACTAAAGCCGCACGAGAAAAAGTATCCTACCCATGATTTGGAACTGGCAGCGATCGTGTTCGCGTTGAAGATGTGGAGACATTATCTCTTGGGAGAAAGATTTGAGTTGTTTACCGATCATAAATCGTTAAAGTATCTCTTCTACCAGAAGGATCTGAATCTCCGTCAGCAAAGATGGCTAGAGTTCTTGGCTTCGTATGATTTTGATATCGCATATACACCTGGGAAAGGCAATGCGGTAGCCGATGCCTTGAGTAGGAGACATGCCAGTTTAGGGGCTATGTTTCTTGAATGGAAGCAATTGGAGTATATCGCAGGGTATGATTTCAGACCAAAGTGCGAATTGGATCCAGAGATATTAGCTAGTTTGACGATCAGACCCACCTTGATTAAGCGGATTGGTTCTAGTCAGAGGGACGATCCTAATCTATTGGAAGTCATATCCAAGTTAGAGATGAACATCGACGATGAGGAGATGAATTTGTATGGGCTTGATCGAGAAGGATGGCTTCGAAAGAATGGAAGACTAGTTGCACCCAACGTGAATGGTTTGAGAGATGAAGTGCTTAGAGAATGTCATCACTCAAAACTGACTATACACCCCAGTGGTGATAAGATGTATCGAGACATGAAGCAGACTTACTACTGGGAAGGGATGAAAAGAGACGTTGGGAAGTTTATATCCAAGTGCATGAATTGCCAGCTAGCTAAAGCCGAGCAAAAGAAGCCTAGTGGTTTGTTACAACCATTAGAAATTTCAGAATGGAAATTGGAGCAAGTCTCAATGGATTTCATTGATGGTTTATCAAAAACTAGATCGGGACATGATGGCATTTGGGTAACTGTGGATCGATTGACTAAGAATGCAAGGTTTATACCCGTCAAGTCGACCAGAACGGCAGCTAAATTAGCAGAATTGTATATGAAGTAGGTAGTGAGATTTCATGGAATACCTAAAAGCATTGTGAGTGACCGAGACCCGTTGTTCACTAGTGGGTTTTAGAAGAGCTTACAAGAGGCTCTAGGGTCGGAACTATATCTCAGTACCGCGTACCATCCTCAAACTGATGGTCAGACAGAGAGGGTGAATCGTATATTGGAAGATCTCTTGAGAGCTTGTATATTGGATTTTGGTGGATCATGGGATGACCATTTGCATCTAGTAGAGTTTGCATATAATAATAGCTACCAATCCAGTATTGGTATGGCTCCATATGAAGCTTTGTACGGAAGACCGTGCAACTCATCATCATGTTGGATAGAGACTGGTGAGAAGTTTATGCTTGGACCAGATGTGGTGAGGGAAACTTCAGATAAGATTAAGATCATTCAACAACGGATGAAGGCTGCCCAGGATAGGCAGAAGAGTTATGCTGACAAGAGGAGAAAAGACTTAAAATTCTCCGTTGGTGACTTAGTGTTTGTCAAGGTTTCTCCATTGAAGAGCATGATACGATTTTGGCAGGAAAGGCAAGTTGGCACCAAGATTTGTTGGCCCATTCCCGGTTCTCGAGCAAGTTGGGAATTTGGCGTATAGAGTTGACTTACCCGAAAAGTTGATGGGAGTTCATAACATATTTCATGTTTCCTAGTTAAAGAAGTTTGTGCATGACCCAGATATGACTATTTCACCTGATCAGTTAGAGGACTTCGAAATGGAACCCGAAGCGGTTGGGAACCGCAAGCCGATTCATATTGTCGAGCACGATACGAAGCGACTTCGAAGGAAGGCGGTGAAGCTAGTCAAGGTTCAGTGGGGCGAGAACGAGAATGACTGTACTTGTGAGACAGAGGAGAGCATTAGGAAGACGTATCCAGAACTCTTTGCCTGGTAAGATTTACTTTGCAATTTAGTATTCCGCATGCTAGGATAGACTCGTTTTGCATGTTTGATGGTTGTTTTATGGCTGATCGGCATGCAGGACCCTTTGTGTGTTTTGGTTAGGGAACTTCGGGGATGAAATTTCTTAAGGGGGGGGGGGGGAATGTAACAACCCGCATTCTACGCATCGGAGGATCGTAGAATATTTATTTATTTCTTATATGAAGTCGTATGGTCATGTGGCGTCGGGAGATGACCATTGGGGTCATTTCCCATATTCATGATTTTTGGTGATTTTTAAATGACTTTTTTGCCCCTAGTCGATCTTGTTTCGGCCATAACTTTTGATTGGAAAGGAATTTTGACCTGAAACCACTTCCATTAGATTCGTTTGATGGTTTACCTTTCCGTAAAGTGGTTATAATAGCTAAATGGACTTACCATTTGAGAGATATGGCTGAAATAAGGTTTGGAAGGTGAAAAACTGCTTAACCGGGCCAAATAGGGTGATTAGTGAATGAGCCCATAACCCATTTCGGGATTAGGGTTATGAGGAGGCTGAAAAGAGTTAGAATTTCATTCCATTTCAGTTTTCTAGCCTCCACTTACCTCTTAGAAACCCTAAAAATGGTCTCCAACCTCTAAATCACCCCAAATCACTTTCTAATCAAGGATTAGGCTTAGCAACATTAAATCAAGGGAGATCTTCACCAAATCAAGATTAGAGCAGCTGATTTGCATTGTTATTGGCGCCCAAACAGAGATTTATTTTAGATCTAAGGTTTATTTGTGGCTAAGGTGAGTGATTTGCATAGTTCCTCACTAATGATGGTCAATTAAGGGTAATTGTTGTTAATTAGCGAATTTAAACATGATAAAATTCTGAAAAAACATTTATGAATTCTTAAATGATGTTTTAGACCTCTGATATGAACTTGGGTTAATTTGGTTAAGTTTTGCTAATCCTATCATTAATTATGCTTGAACATGTTTAAGGGAAAATATGGGGTTTTGGCTATGTTTGATCCATTTTAACATATCATATTATTGTTTTGGTGTTTGTGGTTGATTATACATGCTGCCATGACTGTATGGTATGCTTTGTGATTGATTAGAATAGTTGGAATGGTCGAAAACGCCGTCGAGTGGCGTAAACTGCTTGTTGGAAAAAGTGCAGGAAATTGGCCGATCCGGATCGGAATGGAGAAAAGGAACCGATCCGAACCACCTCGCACGCGACTTCAGAAGCTCCGATCCTCTCCGTTAACATTGTATGGCAACGCGACTTGGAGACTCCGATCCGACCCGGTGTGCTCTGAAGGAGGCTGATCCGATCCATCATTCTAAGAAGACCTCCGATCCGACGTTGGGAGAAAAGGAGGAAGCCTGTGCCCCGACCCGAACCGATGGTACCTTCCGATCCGATCCGAAGAAGCTAGCCAGGGAGTGTAGACCTCGATCCGATCCGGAGCAAAGAGGAAGGTTTGTGCTGGAGATTCCGAACCGATCCAATTGCTTAGGGAGGAGCATTCAGATCCGAACCGAACTAATGATTAGGAGGAGATCCGAACCGACCCGATGATGACCAATAACCCGAGATGCAAAGGTAGTCCAAATGGAAGTTAGAGCTCAGGATCCAGTTGGGAACCAATGAGTTCACTTCATGGTTGAGCTTTGCTGCGGGACGTGTGCTAAGGAGTTGTCGACATTCATAACTTCGATTCACCGCTGAAAAAGAATGATGGGCTACGTATCAGTGTAGTAGAGTCATTGTGACTCGAGGGGCAAAGTGGTCGTAGCAAGAATATGAGCCAGTACAGTGGAGCCATTGTGACTCCATGGAGCAGAGTGGACATAGTAAATGATTAGTAAGGCTATGAGCCAGTGCACTGGGGTGTGAACGATTCCATGGGGCAAAGTGGACATAGCGAAGGATTAGTGGCTATGGATCAGTGCAGTGGGGTCGTTATGACTTCATGGGGCAGAGTGATCATAGCAAAGTATTAGGTGATCGAAGTGGTGAATACCGTATGCTTTACGCGCTGAGTGAGAGTTGTGAGGATGGTTGTTATGTTTGATTGTTTGCCATCATTATGACATGCACACCCCCACCCCCGTCACCCTTACACCATCTGTTTAGTGGCACCTCAGAGTGTTGTACACTATGTAGTGCTAACTCTTTGGTTGCAGGTCCAGGTTCAGGTATGGTTTAGTATACCTGTTATTGTTCTGTTTAGCTGCTTATCGCTCATACCAGACTTTTTGTTTGACCCAGAGTTTTATGTATCTTCTTATTACTCTGGGTGCTCACACGAGTAGACTAGAGACAGGTTAGCTGGTGATGCGCGAGTAGCAGATTCGGAGGTGAGCAGGAGGCTTCCACGTATGATATATAGATATTCTCCCTGTGTCGTTGCTGGTCACTACTTTGGCCATTAGTAGTGTACCTTTCTTGTTTAGCTTCTTGAGACAGTTTTTAAAAGTTGTAATAATGTTGACTTTGGATCATAAGCTGTACTTTGGATTTTCTACTGCTATGATAGTTTGTTTTCAGCTTATGCACTGTCTCACCTGTTTTATGTCAAGTATGTTGTTATTATATTTTGTTCTATGCGCTGTGAGACATTCTACAGGTTCCTTGTTGATTCTTCGTCTTCTTTCTTTCCCTTTCTGACGATCTTCCCGTGCTAACTAGACATGTGTATAGCGCACTTGTGGAGTAAATGTCGGTTGGTGCGGGATGGGTTGTCACACACACACTTCAAAATGTTCAAAATTCAAATTTGTAAAGAGGATATTTTTACATACAAAGATGGTCATGTCGACATATAACTGTCAAGATTTTTATTTTGAAAGGAAGTGTCTTTTCACTATTTGTAACGTTTCCGAAGCGTTGCAACCTTTCAAATCTTATAAATAGGGGCTGATTTCGATTTTTTTATCATTTTTCTTCTCCATCTTCATCCTCTTTCATTACACCATTTCATATTTTTATGATTTCTACACTTATACTCTGCCGAATTCAATTCTATTTACATAAAACTTCTTCTCTTCTCAATCTCTACTCATTACTCTCTGAATCGAAGTGCTACTGAAGAGTTATTGGGCTATTGTAATTGTTTGGGAAGTGTTTGGGAAATGTGTGTTCCTTGTAGCCTTAAAATCAAGGAAACGGAGCGGTGTTAACTTTGTAGGCGGGAAATCAAGGGGAATATACTTGATCAAGGGAATCGGCGGTAATCTTATTGCCGTGAAATCAAAAATGTTGGAATCGGTGTTAACCTTGTAACAGTGAAATCAATGGTGTTGTACTTGGATATTGATATAGTAATAAAACTCTGTGCAATCTAGCGTTGCGTGGGACTGGACGTAGGAGTAATCCGAACTAGTATGAAATCCGGTGTGTTCTTTCCTTTTCTGCATTTTATTTTTGTTTATCTTTTTGTTTGTGTTTGGCTCTGTGTTTGTGATTATTTATGTTGTGTGTGATTTATATAGTAGATCATGTAAGTTTTATATTTTGTTAAAATTCTCAGAAACACTATTCACCCCCCTCTAGTGCTATTTTTGCCTTAACGATCCATTTTATAATCCCTAACAACCATTTACCAGACGAAATCTCAAATTTTTTACTTTTATTAGAAAACTATAGTTCAATAGATTCGAACATTTCTTGTTTCAAAGTAATCTGACTTATAATGAATCCTATATATTCATTTAAAGTTCAAAACGTAATATTACGAACTACCGCGACGTTGTGAGCTCATTTATTTTATATTATAAATTATACGTTTAAATGTCATTTATACATAAATTCGTTTTTATAATTCGAATTTAAACTCGATTAAATCTCTTACATTATCCAATTCACTCAATATTGCAAGACTATATTCGAAATTAAATTTATTATCCTGATATTTATATTAATTAATTTCAGTCATTTAAATTACCAAAATAATATTTAAATAAATTAATTATTCAATCGTTAAAAATCCAGGACGTTATAGTTTGAGTACCAAATTCTGTGCAATAACATTTTATTCAATATTAATATTTATTTCTGCATGATATGTAATGTAGAATAGTACATTTATATAATAGTATATATGTTTGTTATTATCAAAAAAAAATTATATTGTTATACTCAACAGAGATAGTTCGCTAGAAATCAAACTCAAATGTTTTCTGTTTAATCCCCTTTTTTGGTTGCCATGGTTGATATCATGCTACCGGATTTTGCATGGACATCGAGCTTACCTCCCTCTTCCACTTTGCTTCAGGACCCAATGCCTAACTCCTCACCATTGTCACGTAATCATCAAAAAGTGATTCGGCCCTTCCTCCATTCAACTCAAGCTCCATTGCGCCTCGCTCCACCACACGCTAAACCACCACCAACGATCTAACTTGCATTCTTACGCACACAAGTTCTCTTTTGGACCCGATGCCTAAAAAGGCTATGATCATCTCAATTGATCCTGGCCGTTGGATTTTGATATTGGAAAGTGGTGGCTTTGACTGGTGAATTAGGAGTTTTGACTTAGGAAATGAAATAAGGTTTGTATTTATAAGTAAAGGTAAATTAATATTCACTCACCAATCACATTTGAAAAGTGATGAACTCCATATGAAGCGTGCTTATTGTCGTTTATAGCTAAAACCCACATTTTGAACACAATGAAACTGGTTTTGGAAGCTAATTCGATAATATTAACAATTATTCTTAAAATTAAATTATAAGTTAATATAATTTCAAATCATTTATCGATACACGTTTATGTCGCACGTGACACAACAACTTCGATTAGTACGAAACTTGGAACTTTACAATAATTTACTATACCAGATCCGATGAAACTGGCTTCGTCGAAATCCGAGACGATTTGCAAAATAGCTATTTGTATGTGTTAACGAAAATCGATTAATAACAATTCAATTTCAAAACACATAAATTCATTGAAAATAAATTATTATTATCATATATACTCAAAATAAACTTAACTGGATTTTATACTCAAGATTTTAAATTTCAAGTTAATTTGACTTTCAAACCCTCATTCAGATTTAAATCAAGTCATTAAATTCAAAAATTAATTGTTTTAAATATTTAAATTGATTAAAACATTCATATTTTGAAAATTCGGGTTGCTACAGATTGTTGTGTCGTAAGTTATGAACTATGCTTCATCACTGGACTCTAGAAGACCACATCACTCCTCCCTAGGGTCGCATGATCCAAATCTTAGATACGTTCAGACCGGAACTAATCCTATTCAAGGGATCGGTTGCCAATTCGATCTGGTTTTTTATGCTTACCACACCAACCCAATTCCTTTAGTCCATCTTGATTTGTCCCTGAAAACCCTTTGTTGAAACGGTACCACCTTGCCATGCTGATCTGATACCACCTTGCCATGCCGATCTGATACTACCTTGCCATGTTGATCCGTAGCCACACACTTCTATGCCATCCGAGTCCAAGTAACCTCTTCTAGTCGATCTGAAGTAAACTACAACGTACCAATCTGGAGTTGGAGCCGCTGTGCTAATCAGATCCACTCCTGCTATGTCGATCCAAGACCAAATCCCCATGCCGGTCCGATTTAAGCCAAGCTAATGCCAATTGTGTCATGTCGATTCAGGACCAAAATCCAAGCCGATCCGAATTTTCCAAGGCTATAGCTTCAGCGTGCGAACCCCAAACGACTAAAAAACTTCATATATAGCATTTGAAAGCCTTCCCGGTTGCCTCCACAAAATTGCAAGAAAATCTAGGAATTTTTGCATTATTTAATTTTTCGTGAAAATCCAAATTCAATCCTAAATCTAAGTCGCCACTCGATGGCATTTCCACACATCAAGCCAAGAAGAAAACATAAGTCTAATAATATATAAAAGAATAAAGTATTCAATTCATTGGATTTTCACCAAATCAGAATGTTTAGATTTAAGATAGAGACATAAGACTTATGTGTAGAAATACGTACATCGAATCAATCGGCTTTCATATGTTTGTGATGTTTACATCTAAAAATAAACTTTAGTGAAAAATTATGTACATCCAGATAAATCTATTTGCATAAGTTCAACATGTTTAAATTTAAAATAGAAACCTAGGAATTATTTGCAAAAAAACACAATCATATAAATTTTAGGAATAAAAGGAATTTCTAATACGCTTTAATCCAATTCCTAAAAGAGATACTAGATTTCTAACAATTAATAAATGAGAAACTATCATTCACCTTTGCCTATAGTTACAGATTTGAGAACCTTTTTCAGATCTGAGATGGAACAGCCGACCAAATAAATTTTTTCCTCCCTAACGCCTGTAGATTTTCTTTTCTAGCTGTAGAATATATTTTCTTTTAATTTGATTTAGAGGTTGAGATTTGTAGTTTTAGGTGTAGGTCTGAAGAAATATTTTTAATGGAGGTAGAATAAGATTTTAGGAAGAAGAGAAATAAATAAAATAAGGTTACAATAACCTATTCCAGCCGTTTTCTCTTTTAATCGCGAAATTATGGAAGGGGTCGACTACTAAAGACTCTTAATGGCTAATTTGGACTGTTTTGAAATTCAAATCCTTTAAACGGAAGTATCTCTTAAACCATTGGTTTGTTTTTAATATATAAGCACTATACAGAAAGAGAAATCATCTTCTAAATTATATGGATATAATTTCATATTCGAATTCAACTCCAGTCGAAAGTTATGAACGAAATAAGATCTCATTAAAGGCAAAACGATAATTAACGGACGTCTACAAGAGAAGATTTAGTTTGTACACACTATTTTGGAAAGTGTGCACAGAACTATGATTCAGAAGTTAACTAGTTCTTCCTATAGCAATTGAATGAGCCGGAGAAAAAAAAAAGAAGAAGAAGAAGCTGGAAGCAGCATCTTATTTTCGGAAATAATAATTTTAGAGGGTGCATCTGGTGCAGGTGGGGGCCAGAAAATGGGTTGCGAAAACGGGCAAAAGTGACCGTCTTTCTCATTCGTTCTCCTTCATCGGATCCCCTAACCGTCTCTTCTTCCTAATTTTTGCTCAATGATTGCAATTAAAGTGCGCTCATTTGGATCTTCGAACTCACAAGAAGCCATGGGATTTCTGCAAATAGGATTGCTTCTTTGTTTGTGAGGTTGAGAGTTTCGAAGGTAATTATTTGGTGGAATCAAAATCCATACTTATTTTTATTGATCTCGGATATTAGAAGTCAATTAAGGTTTGTAGATGAAGGGTATTCTGTAGCAGAACGTTGAGGAAGAAAAAAAATATTTTGTATCAGAACAACGAGATGAAGGAAAAAAAATACAACAGCAGTCGTTATGGTGATGTAACTGGGAAAATCCGAGCAAAATGTAATTCGCCGTTGCCGGGGATCGAACCCGGGTCACCCGCGTGACAGGCGGGAATACTCACCACTATACTACAACGACCTTGTTATCTGGGTACGTAATTCTTTATATAGATTTCGTTAAACGAATGAAGACAGTCTACTCAGTTAACCCCAGTTTTGTTTCAGTTATTTCCAAGTTTACAAACAAATTGAAGCTGGATGAACAGCGGAAGTAATGATTCTGATGGGCATATAAGGGCTTTTGAACAGCTGTTGGCTGACGAAGTAAATGCTCAAAATACCCAGTGAAATGCTGCTAAATAGGGTAATCTATCATAATTTTGGGTTTACTTTTTCTTCTTCTCTCGGGATGATTATTTTGCTAGATGTGCTGCTTGTGAAATTTGGATGCTTTTTATGTATTTGGGTTTAATTTCCCAGTAAATGCTCAAGATTACATGTACATGTACGTGTACGTGCACGTGCGTAGGAGCAGTCGGTAGTAGAAAAATGTTATTTGTAAGTTTTTTCTTCCTAAAAAGATTTTGATGCGTACATAATATTGCATCTCTATGTGTACCAGCACAAATCATTCAAATGTAATGGGACTAAGTTATTTTAGAAAATTATCAAACTGGTAGAGAAAGTAATGAATTATAACATGAAGCACATGCGATACACCTGAAAGTAACTGATATTTAAAACCATCACTTGTATTCTTTCTGGTATCTTACAATATGAATTTGAAGTGTAAGTAATGTGGTATTTTTTAACCGTTTGTCAAAATACTAATTGAGACAAAGTTTTTTTAGGAAATAATAAAATAAAGTTATTAAATATCTAATATTATATGAATACGAATAATGAAACCAATAATAAACTTAGCATTTTTTGTAGTTGAAATATGGGAAACTTTATGATCTCTCTTTTAAAATGCAGTATCCATGTTGATGTAAAGTAACAGTAATGTACACATAATAGTTAGAGATCAACGAACGCTTAGAAAAACTTAAAATGTGAAACTAAAAAGTATATATGAATGCCTAACTTTTTGTAAAAACTTAAGTGTTAACATTTTATCACACATTATGAGTTTCAAATTTAACATTTTAGGATAATAAATTTGTTAACTGTTAGCAATATGAATCTTGTTATGTACAGAGAATATTGATATTCATTTGCTCTATTTATTAATAAAATTAAAAGATGTGCATCATGTTCAGTATACATCCAAGAAGAAAAGGGTTGATGCAAAAAACAAAATTAGCTTCCTCATTACCACACAATCTTAACAATAAAAATTTCAAAGATATCATGTACAAAGTTACAAACCACACGTAAAGACTTCTTTACACTCAGAGGTTAAAACACACACACACACATTTGTAAACAATAAATGCAGACAATATCATTCATTCGTGCATATTTGCTCTGAAATGGTTTTATTTACATAATCATTTTCCTACGCACCTAGCTTCACATGTGAGCTTGTGAATAACTAAATCAATGTTCTTCATCCTCTATTGCACTTGGTCAGCCATATTCATTACCACCCTTATCACATAAGCCACTTTATGAATTTACAACCATCTCAACAAATCTAGTCCACTAACCAAACATGAACAGGTCAAAACCTACATTTGAAATGATATTACATAAGATAGCAAACATAAAACTTAACATATTACCATCGTCGGTAGCAAGTATTCATGACCATGAATAGAATTTTTTTCCGCAGCTCCAACTGATTTGAAAACAGATTAATTCACTAAGTGACAATTAATGTTTATCGAAGTTTTAATTAGAAAAGTAAAGCTAAATCACAGTTTTTTCAGAGTTTATGCTTCCTAATGTACTACTTATTTTTTCTCAAAACTGTTAATTAATACAAAATGATTTACTTACGATGGGAATATCTGAAAGTAAATTATCTCAATTTTAAAAATGGTAGATGCAATTATTTTTCAAAAATGTTTAGTTGATTCTTGTCTAGATTAGAATGGTGTGGAACTTTACAAATAATTTGTTGAAGTAAAGGGATTAGTTTAACAACTGGTGAATTCAAATCAGGATAATTCTCCACCTACGAGGCAATTTGTTGACAATAAAAATTACATATATCTTGATGGATAGCGAACTGATTTATGATAACAAAAATGGACGTCCCCTTGAGCACTAATCTTCAATGTGCAACAATAGTAAGGAGTACTAATCTTCAATTTCTTCAACTAAACTTCCTTTTAACTTGTCATTGATTTATAATTAATTAAATATGCAATCAAAATTATTTAGCAATCAGCAAATTATATTTCAGTTCGCAAATTTGATAGTTTCGTTAAATATGCATTTATAGTATTACTAAGCGGTCGGCAAATTATCTTTCAGTTCACAAATTTTCATCCCATTAATGAAAATTATTTCTGTTCAATGAATGAAATGAAACATGCATATCTTAACGCAAACAAAATCATTGGTTGATTTAGGGGTGGCAATTAGACCCGACCCGACCCAACGGGTCTCGGTTCTAGGCGAGTCGGGTTGACGCTCGGATCGGGTCGGGTCGGTTCGGTTCCAATTGAATAATAACACTAAAAATCCATATATTTCAATGTTTTTTGGTCGGGTCTTTCGGGTCGGGTCTATGCGGGTCGGGTTTGATCGGGTCTTGATGGTATTTTTTAAAACCTAGACCCGACCCAAGACCTATCGAGTTCGGTTTGGGTTCGGGTCTTTTCGGGTCGGTTCGGTTCGGGTTTTCGGTTCTGATTGTCAGCCCTAGTTGATTTAAAATATTTGTTAATTATAATTTTTCAATACATTTTGAGCTTCATTTCCAAAGTTTGCAATCAAGAATCCTCTTTGTTAAAATATGAAACTAATGGTATTGTTACTATAAAAGCTTGCAAAACTATGCATAAAATCGATATTTTTGTATGTCCTCATGCAATATTCAATGAAAATCATTTAAAATTTTAATTTCTTGTGTGTTTGAAACTGAAAAAATTGGATGTTGCCTGATGTGTATGATTTGGTAATAAGGGTTGTGATCTTGTGATATAACCGATGAAGCATGAAGAGGTACAACTGTTTTTTGAAACACTATTTGACTTGTATTCAGTTGTTACTCATTTTTGAAGTATAAGGATTAAAATTTAGTGAGAACTAAAAATAAAATTTAAGTTATCTCATAGCTACAAATAACTCATTTAGTGGGTGATATAAAAGGAAATAATGTCAATCATGATTTAACATGACTTCATCCATTATGGAATAATTGATATATTTTTTTAACCGAATATATGAATATTCAAGTTCTTCAAATATGGTTGTACGCAATAACATGCCTGTTATCAGCTAATTAATCAACCTAGTATGAGCTCCATTTCCATATTTTGTAGTTAAAAATCCACATTACTAATATGGCAGGACTAAGGATACGTCAATTTTTTGGTGAGGTTTCATGAAATATTCAACAAAAATCATTTAAATTTTGATTTCTTATGTATATGAAACTGAAAAAAGTGGATATTGTCTGACGTATATGATTTAGTATAGTAGCAGTAGTAGAACTTGTGAAGCATTGATATGTCCTATATTATAAAATATAAGATATAATGCAAGTATATAGCCCATTAAGCACTCTCCCCTTACAAGCTAGCTTTTAAATGTGAGTTCTACCTATTGGGCCGTATTATTTGGTGCTTTCGCTGAGAATCGCTCGAAGAAAGTTCGAGCCGTGAGAGGGGCGATCTATAGGCTGGATTAAATTACTGATAGGTGAGTGAAGCCGTCCAAAGAGAAAATGGCTACCATCGGGTCAGTGTCGATAGAGTGGGTGATGCAAACATCGGACTTTTGAAGAGTGGTAAATAAATGAATCGGTGAAATATGGTAGAGATAATATATACAGTCTTTTCTCTCGTGTGTAATAAATACTCCTGTGTAAAAAGTATTTGGGCTTAGCCCATTTACAATAAAGGTCTACATAATAGTATAAATAGACCTACTCTCTGTACAACATTTATTATTCGAATACAACTCTTCATTTTACCTTCTGCAAACCACTTTCTTGTTATCATAACAGCCTCAAAACTTTCCAAGTAAATTCTGATTCAACTGTTCTGAATTTCAACTTGGTACCAGAGCTTGTTCTAGCTTAACAACAAATAGATCATAGCTTCCGCGAATCCGTCTGAGTATTTCCCACCATTTGGATTGATTAGTTTTCTTCTCCTCAGAGTAATATCATCATCGAAGAAGAAGAAACCATAAACGATCACACTGTGCCTCACCAACAGTCTTATACACAGCTGCAGATCGAATTTCAATCAGTTGTGCACAAGAAAGTGACTGCATCAGTCAATTCAAATTTATGCCTTCTTGTTTTTTCAAGAAATCAAAAAAGAATCAAGAAATCACTGAGCCATATGTTAAATTTGGTGATACAAAATCACAAATTGATTGGAACAAATTTGCAAAGAATGGAAAGTAAATATTTTTATAATGGGAATGCATTAATTGCATTTGATGAGGGGGTATAGAAATAAATGAAGGGATTAATTTCTTCCATCTATGCTAAAGAAACGGATTGATTTACTTCCTATGTTTGCACATTTGTTGTTATGGCAATTTGCCTCCATTATATTATTACCATATGTTGGTAATTTAATTAATGACTCACATAGATTTGCACTGGCTATATATTGAGGGGTAGACTTTAGTGTAAACTCATCCTGGCTTGGAGCCAGTGATCCCCAATGGCGTCTCTTCTTATTAAACCTGATTGAGGTTTGGATATGTAAACTTTTATTTTGTAATCTCTTGTAATTCTCTCATGTGGAATAAAATCTCTCTCTGTTGAACTGGATGTACACTATCTCGAGGATAGTGGAACCAGTATAAATATTGTGTCTCTTTGTTTCTCTGCTATAGTTATTTACTATTTTGTTGATGTAATAGAATAATTGCTAACATATTAGATTGATATACAATTGACAAATCTAGATCCTTCTTATTGTTCTTCCGCAAAGGCGCAATTTTTCATAACAGATTGGTATCAGAGCGAGGCGATTTGTTTTAAATTGTGCATCAATTATTTCTACAAATATTGGTAGATTCAGTGGTGATTATGCTATTACTATTTTGGAGAAAAGGAGACTTTGGTGGAGGAGATTATGTTGAAAGAAAAGAGCGTTCCAATCTGGGAACTTTGACGTGATATGGAGTTTACTATGTTGAAGGGACTATTGGATTTGGGAAGTTTTGATCATGTTTCTGACAGGGGTCTTCATGTTGATGATGCTCGAGGGATCCATGACGATCAGGAAAGGAGCTCAGGTCAAGTGATAGACGGGTGTCGAGACAGAGATCATTGTGGTTTATATAGGGGTCTTCACGTTGATGATGCTTGAGGGATCCAGAGTGATCGAGGAAGGAGCTCAGATCAAGTGGTAGACGGATGTCGATGTGTATTGCAAGCATTTTTAGACCGTTGGTTTATGCGTGGTGCAGCTCATGGTGGTAGATGCGTCTTTTGCAGGCGGTGGGTAAAGCTTGTAATGGTTTTGATTAAGTTGCAGGAGAGGGATTTTGTGGCGATTGAGAGAATTATTTTTTTTGGTTTTGGCGGTGTTGAGATTACTTTGGTGTCTGCCTTCTTTGTTATTTTGGATATTTGCAACATTTGTTGGCGGGCAGGGATGTAGTCTGAGCTCGTTAACAATTGTGTGATGGGGGTGGCTTTAATGGAACCCATTTGGTAAATATTCATTTTTTGGTGTATCTCGTTGTGAGATTTTGATTGAAGGTAGAGTTCTGTTGAAGAGTTTTATGAGAAGAGAATTTGACTCAAGGTGGGGTGCCGGAGATATGTGATTTTACATCAAGGTGGAGTGTTAAATTTGGTGATATAAAATCACAAATTGATTGGAACAAATTTGCAAAGAATGGAAAGTAAATATTTTTATAATGGGAATGCATTAATTGCATTTGATGAGGGGGTATAGAAATAAATGAAGGGATTAATTTCTTCCATCTATGCTAAAGAAACGGATTGATTTACTTCCTATGTTTGCACATTTGTTGTTATGGTAATTTGCCTCCATTATATCATTAACATATGTTGGTAATTTAATTGATGACTCACATAGATTTGCACTGGCTATATATTGAGGGGTAGACTTTAGTGTAAACCCATCCTGGCTTGGAGCCAGTGATCCCCAATGGTGTCTCTTCTTATTAAACCTGATTGAGGTTTGGATATGTAAACTCTTATTTTGTAATCTCTTGTAATTCTCTCATGTGGAATAAAATCTCTCTCTGTTGAACTAGACGTACACTATCTCGAGGATAGTGGAACCAGTATAAATATTGCGTCTCTTTGTTTCTCTGCTATAGTTATTTACTATTTTGTTGATGTAATAGAATAATTGCTAACATATTAAATTGATGTACAATTGACAAATCTAGATCCTGCTTATTGTTCTTCCGCAAATGCGCAATTTTTCATAACACCATACCATTAAACGCAATCAGATTACCATTTTCATCACATTGGTTACCTGGTTGATGCCGTAAATTCTCAAAGTCATCCTTGATTACCTGATCAATCCTCTTGATTACCCACTGTGTAGTTCTGTTCATTAATCATGGCCAACGATAACAACTCATCAGCGTCAGTAAATGATTCTGCAACTCAAGGAGAAGCCACACCTGTTGATAAGTTAATCAAAACGGTTGTAAGTCCTCAATCACAACTCATTTCTGTCCAATTAGATGATAATAACTATCTGCTTTGGAAATTACAAATAGAGACTGCAGTACAAGGATACAGTTTAGAAGGTTATATTCTTGGTACTGTCAATATACCATCTAAATTCATAACCGATAAAGATAATAGGATAGTAAGCAATGAGGAATTCACAAAATATCATAGACATGATAGGCTAATCAGTTCATGGATTCTCTCACCTATAGCCACAGCATTCTACCGCAAGTAGTTGGGTGTAAATCATCTAATGAAATTTGGCTAACTTTGGAAAAAGGTTTTAATAATCAATCATACGCCAAAGTGATGCACTATAAAAGACAATTACAGAAAATCAGAAAAGAAGGAATTTCAATGAGGGATTACTTAAGTAAGATCAAATCTTTATGCGATTTATTGGATGATGCTGGTAATAAGGTACCTGAATCTGAACAAATTCTGATTATACATAATGGTTTGAGTGAAGAATACGAAGTAGTTGAAGCAATTATATCAACCCAGAAACAATTTTCATCTATGGATGATGTTCACTCCATCTTACTATCACATGAGGCAAGAATCAATAGTAAAAAGTTTCAAGAAAATGAACTGAGTATCAATTATGCTGCTAATAAAAATAAAAGTCAGAATTTCAATACCAGACCAGATCAGACCTTCCAAAGAGGTGGTACTTCAACTCGAGGCAGAGGCAGGGGAAGATGGAGCAACAACAATAACAAGCCAAAATATCAGATATGTGAACGAGTTGGCCACACTGCAATAAAATGCTATTTTAGATATAATTCAAATTATACCATTAATCAAAACAATACCAATCAGAGGGGACAAAGTGCCAGTGCAAATGTTGCACAAGTTCAAGCCTATGCTAACAGTCGATCTGATAATTCAAGAAACCTGATTAAGACAGCCAGATTAGATCATATTCAAGACGACAGCTGGTATCTGGATTCAGGAGCTACCAACCACATCACAAATAATTTGGATAATCTAAATCTTAGGAACAGAGAATATAAAGGTAAGAAGACAATTTGCATGGGAAATGGTAAATGTATTAATATCTCTTATATTGGTCATAGCAGCATCAAAGGTAAGAGACAATTATTTTTATATAATTTATTAAGGGTACCCAAAATCACAAAAAATCTTATTATTGTATCTCAATTTACAAGTGATAATGGTGTTTATTTTGAATTTTATCCCAAATATTGTTTGGTTAGAGACATTCTAACTAGTGAAATACTATTGCAAGGTGATGCTGTGAAGGGGTTATACAAGTTTAACCTCAACAATTGGAAGAATTATGATAAAATAAAACCATGTTGTAATTTATCTGATAATAGTGCAAATTGTGATAATAACACTAGTACTGATTTTGATTTGTGCAGTATGAGTAATAGAAAGTCTACTTTTGATACGTGGCACTATAAATTGGGACATCCCAGTGTTAGAATTGTTAGAAAAATACTGCATGATAATAAAGTACCTTTTGATGTTGTTAAATTGCCATATGTATATATATACTGCCAAATGGGAAAAAGCCATAAACTACCATTTGCCAATTCTAATACTCACTATGCTAAACACTTTGACCTTATTGCTGCTGACCTTTGGGGTCCAGCACCAATAAGTACAGATTTTGGGTACAAATACTACGTATCCCTAGTTGATGCACACATTAGGTATACATGGTTATATTTATTAAAGTCAAAGTCAGAAACCCGTAATATAATTATTAATTTCACAAGTATGATTGAAAATCAGTTCAATAGTACTATCAAAAAATTTCAAAGTGATGGGGGTTCGGAATTTAAATCACTTCACAATTTCTTTGAAAATAAAGGAATAATTCATCGAATCATATGTCCTTACACCTCAGAACAGAATGACATAGTTGAGAGGAAATATAGATATATTGTAGAGTCTGGATTAACATTATTGGCACAAGCATCATTACCATTAAATTTTTGGCATGAATCCTACAATTCAGTTGTTTACTTAATAAACAGAATGCCAACTAAAATATTGAATGATTCCAGTCCAATTGAAAAGTTATTTAATTTTAAACCAAACTATACTGAATTAAAAACTTTTGTATGTCTTTGTTTTCCCCATTTAAGGCCATACAACTCAAATAAACTAGACTATAGATCTAGACCAAACACTTTTTTAGGATATTGTAACAATCAGAAAGGTTACAAATGTATTGACACTTATGGTAGGATATTTATTAGTAGACATGCCATTTTTGATGAAACTATATTCCCATATTAAAAAAATAGTATTAAGACATCAAAGAAAGTCTATAGTCAAAGGACAAATATACCTGAGCTCCCAACTATAAATGATGTGGATGACAAAGATGAAGCTGAGGCTGCTGATGCTCAAGCAAACAATCAGAATGCAGTGAGTCAACAACATTATGATCATGATGAAACACATAGCCACGCCATGCAGCAACCTGAAACAAGTCATGATAATGATACAACATCAGAAACAGCAGTAAATCAAATGACAATAGAGATCAAACAGCTTTAAGTAATGACAATTCTGAACCAAATCAAGTGAATTTACCATCAAATCAACCACACAATCAGACTGGTCACCATATAATTACTAGAAGCAAGAGGAATTTTTAAACCAAAGACTTATACAGCAACAATAAATATGGATGAGCCAGAAAGCTACAATGAAGCTGCAAAAGATCAAAAGTGGATAAATGCTGTGACTGATGAGTACAATGCTCTTATAAGGAATGATACTTGGGAACTAACTAATCCTCCAAACAACAAAAATATAATTGGCTGTAGACATACAAATAAAAAGAACTCTGATGGAACTATTAACAGATATAAGGCCAGATTAGTGGTAAAGGGATTCACTCAACAATATGGTTTCGACTTTAATGAAACCTTTTCTCTTGTTGTAAAGCCATCCACAATTAGACCCATATTTACCATTGCATTAAACAATGGATGGAAAACTAAACACTTGGACGTCAATAATGCATTTCTTAATGGAGTACTAGATGAAGAAATATATATGCAACAACCACCAGGGTTTATACAAAATCCATCTCTAATATGCAAGCTAAACAAGGCAATCTATGGATTAAAGAAATCACCACGTGTTTGGTTTGAGAGATTGAAGACTGTTTTATCATCAATGGGATTCAGCTCAACTAAATCTGACTCATCTCTATTTATTAAAATTAATAAATCATCAACAGTATACATACTAATTTATGTTGATGATCTTATTATTGCAGGTAGTAACGAAGATGAGATCAGACAGTTAACTAAAAGGCTAGACAAACAGTTCTCTATCAAAAATCTTGGTGATATTTCATATTTCTAGGAATTGAAGTAAAGAGAATATCAAACTCTGAAATACATCTCTGTCAAAGGAAGTATATTTCAGAATTGTTGATTAAGTCCAAAAAGCATGAAGCTAAAGCTCAGCCTACACCAATGATATCAAATCAGCATCTATCTAAGGGGGAAGCCATAAATAATATCAAACAGTATAGAAGTGTTATAAGAGCATTGCAGTACGCAATTATAACACGACAAGATATAACCTTTAGTGTTAACAAAGTATCTCAATTCATGCAGAACCCTCATGACGAACACCGGAAGGCTGTGTAGAGGATCCTACGATATCTAAAGGGCACAATCAACTATGGGCTCACACTAAGAGCAAGCAAACAACTGAACGTAACAGCTTATACAGACTTAGATTGGGCCGCAGATGTAGATGATAGGAGGTCTGTAACAGGCTATTGCATATATGTGGGAGATAATTTAATTTTCTGGTGCTCAAAGAAACAACAAACAATATCTAGATCTAGTGCCGAGGCTGAGTACAGGAGTGTAGCAGCTACAACATCAGAAATTTTATGGTTGCAGTCTATTTTAAAGGAACTAAACTCGACACTAATGCAAAGCCAGTGATATGGTGCGACAACCAAAGTACAATTTATATGACTGCTAACCCTATACAGCATGCAAGGACGAAGCACATTGAAATCGACATTTATTTCATACGTGAACAAGTCCAGAAAGGAAATCTAGAAGTCAATCACATACCATCCTTTTATCAAAAAGCTGACATTTTAACTAAATCCTTATCAACCAAAAACTTCGTAAGACTCAGATATTAATTAAAAATAAAGGATTGAAACAACCTGATTCAAGCCCGAAGGCATGTAACTTCACCACAGGAGATGAATCAGCAAAGCTTTATCTATCTCATCGATAGTCACTGGAGAATCAACGAAGCTCATGTCAAAGGCAACTGTAGCTGATAACCTTCCATATCTACTAATCAAGGCACAATTTTGCTAGTCGCTGGAGAATCAAGGAAGCTGACATTAAAGACTGTTGTAGATGATAATGATCCATATCTACTACTCAAGTCACGATTTTGCAAAGTCACTTTTACCGATTGAAGCAATTTAGGGTTTTCCAGAAGAAACCCTAAACCTAAATTGAGGGAGGCAAATAAATGAATCGGTGAAATATGGTAGAGATAATATATATAGTCTTTTCTCTCGTGTGTAATAAATACTCCTATGTAACAAGTATTTGGGCTCAGCCCATTTACAATAAAGGTCTACATAATAGTATAAATAGATCTGCTCTCTGTACAACATTTATTATAAAAATACAACTCTTCATTTTACCTCCTGCAAACCACTTTCTTGTTATCATAACAGCCTCAAAACTTTCCAAGTAAATTCTGATTCAACTGTTCTGAATTTCAACTGCGGTGAACTGATATGTTCCATATCATAAAATATAAGATATAATGCAAGTATATATCCCATTAGGCACCCTCCCCTTACAAGCTAGCTTTTCAGGGCGAGTTCTATCTAATGAGTCGTATCAAGCATGAAGATGTACTAAGGATTTTTGAAGTGTCGCTTGACATGTATTCACTGTAAATCATTTTTGATGTCCTATGGATATAAACATAGTGAGAACAAAATAAATAGATAAAAGCTATCTTATAGCTAGGTACGATTCATTTGATGGGTAATATATAAAGAAATAACGCCAATTACTATTTAACATGAGTTGGTAAATTATGGAATCGTTTATTATTACCAATCTTCAAATATGCATGTATAGTGTAACATGCCCTTTATTAGCTAGCTAACTTACTAAGTGGTCAACCTAAAAAAATTTAGTTCACAAATTTGTATCTAACTAATGCAAATTATTCTATCTAATTAATCAAAATGAGTCATACAAATTCAAAGACATTCAAATAAATAATTCTAATTAATTTTAAATATTTTTGAGTTATATGGTTAATCATCATTCATAGAATTTGCACCAAGATTCTAGTTTATTGAACATTATAGCTTCATGGATTTATGATTGTAAAAACTTATATGAACATAGGGGAAATTCCTTTTTGGTAGGTACAATATTTTTGTGAGATTTCATGAAACATTCAATGAGAATCATTTAACATTTTGATTTTCTAGTGTATCAGAAATTAAAAAAGTGGACAGTACTTTATGTATATTACTTTATAACAAGAGTTATAGAACCTACAGTGCATGAAGAGGCACTAATTTTTTTTTAAGTGTTGCCTGAACTCATGGTAATCATTTTTGAAGGACTTGAAATACAAATCTGAACAGAACTAAATATAAAGGTGCATGCTAATTGATTTCCCTTTTCAAGCTAACTATTATATTATCAAAATAAAATCCACAAAAATTGCAACAAATAATAAATCATTGAAGAGGTACTTCTTACTAATTAGCAAATAATGAATCGGATAATATGGCAGAACTAACTACTAAAGAACTGATATATTACCTTTCAATTTTCATTGTCCAAAATTTTCATCTCCAATACCCTCTTTTCCATTTCTTTACATGTTGCTCTTTGCATTTTAATTTTCTTCACTGTTACATACATTAACTATAAATTCAAATTGTTATATGCATGAAATTTTCATTTGATATAAATTCAATTTGGCATGAAACTTTCATTTGACTATATGAACATGATTTATAAATAAAACTATCAAAGTAACGAATAAAAAATAACATATCACACGTTAGCTTTTAATAAAATAAAAAATTAATGCACACCCGCACTCATGCCTAAAACCCAAAATACATGTTAGAAAATAAATCTTCCAAACTAAGATCAAATAGTAGTTTCAGCCATAATGAATTTGCCTATAAAATCTTACAGTTTTACCTAATTCCAACTTTTACAAAATTATAAGCTTATATTAATAATATATTATTTTTTTCAACATGATGCTGGTTTTAAACTTGGCCGAGTATATTAAACTTATAGTTCACAAATAGCTATATACAGTAATAAAATACCAAGCTATGAGGAGTTAAGTTTTCAGAAAAAGAAAACAAATAGAACTATCCAAAATTTTGATTGCATTCATTTGCAGTGATTTGTTCCTTTGAACATCCTATACATAGTAAATTTGATGGTTATATCTATAAAAAACATAAAAACAACAAGCGTATAGTTTGAAATTTAGGAGAAAACTCATCATTTGAAAGCTTAATTTTAGGAATTGCGCCCAAAGGAGCGAGTATTTGAAATGCCAAAATACGAGGCGCCTCAACAATGTGAGAAGGACAAAACTTGATGAAACTGGCGAAAAAGGACAAGCGAGGTTAGTCCAATCGAATTTAAGTTCACTGGAACATAAGCGTGTGTATTTGAATGTGTAAATAATGGTGGATATAAAAAATTTTGTTCTGTAATGTTTAATTGGTTTTGATGCAAGTGAAAATCAAATTATTTGAATTTTCTTTAATGTATTTTAGTTCTGGAAGGCTGTTAGTTGTTTCCTGTTCTTTTTTTAAATGAACTGAAAGCAATAGATATTGCATGTATAAACTATAAACCACATAGCGAAGGATTTTAATTTTCAAAAACGATGGCTTATAGCCTTGTAAACTTAATGAATGTCCATTAGCAAAAGAAATTGTTTTTGATTTATATACAGTTCCATTTGTATTTTTACATTGCTCATATGAAAAACTCATCCTTAGTGAGAGCATGCAGTCAATTTGGGGATGCATGTATAAATTTTCACATGTATGGTACTATATGCTTTCAGATATACACATATTTATAATTATATGAGGCATTCAATCCTCGGATGCCCATGCGTATACTGGCATAGTCATTGGCTGATTGGGTGATAAAAACAAGAGACCAGCACAATATTATACATGAAAAAAAAAAACAACCAATCAAAAGCTGTAGATGCTTTCTCCAGATTTATATATGCAAGATAAGAAGATAATAGTATTCCCAATTTGATTATATTGTCGATGACTGAAGTAAATTAAATATTCGGTTCAATTTAAGCTTGGTTTTTTCACGGGATCGATATTTGAATAAAATTATCATTTTAATTAATGATATTTAGAAATTTATTTATTATTCGAGTTAACAATAATCAGATTTCAATTATCTATTTTGACAAATGGCGATTGAGTCTGGTTTTGTGTTAGTAACAAACTGAATGTTGATATTCATTCTAATCAATGATAATTGAATTTAATTCATCATTGTAGTTAGTGAAACTTGATTTTAATTCATTATTTTTATTAAATATTAATTGAAATGTAATAATCATTTTAGTGAATGATGTTTTGGTTCCATTAACTAGTTTAACTAATGGAGTTGATACGATTGGTCTGTTTTTAGTAAATTGCTCTGAAGGTGACATTAATTTGATTTAACGGTATGAATAGAATCATTTTTAGTTGATTAAAAAAATGATTTAAGAATAATAAACTGATTTATAAAAAGGTTTTAAATTTAAGGAATCAATTTAATCTTGATTTGTAAATAAGTAACTTCTTAATTATAAAAGATCATAAATGGGATTAATTATTTTACGAAATAATTAATATTTGCTTTGATCAAATTTAAGTATTTAAATTTGATTTATTATCCTTTTTGTATAAATTGTATCTTTTAGATCTTATAAACGATAGTTAATAGGAATGCCCTTTTTAAATAGTAGTGGTTTTGAAATTTAGTCTAAAGTGTAAGGGAAGTTGGGTTTTACCGAAATTGATGTTTTAATTTAACATTGGTTTCAACTTTTCTCTTAAATACACTTAGAATATTAATTATCTCTTTAAAACTAATATTTTAAATGATATCGTGAAAAGTGTTTTTGTTCAAATATCTAAAATGTGAAAATCAAGCACAAGTTTGAGTTCAGAAGTTTAAATGTTTTCTATACAAATATGGAAAAAAAATTCCATAAAAGATATATCTTGTATGGAAAATATTTAGTTATACTCTTGTCGAAGTACATAAACTTTCCCTTTCTCGAAGTTTGAAAACATTGTCTAGACGATGCCTAAGGGTAACACTACCGTAACTTGTCCGACTTAGTTTTAACTAAGAGATAGTAAAGGTTGGAATCGATAAATAGTGATAAGGGAAAGTGATTTAGTTTTTATATATGATCATTTTTGAATATTTCTGATAGTTGATTTAACATATATTGGTTCAACTTTCTTAAGTTGTATTGTCAAAATCAAAACGATTTATTGCTCTTTGAGCGTTGTTATCCTTTGTTGTAAATGACCGAATTCAGAAAGCGAATGGACGTCTAACTATTTGGGGTTGTTCCCATTAGGGTAATTCACATCTATTTTATGGTTGGTTTGGTTATATGCACGCAAGATGTGAAATACTCGGATATTCGGTGAAGTTGGCAGGATCCGGCTAGTACATTTCCGAGAACAGTGTAGTTCTCAAGTATATTTTAGAGGTATACTATTCGGTAAGATGGGTACACCCTCCTAGTCATGTGTTGGAAAAAATCCATTTCTATTCATTTGGTTCCAAATTTATGAGTTTTCCTATTTTACTTGCATCGGGAGAATAAATTCTTCACGATGTTTAATTATTTGTATCCATGGTGAGATTGGATGTTGTTATGATTGACTTAGTCCGTGGTTAACGGTGCAGTCCCATTTCTTTAGAAAATTTTACTTTTCCCTTGTTGGATCCAAATTCTTGGATCAATTTCTTTGTTTTCCATCGAGAAGTGTTGTATGCTCTTCTCCGTGTGTTGTTCGATTATTTCCATTTTATGGATGCTTATTCATTTATGTTATTATTGTGAGGTAAAAACCCGTTCCGTGACCAGCGGCGTGGTCTCACGGAATTATTGTATATTTCATTGTACATGAGTTTTCTCGTGTTGGTATTTCAGACTGATCCATATATTATTTTATTATAATGCTCGAATTAGACTGAACTTGTTTCCAAGTTGTCTTCTGTTGGATGTAGAACTTATAAAGTAGAGTTGGAAGTTTGCTTGTCATAGTATTTTATCTCCGCTGTATTTTATTTTACCTATCTGCATTGTAAGGTCAATACTTTAAACTGTCCAGCTTAGAATTTGTTTTTAACTCTGATGTACATTGTATCCTGGAGTGACCGTTCATCTGTCATTATATTTTTATGTTGTTATTTCCTCTGTAAGATTATGTGTTTCTTTTGTTCCTTTCTTTTTCTTTTTACCCTAACAATCTACGTTTTCGAGGATTGGGTGTTTGACATTAAAGTATAGTGGACGTAATTAGTGTCGACTTTCGATGGTCGTAAGGTGGGTAATTACACACTCATAAGGTTTTTCTTTATTTTGGGTACTTTAAATAAATTATTTTACAATAGCGTGCTAGTGCAATTGATTGTACCCTTATATATATGAGCGATATTAATAAGTTTACCATTGCCCATGCATGCACTTTGTTTACCTCTGTAGTCCCTGCTACCTAAGTTTAAGTTGCCTAAGTTGTTGGTGAGATGATTGATGGCACCTGAATCAGGATACCAACTTTCATCGAGCACCGTATCTTGGTTTGCTGTCACTTTTCTTTAAGTTCTTGTTGTTATTTTCAACCTGTAAAACTTGATCATTATGCACCTGAATCGTGTTAGCATTTGGGTTCATTTGACTGTTAGAGCTTTGACCACTTGAGTAGTTTTGGTTGGACCTAAAGTAACACTTTATTGCCGCATGCCCACTTTTTCACAGATTTGACATTTGGGTCTATCGCTGTTATTGTTATATCTTCCTCTTCCACTTGACCTGTTTGAGTAGTTTCCATGTTGGTTTGACTATTTACTTCTGTCGAATCGTCCCTTGTTCTTGCTTGTTGCAACGTAATTAATTGAGAAGTCTGATTCTTGTATTCTTGTAGCTTCAATTCTTGCTTCATGTGCAAGAAGTGTTGGGTGAACATCTTCGATTGTGCATATAACTTTTTGTGAAGATATAACTACTACATCATCATTTATGCCATTTAAGATTGTGAGAATTTGTTCATACTCTATTATTTTTTGACCAGCATTTTAAGAGTATCATACATTGTTTACTTTGCTCAGGTATCCTCTCATAGGTAAGTTTTGCATTTTGCAGCTGTTTTCTATGGTACATTATCTTGGTAGCAGATTGCGAACTAAAATTTCTTTCAACTATTACCCGTATGTCATTAGCACTCTTGCATCCAATAACTTGAGACAACAGCTTGGAACTGATTGAAGACAGTAGCCAAGAACTTGTTAACCTATATAGTCTATTGAATTTAGTGTATTACTCATTGTTGATAACTCTATTATCTCTGTCAGTTGTGAATTTTGGTGGGATTGATAGTGTCCCATGAATGAATCCTTCTAGGCCATATCATTGAATTGCAATCTCCATATGCAACTTCCAAATCTTCCTTTAATTTGACAGTGATGAGTTGATTTTGTAGGTGTTAGAATAATTGATATTTGTTATTTATGTTAATATATATATATTACATATGGTAATATATATATATATATATATATTAATGATAGAAGACTTGATATCTGTTATTTATGTTAATATATATGTATATATATATATTAATGATAGAATATTTGATATCTGTTATTTATGTTAATATATATATATTACATATGGTAATATATATATTATTTATGTTAATGTTTATTTGATTGCAATAATTCCTATAAACATTTGCAGCCCTAAACTCCTATATAAAGGGGCTGGGAATAATGAAATAGTCAGGAAATTGAATTCCTTCATGGTATTAGAGCAGGTTTCGAATATCTAAACATGTGCTCTTCCATCCTCCTCTTTTTTTCAACCATTTTTTTTGTTAAATCACCACAAATGGCTGAATCCTCCAAATATCACCCTGCTCTAACCATTACTAATGTCAAATCCCTCATATCGATTACATTAGACAATGAACATGGCATGTACCATTCTTGGACAACATTATTTATTGTTCTTGTTCGAGTTCACGACCTCTACCATCACATCGTACCACCAACCAAAGAAGACGCCCAGTTTGCCTACGAGGCTGTCAAATCCGTAGACCTATCCCTGTGGAAACGACTTGATGTTGTTGTCCTTCAATGGATATACAGTACAATCTCCTCCAACCTGCTTCATGTCATTCTCCTTCGCAACGATACAACTGAGGGTGCATGGAAACGACTTGAAGTCATGTTCCAAGACAACAAAGCTTTAAGGGCAACTCATCTTGAAGAAGAACTTGCAATAGCTGATTTTAAACAATTTAATTCAATTGACAAATTTTACACCCGCCTTAAATCATTGGCGGATAGATTAGCGAATGCCGGTGCCCCGATGACTAATAGCAAGCTTGTATTGTGTCTCATGGGAGCCTTGCTAGAAGAATATGCCGGCACCATGGATTACATTCAAAACCAAGATCCCTTACCCCCCCTCCCCCCGCCCCTTTGAGAGCTACCGAACCCACCTCAAGATGGTCGAATGAACAATTAAAAATCGTTTGGCAAAAAGAGAATGGTGGAATTACTGGTGGTGGTGCTACGCTGTTGGCTGGAACTCCTACAAACCCAGAGAATTCAAACACCAACCCCACCCAAAGTTCCCATAATAACAAAATAAGAAATAACAATAATGCTAAAACTAATGGTAGGGGAAGGGAAAACAAACTGGTGCATCCAGTCACATGCCAGGTCAGCAACCTAGTCATCATCAATGGTCCCCACACCCTCCACCACGTTGATAGCAATGGCAAAATCAATTTGAATCTTGTGGAGAAACGTTTAGCCCAATGGTTAAACCAGTAACCATACGAGCAGTTCTTAGTATCGCTCTTTCAAAATCTTGGCCCATTCATTAGCTGGATGTCAAGAATGCCTTTTTACATGGTCATCTTAATGAGACTGTTTATATGCATCAGACCACGGGGTTTCAAGACAAGAGACAAGCAGTTTATGTTGTTTGCTAAAAAATATCTAAAATGGTTTAAAACAAGCTCCTCGGGCTTGGTATCAGCGATTTGCAGACTTCGTTGCATCCATTGGATTTACTTATAGTAAATCTGACAACTCTTCGTTCATTTATAGAAAAGGTTCGGATATGACATATATATTGTTGTATGTTGATGACATAATTCTTATTGTTTCTTCAAATCATTTGCGTAATTCTTTCATTACTCTTTTGAGTTCAGAATTTGCTATGAAGGATCTTGGTCAATTAAGTTTTTTTAGGTATTGTTGTTACTCGTCTTGCAAATGGTCTATTTCTATCTCAGAAAAAGTATGCTGCAGATATCATTGACAAAACTGGAATGTCTAACTATAGTCCTTACCTTACTCCCGTTGACACTAAATCTAAACTTAGTGCTACTAAAGATTCCCCGTATGAGGATGCTACTAAGTATCGTCGTCTTGTTGGTGCTTTTCGGTATCTTAACTTCACATGGCCTGATATTTCTTATGCAATATAATAGATATGCCTTCATATGCATGATCCAAAAGTTGAGCACATGACTGCTCTCAAGCGCATCTTGCGCTATATTCAGGGTATATTATCTTATGGTTTGCATCTGTATAAGTTTTCTTTTGACAAACTCATCGCCTATACAGATGCTGATTGGGGTGGATGCCCCGATACTAGACGCTCCAACTTAGGTTATTGTTTATTTCTTGGAGATAATCTTATTTCTTGGTCCTCTAAACGTCAGCCCACATTGTCTTGTTCTAGTGCAGAAGCTGAGTATGGAGGAGTTGCTAATGTCGTCTCTGACTCCTGTTGGATCAGAAATTTGTTATTAGAGTTGCATGTTCCCATTCAGAAAGCCACCCTGGTTGATTTTGACAATATAAGTGCGATCTACTTATCTGGTAATCCAGTTCAGCATCAACGACAAAGAACACAATGATTTCCGATAGCAAAAAAAACGTTGGCGGCAGTCGCTAGCTGTCGCAATTTAATTCGTTACCAACAAGAAAAACAACGGGAAAAGCGAATGCTCCGTCGCTTAATTTGCAACAGCTTGCAATAACAAATTGTCCATGTGACATCATACACGGCAGGTAGTTTGTTTCCCAAGGAGCCGCAATAAGGTGTTACAAACCATTGCAAATAAATTGTCGCAAAGCCGTCGCAAATCTGGAACATAATTTATTGTGCTATACAGCTATTCCTTTCCCTCAATCCATACAAGAGCAGTACCATTCAAATATCAGTCCAGTATATTCAATACTGACTACCACACCACTATCATTCCATCAATTCACCAATACTCATCAATAATCTATTCACCAAATCATAATATATCAAAAAAATAACTAAATTCTAAACACCATCATAACATATCATCGTCATACATCCAAAACACAATACCATCGTCACATATCGTCGTACCATCATCACATATCATCGTCGTATATATCCAAACACACCATATCATCGTCACATATCATTGTACGTGCATCTAGCATATAAAAAACGAAGTATATGTACATACCCAATCATAAGAACAATCAAACTAATCTTCCTCATTGTCGTCGTCTTCTTCTTCGCCTTTGCCTTCAGCAACAGCATCTCCCTCCCCAGGCATCGAGTCATGCTCCGGATAGTACGCTGCAATGCGATTGTCTGTTTGCTGGGCCAGTTGGCTTCTTCGCCAATCATTCATCTCATCCAACTGCTGCTGCATTCGAGCTACAATCTCTTCCTCCATGAACCTCCTGTAACCTCATTGAAATGCAATAGCCTGCGAAATAATCCAAATTCACATTAAAGTTAATAATTCAATTTATATTCATGATGTTATGTTATAAGTCTAAAAAAGGTTTACCTCCTGAATCCCGAAGTCATATCACCTCTTACGAGTATGCAGATGATTAACATAGAAATGTGTTTATTTTATGATCTTATATCTTATCTTTTGTATATAAATAAATATTACTTGGATATTGTTTTGTCACTTTTACAGATATTCCAACCCAGCCCGCATGCAACCAGAAAAGTAGAGAAATGGAGATCAGATTTCTATATATTTACATTTTGAAGAATTGTAGATGAAGATCTCACATCTAGTTGTTGTTGGACAAGAAAATGATTGATAAAAAGGCTATGCACATCTCAAATTAAAGGAGGCTTGCAAGAGAAAAGGAAAAAGGCCTAGAACTTGTTCCAAATGACAAAAGGCCTAAAACTTACTTGAAATAGCTAGGCCCATTTGTAATTAGGGTTATGGTTTGGTTATCTCCTACAAATACCCTTGTAATATCATTGTAGCCACCATTCTATTTTCTATCTTCTTCTACATTAACAAAGTTCTTCGTTTTATTTTCTGCAATTTTCTATTTCTTAGCAACTAGTGCCATCTACACAATTAGATTTGGTAGAGTACTAGTTGTATTTTACATTTATCTTCATTAGTGATTGACCGTCTGATTAGATTCAGCGGTAATCCTAATTTTAATTCCTGTTTCTTATTTCAATTTCTGCAGTTTTAATTTCTGTTCTTTTTATTGCGTTCTTAGGTCATATTGGATTGAATATAGATTTGATTAGATTCAGATCTGTATCAATTCAATAATAGTTTGATTGTTTTTCAAAATCAATCCCCAAGCTTCGTCTAACTCGCCCAAGAAATTATTTAAATAATTTGATTTAATTTGCCTCCCTGTGATTCGACTGTATACTACACGATCTGTGCGCTTGCAGTATTATTTCATAAATCGCGCTTTTCTAGTTCAGGGGAAGCGACGATCAGCGGATCAATAACAAAATCCCATATACGATCGGACTCTGCAACCATAAGCTCCTTTCGTCCACTAGTTGCGTCACTCTAGCCGACTTTGCGTCATGTCTCGCCTACGATATCAATATAATTTTAACACAAATGTTATATAATTTATATATTGTGATATGAACGAATATGAAACATTTTAATTACGGATAAGCATATTTACCGTTACACCCGCAGCCTTGTTGTTCATCCAATCATACGTAACGTTCCCTTCTTCATCATGTATGCTTCACCGCATGTATGTCTGAAAACATTTGTCGTCGGAGGCTCCCTTCCTAACTTTGCGACCTGAGTATATATATAGTAATAAAATTATTGAAAATAAGAATGAATGGTATACACTACATTTTTACGTGAATGTAACACCCCACCTCCGCCAATGCACTCTTGCAAGAGCACTGGCTTTAGGGGGCGTTAAACGAGGTAAACATGCATGCAGATATCACAAGACAGAACATATAAGTAAAAACAGAGTAAATAAAGCAGCGGATAAAACTAACATTTCAAAACCATAGTCAAGTTACATCAAAGTACTTGGTCATTATTTTCCACAAAACATAGTCTAGGAACATCAACTGAAATCTGGAAAGAAAATCATAAAGTAACTATCCCCAAGGTAGAATAAAGCCATAGCGAGCTCAAGTCCAAACCGTACGTGAGCTATCCAGAAAAGCAGCTAAAGATCCAGCTAGGTACCAGTGTTCCCACCCTGCAAACCTGGGGGAGGGGGGAATGGAAGAAAAGAGGCGAAAGAAAACGGGTCAGTCAAGACTGGTAAGTCCTATCTACTATTAGTATAAAAACTAATAAAGTTAACTGGACATGTAAAGCAGAGATGGAACATAGGGTGATAACTGGCATGGTGAAAAGGTAGATCAAGTGTGGCATCGCATATACAAGGTTAAGTTGCACCAAGTGTGTACTAGTAATCCAGGTCAAGTAGAAACAAGAAATGATCCCTTGGCCCAATCTTGGCCCAATATCCCGAGGTGACCTAGATCAAGGTCCAACAACACGGTCTAGTCGATCGGCTCCCTAAAAGCCTAACTCGTCAAGTGTCGGTGTCATACGGCACAATTACGAAGTGTAGTCAAACTGTGCTAGGTCCACCCTAGGGTGTATCAAGCCCTAGGGTGCCAACCACGGACACAAATCAAGCACGCACAGTCTAAACCTACGGGTTCCCGTGTCTGCTTTTTCAACTCCGGACTATGTGCACGACCATAGTCCGCCTGAACCTACACCGGCGCACCTACTCAGCCGTCGTTTTGGTCGCTTACATATCAGCCCAGTAATCGTGCCCCACCCCACCCTAGTCCCTAGGGTATCATGATACAATCAAGAGGGTTACTAGTGAAAAGGACCACGTAACTAGGGTTTCTAACGGGTTAAATGTGGTTAACCCTACCCAATCAAGTTGGTTAAGTGTACCCAAGGTTCATGATTTAACCCTGTCAACCCATCGTGTTTAATTGGTTAAGTATTCAAGTGGTCCATGACTTAACCCTATCATGTGGCATTAATTAATTTAATGCACCCAACCTCTCACATTAGACCTTGTTGTGGTTACTAGTTAAGCCGGGTGGGTCCGGATAGCTTTACACCACAACTTGGTCTAACCTCGGGTTTCAAGTGCGACATGACCAACTACTCACATTGGGTCCTATTGCTTGTAGCCACTAGTTAAGCCGGTCGGTTCCGTGTAGATTTATGCTACAAACTCAACCCAACCTCGAGTTGGCCATTCTCATGTTTTCTAGAAGTCATGTCCAAGTTCATGTTTCAAGCATAATCACATGTCATTTTCATGTCATCTTTTGAAGTCATGTTTTTATTTTAGTTTACCCATAACGTAACCCCATCGCATGTAAGCTCGCATAAACACAAATAGATCTCAAAGGGGGAAACTTAGAAACATGACATAATTAATGAGGTTTGGGCCATAAGTTAAACATGGTGGCATATGAGGCAAATGTGTTCATAAACTTGCATATTACATTGTGGGCCCCAAAACATGCATAATATCAACTTTAGCAAAATAGACGAAACATGGTCATAAATGACATAGGATGATAGCAAGTGATTCGCATATAACATCATATGCAAGATAACACAAGGTTTATAAGAGTTTCTATGTTGCTTCCATGTTGCTTCTATGCAACATTTTCAAATCAAGCTCATAGCTTTCTATGCACAAAGTCAAGGTGGTAGCTTTATAAACATGCATAGAATAAGCCTATGCATAACATGATAGAATCAAAGCTCATAGCTTTCTATGCACAAAGTCAAGGTGATAGCTTTACAACCATGCATAGAATATATTTATGCATAACATGATAGGAGCAAAGCACATATCATACTTAGGCCCAAACTCAACTTGCAACATGTCATATTTAACTTCATAGTTAGAATCTAAGAGTAGTATAGGGCTTACAATGCTATGAAGACTTATAAAATATAAATAAGATTGAGACGAAGCCACTAGCAACTCTAAAGACCCCCAAATAGCAAGCTTCAATGAAAACCCTTGAGAATTTAGAAGAAGATCCTTGCTTTGGTGAAGAAAGATTGAATTTGGCCTTAGAAACTCTCAAACAAGCTTAGGAACTCTCATATGAATGAAGATGGAGCCTATGACAAGAGGGTGGAGGCCATGATTAAACATTTTGGCATAGTTTAGTTGTAGGATTGATTTATGATGACTTAGGCTAGGTATTAGGGTCTTTTTATAGGTGATTAGGTTAGTTTAGACCATAGGATTAACCCTAATTCAGATCTGGGCCATCAATTCACGTCACTAGCCTCCAAACATGTCTTGAGAAACAAGTCAGGTGCACCCAGCCCAGACTGGCCGACCACCCAAGTCGACAGGGGTGTCGACTGGGCTGTCGACACAGCCTTGGGTGTGTCGACTCCCAAGTCGACACCCCTGTCGACTTGGGGAGTGGCGGGGTCTTTTCCCGCCTACCTGCCCAGCTGAATTTGAAATATGTTTTTAAATTTAAATTTTGTGAAAACTTCCATGGGCCTTAACTGGGTCATAAGGACTCCGATTTTCGAAAACTCGGACTCTATTTCGCGTATTTTTCCGAGACGAACGCAATGGCACAGCCCGTTACCCTTGATTCAGATTTTGTCATTGAATTCTGCCTTGATTTATGTTATAACTTGTTATTCAAAATATGGGTTGTTACATCCTCCCCACCTTAAAGGATTTCGTCCCCGAAATCTCTAAGTTAGGAAGAACGTATCCTATCATCCATCTACTCAAAACATCATCCACGTGCAATCAATGTCCTTATCAAATTCTAAATGCTGTATGATTATATGCAAAAGTGTGTGTATATGTACTTATCTAATGCGAAAATCAGGCGGTTACTGGTCCAGTAGACCCCCTTAATGCAAAGTATGTTAGTGAAATGAGTCTATATGTATGCAAAATCCTAACATAATTTATAATCTCTACATGAGTGCACATAACATTCATCCATATGCAACATCCGCGTGATAGCATAACAAGTTTCATCCATGAATAAGTATCAGCACTCATGCATATGAAATATGTAAGTGTGTGAGCCGATCTTAGTGCCTAATGTGTATCATGCGTCCACGAGTATCCACTTGCAAACACTTGCAACCACTTGCAAACATCAAGCATAACATGTTTCAAATACATGTTTCATCCAAAAGGTTTCTACCTAAGGTTCTCCTGACAAGGTTAACGAGATAACAAGATAAGCAAGATAAACATGGATAGCAAAAAGGAAGATATGTTAAAAAGAAAAAGAGGTCGAGAATGTACCCTCAAAAAGAAATGGATAAAGCCCACGCATCTTCTCCTCGGTTTCCCAAGTTGCATCCTCTTCGGCTTCACTCCACTGAACCTTCACCAATTTGATTTCTCGATTTTTTAGCTTCTTGATCTCCGTTCCCAAGATACGAATCAGAGCCCTCCTCAAGGTTGCCTCTTTCTCTACCTCCACGTCTTCAAGAATGCTTGGTTCAACCACCTCAACGGACTCATGTAGGCACTTTCGGAGATGCGAGACATGAAGACATTATGGACTCCGGCTAGCTTTTCGGGCAATCCCACCTGATAAGCCATCTTCCCAATTCTTTCTATGATAGGGAAAGGTCCTACGAACCTTGGTGCCAGCTTCCCAACTGCTCCAAAACGAACCACATTACGCAGAGGAGAAACCTTCACGAAAACCATATCCCCAACTTCGAATTCCAAATTTGTCCTTCGCTTGTCAGCATAGGATTTCTGTCTGTCTTGGGCCGCTTTCATCCGTCTTCTCACTAATTCAACTTTCTCGGATGTGTCCCGTATCATATCGGGCCCAAGTATAAGCCTATCCGTTGTCTCCCTCCAACAAGATGGTGATCTACACGGCCTCCCATACAGAGCTTCAAATGGTGCCATCCCTATGCTAGCTTGGTAGCTATTATTATAGGCAAACTCTACAAGAGGAAGGTGGTCTTCCCAAGTACCACCAAAGTCAAGAACACAAAGCCTCAAAAGATCTTCTAGCACTCTATTCACCCTTTCGGTTTGGCCATCCGTCTGGGGGTGATAGGCTGTACTCAGATTCAATCGCGTACCCATCGCTTCTTGCAAACTATTCTAGAACTGGCTAGTGAAAATTGGGTCACGATCGCTAACTATGCTAGAAGGAACTCCATGCAACCGCACTATCTCTCGGAGATAAATAGATGCTAGCCATGATGCGGTCCTCTTTCTCTTTACCGGAATGAAATGAGCACTCTTCGTAAGTCTGTCAACTATGACCCATATGCTCGTATTCCCTTTCCTTGACCTAGGCAATCCATCCACAAAATCCATAGAAATACTTTCCCACTTCCATTGCGGGACCTCCAATGGATGTAATAGCCCACCGGATTTCTTCGACTCGGCTTTCACTTGTTGGCACACCATGCACTTTGAAACATACCCTGCCACATCCTTCTTCATTCCAGCCCAAAAGAAAATGCGCTTCATATTCCTATACATCTTATCTCCTCCAGGATGTATAGTCATCTTCGAGTGATGCGCTTCTTCGAGAATTTTATGCACCAAGTCTCCTACTTGTGGAACGCATAGCCTTCCATCACGCCTTAGCCAACCCTTGTCATCAATAGTATATCTAGCAAGGTGACTAGACGTCTCACCACGAATCAACTTGTCCATGACCACGACAATCTGCGGGTCTCCTTTCTGCGAAGCCCCAACTTGATCAAGAAGTATAGGCCTAAGCTCAAGGGATGCTAACGAACCCGTCATCGACTCAACAGCCGTTGTGAAATCAAAGGTTGCCAAGAACTCTAGGCTCCTCATCTCAACAAACAAGGGACTCAAAGTCAACCTACTTCTGCTTAGTGCATCTGCCACAACATTACCCATGCCAGGGGTATAAGCTATCTCGAAGTCATAAAACGCCAAGAATTCCATCCACCTTTGCTGCCTTAGATTCAGATCTTTCTGCGAGAAGAGGTACTTGAGCGACTTGTGATCAGTATATAACTCAAACCTTTCGCCTAGAAGATAATGGCGCCAGGATTTGAGTGCAAAGACGATCGCTGCCAACTCCAAATCATGAGTGGGATAGTTCTTCTCATGAACTTTAAGTTGCCTACCCCCATAACATATCACTCTTCCTTCCTGCATCAGAACAGCACCTAAACCCGTGCCACATGCATCGGTGTACACGGTAAACATCTTACCGCCATCAGGTAATGCCAAAACTGGAGCTGTAGTAAGGGCCCTCTTGAGCCTTTGAAAAGAAAGCTCACACTCTAAGTCCCATGCAAAGACTAAGTTCTTCTTCGTCAACTTAGTAAGAGGGGCTGAAATCTTAGCGAAGTCCTTGATGAACTTCCTATAGTAGCCCGCCAGACCGAGAAAGCTTCTTACTTCGGTTGCATTCCTAGGAGTCTTCCAGTCTTGAACTGCAACCACTTTCGCGGGATCCACCGCTATGCCTTGCTTAGAAACTATATGTCCAAGAAACTGAACTTCCTTTCTCCAGAAATGGCATTTGGAGAACTTGGCTTTCAACTGATGAGCTCTAAGCGTATCCATCACTTCCTTGAGATGTCTGGCATGTTCTTCCTCATCCTTTGAGAAGATCAGAATATCGTCCACGAAGACAACCACGAACTTGTTAAGGAACTCCCTGAACACCCTACTCATCAAATCTACGAAGTAGGCGGGTGCATTAGTCAAACCGAATGGCATGACAAGCCATTCAAAGAATCCATCTGGAGTCCTAAACGCAGTCTTATCAATACTATCCTCAGCCACTCTAAGCTGATGGAATCCGGTGGCTAGATCGAGCTGAGAGAAAACAGAAGCACCAACAAGCTGGTCAAAGAGATCATCAATCCTTGGTAATGGGTGCCTATTCTTCTTTGTCAGCTTGTTCAACTCTCGATAATCAACACATAGACGAAGCGAACCATCCTCCTTAGTAACGAATACCACAGGAGCACCCCATTCATAAATGCTTTGCCTAATAAAAATTTTCTCAAGCAACTCCTTGATTTGCTTACTGAGCTCTCTTCTTTCTCGCGGGGCCATGTGCCTAACGGGCAATGATACTGGCTTGGCATTATCAACCAGATAAATGTGAAAGTCTATCTCTTGTTTAGGGGGTAACCCCTTAACCTCTTCAAAGACATCAGGATATTCTCGGACCACCCTTACAGATTGCAGATCATTGATGGACGAGTCAAGAGATTCAAGATAACATAACATGACGAGATCCAGCGGGTTGCAAGAAATCTCTAGGGTATTACCGAGGCGAGTCATGAGCCTCACCACCCTATGCTCACAATCGAGAATGGCTCCATAACTGGACAACCAATCCATGCCCAAGATCAACCCGTATCCCGTGAATCCGAGAACATAAGCATTACACGTGAATTCTACGGTCAAGATAGGAATCTTCAAATCCACACAAATCATAGATAGATGGGCGGAACCCCTAATTGGATTTGAAACACTAACGGGATCCTCAACTGGACTAGTACTTAGGAGCAAACTTTCAACAATGTCAGCAGAAATAAAGGTATGCGATGCGCCAGAATCAAATAAGGTGCGAACTGGATAATCAGAAATATAAACAAGACTTTCTACAGAAATACTACCTCGGTCCTGAACTGGAGCAGTGTTGAGAGCATGCACTTGCCCTCCAGAAGGTCCTGCACGCTGAGTCTGCCCTTGCCCTTGTCCTTGCTTCTTGGGGCAATCCTTGCTAAGATGTCCAGGCTCTCCACAGTGAAAGCATTTGCCCAACTTCCTCTTCTTCTTTCTGCAATCTTTGGCTATGTGCCCAACAATCCCACAGAAGTTGCATTTTCTTGGGTCCTTTGCCTTGTTGTTGTTGGCCTTATTGCCCTTGTTGTTCTTGTTGTTCTTGTTGTTCTGATTGCTCTGATTTCCTCCCCACTTGGAGTCCGTCTTCTTGGTTTGAGTCTCATTAGGCTTGACTTCCTTCTTGCCATTCTTATCGTCTCCTTGAAGCAATGCCATGTCCACTAGGCCTTCAAAGGTGGCCCTCATGGGTATATGAGACAGGGCTAAACCTTGTAATGGCTCATTCAACCCTCGTGCAAAGCGTAAAGCCTTCTTCTGGGGAGTATTAACCATATCCAAACCGAATCGAGCAAGCTGGATAAACTTATTCACATACTCCCTCACTGTCATGTCCCCTTGCTTCAAAGAGATAAACTTCTCCAATTCCAGATTTGCCTCAGCAGATGATAGAAACTTAAGCCCAAACCTCGTCCTAAAGTCGGCCCAAGTCTCGATAGGCCTAGTAGCATTGGTGACCTCCCACCAATAAGCAGCTTCTTCTTTCAATAGCCATGCTGCCAATAGAACTTTTCTACGGTCTTCCACATCAAAGATGGCGAAAAGATCTTCAGTTTCTTTCAACCAATTTCTCGCCTCCACAAAAGTCTCTGTCCCAATAAAATTCTTGCCACCCATTGCCTTAAAATCTTTGCAAACCTTTGCGAAGTCTGCTTGTGGATGCTGAGGAGGAGGAGGAGGGGGAACCTCAGTTATGGTGGGGGTATTTGCTGGGCCCGCATCGTTGGCCCTAGCTTCCAAGTACCTCCGAAACCATCCGGGAATGGTCACTCCCCCGGGAAGGTTAAGATCGGCCATGCTGAAAAAGGAAAAGATAGATTAAGAACGAGGGAACAAAGGATAGTGCTAATGGCTTTTGGGGAATAACCTTTTAAAACAAACTAGACTTTTCTTGGAAACTACTTAAGTGGTTTTGAAAATAGTTTTCCAAAAAGGTAAGTTTTAAAAACACTTTTTTTTGCTCAAATCTTGTAAACCTTATGCTCTGATACCAAATGTAACACCCCATCTCCGCCAATACACTCTTGCAAGAGCACTGGCTTCAGGGGCGTTACACGAGGTAAACATGCATGCAGATATCACAAGACAGAACATATAAGTAAAAACAGAGTAAATAAAGCAGCGAATAAAACTAACATTTCAAAATCATAGTCAAGTTACATCAAAGTACTTGGTCATTATTTTCCACAAAACATAGTCTAGGAACATCAACTGAAAACTGGAAAGAAAATCATAAAGTATCTATCCCCAAGGTAGAATAAAGCCATAGAGAGCTCAAGTCCAAACCGTACGTGAGCTATCCAGAAAAGCAGCTAAAGATCCAGCTAGGTACCAGTGTTCCCACCCTGCAAACCTGGGGGGGGGGAACGGAAGAAAAGAGGCGAAAGAAAACGGGTCAGTCAAAAAGACTGGTAAGTCCTATCTACTATTAGTATAAAAACTAATAAAGTTAACTGGACATGTAAAGCAGAGATGAAACATAGGGTGATAACTGGCATGGTGAAAAGGTAGATCAAGTGTGGCATCGCATATAAAAGGTTAAGTTGCACCAAGTGTGTACTAGTAATCCAGGTCAAGTAGAAACAAGAAATGATCCCTTGGCCCAATCTTGGCCCAATATCCCGAGGTGACCTAGATCAAGGTCCAACAACACGGTCTAGTCGATCGGCTCCCTAAAAGCCTAACTCGTCAAGTGTCGGTGTCATACGGCCCAATCACGAAGTGTAGTCAAACTGTGCTAGGTCCACCCTAGGGTGTATCAAGCCCTAGGGTGCCAACCACGGACACAAATCAAGCACGCACAGTCTAAACCTACGGGTGCCCGTGTCTGCTTTTTCAACTCCGGACTATGTGCACGACCATAGTCCGCCTGAACCTACACCGGCGCACCTACTCAGCCGTCGTTTTGGTCGCTTACATATCAGCCCAGTAATCGTGCCCCACCCTAGCCTAGTCCCTAGGGTATCATGATACAATCAAGAGGGTTACTGGTGAAAAGGACCACGTAGCTAGGGTTTCTAACGGGTTAAATGTGGTTAACCCTACCCAATCAAGTTGGTTAAGTGTACCCAAGGTTCATGACTTAACCCTGTCAACCCATCGTGTTTAATTGGTTAAGTATTCAAGTGGTCCATGACTTAACCCTATCATGTGGCATTAATTAATTTAATGCACCCAACCTCTCACATTAGACCTTGTTGTGGTTACTAGTTAAGCCGGGCGGGTCCGGGTAGCTTTACACCACAACTTGGTCTAACCTCGGGTTTCAAGTGCGACATGACCAACTACTCACATTGGGTCCTATTGCTTGTAGCCACTAGTTAAGCCGGTCGGTTCCGGGTAGATTTATGCTACAAACTCAACCCAACCTCGAGTTGGCCATTCTCATGTTTTCTAGAAGTCATGTCCAATTTCATGTTCATGTTTCAAGCATAATCACATGTCATATTTCATGTCATCTGTTCAAGTCATGTTTTTATTTTAGTTTACCCATAGCGTAACTCCATCGCATGTAAGCTCGCATAAACACAAATAGATCTCAAAGGGGGAAACTTAGAAACATGACATAATTAATGAGGTTTGGGCCACAAGTTAACATGGTGGCATATGAGGCAAATGTGTTCATAAACTTGCATATTACATTGTGGGCCCCAAAACATGCATAATATCAACTTTAGCAAAATAGACGAAACATGGTCATAAATGACATAGGATGATAGCAAGTGATTCGCATATAACATCATATACAAGATAACACAAGGTTTATGAGAGTTTCTATGTTGCTTCTATGCAACATTTTCAAATCAAGCTCATAGCTTTCTATGCACAAAGTCAAGGTGGTAGCATTATAAACATGCATAGAATAAGCCTATGCATAACATGATAGAATCAAAGCTCATAGCTTTCTATGCACAAAGTCAAGGTGATAGCTTTACAACCATGCATAGAATATATTTATGCATAACATGATAGGATCAAAGCACATATCATACTTAGGCCCAAACTCAACTTGCAACATGTCATATTTAACTTCATAGTTAGAATCTAAGAGTAGTAGTATAGGGCTTACAATGCTATGAAGACTTATAAAATATAAATAAGATTGAGACGAAGCCACTAGCAACTCTAAAGACCCCCAAATAGCAAGCTTCAATGAAAACCCTTGAGAAATTAGAAGAAGATCCTTGCTTTGGTGAAGAAAGATTGAACTTTGGCCTTAGAAACTCTCAAACAAGCTTAGGAACTCTCATATGAATGAAGATGGAGGCTATGACAAGAGGGTGGAGGCCATGATTAAACATTTTGGCATAGTTTAGTTGTAGGATTGATTTATGATGACTTAGGCTAGGTATTAGGGTCTTTTTATAGGTGATTAGGTTAGTTTAGACCATAGGATTAACCCTAATTCAGATATGGGCCATCAATTCACGTCACTAGCCTCCAAACATGTCTTGAGAAACAAGTCAGGTGCACCCAGCCCAGACTGGCCGACCACCCAAGTCGACAGGGGTGTCGACTGGGCAATCGACACAGCCTTGGGTGTGTCGACTCCCAAGTCGACACCCCTGTCGACTTGGGGAATGGCGGGGTCTTTTCCCGCCTACCTGCCCAGCTGAATTTGAAATCTGTTTTTAAATTTAAATTTTCTGAAAACTTCCATGGGCCTTAACTGGGTCATACGGACTCCGATTTTCGAAAACTCGGACTCTATTTCGCGTATTTTTCCGAGACGAACGCAATGGCATAGCTCGTTTCCCTTGATTCGGATTTTATCATTGAGTTCTGCCTTGATTTATGTTATAACTTGTTATTCAA
Source organism: Allium sativum (assembly GCA_030737875.1). Lineage (NCBI taxonomy): Eukaryota > Viridiplantae > Streptophyta > Magnoliopsida > Asparagales > Amaryllidaceae > Allium > Allium sativum. Next base: position 588,207,850 of record CM060918.1, on the reverse strand, counting down.
AATATGGGTTGTTACAGTGAACATATGCTAAAAATATTGAAAATTTATACCAATTCTCTTCTATGTTGTTGGAATGATTTTGAGCCACCGCGGTGTAAGAATGGATTCTTAACTCTATTTGCCTTATTTCTGGCTGTTACTTCCTATTAAATTTGATACGCGATTAATTAAAATACTGCAACCAACATATGTGTGAATATTTTCATTATATCTTACTTTAGCTGCTTCCATATTCCAATATACTAGAAATGCTGGCCAAACATCGTCACTCATCCACGGAGGTTTTTTACCATATGTCTTTGCTCTTGAAATTGCCTCTCGATAATTTCTACGCATCTTCATATTCCAATGAGTCAAAAAAACTTTCATGCCATGCGGCTCCATACGTACAACAACCTGCATATTAAATTTATTTTGAATTATCTACAGTATATAATAATTTTCGATAATAATATTAAAAAATACTTACCAATAAATCAGCTAGAATGACGTTCTTGATATGGGGTGGTATACTATCCTAATGCGGCCAAACCCTAGACATTCTGCTCCTGTAAGACTCTCTCGTTACCTCTAGAATGAAATCTGTTGGCTCAACCACAAAGCCTCTGTGTACATGTTGACATAGACATTTCATATATTTTAAATAATGTAAATTGAAATAAATTTGATATTTACCCCGCACTCTTCGGAACAATCTCTGCAACTTGGCGTAGATCTGGCTTCAAGCTGCTCGGACCTGCTCCTGATGTAGGAGATCGTGAAGGAGTCAGTTGAGACGTACTCCTCGATCGTCTTTGATCTGACATATCTATCACAATCATATAATGCATACAAAATAATTTGAATTATTAACATTAGTCATCATTATCATTACATAAATCGTACATGAGAAGAACAATGCATAACTCTTCATAATGCATAACATATATAGTCATCATTATCATTACACAAATCAGAGTAGTAAAGAACGTCAGTAAATTCATAGTTAAGAACAGTCATCATCATTATTATTACATAACTCAGAATAGTACATAACGAACATAGTACATAGCTCATAATTGTACATAACATCAGTCTTCATCATCTTCTGATCCAGACTCAGTTTCATACTCTATATCATTCTCTTTAGTACTTACAAAAGCATTTACTAATACATTTGCTTCATCATTCAACAACCCTGCATCAGGGTCATCAGCTATTATTATTTCAGTATTTGGCTCAAGATCCACTTGATACGTTGCTTCGTATGGAATATTATTTCCATCAAATGTAAATCTTGTCTTTATTTTAAAAACAACAAACCAATCTGTTTTATCTTTTTTTAACGATGGATACGGAGCAAAATAGACTTGTAATGCTTGCTTAGGTAACACGAAAGGATCATACTTATCGTAATGCGATGATTGCCTTATTTCAATTAGCTTATAATCTTTGCGCACGTTAATTCCAGAATCAGGAACATTGCTAAACCAGTTGCATTTGAATAGAAAATTTTTCTCTACGGGATGTATATAATATGTCAACTCTAAAAGCTTATGTTAAGACGCCATAAAAATCTTTTATATGCTCCTCTGGATCATCACTACCTTTGATAAATACACCGCTGTTATATGTTAATTTTTCAGCTTCGTAATCATTGGTGTTGAATTTAAATTCATTGACGAAGTATATTGGATAAGTTTTGACATTTCTTTTTTGCTTCGATAGCAATATGTCGTAATCCTTCGTTTAACAACACAGTTTTTGGGATCATGAACATAGGCTAAAAAAACATCCGACAAATTTTTTATTGAGATCACCAGATGGATTTCTGATTCGTATTTGCTGCAAATATGTGTTATGTTCCTTTTTTATTAATATATATAATTGAATTGTACATGAATTTAGTATTACCTAACAAATGGTGCAACTTCCACACAATTTAAAAGAACATGTGTGTGCCACATGGTAATCTTTATCACTTAATCATATTTCCATACATTTTCCAGCAGGTCTTCCGTGTTGTCTAAAAATAGATAACATTGTTTGAGAAGACTCATGTTCAACGACTTCTTCATTACGTGGAACAATTACAAAAGATAAGTTCACATCTTCACTTAAGCTGTTAGACCAAAAAGTGGTTCTAACACCCAAATTGACTAAAATCAAAATAAAATAAGATCAAAAGTAAAATGGAGACACAGAATTTATAGTGGTTCGGCGTTAAAAAGCCTACGTCCACTTGTCAATCACTATTCTCGATGATAGAGTTGCAATTACAACGAGATATTCACTCAATTTCACTCACAACTCACATACATTCACTCAATTGTCTCAAAACAAATGTTGAAAGACGATTTGGATTATCCGGGAGTGCTGGAATTCGGTTTATGAAAGTGGTTGAACTCTCAAAGTGCCAGAAAAGAAGATCCTTTTCATTGTCTCCAAACAGGGTATTTATAGGTGAAAATTTGCTTAGAACCCGATCCGGATCGGAGCCACGTGTCTTCCATCCCGTCATCCTCGGGTTCGGATGGATTTCAGTGTTGACAACGCATCAGAGCAGTGGACGTTGTGGGCAGGAACTGGTCATACCCGCTCCGCATCTTCAGGCGATCGTGGGGGAATGTGACATGAATTACAGGTTCGGTTCGGAGGAGCCTGCAGTGGGGGTTCGGATCGGAGTATCCGATCCGATCCGGATTAACCCAAAAACTAAGTCTTTATCCACTTTGCTCCATTCCGATCCGATAGTATGTAGCCCTCCGATCCGATTGATAGTAGGTAGCTCCCCGAACCGAACAGGAGTGCCTCTTTGATTCAAACATTAGCAGCTCTCCGATCCGATTGATAGTAGGTAGCTCCCCGAACCGAACAGCAGTGCCTCTTCGATCCAAACATTAGCAGCTCTCCGATCCGAACAGCAAAATCTCTCCGATCCGATCCGCTATGATGCTTTCCAAGTTCTTCAACGTTTCACATCTCGACTTTGTGTTGCCCAGTTCACAAAGTGGGCTAACATTTTGCCCCCTCAAAGGATGCTTCTGTTGGAGACGGAGCATGCTTTGATTATCATTGCACAGCATCTTCAAGGTAATTTTTCCTTTGATTTTCCTCGTGCTTTCATCCTCTTCTTTAAATTTTAAATTCATTCGTATGCCAAGCTGAGATATGACATCCTGTTCGGTTCGGATTCCGGCCCGAACGGATCCCCTTATTCTTCTATTTCGTACTGGATCATTGGGCCACGCTATGTTACTGGGCTGTCAAACCGATCCGAACGGGGAGACAAATAGTCACCCTGTTTTTCTATATAAACTCAGCCTTCACTTCCTTCCCACTTTCTTTTTACTTTATCATTTTACCATTTCTGCTTCGGAACTCCAGAATTCAAAAGAGAAAGTTTTTTTACAATTCTTGCGTGAATCTTCCATTTATACACCTCGGTAGGTTTGAATCCTTGATTGGTTTCGTGATAACAAGTTTTAATTGAAACTGATGGTCAATTCGACCGATCTGGACGTGGTTTCCACGCCGCAGTCTCCTCTTCCTTCGTTATTGTCGTTGGTGGCTTCGTTGCTACTTCGAGGCGCTGGAAGAGGGAGTTGTGGTCCGAGGCCAAAAAGGTGAAAGAAGAAGAAGATCATAGGGAGTCGGTTCGGGCGGTGGAGTATGGAAAGTGGAGAAAGGGAAAAAGAAGAGAAGTCCAGAATGTCGGATCGGGTCGGGGCAAGTAGAGAAAGGGAAAAGGAAAAGAGGTCCAGAAGGTCGGATCGGGTCGGAGCAAGTAGTTAAAGAAGGGGGAATGGAGCTCACCTAACCGGATCGGGTCAGACTGTAAGATAAAGGAGGAGAAGCATGACTATGTGATCCGATCCGAACCGTTAGGGGAATCTACCTCCGAGCCGATCCGATTTTGATTTCTGAGTTTCAAAGTTTATCCGAGCCCAAGACGAGGCCACGCCCCCGATCCGATCCCAATGAATGCGCCCGAACCGAATCGAAGGGCAGTCCATCTTAATGCATAAAAACTCGTTTAACTGGCACAATCAACTCTTGGCATAATCTTCAGCTTAATGGACAGTTAGGATAGTGCCTTGCGAACGTAACTGGACATCAAGAACTACTTCAATCCTTTATACTTTGCCAAAATTTTGCGTCGCACTTTTAAACATTTACTTTACACTTTCCGCATACACTGTTTAACACTTTAGTTTGCACACATGCACGGGGAGATACGGGCTAATTTACTCTAACTTGTGCTATTGCTTCTTCAATAGTTTTATGACCATGAGACCCAGACGCTCTTCTAGACTAGCTGAGAAGAAAGAGGCCCCGAAGACCTCCAACAAAGTTACTCTCGAGGACATATCTTCTCCTTCGGATCCAGAATGGAACGATGAGGGTTCAGACTACGAGGTTGGAAATCGCGAAAGTGACAATGTGTCTTCGGAGGGTGAAGTTTCTCTAGGTTTTGAAGAGGAAGGAGGGATTGGTGACGACCGGACTCCTGATGAGTTTGAATCGGCTGTCATATTGGAATCACCCCAAGATTCTGTTGAATCAACAATCGACAATGACAGACTTATCCGAATTTGTTTAAAATACGGGATACTAAAAAGGGACACCCTGGTGCCTTCGAGAACTGACCGTCCCCACAACCCTCCAGAAGGGTATATGGAAATTACTCGGTTGATGTGCATGGTCGGTGCTATCCCTCCATTTTCTCCTTTTGTCGTCGATTTTCTAAGACAAATGCGGATTGCCCCCATGCAGCTGCACCCCAATTCTTATGCTTACTTATACACCTTATATGTAGCATACCGTGAGATCTTAGGCATAGAGCTCACTTTCGATGACGTTCATTTCTTCTACAACTTCAAGCATCGGACTCGAGAGACTCCTTCTTTCTGCTACTTTGAGTTTGTCCCTAAGAGAAAGATAATTTCAGCGCCATTCAGTAGTAAAGCTGGAGATTCCAGGCTGGAATGGTTTTATGTGAAGTGACAACCAGGGTGTGCCAGGAGGTGGACGAAATCAAGTAAAGCACTGGTTTTCTAAATCTCGGCTCTATACATTTAAGCCATCGCCTTAACTTGTTTTTCTTTTGGTTTGCAGTCGATAACCCAAAACAAATATCAGACCAAGTATTCTTTGACCGGATGCATCAGCTTCTAAATGGCGATCAGAAGTTTTTAACTACTGACGAAGTCCTTAAGGACGAATATCTTCATTTTCATGGGTTGCTATCTGTTACTCGTAGTATCGGTCATGGGACGGCTCCTTATGTATATATTCCCCCAGTGGATGTAATCCCCGAAACGGGCGAAAGTTCGAGAGCTCCTACAGTGCCTCTTCAAGCTTCACCTTCTCCTTCTTCTACCCAAGATGATGAACTGGCCAACCTGGCGAAAAAGCATCGCGAAGGGTATACTGTTCCCGAGGATGCCATTTCTTCAGAAAAGTCAACGTCTTCCAAAGAGTCACCGATCGATGCTTCTGAGGGAGATGTCCCTAGTACTGATGACCCACTGTTTCAGGGTTTGGGGGACCTCCCCTTACCTGAAACCATTTACACTTCAGAGGATTTTAGGAAGAATCCTTTAGTTTTCACTTCCTCCGAAGAGACCACTCCTGCTAAGGCCAAAGAGCCTGCCCGTACTAGTCTAGCTTCGGACTCGGGTTGGTTGGGGGGAAACACACCACTTAGGACACACTCTATACAATAGCACTACCACTCATTGCACCTCTCTCTCTGTGAAACTATTGATTCTGAATTTCATTTGTCTTATTGTGCAGGCATGATGTCCTGATCTTACTATGATATCAGGAAACTCCGCCGTAGCATGTCTAATCCACCCTACGATACGGAGTATGATCGCCGCGACGATCGCAGTAGGGAGGAGAGGAGGCCTTATGAACCCTATCGCTCTCGAACCTCTCGTTCTCGCTCTCCTGTTCGGACGGACCCAGAGAGATATAAAGGTTACCAAGGTCGTCAGGAAGAGGACAGGCCGCAACCGAAAGACTCTACCTCTTCCCAAGAAAAGCGCAGCAGGGAGAGAAGTCCGCCAAAAGATACTGAGTCGCGAAGTAAACGCAAGGTCTCTGCTAAACGGCCTAAAACAGATAAAGAGACTATTGAATCCTCCACGCACAGGGATACTGAGTTGACGATCCCCGCCCCTCCACCACTAGATGCTGAAACTGCAATCAAACGGGCGTATTTGGAGGAGCAATTTCCCGAACATTACTTCGAGAACTTGACTTTTTTACCTGCCCTCGAGCCTATTTCTTCCAGGTGGGCAGATGAGGCCAAAGCAAAGATAGATGCGGTCGAAAAACAATATTCTGAAATGTTCAAATATTCACGCAACCTTTCCAGAATCATTCGTACTCTAATCACGAATGCTGATTCGATGCAAAAAACCGCGGAAGACGATGCAAAGGCCTTAAAGAATCTAGGAAAAGATTTGGAGGACACACAGGCCCAGCTTGTTGTTGCTCAAAGGGACACTACTAGCTTCAAACAACAATTTGAAGATATGCAAAAACGTTACCATGATTTGCTTGAATCTCACACTCAAGAGCGTTCTGAGTTAAAAAAGCAAGCTGAAGATGCTAAGTCAGATGCCGCTAAAACGCGCCTTGCTTACGCTGTCCTTGAACGGAAAAATGCCGAGTTAGCAAGGAGGAATGCTGAGCTAGAAAAGAAAAATGCTGACTTGGCTTCTAAGCTAATGGAGGCGGAAAACAGAGCTGCCCTGGCGGAGGGTAACGTCGAATGTGCTATCAAATCCGCTGAGGAGGCCCGCAAACAATTGACAGAGGCGGAGGCAGAGATTCAGGGTTTCGGCGAATTAATGATTGAATTCTTTGCACATATCATCCGTCGCCGGAACATTTCTTGGATTGAGCATTATCCATCTACTCTAGTCCAAGTATGGAGTCAGATCATTGAGTGGGAAAAAGAGGAGCTCAAGGTTGATTCCATTGATGAGGACAAGCTGATGGAGAAATATTTAAGGGATGATGAGCCAGAACGCCTAACTGAAGGGCGCCGCCTCATTGCTGATGCTATGGAAGAAGAGAGGCGGAGGACTAAGCAAAAGAACGTTCCCGAGGCTGGTTCCTCTTCTACTGCCCCCGCAACTTCTGAAGTAGAGGGGTATGATCCTGAAAACCCGGGGATCCCTCGAACAACTCTGCTATCCCCTATTCCCGAAACGGCATCGGAGACAGCAGTTACCCCTGCCGAGAAGTCTTCGGAAGGTATCTCTACATTTTCTCCTCAATTCGTCAGGGCTATCTCTACCTTTCGGCACGTGATTGAGCAATCGATGAAAAACCCATTATTTTCTCCTGAGTTGATAACTATTGCTTCTCACTCTGTAGGTGTTGAGCCATCCGGAAAGACAGATGTGACCCAGGGAACCGCCTCTGGGGTGGAGTCTACGGAGAAAGCAGAAGGGGGAAAGGACAAGGCTGCTCCTATAGATTTGGGAGAAGGGAGCGAACCGTCTAAGGCTGACACTCCTCGTGATGAAGAAATGATAGCCGCCTTAAAGGATGATTGCGGCGACGGAGGACATGAGGAAGATCCAGAGGTGGCAATAGTCGGGGAGTCGAAAAGTGCAGATGATGTTACTTTGGCTGCAATGAAAGCTGACCAAGATAAACGCTTACAGTTAAAAGCTGAAGACTTGGACCCTGAAAGCCTCAAGCCTCTCGCAGTTGTGGATGCGGGATCAAGGTTAGTTGTTAAGCTTTCAACTAGATCTATTACAGAGGAACTCGCTAAAAAGTCTTCTCTTGATTCTAGCGCTCCGCCCTCCGGGAAGAAGTCAACCGATTCCAGCATCTCAGCTTCAGGAAAGAAAAAATCAAAGCGCATCTTGACAGAGGCCGAAAAAGAGGCGAAGAATGCGGAGAAAGCCGCCAAGAAGTCCAAGCCTCCTTCGAAGTCTAAGTAGTGGCCTGTCTTGCGTTATTTTAGCATTTAGTTGACCAATAATTGTTGCTATAAGGGTGGCTCTTACACCTTCTTTTTGGCTATTTTCCTGTACAAATTCATTCATTCGTAAATAAAAAATAATTCATTTTCCGCAATGTCTGTTAGTCATTAGTTTTGCACTTATGTAAGAATGCATGTCTTACTATAGTTGTGTAATGAAGTTATGGTGGGGGGAAATATGTGTATACATATATGCCCCCAGTCAATCTCAAAAAATTATTCAAGACTTAATCAAGTAGTCTGAATGTCCCCGATTTTCTGACGGGATTGCATTTTCTGTGTCGTCAATGCCTATCGTTTTTTCTGGCATTTTTTTTTATACTCTCCTGTCTTATACTCAGGTTAGAGTTCTTACTGAGGCGGTCTCTTTTCTGGGTGCACCTTCACGCCTCAGAGGACGTCGTCTTCCCGTCCTTTATACTCTCTCTCAATTCTCGAGAGTTAGAGTTAAGAATGTCGTCTTCCCATTCTTTTATGTCTTATCGCACAAGTAGTCATTGTGCTTTTTCTTATGTTTAAACTGTTTTCAACCTTTCAGGCTTTGAATCATCTTATATTCCATAATCGCAACAGAATAGTCGATGAAGGTCTACATATAATGCATGAAAGTAAATAACACACGATATTTTTATAGTGGTTCGGCTAAGTCGTAGCCTACATCCACTTTATAGTCCTTTATTCATATCATCAGATTTTCCTAAGGCAAGTCATGCCTTTTTACAGAGTTCATAAGAAAAATAACAAAGAGTACAACATTTCTAATCCAAATATTGCATCAAGTGTTGGGCATTCCATGCCCTAGGTACTTCTTCGCCATCTACGGTCGTTAACTTGAAGGTTCCTTTTTCAAGTTTCCGTTGGATGACAAAGGGTCCTTCCCACTTTGGACCGAGGTGAGGAAGGGATGGAAAGACTCTCTTTAGCACCAAATCTCCTGGTTCAAAAGTCCTAAGGCGAACTTTTTTGTTGTAATAGCGTGCCATCTGACGTCGATGTCTTGCCGCCCACAAATCCGCTTCGTCCCTTTTTTCTTCGATTTCATCAAGAGACTGGAGTAAAAGTGCCTGATTCGTCATCGGGTCATAATATGTCACCCGGTGGGAAGGAACTTCAAGTTCTACTGGAATTACTGCTTCTGAACCAAAAGAGAGAGAGAAAGGGGTATGACCAGTAGCGGTCTTAAATGTTGTTCGATATGCCCACAAAGCTAAGGGCAATTCGTCAACCCATTTTGCCTTTGCGCGCTCTAACCGTTTCTTGAGGATGGATTTTATTACTTTGTTTATTGCTTCAACTTGCCCGTTCGACTGCGGATAGGCAACCGCAGTATACCGTTTGTCGATCTTATATTTTTGGCAGAAATTTCTGAATTCAGCACCATCGAACTGGGTTCCGTTGTCAGTTATAATAGTCCTTGGGATCCCGAATCGGCATATAATATTTCTAACCACAAAACTTATCACCTTTCTCGCCGTGATCTTGTTAGAGGCTCAACTTCCACCCACTTCGTAAAATAGTCCACAACGACTATTGCATATTTCGCTCCTCCTTTAGCAATTGGTAGAACTCCGATGATATCAATTCCCCACGTGGCAAAAGGCCAAGGACTCACCATCGATTTGATTTGGGTCGACGGTGCTCTGGGGATTTTGGCGAATCTCTGGCACTTATCGCAGCGTCGTGAATAATCAGCTACATCTTTATTAATTGTGGGCCAGAAGTATCCATACCGCAATATCTTTTTCGCTAAAGTCTGACCTCCTGTATGATCTCCACACTCACCTTCGTGTACTTCTCTTAGTACACGTTTGATGTCGTCGTGTGCTATACATCGTAACAGGGGCATAGAAAATCCTTGCCTATAAAGAGTATCATCTTGTAGGACATATCTGGTAGCCTTGCGAACTATAGCCCTTCTCTCACTCTTCTTTGATAGGAGTGTCCCATTCTTAAGGAAGTTCTTAATTGGGGTCATCCACGACTCCTTCTCCGGTTCCGCTTCGAAAGCGAACTCAATTTCCATTGACTCAAAGCTTGGCGATTCCAACGTTTCAATTGGAATTATTTCAGTTTCCTCTAGGTTGTCGGAACTAGATAGCTTTGCCAGCCTGTCTGCCTTCTGGTTTTCGGCTCTTGGGATATGCGTTATACTGTACCGCTCCAGGTTGCTTAGCAGCTTTTCCACTTTCTCGAGGTAGGCGATGAGTCGAGGTCCCCGAGCCACAAATTCCTTTCGCACTTGGCAAACAACGATTTTGGAGTCGCAGAATATGTCCAAGATTTTTATTCCTAGGTCTTTAGCAAGCTTCAGCCCGACAATCAGGGCTTCGTATTCAGAGTCATTGTTAGTCGCCGAAAATTCTAATCGTAGAGCTAAATATAACGATCGTCCTTCAGGAGTAACTAAGATGATTCCAGCTTCGGACCTTCGGTCATTCTTGGCTCCATCTGTGTATAGCTTCCATGGATCTATCTTTAACTCATCTTCGGACTTGACCACTCTGTCATCGATTACTTCCTCCTCTGGGATGGTGAACTCTGCTATAAAGTCTGCCAGAGCTTGCACCCTGATCGACCTTCGTGGCGGAAAATTTAAATCAAACTGACTTAATTCAATATTCCATTTGATCAATCGTCCCGATGCTTCGGGTCTCTGCAACACCTGCCTTAGAGGTTGGTCAGTGTATATGGTTATTGGGTGAGCTTGGAAATAGTGATGAAGTTTTCGGGAGGCGATTAGGAGGCTGTAAGCGAGCTTCTCAATCTTTGGGTAGTTGTGTTCTGCCGCTGCCAATTTCTTGCTTACATAATATACTGGCCTTTGCACTTTGTCTTCTTCTCGAACCAAGGCTGTGCTAACAGCGTGAGCCGAAACTGCCAAGTAAACAAACAATTCTTCGTGGTCCACTGGCTTTGACAAAATCGGTGGTTTTTCTAACAATTCCAATAAATTTCGAAAGGCCTCAACACAGTCCGGGGTCCACTCAAAGTTCTTCTTTCCCCTTTTAATCAAATCAAAAAACGGGACGCATTTGTCCATGACTTTGGAGATAAACCTACTCAACGCAGCTACTTTCCCTACAAGACTTTGGACGTCTTTAATTCTCCTCGGTTCCTCAATGTTTCTTATCGCTGCTATTTGACTGGGATTGATTTCAATCCCTCGGGAGCTCACAATGAAGCCTAGAAACTTTCCCGATGCTACTCCAAACGAACATTTCAAAGGATTCAACTTCATCCGATACTTTCGCAGGATACCGAACATTTCTGCCAAGTCCTGCGTATGGCTGGAGGACTATTTCGATTTGACAAGCATATCATCCACATAAACTTCTATAGTTTTCCCTATTTGATTATAAAACATTCTGTTCACCAAGCGCTGATAAGTGTCTCCGTCGTTTTTCAATCCGAATGGCATGACCACGTAACTGTATAACCCCAAATTTGTAATGAAGCTCGTGTGTTCTTGATCTGGCACGTGCATAGGAATTTGGTTGTACCCGGAATACGCGTCCATGAAAGAAAGAAGTTCGTGTCCCGCTGTTGAATCTACAAGCTGGTCAATCATGGGAAGTGGGAAACTATCTTTCGGGCAAGCTTTGTTCAAATCTGAAAAATCAATGCAAGTCCGCCACTTTCCATTCGGCTTCTTTACTAAGACGGGATTCGATATCCAGTCGGGATATGTCGAATCTCTAATAAATCCGTTCTGTTTCATCTTCTCCACTTCTTCCTTCCGAGCGGCCGACCTCTCTGGGCCCAGCATACGTCTCTTTTGCTTTACAGGCGGATGTTTCGGGTTTACATTTAGTGAATGACTTATGACGGATGGAGATATCCCGCACATGTCGGCATGGGTCCAGGAAAACACGTCCAAGTTTGCCTTTAGGAAGTCAGTTAGTTCTTCGGCCCGATGTGGATCCAACTGAGATCCAATCTTCAAAACTCTTGTTGGATCGGCTTCATCAATGGGAATGTCCACTGTCGCTTCATTAGGAGTTGCATTTCTAGTCTCTGGTTCCTCGTCTTTTATGGGATCCACGTCTTCAGGCGTTCCTTTGGGCAACTCCTTCGAGGCCGATCCCTCCAATTGCTAGGCCAAGCCTTCCTTTGGAGGAGGCGAGGCATCTTTACTCTCGATGTTAAGTCCTTTCATCAACATCTTTAATTCGGCAACATAGCAGGCCCGTCCGGAGACTTGATCCCCTCTCATTACTCCAGTTCCGGCTTCAGTTGGGAACTTAAGCAATAATCACCAAGGGGCGATGCAAGCCCTGAACTCAGCAAGGGCAGGCCTTCCCAAAAATACATTATAAGGCGAATCTACGTCCAACACTACGAACTGAAGCATCCGTACTCTTCGGCGTTCTCCTTGCCCCAAGGTTACGGGAAATTCTATGTACCCCATTGGAGCTGTTGACGCCCCGTTGAAGCCTCGGATCCAACCTTCGCATGGCTTCAAATCTTCAGATTCAAGCTTCATCTGATCGAATGACTTTTTAAATAAAATATTAACAGAGCTTCCGTTGTCTACTAACACTTTATGAACCAAGGCCGGCCCAGTAGTGGTAGTAATGACCAACGGATCATCGGTGGGTGACTGGATCCCGGTATTATCTCTGCTACGGAATACCACGTCGTCAAACATTGTCTTATGTTGCTTTATGGGGGCGCAATCTTCCAAATCATCACATTCATCCACATCTACGTGCTTGGAAGCATTTACATACTGATCCATTGCTCTAAAACTGCGGATTGCTGGGTGGGGTCCACCCACTATGGAGTTGATAACAATTCCCTTGCCTTTCTGCAGCGCTGTAGGCTTGGGAGCAGATTGAATCTGTTTTGGAGCCTGCTCTCCTTGCCCCCTGTCCCTCAGGGCAACCTTATATTCATCCAGTTTCCCTTCGCGCAGCAGCTTCTCAATCACGTCTCTCAAATGTCGACATTCATTGGTTGAATGCCCATGAGTTCCATGAAACAAACAAAACTTTCCAGTTGCCATTTCTTTTTCCGTTGAGTCGCGAGGTGGCGGTCTTTTATATTGCAAAACATTGTATGTATCCAAGTAAATGTTCTCCAGAGTGTCGTTCAACGGTGTATAATTCTCATAAGTCTGGAATCGGGGTCTTTTGTTAGGATCACTTCCCCTATTTCTATTTCTTCTGTTACCATTCGCGTTACGGTTATTGCTGTTGCCCCCGTTTCCAGAATTGTCGTTTCCACTCTTGTTTCCCACATTCACTTCAACTTTTCCGGAACTTTCTCCAGACTGCTTCACGGCGACATTACTCTGAACATTTTTTTTTGAAGCCGCTGCAGACTTTGTCTTTCGGTTTTACCTGGCCTCCTCTCGTCTCAACTGAATATCGGCCTTTTCATAAAATAACTCTCTCGTGGGAGGCGTCTTACCAGAAAGGTAATCTCCAAACTCGGAGTCAGGATCGACTCCTTCCATCAAAGCCATCAAGATGGTGGGCTCGTGCGGGTCACTAACTTCAGTCGCAGCTAAGTTGAAACGGTCGAGATATGACCTCAAAGACTCTCCTGGCGCCTGCTTAATTCTTGATAATTCAATAACACTTTTAGACTTTCGGGTATGGAGTCGGAACTGATTCATAAAACGTTCGCTCAATTCTCTATAATTCGATATTGACCGAGGGGGAAGTCGGGTAAACCATAGCAGCGCCACATCTTCTAAGTAGATCGGGAATGCCTTACACTTTACTGCGTCAGGGGCAGCAGCAGCATTCATGGGCCATGAGTATCGCATCAAATGCTGTCCTGGATCGGTTCTCCCATTGTACTTGTCCATCTGCGGCAGGTTAAAACGTCGGGGAAACTGAAAATTGAGGATGTCGTTAGTGAAAGGCGTATGGCTCCGCTCAATGCCATAGTCTTCATTGGTATAGTTCCGGCTTTCGGACATAATCTGGCGTACCATTGCCTGTACGTCAGCATTAGTCAGGGGCCGTTCAGGCTCCCTGGCCCTGGTATCCAGGTTCCTTCTGGGCTCTTGTTCAGGAGATGCCCTTCTTCTTTGAGCTGATTCTGCTCTGCTTCGTTCCCTATGCTCCCGGTCGATCTCGGGAGGAGGGGGCTGGAGCATCTGCCCCTGAGTGGGATTAGTATGGTTTGGGTCTCTCAAGCTTGGATCATTGGTTCCTAGTGCTCGTGCAATATCCTCGCGGGACCCCAAAGATCCGAACATCAGTTGCTCCAAATTCTGAGGTCGTTCGAGCGGCCTTCTTTCACGGGGCCGTTCTTCCTCGGAAGAAGAAGACTGATCCATTGGTGTGTGGCGAACCGGGGATGGGGTTCTCTGTCTACGGAGTTCGCTAATTTCCCTGCTCATGAGTCTCATGTTTTCTTGCATCATGAGATTAGTGCGCTCGTGGATTTTCATAGCCTCCCTAGTACTCTCAAGCATGTCAAGTAGGCGCGAGAAATCTCCTTGAGTAATAGGTGCGGATGGATTGACCTGATCATTGACCCTGGTGGCTGGAGTCGGAGCATTTGTGGGGGCTCGAGTAGAGGTTCCAACATCACCAAGTGTCGATTCGGTTCGGAGATCGGCAATCGGGTCGGTTCGGAGCTGGGAGGCCTGTTCGGGTCGGAGCTGGGAAGCCAGGTCGGGTCGGCGTAGGGCGAGCTGCTCGGGTCGGTTCAGGTTGGGGGAGTGCACTGCTTCAGATTCTCCTACCCGGATCGGATCGGATCGGATCGGATCGGAGCTCTCCCCCTGAGTGCGGTTCGGATTTCCTGTATCAGTCCGTTCTGCTGCTGAGCTCTGCCCACGAGACCTTGTCACAACTGCATTTTGCTGATCTTCACCAACTCCGTTCCCACGAATAGATTGAACTTCCTTGCCTTTTCCTTTGGCCATAGTTTTTCAACAATCAATTCAAGGTGTTGAAACTGGAGGATTAACTTCTTTGAACTCAACGGTCCAAAAAGTAGAACGATAATCCCGAAAAACAGAGAATTCAGATGGTTCTTAGTGAAAGCACCAAAATGTTAGACCAAAAAGTGGTTCTAACACCCAAATTGACTAAAATCAGAATAAAGTAAGATCAAAAGTAAAATGGAGACACAGAATTTATAGTGGTTCGGCGTTAAAAAGCCTACGTCCACTTGTCAATCACTATTCTCGATGATAGAGTTGCAATTACAATGAGATATTCACTCAATTTCACTCACAACTCACATACATTCACTCAATTGTCTCAAAACAAATGTTGAAAGACGATTTGGATTATCCGGGAGTGCTGGAATTCGGTTTATGAAAGTGGTTGAACTCTCAAAGTGCCAGAAAAGAAGATCCTTTTCATTGTCTCTAGACAGGGTATTTATAGGTGAAAATTTGCTCAGAACCCGATCCGGATCGGAGCCACGTGTCTTCCATCCCATCATCCTCGGGTTCGGATGGATTTCAGTGTTGACAACGCATCAGAGCAGTGGACATTGTGGGCAGGAACTGGTTATACCCGCTCCGCATCTTCAGGCGATCGTGGGGGAATGTGACATGAATTACAGGTTCGGTTCGGAGGAGCCTGCAGTGGGGGTTCGGATCGGAGTATCCGATCCGATCCGGATTAACCCAAAAACTAAGTCTTTATCCACTTTGCTCCGTTCCGATCCGATAGTATGTAGCCCTCCGATCCGATTGACAGTAGGTAGCTCCCCGAACCGAACAGCAGTGCCTCTTTGATTCAAACATTAGCAGCTCTCCGATCCGATTGGCAGTAGGTAGCTCCCCGAACCGAACAGCAGTGCCTCTTTGATTCAAACATTAGCAGCTCTCCGATCCGAACAGCAAAATCTCTCAGATCCGATCCGCTATATCTCTCCGATCCGATCCGTTATGATGCTTTCCAAGTTTTTCAACGTTTCACATCTCGACTTTGTGTTGCCCAGTTCACAAAGTGGGCTAACATAAGTAATAGGAGAAAAAAATGAAGCTTCTTCTTCAAGGTACGATTTGCAAATCGAACCTTCTACTCGTGTTTTTTGTCTAATCTTTTTCTTCAAATGATTCAAATACTATAATAAGGTTAATTAAATTCATATGTTGGTACAAAATTCTAAATTGTAATCTATCAAGATTATTGAGTATATGCAAAATTATCTCTCAAATGGATACATCCATTCATATTGCACAGGATTTCGAAGGAGTGCTTCGGACGGAAGATGAATAGGTAAATGCTCCATTACATTAAAAAAATCGGTGGAAATATTTTCTCGAGTTTGCAGAGCAGTATAGGGAATTCTACTTCAAGCTTACGTAGATGATCTACCTCTAACGTCGTCGAACAAAGTTGTTTATGAAACATACTTGATTCTGTTATAACACTCCATATTTTTATAGGCAACAGTTCCTTGAAAATCACAGGTAAAAAATATTCCATCATGATATGGTAGTCATGGCTTTTCATCCCACTCATCTAACTGCTTTTAAAGTCCACACATCTACGGAGGTTAGAAGAAATCCCATCAAGACATCTTAATCCTTCCACCCACTTTAGCACGAGTTTTACTTGTCTGTTGTCTAGCTCATAGCATGCTTTGGATTTTTTATTATCGTCGTACAAGTGAAGTTCCGGCTGTTTAAAGAAGTGTAATATATCACATCTCGAATTCGCATCGTCCTTAGTTTTCGCCTTTACATTCAAAATTGTACGAAAAATGATTTTTCATTGTGCATGACGTCAATATTATGTCGAAATAGTAGATTTTTCGAGTAAGGTAACTCCCAAAATATACTCTGCTTGCACCAATTACGAATGTCCGATTTACCTGAAATTTCAACCTGCTTTTCAGTTTCATGTATTTGTGGATAGTCTTTTACGATTTCATATATCTCTTAACTTGTCCAAACTTTAGGCGGTAGCATAGTTTCTACTCTGTTGGCTTTAAAGTTCTTTTTATCCGTTCAAATTTTATGGTTAATATGCAGAAAGCATCGATGATAGTCAAACCAAGATTTTTTTTTCATACTTTAATGAAAATGCTAGTGTCTCATCCATAAAGTGAGGACAAGCTAGATGTTCAGATGTGCTCTGTAATAACCCGGAAATCTGGGCCAATTTAAAAAATTTTTATTGGCAATTTTAGCGAATTATGAACATTTAAAATGAATTATTTTAAATAATATCGACGAGAAATTTATTTTGAATAGAATTCGAACGAATATTTATATAGATCATCGTTAAAATATAAATATTTATTTATATATATAAAAGGAATTGAAAATGGCGCGGTAGTTCGATAATTCGATTTCGAAATTCAAATGAGTGTGCAGGATTCAAAATAAACCGGATTTTAGTGAAACCAAAAATATCTGAATCTAATTGAGAATATCTTTCCAACGAATCCGAAAAATCGAAATTTCATTTCGGGAATCAAAAGATATGTCCAGTTGAAATTTCAGAATAGTCGCTATGGAATTTCGGCTTTTAAAAATAGCCATTTTGCAAACGACCTCGGATTTCGACGAAACCACTTTTGTTGGATCCGTGATGTCAAGTTATTGCTAGATTCCAATTTTCGTAATTTTTCGAATCAATATGTGAGCGTGGAAAAGGAAAACGCGTTAGACCATTTTTAGTTGATTTTAATTGGCTGGAAATTGGCCATTTTTCAAACGATCTTAGAATTCGATGAAACTTGTTTTGTTAGGACCGTATCATCAATATGAAGCTAGAAAATATTTTTCGGGAATTTTTCGAGTTAGTGTGTGGCCCCGGTAAATTGAAATGTGCGTTTGACGGAAACTGATCGAAACGATCGAATCAACTTACGATACATATCTCATTATGTTCGGAATAGGGGCAAATAGCTATGGACGACAGTCACTGGGTCTCATTTGGAGGTCGAATAAAAAAAGTAACAAAATGGGAGGATTTAAATTAAATAAATATATAAATTATAAAAACACCCTCCCTTCCCTCTATTCAAAGTCAACACCCCCCTTCTCTCCTCATAACCCCCCCCCCCCCCCCCCGTCAGTTATTTTAAAGAAAAAAAATCTCGAGATCGACGGAACCCCTCGCCGACGCCCCACCGGATCCGCCGTCTTCTCCATCGACTCCCCCCACCGTCGTCTTCCTCCTCCGTCCCTGCCTCTCCTCTTCCTCCTCGCGTACTCTCCCTCCTCTCCTTCCTGATGTCCACCGCGCCCTCCCCCTTCCTCAAATCCTGGCGCGATGGTGGCTGCGAGCTCGCCCCAATTTCTGGCGATGGTGGCCGCGTCCAAGCTCTTCAAAGTGGCTGCTCCAGATCCTCCTCCGGCGCTGTGTAGGTGGTGCAAATTTCAAACCCTAGGTTCGAAGTGGGTTACGATTTTAGTTCGGCTACCTGAATGCTTGAACGAACAAAGAAGAAAGGTAGTTTCATTTCCTTTTTATTTTAAAATAGGATTGTTTAAAAATCAGTTTGTTTATGAAAATAAAATCAGTGGTGAGGTGAGTTTTTATTTTATATTTACATTTATTTTTCAGTTTCGATGTAAATAATATTGTTTTCGTATATGAGTTTTAAGCTAAAGGTAGGATTTTTAAAAGAAAGGTATCATTTTTATTTTAAAGAAAAAAAATGTGATTTTATATAGTTAACGAAATGAAAAGGACGATATTTTTATAATACGAAGGACAAGATTTTTGAATACGAAAAGATTATATTTTTATATATGCAAAGAGAATATAAAAATATAATTTTTATAAAGTAGGAGTATTAAAGATATGATTTTTATATTATAAAAATAATAAAAATATGATTATTATCATATGTGAAATATAAAAATATACTTTTTATAAAGTAGAAGTATTAAAAATATAGTTTTTATATAACAGAGAATATAAAATATTATTTATTGAATGAAATGAAATAAAAATATAATTTTTATTTGAACAGCGTGAAAAGAACTGCATAGGAATTTCAAGCAGATTTAGACGGTTCAGCAGTTCAAAAGCAAAGCACGGCGAAGTGGAACCCTCTGTGAGAACTCCTCACTTTAAATTTTATTCTCTAGTTAAAATATATACTAGGATGAAGACGGTGTTTAGTAGCACCCGACACCCGTCATCCACAGACCATGGATGGCTTGTATGTTTGATTGTTTGTTGTGGTGAAAATTGATTGTGTGATGTGAAACGAAATAAAATATTTTATAGTGGAAAATGTTTTATAGTTAAAAATAGAATTTTTAACGTGTATTTAAAATAAATATTTATAAACAAATTGGAGATTTGTTTATATACACTGATTTGATTGATATTGATTGGGACGATAAATTTTACACATCGCCTAGCTGCACAAATAAAATTTGTGTTTGATTGTTTGAAACCCCACACGGGTATTGGGATGATAGGTGACATACACTAATCCCAATAATTAGTTGTATGTCGATCGATTGATTGACAGGCTGTTATAAGCGTTAAATATTTATATTCGATGCTTATACAGTGTAGAACGCACTCTGGATGATGGTTGATTATTTATCGTTGTTATTTTATACATGTGTTGTAGAAAATCCACATAATTAACATTATATGGTAATTGATTGGGCATCATTCCAGTTTTGAAATAGAAATATTTCAAAAAGAAATAATTGAAATAGAAATATTTGAAATAGGAATATTTGAAATAGAAATATTTGAAATAGGAATATTTGAAATAGAAATATTTGAAATAGGAATATTTGAAATAGGAATATTTGAAAAAGAAATATTTGAAAACAGAAATATATGAAGCCGTGTTGATTAGATTGATGCCATTTTGACGTGAACGATATTTATATCGATTTTATTCATTTTATAATGAATATCGAAAGTGATTTCAAAATCTGATATTTTGAAAAGAATTAGAATTCGAATTGAAAGTGAATAGAATATGAATTCGAATTGAAAGTGAATAGAAATGAATTCGAATTAAAAGTGAATAGAAATGATTTCGAATTGAAATTGAAAATGAACTGAAATTGAAAAAAAAATCGATTTGAATTGAAATCAATTTGAAATGAATTTAAATCGAATTTATAAGGAAAAATTCAATTTTGATTTGAATTTGAAAATAAGTTGAAATCGTTTTGAAAACGAATTTAAAACGATTTATCAAATACGTTTTAAAAGGAAATAGACGAAGTATATATTATATATATTATGTATAATATAATGGCCTGAATAGAACGAGCCGCGCCGTGGCAGTCCGCGAATTTCGGCCATTGACTTCGAACGGATATTGCGGGAGATCCGACCGTCGGATTCTCCTAAAACCGGAACCGTTGGGTTCGTATAAAAAAGAGCTTTCTAACAAATATTAGAAATTTGAAATCTAATGGTTGGATTTGGAATTATGTCCAAATCAAATTTGGAAAAGGTCGTTGTAAGTGCAGTTCGATGGCCGTTGATGGAAATCGACTGTACGGGCCTTGATAAAATCATTAAAAATAGTAATAATTTGTGTAAAATCATAAGAAATGATTTGTGAAGAATTGGGATGAAAAACTCCATATTTGAAAAGATAAAAATAGATTTTTATCGAAATGAACTCGTTTTGAACTAGAATAATAATTTATTTATTTTCAAAATAAATAAAGTGGATTTGAAATGGTTTTGAAAATAACCAGAATTTCCAATAATTACATTGGAATGGATTTGAATCGAAATTGTCTTCGGAATATTTCGATGTTGGATTTCGTGATTGTACAGATGTTGTTATGGAAATTTGAAAGATATATTTTTATATCGTTATTTCTAATACGATATTTGTTGGTTGTGGAATTTGATATTGAATATAAGCTGATATATTTTCTATTCATAGCCTTGTATTTAATATCAAATGTGATTTGGGTTAATCGTGAATGGTGTCTTCATTAACACTGTTCTTAAACCCAGTTGAGAAAAAGATTGAATCTTTTTATTTAGATTTAAGGAAATGTACCAATTAAATAATATTTAATTGGAATTGAATTGGTATTGATTTTTGGGTTTATCGTGAACAGTGTCTTAAATAACACTTGTTCTTTAACTCGATAATTAATGGAAGGTGATTTTGGGTTTATCATGAGCCGTGTTTTAAATGACACTGATTCTTTAACCCAGTTAAAGATTAAAACTAAGTGGAGTTTTAATGAATCTTTAATTAGATTGAAAAGGTGTTAGAATGGAGTATCACCAGTTTTACTCCAGGCGATAGTTAAATCTTTAATTAGATTTGAACGTGAAATGGTAATTGAATTTACCAATAACACCGTGGTGTTAGATATGAAGTATTACCAGTTTTACTTCATGGGATGAATAGGTGGGGATTGGGAAATAAAATAAATGATTACTTCGGTGTGGTTCGCTAATCCCGACTAGTATGAATTGACATTCAAAGAAGATTAAAGAATAAATTTAAAGAATTTATCTTTGATAAAATTAATGGGAACCTTTCCCAAAGTATAAGGATATTGGAATAAAAGAATATTCTGAATTGGAATGAGGCGTATGTTGTGTTTGTGTAACACTTCTTTATTATATACGCGAGTTATTCAGAAAGACCGGGTTTATCCCATTCTGAATAACTGATTCGACGTGGTGTCGAAGACGAAGAGGGTGGTCGAAGACCGGAGGTCTTCACGTCGTTTGGGTGATTACTGATGATCTTGATTGGGCCGTACACCCAAGAGGAGGGAATCAGTTGGTGATCGTCCAGATGTACTTGGAGATCGATGGATATGCGGGGTACTAGGTGCCTCTGGTTTCGTTCAGACCCAGAACGAACTTGTAAATGGACTATGTGTCTGACATTGGATTTTATTCTGTGTGGTTGATTTCTATTAAATATATATCTGTTTGTCGGTAGAGAATTTATTCTCTTGCTTAACGCCCTTCTCTGAGATGTATGAGCTCAGAGGTTAAATATTGATGGATATCAAACGCATGGAGTGAATTGCCTGTGTGGCATGCCTAAGTGGCAATATGATCAAGGCTTCTGTTGAAAAGCAGAGTCTTGTGGTGGATGATCAAAGCACGGCCTGTGTGGCATAATTTTGTGTAACGTTGATTCGCGAGCCTCACACCCCGGTTGTGAACCAAAAA
Source organism: Allium sativum (assembly GCA_030737875.1). Lineage (NCBI taxonomy): Eukaryota > Viridiplantae > Streptophyta > Magnoliopsida > Asparagales > Amaryllidaceae > Allium > Allium sativum. The sequence continues at coordinate 588,185,776 of CM060918.1, read as the reverse complement.
CGGGAGAAGGATCCAGGGAGGGCATGCGTTTCCTTCTAGCTAGAAGTGGTGTCAGTGGTTTTACACGCCCTAACGAGTTTGACTTATGTGGTTGTTGCTGTTGCAAGGCGCCTCGGATATATCGGTCGATCCGGGACCGATGGAGTCATTGGACTCTTTGACACCCCAAAGGGTGGGAAAACGCAGTGTTCAGGAATTTTAATCCACATCGGTGGACCGGCCCTGTGGCTCCTAAGGGTCACTCAAGCTCTGATCCTGAGACACGGGCTAGAGCCTCTCGAATCGGTAGAGGACTATCTTTTGCCTCGGTTCATAGATGGAAACCCAATTTCCAAATACGTGACTTTGCGATTTTGATTGTATAACCTATATATGGCGACATAGTGGTATGGGGCATTCATGCCGCCTATGATTGATACTTATGATTTGAAATTGATTTCTTCACTTATAGTAATAATAAAAGATTTGTTTTAACGTATCAAACATTCTTTGGCTATTATAAGGTAAAACCCTATCCTCTGGTTTGTGTTGCATTGTGTGATGGGACCTGGGTCTTATAATAGCTTCATTTTTCTTTATTTAGCATCGCGCTGTTGTTTTATGCACTGGTGTTCTTGGGAGGAAACCCGTTCCGTGTTATACGGCGTGGTCCCTTGATTTACCGAACTTTAAAATAAAGATTAATAACTGTTTTAGTTCTCACACCAGTCCCATGACTGACTTGGAGTTTATTGTTTTAACCTAAACTTTGGGTGCCCTTATTTTGACACGGGCAGCTAGTAGTTTTGGTTTTGCAGATTTATATTCACAAGATCCTGGTTTACAGCTGGAACGATATCCGGAAAGCTTTGTATCCGTATATCTCCTTCAGTTGTATTTTATATTATTTTCCGCTGCTTTGTAATTTATTGTAATCTCTGATATTTTATAATGTGTAATATTGATTTATACTCTGTATATTCTTGTAATCTGATGGAATTGTTGTAATAAGCAATGAAATGTTCTTCTGTCTGCGTCCTAATTTGCATGTTCTCAAAACAATCAGGCGTTTCGAACGGTCTTGATCGGTTTAGCGACTGATTCGGATCGAGCGAAATTCCCGGTTGTCACAGCTGGTATCAGAGCTTTGGTTTGCAAAGCTCAGAGAACAAGTTACATTAGAACCATACGAAAGAATTCATCAGAAATTGGATTAGTAATATCCAACGGGAATGACTCGTTAGAGATGGGATCAGTAGTATCCTAGAACGTGTGAAGAGTATGTTTTTAAAATAAAAACAATTTTTGTTTTGAAAATTTGAATCAATTATTCGTATTTGATCATTTATTTTATATTGATTTGGACTATCAGGTATATAAAAATTTTGAGTATACGTCTGATCCGCGTGTATTCGAAGTTTTAATATACTGGATAGATATAGAGTCACACTCTAGTCGCCCGGGGATAATTCTGATGATGCGGCCGCATCATCAGTATTTATATTCGAGTGCCGAAAGCGTGATATCTATATATTTCCATTAGATTGGTGTGATTTGGCATCAAAAATGTGATTTTTAGATTATGTATCAAAGTTATGAATTTGAAAAGCTAATCAACTAATTGATTGATGGTTGTGTTGTTTGATTATAGTTTGATTAATTAAATGTTGAACCTTTAGCAAAATTGAATCAAATAGTGAGTTGTACTGAAAATTAGTCGCATTTGCTTGCATATACATGTACTTACATTGAACAGGTCATAGCAAGGAGGCTAGAGCAGAAGAATAAAATTTGTTTGCCCGACAAATAGGTACATGTTTACCATAATTTACTATTTCGTTTGGGTGATGATGATTTTGTGAGCCGATTGGCTAGCCGCTTGGCTTTTTCTTTTTCTTTTGGATTGAAGAAGGCCATGGGAGGCTATATGAAATATCCCGAAGTCCCCGGTGCAGGGGAGGTTATGGCGAAATTTTTCGAAAATTTAAGGTGTTAGCCAAATTTTTGAAAAGTTTGAAAAGTTCTTAGAAACTGAAAAGTTGAAGAACTTAAGCCGTAGCGAAAATAGTGGAAGTTGAGTTGATTAGTTAAACAACTTTCGGCTTCGTTCCTTTTCGGGGACGAAAAGTTTTAAGTGGGGGAGTAATAACCCGGAAATCTGGGCCAATTTAAAAATTTTATTTTGGCAATTTTAGCGAATTGTGAACATTTAAAATGAATTATTTTAAATAATATCGGCGAGAAATTTATTTTGAATAGAATTCGAACGAATATTTATATAGATCGTCATTAAAATATAAATATTTATTTATATATATAAAAGGAATTGAAAATGGCGCGGCAGTTCGATAATTCGATTTCAAATTTCAAATGAGTGTGCAGGATTCAAAATAAACCGGATTTTAGTGAAACCAAAAATATTTGAATCTAATTGAGAATATCTTTCCAACGAATCCGAAAAATCGAAATTTCGTAGCGGGAATCAAAAGATATGTCCAGTTGAAAATTCAGAATAGTCGCTATGGAATTTCGGCCTTTAAAAATAGCCATTTTGCAAACGACCTTGGATTTCGACGAAACCACTTTTGTTGGATCCGTGATGTCAAGTTATTGCTAGATTCCAATTTTCGTAATTTTTCTAATCAATATGTGAGCGTGGTAAAGGAAAACGCGTTTGACCATTTTCAGTTGATTTTAATCGGCTGGAAATTGGCCATTTTTCAAACGGTCTCAGAATTCGATAAAACTAGTTTTGTTAGGACCGCATCGTCAATACGAAGCTAGAAAATATTTTTCGGGAATTTTTCGAGTTAGTGTGCGGCCCCGGTAAATTGAAATGCGCGTTTAAAGTGAATATATAGAGTTATATTTTGATTTTGACGAAAACTGATCGAAACGATCGAATCAACTTAGGATCCATATCCCATTGCGTTCGGAATATGGCTAATTAGCTATGGACGACAGTCGTTGGGTCTCATTTGGAGGTCGAATAAAAAAAGTAACAAATTGGGAGGATTTAAATTAAATAAATATATAAATTATAAAAACACCCTCCCTTCCCTCTATTCAAAGTCAACACCCCCCTTCTCTCCTCATAACCCCCCCTCCCCCCGGTCAGTTATTTTAAAGAAAAAAAATCTCGAGATCGACGGAACCCCTCGCCGACGCCCCACCGGATCCGCCGCCCTCTCCATCGACTCCCTCACCGCCGTCTTCCTCCTCCGTCCCTGCCTCTCCTCTTCCTCCTCGCGTACTCTCCCTCCTCTCCTTCCTGATGTCCATCGCGCCCTCCCCCTTCCTCTAATCCTGGCGCGATGGTGGCTGCGAGCTCGCCCCAATTTCTGGCGATGGTGGCCGCGTCCAAGCTCTTCAAAGTGGCAGCTCCAGATCCTCCTCCGGCGCTGTGTAGGTGGTGCAAATTTCAAACCCTAGGTTCGAAGTGGGTTACGATTTTAGTTCGGCTACCTGAATGCTTGAACGAACAAAGAAGAAAGGTAGTTTCATTTCCTTTTTATTTTAAAATAGGATTGTTTAAAAATCAGTTTGTTTATGAAAATAAAATCAGTGGTGAGGTGAGTTTTTATTTTATATTTACATTTACTTTTCAGTTTCGATGTAAATAATATTGTTTTCGTATATGAGTTTTAAGCTAAAGGTAGGATTTTTAAAAGAAAGGTATAATTTTTATTTTAAAGAAAAAATGTGATTTTATATAGTTAACGAAATGAAAAAGACGATATTTTTATAATATGAAGGACGAGATTTTTGAATACGAAGAGATTATATTTTTATATATGCAAAGAGAATATAAAAATATAATTTTTATAAAGTAGGAGTATTAAAGATATGATTTTTATATTATAAAAATAATAAAAATATGATTATTATCATATGTGAAATATAAAAATATACTTTTTATAAAGTAGAAGTATTAAAAATATAGTTTTTATATAATAGAGAATATAAAATATTATTTATTGAATGAAATGAAATAAAAATATAATTTTTATTTGAACAGCGTGAAAAGAACTGCATAGGAATTTCAAGCAGATCCAGATGGTTCAGCAGTTCAAAAGCAAAGCACAGCGGAGTGGAACCCTCTGTGAGAACTCCTCACTTTAAATTTTATTCTCTAGTTAAAATATATACTAGGATGCAGACGGTGTTTAGTAGCACCCGACACCCGTCATCCACAGACCATAGATGGCTTGTATGTTTGATTGTTTGTTGTGGTGAAAATTGATTGTGTGATGTGAAACGAAATAAAGTATTTTATAGTGGAAAATATTTTATAGTTAAAAATAGAATTTTTAACGTGTATTTAAAATAAATATTTATAAACAAATCTGAGATTTGTTTATATACACTAATTTGATTGATATTGTTTGGGACGATAAATTTTACACATCGCCCAGCTGCACAAATAAAATCAGTGTTTGATTGTTTGAAACCCCACAAGGGTATTAGGATGATAGGTGACATACACTAATCCCAATAATTAGTTGTATGTCGATCGATTGATTGACAGGCTGTTATAAGCGTTAAATATTTATATTTGATGCTTATACAGTGTAGAACGCACTCTGGATGATGGTTGATTATTTATCGTTGTTATTTTTATACACGTGTTGTAGAAAATCCATATAATTAACATTATATGGTAATTGATTGGTCCTCATTCCAGTTTTGAAATAGAAATATTTGAAAAAGAAATATTTGAAATAGAAATGTTTGAAATAGGAATATTTGAAATAGAAATATTTGAAATAGGAATATTTGAAATAGAAATATTTGAAATAGGAATATTTGAAATAGGAATATTTGAAAAAGAAATATTTGTAATAGAATATTTGAAAATAGAAATATATGAAGCCTTGTTGATTAGATTGATGCCATTTTGACGTGAACGATATTTATATCGATTTTATTCATTTTATAATGAATATCGAAAGTGATTTCAAAATCTGATATTTTGAAAAGAATTAGAATTCGAATTGAAAGTGAATAGAATATGAATTCGAATTGAAAGTGAATAGAAATGAATTCGAATTAAAAGTGAATAGAAATGAATTCGAATTGAAATTGAAAACGAACTGAAATTGAAAAAAAATCGATTTGAATTGAAATCAATTTGAAATGAATTTAAATCGAATTTATAAGGAAAAATTCAATTTTGATTTGAATTTGAAAAGAAGTTGATATCGTTTTGAAAACGAATTTAAAACAATTTATAAAATACGTTTTAAAAGGAAATCGACGAAGTATATGTTATATATATTATATATAATATAATGGCCTGAATAGAATGCGCCACACCGCGGCAGTCCGCGAATTTCGACCATTGACTTCGAACGGATATTGCGGGAGATCCGACCGTCGGATTCTCCTAAAACCGGAACCGTTGGGTTCGTAAAGAAAAGAGCTTTCTAACGAACATTAGAAATTTGAAATCTAATGGTTCGATTTGGAATTATGTCCAAATCAAATTTGGAAAAGGTTGCTGTAAGTGCAGTTCGATGGCCGTTGATGGAAATCGACTGTACGGGCCTTGATAAAATCATTAAAAATAGTAATAATTTGTGTAAAATCATAAGAAATGATTTGTGAAGAATTGGGATGAAAAACTCCATATTTGAAAAGTTAAAAATAGATTTTTATCGAAATGAACTAGTTTTGAACTAGAATAATAATTTATTTATTTTCAAAATAAATAAAGTGGATTTGAAATGGTTTTGAAAATAACCAGAATTTCTAATAATTACATTGGAATGGATTTGAATCGAAATTGTCTTCGGAATATTTCGATGTTGGATTTCGTGATAGTACAGATGTTCTTATGGAAATTTGAAAGATATATTTATATATCGTTATTTCTAATACGATATTTGTTGGTTGTGGAATTTGATATTGAATATAAGCTGATATATTTTCTATTCATAGCCTTGTATTTAATATCAAATGTGATTTGGGTTAGTCGTGAATGGTGTCTTCATTAACACTGTTCTTAAACCCAGTTGAGAAAAAGATTGAATCTTTTTATTTAGATTTAAGGAAGTGTACCAATTAAATAATTTTTAATTGGAATTGAATTGGTATTGGTTTTTAGGTTTATCGTGAATAGTGTCTTAAATAACACTTGTTCTTTAACTCATAATTAATGGAAGGTGATTTTGGGTTTATCGTGAACCGTGTTTTAAATGACACTGGTTCTTTAACCCAGTTAAAGATTAGAACTAAGTGGAGTTTTAATGAATCTTTAATTAGATTGAAAAGGTGTTAGAATGGAGTATCACCAGTTTTACTCCAGGCGATAGTTAAATCTTTAATTAGATTTGAACGTGAAATGGTAATTGAATTTACTGATAACACTGTGGTGTTAGATATGAAGTATTACCAATTTTACTTCATGGGATGAATAGGTGGGGATTGGGAAATAAAATAAATGATTACTCCGGTGTGGTTCGCTAATCCCGACTAGTATGAATTGACATTCAAAGAAGATTAAAGAATAAATTTAAAGAATTTATCTTTGATAAAATTAATGGGAACCTTTCCCAAAGTATAACGATATTGGAATAAAAGAATATTCTGAATTGGAATGAGGCGTATGTTGTGTTTGTGTAACACTTGTTTATCATATACGTGAGTTATTCAGAAAGGCCGGGTTTATCCCATTCTGAATAACTGATTCGACGTGGTGTCGAAGACGAAGAGGGTGGTCGAAGACCGGAGGTCTTCACGTCGTTTGGGTGATTACTGATGATCTTGATTGGGCCGTACACCCAAGAGGAGGGAATCAGTTGGTGATCGTCCAGATATACTTGGAGATCGATGGATATGCGGGGTACTAGGTGCCTCCGGTTTCGTTCAGACCCAGAACGAACTTGTAAATGGACTGTGTGTCTGACATTGGATTTTATTCTGTATGGTTGATTTCTATTAAACATATATCTGTTTGGCAGCGAAGAATTTATTCTCTTGCTCAACGCCCTTCTCTGAGACGTATGAGCTTAGAGGTTATATATTGATGGATATCAAACGCATGGAGTGAATTGCCTGTGTGGCATGCCTAAGTGGCAATATGATCAAGGCTTCTGTTGAAAAGCAGAGTCTTGTGGTGGATGATCAAAGCACAGCCTGTGTGGCATAGCTTTGTGTAACGTTGATTCGCGAGCCTCACACCCCGGTTGTGAACCAAAAACGGGAGAAGGATCCAGGGAGGGCATGCGTTTCCTTCTAGCTAGAAGTGGCGTCAGTGGTTTTACACGCCCTAACGAGTTTGACTTATGTGGTTATTGCTGTTGCGAGGTGCCTCGGATATATCGGTCGATCCAGGACCGATGGAGTCATTGGACTCATTGACATCCCAAAGGGTGGGGAAACGCAGTGTTCAGGATTTTTTATCCACATCGGTGGACCGGCCATGTGGCTCCTAAGGGTCACTCGAGCTCTGATCCTAAGACACGGGCTAGAGCGTCTCGAATCGGTAGAGGACTATCTTTTGCCTCGGTTCATAGATGGAAACCCAATTTCCAAATACGTGACTTTGCGATTTTGATTGTATAACCTATATATGGCGAGATAGTGGTATGGGGCATTCATGTCGCCTATGATTGATACTTATGATTTGAAATAGATTTCTTCACTTATAGTAATAATAAAAGATTTGTTTTAACGTATCAAGCATTCTTTGGCTATTATAAGGTAAAACCCTATCCTCTGGTTTGTGTTGCGTTGTGTGATGGGACCTGGGTCTTATAATAGCTTCATTTTTCTTTATTTAGCATCGCGCTGTTGTTTTATGTACTGGTGTTCTTGGGAGGAAACCCATTCCGTGTTATACGGCGTGGTCCCTTGATTTACCGAACTTTAAAATAAAGATTAATAATTGTTTCAGTTCTCACACCAGTCCCATGACTGACCTGGAGTTTATTGTTTTAACGTAAACTCTGGGTGCCCTTATTTTGACACGGGCAGCTAGTAGTTTTGGTTTTGCAGATTTATATTCACAGGATCCTGGTTTACAGCTGGAACGATATCCGGAAAGCTTTGTATCCGTATATCTCCTTCAGTTGTATTTTATATTATTTTCCGCTGCTTTGTAATTTATTGTAATCTCTGATATTTTATAATGTGTAATATTGATTTATACTCTGTATATTCTTGTAATCTGATGGAATTGTTGTAATAAGCAATGAAATGTTCTTCTGTCTGCGTTCTAATTTGTCGTGTTCTCAAAACAATCAGGCGTTTCGAACGGTCTTGATCGGTTTAGCGACTGATTCGGATCGAGCGAAATTCCCGGTCGTCACATGCTCCAACTTGAAAGCATGTCATACGCGGAAAAATCACTAATAGTCCATAATAAAGAAAGAAACATATGAAAATTCATTTTTCTCGAAATATCGTATGTTTCAATTCCTTCATGCTACAGTGTTTTTCAACTCTTCAATCAACGGTTGTAGATAAACATCAATTCCTTGTGTCGGATCATCGGGACCGGGGACGACGACCGTTAGAAACTTTTATGGATTTTTTGTACACATCCATGGAGGTAAGTTATAAGGAGTAACAATGATAGGTCATGATGAATATTTACTACCAAATTGAGAAAATGGAGAAAATCCATCCGTAAATAAACTGAGTATAACATTACGGCTCTCTGCAACAAATTCTAGATAAGTTCTATCAAAGTGTTTCCATGCTTCATCATCACACATGACATGCTGGTCTCACGCTATGTCATCGCACATGACATGCTATAGCAGAAGATGCATACGGTCATTGAAGTCTAGGAGTTATGGGTAGATAATGCATTCTTTTATATGGAACTTTTTTTCCTTTCTTTTTTCTTGCTTTATATTTATCTTTGTTGCAAAATTTGAATTTTCTAAGGTGAGCGTCTTCTTTTCAATGCAACATGCAACCTTTTACACATGTATCTATCTTCTGATACGGTAGTCCAAAAGCAGACATAAGTTTTTTCGCTTTATAATGGCTATCTCACGTCAAATTATTGGGCGGCATGTGTCGTTATGCAGTTTATACAACCGCTGTAAATGCAGTTTTTGTAAGATTGAATTTTGATTTCATAATGATGAATTCGGCAGTTACAGATTATTCGGTTCCACTTGTACACCCTTCCCACAATGACCTCTTAGCAGAATTCAATAAATCATTAAAAAAAATTAGCTTCCACCATTGGTTTTTCTACATTTCCATTCTCATCGTCGCCTTGATCAATGGTAGGAAACATTGATCGTGCTGCATCTTGCACCATATTTTCTATTAGATTCGTCGTCGTATTATCGTTCATCACTGTATTTTCGTCCTCTACCACTACATGATTGAATGTAGGTTGAACAAGTTCTCCATGACGATCCCATAAGTAATAATTTGACAAAAAACCAAATTTATACAGATGTACTACTACATCTGGCTTTCAATGCTTCAACGTTTGCACTTACTATACGGACAACGAATGTCTACGTTACTTCGATTATTAGATTCAGCAGATCTAATAAATTTTTGGACACCATTATGAAAATGTTCCTTTATCGATCCTTTCCTACCGGTTCGGGATTCATACATCCAACTGCGATCAAGAAAGTAATCAAATATTTCACTGATTTGCAACAAATATGTTAGAAAATTCGATCAAACACTTTATATTGATTAAAGTCTTGTAAAAATTTATTTATAACTACTTCATGTTTTTGGTTTATTACTTTATTTCCTTTTACTTTGACTACCAATCAACCTACTTTCCATTACAAATATAAAATGTAAGCATATTTTATAAATTATTTCAGGTTAAATGGTTCAACAAAATTTCGGCAGTACTTCTGTTTGGTCCCTGTATCGTACACAAATGCGTGTACACAGGGAACAAAATGGAAAGTGCCATCGAAATTTTGTTAACCGTTTAAAATGAAATGATTTATGAAATATACTTACATTATTATATTTGTAACTTGTCCAATACTGGGACAAATCTAAAGAATATTGTATCAGATGAATATAGGTTATCGTTCTGTATAAAAACGAATATTCATATAACGATCATATACAACACTTACCGGACGGGACCAAAAATCTCTAAGGGGTTTACATAAGTGAAACACATTATATAATTTGTAAACCAATGTCCACATAATAATTTCCATACGTTCAATTTGTAAACTAACATTACATAACCAACTAGAATCCCTGTTTGATGCAACAGGATTTGAAATAAACTGTATGAGGGTCCGAAGGAGTCTAAAACGCTTCGAACCACTAAGCTTTCAAGTTAATTAATTAATTTTAGTTTAAATTATGAAGTATAAATTAGTTTTAGTTAGTTTTAGTTAATTTTAGTTCAACGTATAAGTTATGAAGTTAATTTTAGTTTAAATCTTTGAAAGATAAACTAAGCTTTCAAGTTAATTAGTTAATTAATTTCATTTAAAATTTAAAGAGTTAAGTTATAAATATTATTTTCATTTTCAATTTTAGTTCATTAAATTGTATTTTGGATTCTTGACTTTAGTGAAATAGTAATATTTAATTTCATTTAAAAAAACAGTTAAATAAAATATGTGAATAGTTAAATATTGTATGAAATATGATTAAAAGTAATTTAGTTAAAGATACATGAATGTATTCACGTAATACAGTATATGACACAAGTTAGGTAGCAGCAAAAACTAGCATCAATGTAACGACCCAAACTTCCCCGGTCTCTAAAGAGAAGAGAAAGAACGGATTGCTTTGAGAACACGACAAATCAGAACACAAACAGAAGAACATTTCATTGCTATTACAACAATTTACATCAGAGTACAACAATAAAACAGAGTATGAATAAATATTACACATTCGATAAATATCAGAGATTTACAAGTTACAATGCAACGGAAAATAATACAAAACATAACTGAAAGGAATATACGGATACAGAGCTTTCCGAATATCATTCCAGCTGTAAATCAAGATCTTGTGAATATAATATCTGCTAACCAGAACTACTAGCTTCCCGTGTGGAAACCATAACCGAAGTAATCTTTTGTTTAATTTCCCAATCCCAACCTATTCATACCATGGAGCAAAACTGTTAATACTCCATATCTAACACCATAGTGTTATCGGTAAATTTAACTACCATTTCACGTTCAAATCTAATTAAAGATTTAACTATCGTTTGGAGCAAAACTAGTGATACTCCATCCTCGATCATTTCCTAAATTTGATAATTTAAATTATCAATTCCCATTTCAATCTAATTAAAGATTCATTAAAACTCCACTTAGTTTTAATCTTTCCAAAAATCAATATTAATGATTATTTAAATTTGGAAACACAAACATGCCGCATCAACAATCTACACCGTACTATTGATTTCTGCCGATATATAACCTCTAAGCTCGTACGTTTTAGAGAAGGGTGTTAAGCAAAAGAATAAATTCTCCGCCACCAAACAGATATATATTTAGTAGAGATCAACCATACAGTTCGAAATGCAATGTTAGACATGTAATCCTGGCTTTAGCTGGGTTAAAGAACTAATGTCATCTAAAACACAGTTCACAATAAACCCAAATCACATTCCGTTAATTATGGAATCTTCACGGAAAACAAATCAATATATATAATTGATATCAATTTCCATATCTGACTAATAATATAAATGGAATAATGACCAAGCTTTTTAAATTCCATATATATTAACAGTCTTCCTCCATAGAAGCTCATTTCGATTATTATCAAATCGAATTCCATTCTACTCCAATTTAGTATATTAAATTGGAAAACTTTACTTTTGGAAAATTCCCGTTAAATCTTAATAAAAAGATTTATAAATTCCAAATCACGTTTCATTGTAAATCGGGTTAAAGAACGAATGTCATTAAAAACACAGTTCACAACAAACCCAATTCACATTCCGTTTTCAATTCCAATTAAATGTTAATTAATTGGTAATCCTTCTTTAAATCTTAATTAAAAGATTTATTCTTTTCACACGGGGTTTAAGAACAGTGTTATTTATGACACCATTCACGACAAACCCAAAATCCAATTCTATATTAGATTCAAGGCTCTGAACAGAAGTTATATCGGCTTATATTCAATATCAAATTCTGAAATAAACAAATATCGTATTGGGAATAATGATATATATATATCTTCCAAATTCCTCCACATTATCCGTATAATCACGGAATCCAATATTGAAATATTCTGACGATGATTTCGATTCAAATCCATTCCAATTCATATATTGGAAATTCTGGTGATTTTTAAAACCATTTCTAATACAATTTATTTATTTAAAAATATTGGATTATAAATCTTGTTCATAACTAGTTCATTTGGATAAAAATATATTTTTATATTTACAAATGTGGAATTTTTCACCTAAATTCTTTCCAAATCATTTATTATAATTTTACACAAATTATTGATATTTTAATAATTTGTCAAGGCCCCTACAGTCGATTTTAAAAAACGGTCATCGAACTGCACTTACAGTGACCTTTCCCAAATTTGATTTGGACATAATTCCAAATCCATCCGTTGGATTTCAAATCCCTCGTTGGAAAGCTTTTTTCGATACGAACCCAACGATTCCGGTTTTAGGAGAATCCGACGGTCAGATCTCCCGTAATGTCAATTCGAAGTCAATGGTCGAAATTCGCAAACTGTCGTGACGCAGCGCGTTCTATTCAGGCCATTAAATATATATAATTTATAATATATATATATATTGTTGATTTGCACCTAAAACGTATTTTATAAATCGGTTTAAATTCGTTTTCAAAACAATTTCAACTTCATATTCAATTTTAAATCAAAATTGAATATTGGGTATCATTATATAAATTATAATATTTTAAAAACATTAGATTTTGAAATCGCTTTCTTTTCGATATTCATTATAAAAATGAATAAAATTGATATAAATATCGTTCACATCAAAATGGCGTTAGTCTAATCAACACGGCTTTATATATTTAAATATTTTCATGTCCATCTCAAATCGGACAACAAAATCATATTTTTATCCATTACTGAATATTATTTTAAAATATTAGTTATTTTAAAATATTCATTATTCGCCATTTTAAAATATTCGTTCTTTCCGAATTGGAATCAGACGCAGTCAATTACCTTATAATTTTATTTATATGGATTTCATACATACACGTACACAATAATAATCAAACACGGTCAACCATCATCCAGAGTGCATTACAGAACTGCATAAGCGTTAAATATAAATAATTAACGCTTACAACAGTCTGTCAACCCATCGATTGACATGCAACTAAATATTGGGATTAGTGTATGTCCAATATCATCCCAATACCCGTGTGAGTTTTTAAACAACAAATACTGATTATTATTTGTGCAGTTGGGCGATGTGTAAAATATATCATCCCAATCAATATCAGTTAAATGTGTGTACATAAACAAATCGTCCGATTTGTGTATGAATATTTATTTTATTCTTATACACGTTAAAAATTATATTTTTAACTGTAAAATATTTACTTCATCTCATGAATATTTTATACATTTCATTTATACAATAAAAATGATATTTTTGTTGTTCTGACATTTTTAGAAAATTTTTGTAGCGCAACGGTGCATTACTAGAACCGGAATAAGGGCTAGCCTTATCCCTCGCCTACTAATGGCTCACACCATGTACATACCAATTCTAATCAATTTATTTTATTTTCCAAACCAAATTCAATCAAATAATCTAATCAACCAAACAAGCAAACAAACATGGTTTCAAACAAAGGTGTTGGGTGCTACTAAGCACCGTCCGCATCCTAATATATATTTTTAACTAGAAAATAAATTAAAGTGAGAAGTTCTCGCTTTTGGGATCCACTCCTCCATTTCATTTCTGAATTTATGAATAGTTGGGCTTTTCTCGAAATTCAACGCAATTTTTTCCACGTTGTTCATATTGAAAATCACATTCTCAATATGATGTTTATATATTTTTATCTAACTAAAAGTCATATTTTTCCATCGATGCTTATAATTTTAAAATCCCATTAATTTTTTCGCTCATGTATAATAAAAATCATATATTTACAATTCAGTTTTCTATATAAAAATGATATTTTTATAGCAATGTTTATAACATAAAAATCATATTTTGATGTCGCTATACATATCATAAAATCATATTTTTACTTCGCTAACTTCATAATAAAAATTATATTTTTATTTCGCTACTTCATATATAAAAATCAAAATTTTATATCGCCATTCAAATAATAAAAATCAAAATTTTATTTCGATATTCAAATAATAGAAATCAAATTTTTATTTCAAATCTATATAGATAAAAATGATATTTTTATTCTTTGTTTTCATAAATAAAAATCGCATTTTTATTTCAGAAGCATTCATATATAAATCAAATCTTTATTTTTATTTTAAATTCATTCATATAAAAATCAAATCTTTATTTCAAAATCATTAATATAAAAATCAAATCTTTATTTCAAAATCATTAATACAAAAATCAAATTTTTATTTCAAAATCATTAATATAAAAATCAAATCTTTTCCTAATTTTATATATAAACAAATCATAACTTTGTATATAAATAAATCGTAACTTTATATACAATAATTAAAATTATTGCTTTATATATATATAACATTTTTTTAAAACAATGGTTTAATAAAAAAATCGGGTCTAAAAGAAAATAAAAATAAATAAGAAGACTTACGGTTTTTTTCAGCGAGGGAGGGTTTATTGGTGGTCGCGGTTCATCCGGGAGGTGGCGGGGTTCCTCTTCAGGTCGGCGGCGGCGGAATGGGGTTGTGGCGGCTCGATTTGGGCGTGGGGATTTAAATTGGAGGAGGAGAGTATGGGGGTGGCCGGCGGGATACTACGGAGGTGCGGCGTCAAGTGAAGCGGCGACCGACGCAGCGGTGGCCCTGGCGGAGGAGGTAATGCGTTTTGGGGGAGGGCGGAAGCAGGATCGAGATTTCAATTGAAAAAGGGGGCGCGACTTTCCGAGGAAAGAATTAGGGTTTTAAATCTTTATATATAAATTTTATTTATTAATTTAATTTCAAAAAACTACTTTTTAATTCGAACTCATAATCGAATCCAACGACTGTCGTCTTAACCAATTACCCATATTCTGGACACAACGAGATATGTTCGGTAAGCCAATTCGGCTGTTTCGATAGGTTTTTATCAAATTTAAAATATAAATTAATATAACGTTCAAAATTGATTTCAGCGTACATTTTAATTTACCAGTGCCACAAACTAACCCCAAAAATTCCAGAAAAATAAAGTTGGCTATGTTTTGACGATACGGTCCTAACAAAACTAATTTCGTCGAATTTGGAGAACGTTTGAAAAACGGTCATTTTTCAGTCGATTAAATTCAAACTGAATTGACCAAAGACGTTTAAATTCATCACGCTCACATATTGATTTCAAACATTATGAAAATTGGAATCCAGCAATAATTTGACATTCCGGATCCAACAAAAGTGGTCTCGTCGAAAACGAGGTCGTTTGCAAAATCTCTATTTTTAAGGGCTATATTTTATATAAAATTCTATAGTGACTAATTGGGCATAATTTTTTAATCTCGCTATGAAATCTGGATTTTTCACATTTATTGTAAAGATATTTTCAAATGGATTTAAATATTTTTGGTTTTACTAAAATCCGGTTTATTTTGAATCATGTACATTCATTTGAAATTTGAAATCGAATTTTTAAACTACCGCGCCATTTCCAATTCCTTTTATAATTAAAATAAATATTTATATTCTAACTTCAATTTAAATAAATTTATACGTTCTAATTCTATTCAAAATAAATTTCTAGTCGTTATTATTTAAATAAATCATTTTAAATATTCAAAATTCATTAAAATAGCCAAAATAAAAAAAAATGATTGGTTTTGATTTTCTGGGTTGTTACAATCTCCCCCACTTAAAATCTTTTCGTCCTCGAAAAGGAACGGAGCTCAAAGTTGTTTAACTAACCAACTCAACTTTCAGTTTGTCTTTCATTCTTCAACTTTTCAGTTTCTAAGAATTTTCCAATTCTTCAAAAATTTGGCTAACACCCTAAATTTTTGAAAAATTTCGCCATAACCTCCTTTGTACAGGGAGACATTTAAAACGTCATCTAGCCACGCAGGGTCCTCATCATCCAAAAAGAAAAAGCCAAGCGGCTAGCCAATCGGCTCATAAAATCATCCAATCCCAATAAATTAGTAAACTTGTACCTATTTATCGGGCATACAATTTTATTCCTCTTCTCTAGCCTCCTTGCTCTGACATGTCCAATATATATATATATATATATATATATATATGCATGTAAATGTATGCAATTTCAATCAATTTTCAAGTCAGTTCAACATTTGATTCAATTTGGCTTAATGGTTCAAAATTTTAATTAATCAACCAATAATCAAACAACACAATCAGCAATCAATTAGTTGATTATCGTTTCAAACACTTAACTTATATATATATATATATATATATATATATAAATCCATTTTTGATGCCATGTCACAACAAATAACCCTACCTAGTTTTGGTTCTCACACCAGTCAATTGGAAATATATAGATATCCCACCTTCGAAACTCGAACATAAATGTTGATGATGCGATCGCTATCATCAGAACCATGCCTAGGCGACTAGAGTGTGATTCTATATCTATCCAGTATATTAAAATTTCGAATATACGTTTGCAAGGCGTATATGCAAATTCTTTATATACTGGATTGTCCAGAATCAATTTAAATATAATTCTCCATTCAAGAAGGCATTTTTTACATCAAACTGAAGTAGAGGCCAATCAAGGTTGGCAGCTAGAGACAATAAAACTCTCACAGTATTCAACTTAGCAACGGGAGCAAAAGTCTCTTCATAGTCTAGTCCATAAGTTTGAGTGAAACCTCTGGCAACAAGTCTAGCCTTGTGCCTCTCCACTGAGCCATCGCTATTATATTTAATAGTAAATATCCACTTACTTCCTACAAGGTGTTTTCCTGTTGGTAACTCTTTTAGCACCCATGTTTCATTATTTTTTAAGGCTTTGATCTCTTCCAATACAGTCTCTCTCCACTTTGGAATACTTAGAGCTTCATGTATGGATTTGGGAATCTCATCATCAGTAATGCTTGTAGTGAAGGCTCTAAACTTAGGTGACAACTTAGCATATGAAATGTGTTTGCACAGAGGATGTTTAGTGCATTCACGGACACCTTTTCTTTTGGCAATTGGTTCATCTATTTGGACTGACTCAACAATAGGTTCAATAATGATGGGAGAGAAGTTACCTGGATCTTTGCACGGTTCAGATGAAGGCAATGCAGCAGATTGTGGTGTAACCTTACTTCGTATAGATTTCCTTCTCGAGTAAACACGTAGTTCAGGTGTAGGGATCAAATCATTCATAGTGTTAGTAGTCTCAGGAAAATTATTAATAGAATCATCACGGTCTACATCAGTCCTACTAGTGTTGTCATGCACAATTTTAGGAAAATTATCGTCAATCACGGGTGTTGGTAACACAACATTTTTTTCCTAAAACTTATCTTCATTTTGTTCGTTCTCCCCTTGAAGATAAGTTTTCTCAAAAAAAGGTTTGTTTTCAAAAAATGTGACATCCATACTAACAAAAAAATTCTCGAACTAGGGTCAAAACATTTATAGCCTTTTTATGTGGGTGAAAAACCTAAGAAAATACATTTAGTGGCCCTTGGATCAAGTTTACTCCGCTTGTTATCATGAATATGAACAAATATTGTGCAACCAAAAACTTTAGGCATTATGTTCATAAATATTTTGTTAAGTGGAAAACATTGTTGAAGTTTATGAAAAGGTGTATTGTACCCAAGAACTCTACTAGGCATTCTATTAATAAGATATGAAGCAGTAAGAACGGCTTCCCCCCAAAACCTTTTAGGAACATTCATAGAAAACATTAAAGATCGAGCAACTTCTAGTAGATGTCTATTTTTTCTTTCGGCAATTCCATTTTGTTGAGGTGTATCAACACAAGAACTATGATGGATAATTCCTTGTTCAATTAAAAACTTACCTAGAATCGAATTAAAATACACTCTACCATTATTAGTCCTCAAGATTTGAATTTTCGACTGAAATTGTTTGTTAATCATGCACTTAAAAATTTTGAAAACAGATGCAGCCTCAGATTTTCTTTAAGTAAATAAATCCATGTGTTTATAGTGTGATCATCAATAAAAGTGATGAACCTCCTAGTTATAGATAGGTTTTTAACTTTAGATGGCCCCCAAATATCACTATGAGTTAAGGCAAATGGTTTAGATGGCACATATTTTACAGAGGGATAAACAGATCTATGGTGCTTAGAAAGTTGGCAAATTTCACATTGAAAAGAATTGATGTCTATATTCTTAAACATGGCTGGAAATAAATGCGGCAAATAACCAAAACTAGGATGACCAAGTCTAAAGTGCCATAACATTATTTCATTATCAAGAGAGAAAAAACTAGAATGATTAGGTTTCTGAACTTGTTTCTTTCGAAAGTCCTCATTCTCAAAGTAATAGAGTCCACCACTTTCCTTAGCATTGCCAATCATCTTCCCCGAGCATTGGTCCTGAAATTCGCAATTGGTAGACACAAACTTGAGTAAACATTAACAATCATTAGTTATTTTACTGACTGAGAGAAGATTATACTTAAGATTAGGAACATGGAGAACATTATAAAGAGTGAAAGAAGGTGAGATAACAATAGAACCTTTTCCAGCTATGGTAGATAGTGTACCATCAGCGATTTTAACTTTTCGGTTACCAGAACAAGGAAAATAAGTCGTAAACATATATGATGAGCCAGTCATATGATCAGTGGCCCCTGAATCTATGATCCAAGGTTCAGAATTTTTTGTTTTGACATTAAGGGTTGTGGTAAAGATACCTTTTTGTGCTAGGGATGAAGAGGTTGAACTAGCAGCTTGATGAGAGGTCCATAGTCGATACAATTGCTCTAAATTTTCCTTGTTGAAGAAGGACTGATTAGAAGGAGACTCTTCATTAACAACTTGCATGCCTTTGTTGTGTTGCCGGCAGTCATGTTGAGGACGATTTGAGGGCTGGAAGTCTGCTGGTTTGCCATGTAATTTCCAACATTTTGCTTTGATGTGTCCCAATTTGTGGCAGTGATCACAGACGGGGCGGTCACGATCAGGCTTTCTTGGAGGTTTTGTAGTAATCAACGTCGATGATTCGACTGATGTAGATGGCTCATGTGTCTCGGGACCAAGCATAACTAAGCGACGGCTTTCTTCCCTGCGTACTTCAGCAAAGGCCTCTCTCGTGCTTGGAAGTGGCTTGTGACCGAGAATTCGACCATGTACTTCATCTAACTCTTTGTTCAAACCTGCAAGGAAGTCGAATACCCTTTCTTTCTCTATATTTTTCTGAAAGAGTGCACTATCCTTAGCACAACTCCATTCATAATTACAAAACAAATCAAATTCCTGCCAAAGAGTTTTCAGATCTGTGTAATATTGAGTTACACTTTTTTCTCCTTGTCTAGCCTTCCTTAGTTGATTTTTTATCTCAAATAATTGACCAGCATTATCTAAATAAGAATAAGTTTCTTTTACCACTGTCCAAATTGCATTTGCAGTTGGAAGGAAGAGGTAGGTTCTGCCAATGTTGGGCTCTATAGAATTCACCAGCCAAGACATGACTATTGAGTTCTCGACCTCCCAACGCTCGTACCCTGCGTCATCGGTCTTTGGAGTTGCCACAGATCCTGAAAGATATCCATATTTACCCTTCCCTTGAACAAAGAGCTTCACAGATTGAAACCAATGGAGAAAATTGCTTCCATTTAATTTCTGAGAGGTAATAGTAAAATTCTGAAGATTTTTAAAGGGAGGTGGTATGGATGAACTGCCTGATTGAGCATAGTCACCAGTTGAACTGGAGCTATTATTGCCCAGATTTGGCTCTAATACCATGAAAGCTAATTATATTTGAGCAGCAGTAAGTATTTTATTAAACTGATGCAGAAATAAATAGTGTACAGTTGCAGATTTTTTCCTACAGGATAGGATCTGATGACAGTATTTATGTACAGCTAATTAACTACTCCTATTGAACAGGTCTTATCCATACAGCAAGTAGATGACTCGGTCCATCTTATCTACTTGACATTAATATACAATATATCTCAACAACAGTAAACCTAAATCACATTCCGTTAATTATGGAATCTTCACGGAAAACAGATCAATATATATAATCGATATCAATTTCCGTATTCGACTAATAATATAAATGGAATAACGACCAAGCTTTTTAAATTCCATATACATTAACAGTCTTCCTCCATAGAAGCTCATTTCGATTATTATCAAATCGAATTCCATTCTATTACAATTTAGTATATTAAATAGGAAAACTACTTTTGGAAAATTCCCGTTAAATCTTAATAGAAAGATTTATAAATTCCAAATCACATTTCACTGTAAATCGAGTTAAAAAACGAATGTCATTAAAAGCACTGTTCACAACAAACACAATTCACATTCCATTTTCGATTCCAATTAAATGTTAATTAATTTGTAATCATTCTTTAAATCTTAATTAAAAGATTTATTCTTTTCACATGGGGTTTAAGAGCAGTGTTATTTATGACACCATTCACGACAAACCCAAAATCCAATTCAATATTATATTCAAGGCTCTGAACAGAAATTATATTGGCTTATAGTCGATATCAAATTTTGAAATCAACAAATATCGTATTGGAAATAATGATATATATATATATATATATTCCAAATTCCTCCACAATATCCGTATAATCACGGAATCCAATATCGAAATATTTCGAAGATGATTTCGATTCAAATCCATTCCAAATCATATATTGGAGATTCTGGAGATTTTTAAAATCATTTATAATCCAATTTTTTATTTAAAAATATTGGATTATAAATCTAGTTCATAACTAGTTCATTTTAATAAAAATATATTTTTATCTTTACAAACGTGAAATTTTTCACCCAAATTCTTTCCAAATCATTATTATGATTTAAACAAATTATTGATATTTTAATAATTTTGTCAAGGCCCATACAGTCGATTTTCAAAAACGGTCATCGAACTGCACTTACAGCGACCTTTTCCAAATTTGATTTGGACATAATTCCAAATCCAATCGTTGGATTTCAAATCCCTTATATTCGTTAGGAAGATTATTTCGTTATGAACCCAATGGTTCCGGTTTTAGGAGAATCCGACAGTCGGATCTCCCGTAATGTCAATTCAAAGTCAATGGTCGAAATTCGCGTACTGCTGCGACACTGCGCGTTCTATCCAGGCCATTAAATATATATAATATATATTATATATATTTCATCGATTTCCACTTAAAACGTATTTTATAAATCGTTTTAAATTAGTTTTCAAAACAATTTCAACTTCATATTCAATTTTAAATCAAAATTGAATATTCTATATCATTAATATATAAATGATAATATTTTCAAAACATTAGATTTTGAAATCACTTTCTTTACGATATTCATTATAAAAATGAATAAAATCGATATAAATATTGTTCACGTAAAAATGGCGTTAATCTAATCAACACGGCTTTATATATTTAAATATTTTCGTGTCCATCCCAAATTGGACATCAAAATCATATTTTGATCCATTATTGAATATTATTTTAAAATATTAGTTATTTTAAAATATTCATTATTCGCCATTTTAAAATATTCGTTCTTTCCGAATTAGAATCAGACACAGTCAATTACCATATAATTTTTTTTATATGGATTTCATACACACATGTACACAATAATAATCAAACGCAGTCAACCATCATCCAGAGTGCATTACACAACTATATAAGCGTTAAATATAAATAACTAACGCTTATAACAGTCTGTCAACCCATAGATTGACATGCAACTAAATATTGGGATTAGTGTATGTCCAATATCATCCCAATACCGTGTGGGGTTTTCAAACAACAAACACTTATTATTATTTGTGCAGTTGGGCGATGTGTAAAATATATCGTTCCAATCAATATCAGTTAAATGTGTGTACATAAACAAATCGTCCGATTTCTAAATGAATATTTATTTTATTCATATACATGTTAAAAATTATATTTTTAACTACAAATTTTTTGTTTCATCTCACAAATATTTTATACAGCTCATTAATACAATAAAAATGATATTTTTATTGTTCTAACCTTTTTTAGAAAATTTCGGCAGCACAACGGCGCGATACTAGAACCGGAATAAGATCTAGCCTTATCCCTCACGTCATGTACATACCAATTCTAATCAATTTATTTTATTTCCCAAACCAAATTCAACCAAATAATCTAATCAACCAAACAAACATGGTTTCAAACAAAGGTGTCGGGTGCTACTAAGCACCATCTGCATCCTAGTATATATTTTTAACTAGAAAATAAATTAAAGTGAGAAGTTCTCACTTTTGGGATCCACTCCTCCATTTCATTTCTGAATTTCTGAATAGCGGGGATTTGCCCGAAATTCAACGCAGTCTTTTCCACGCTGTTCATATTGAAAATCACATTCTCAATATGATGTTTATATATTTTTATCTAACCAAAAATCATATTTTTCCATCGATGCTTATATTTTTAAAATCCCATTAATTTTTTCGCTTCATATATAATAAAAATCATATTTTTACAATTCAGTTTTCTATATAAAAACGATATTTTTATAACGATGTTTATAGCATAAAAATCATATTTTGATGTCGCTATACATATAATAAAAATCATATTTTTACTTCGCTAACTTCATAATAAAAATTAAATTTTTATTCCGCTACTTCATATAAAAAAATCAAATTTTTATATAGCTATTCAAATAATAAAAATCAAATTTTTATTTCGATATTCAAATAATAAAAATCAAATTTTTATTTCAAATCTATATAGATAAAAATCATATTTTTATTCTTTGTTTTCATATATAAAAATTGCATTTTTATTTCAAAATCATTCAAATAAAAATCAAGTCTTTATCTTTATTTTAAAATCACTCATATAAAAATCAAATCTTTATTTCAAAATCATTAATATAAAAATCAAATCTTTTCCTAATTTTATACATAAACAAATCATAACTTTATATATAAATAAATCCTAGCTTTATATACATAAATAAAATTATCGTTTTATATATAAATAATATTAATAAAAAAATCGGATCTAAAAGAAAATAAAAATAAATAAGAAGACTTACAGTTTTTTTCAACCCGGGGGGGTTACTGGTAGTCGCGGTTCATCCGGGAGGTGGCGGGGTTACTCTTCAGGTCGGCGACGGCGGAATGGGGCTGTGGCGGCTCGATTTCGGTGTGGGGCTTTAAATTGGAGGAGAGTATGGGGGTGGCCGGTGGGATGCTGGGGAGGTGCGGCGTCAGGGGAAGTGACGACCGGCGCGGCGGTGGCCCTGGCGGAGGAGGCGATGCATTTTGGAGGAGGGCTGAAGGGAGATCGAGATTTCAATTGAAAAAGGGGGCGCAACTATCTAAGGAAAGAATTAGGGTTTTAAATCCTTTTATATAAATTTTATTTATTTATTAATTTAATTCCAAAATGCTACTTTTTAATTGGAACTCATAATCGAACCCAACGACTATTGTCTCTAATCAATTACCCCTATTTCGGACACAATGAGATATGTCCGGTAAGCCAATTTGGCCGTTTCGATAGGTTTTTATCAAATTTAAAATATAAATTAATATAACGTTCAAAATTGATTTCAGCGTACCTTTTAATTTACGGGGGCCACATACTAACCCCAAAAATTCTAGAAAAATAAATCTGGCTATGTTTTGACGATTCGGTCCTAACAAAACTAATTTCGTCGAATTTGGAGATCATTTGAAAAACAGTCATTTTTCAGTCGATTAAATTCAAATTGAATTGGCCAAACAACGATTAAATGCCACATATTGATTACAAAAATTATGAAAATTGAAATCCAGCAATAATTTGATATTCCGGATCCAACAAAAGTGGTCTCGTCGAAAACGGATGTCGTTTGCCAAATCTCCGCTTTTAAGGGCTATATTTTATATAAAATTCCATAGCAACTATTCTGAATTTTCAACTAGACATAACTTTTTATTCCCACTATGGAATCTGAATTTTTCACATTCGTTGGAAAGATATTTTCAAACAGATACAAATATTTTTGGTTTTGCTAAAATTCGGTTTATTTTGAATCCTGTACATTCATTTAAAATTTGAAATTGAAATTTCAAACTACCGCGCCATTTCCAATTTCTTTTATAATTAAAATAAATATTTATATTCTAATCTCGATTTAAATAAATTTATACATTCTAATTCTATCCAAAATAAATTTCTAGTCGTTATTATTTAAAATAAATCATTTTAAATATTCAAAATTCATTAAAATAGCTAAAATAAAATTTTTAAATTGGTTCCGATTTTTCGGATTGTTACAATCAACTATGCATTTTGACTCATGCACAACACAAGTCGACATTGTGTGATCTTGCTACAACTACCATCAAATTAGCATCTATAGTCCATAACAGTAAATATGTGCTAATCAAATTACCATTAAACAATTACGTTTATTCCATTTATTTTCAAATCAACCTACAACACAATCATCGTAAGTCTAATTACATACATGCTAATCATTGTTTTCAACCTCATAAATCAATTAAATATGTGTCAATCATCGTTTTCAACCTCCTAATCAATTACATTTGTTTCCAAATCGACCTAAACACAATCGACATCATATGCATCTCACATGAAAATCAATTTCATATCCATAAACAATCAATTTACAAACAATATAAACATGCAAATTAACCATAATTAATCCTAATTAAACATAAAATAGGGTTAGAAGACATACCGACTCAAAATCGGAAGATTGGAGACGAGTTTGAAGCGGTGGAATCGCTGGAGCAAGGGGGATGTTAATTGGGGAAATGAGGAAGGAGGTTACAGTCTGTTGTTCGTATCAGCAGATCGTGCAACGACTTGCGATGGCTTGCAACGACCGCTTTTTTTAACGTCGCAAGCTGTTGCTATGGGTCGTCGCAATATTCTATGTTTCTTGTAATGCTAGGAATTTGTTGTTAGAGTTGCATGTTGCCATTCAGAATGCCACCCTGATTTATTGTGACAATGTACCTGCGATCTACTTATCAGCTGGTAATCCAGTTCAGCATCAACGCACTAGATACATTGAGATGAATATTCACTTTGTCCGTGAAAAAGTAGCTAAAGGCGAAGCTTGAGTCCTCCATGTCTCATCCTGTTATCAGATTGTTAATATTTTTACAAAAGGTCTTCTGCGTGTATAGCTTCAACGTTCGACAACGGTCTGCTTCGATTGCGGGAAGTGTTAGAATAATTGATATATGTTATTTATGTTTATATATATATATATATATATATATATATATATATTATGTTAATGTTGATTTGATTGCAATAATTCATGTAAACATTTGCAGCACTAAACTCCTATATAAAAGGGCAGGGAACAATGAAATTGTCAGGAAATTGAATTCCTTCAGTAGGCTTATCTCTATTTTTACCAAATGTTCAACAGATGTTTTAGTTTGCTGATTTGACTCATTTAGATTTTCTGCAGTTGAAAAAATTGTTTCTCCAGCCGTTGTGAGGACGCTTAGAGGGAGATCTTGATTTGATCAAAGAGGAAATGATGATCAACAGGAGGAACAAATCTGAAAACAGCTTGAGATGATAAGAAAAGGTTGATTTAAGGGATGGTAGAGGTAAGTTCAGAATTCAGGTATGTGCAAACACTCTCAAATGGTGTTGCTAAACGGATGGGTTGCCTGTAGGGTACTTTCTAGAAATTCTGAACTGAGTTCTCTGCTTTCTTGATTTTGGTTTTCTTGACTTGGTGACTATTTTTTATTAGTCTGATGAGCAATTCTCATGTAGGCTGTAGCCTGATCTTTGTATTATGGCGAGGGATATAATTATTGATCTGAGTCAACAACTCTCAGATGAAAGGAGAAAATCTCTGAGGAGAGGCAACCCAAATGATGAAGCTACTCTGATAGGTTGAACCTTTACTTTCGAAAAGAATTCGGTTGGCAGAAGCACGCTGTTAAGCTTCAGAGAGCATTGATATGCTGGTGATTTTGATTTTGTAACGCAATGGAGAGAATACGGCATAAATGTTTTACTGAATTGTATTCTCAAAACAAAACTGCAGAATTGAAAAATAGCGAAGAAAGTACAATGTACACAGCTCTCAGTATTTATAGCAGTATTTCTGATGTGGACTTGGGCCTTAGCCTGCATGCATTGTCTCTAGTAAACGGTTTGTACCTGTTCCACGATACTTTGGCAATATAACAGTAATGTTGGATGGATCAGCCCCTATTCTCTGATATTTCACCGAATGATATATCTCATTTGTCAAAAGTACTCAAGTGACTTGAAAAATATCATATCTTCTTCGTTCCCGTTCTGGTCATCTCATTCAGTTGATTATAAATTTAAATTTAAACGAACTCACTAATAAATGGACAACGTAGGTTTTTGAAAAAGAAAGGAAGAAAAGAAAAACAAGAAGGTTATTTAATTAATAAATCTTATCCTTAACGTGTGGCTAAGGACGCACATTAACAAGATCCTAAACAATATGATGCAATGTGGCTCATATATATAAAGTTATCATACAATTGTAAAGAAGTGCTACTTGGTAAACTTTCCTACCATCATAAGGCATGTTTTGTGGAGATGAGAAACAGAAAATTAACTAATTTAATGTTCACTTTGCTTCCAACATGAATGCATGCATGAACACCGTCTTTTGATAAATTTACCCAGAACATTCTAATAACAGAGTCAAGAACTGATGCTACAAAACATATAATCCTCCAACGAAAATAAACATAAACAACATACAACTGCCAGAACCAGAATCACCAAGGAAAAAAAAATAAGCACTATAAAAAAAAGAACCAAATCGCTATTGATCAATTAATTAGGAGGGAATGGTGGAGCAGGAACAGTAACAGGCCCAGGCATAAAAGGAGGAGGGAACAAAGAAAAGGAAGAGAAGAAGGGAGATTCGGAAAAGGAACAAGCCAAGGAGGCAAAGCAAAAGGCAGCACACTACCAGGGTCGGGCACAGGCACAACATTAAAAGGAAAAGGCAACGGTGGAAAAGCGTTAGGAAGAGGCGGCCAATGCAACCAAGGAATCAGAAAAGGCGGAATCAACGGCCAAAACGGGAACGACTCCCATGAATCTAAACTACTAGATAACAACTTCGTGCTAGTGCCACAGTAGTCGTAGTCCCTTTTCCTCGGTTTGTAACTCAAGGCATTCATGTTTATGATGCAAAGATCGGATTTCAACGGTTTGGCCATGATATATGTGGTTGACGTCTTTAGGTTGGCGACATTGCATGTGGAAGATGAGCTTTTAAGTAGTGATACTTTGCATGGCGACGAGCTCTTAAGTAGTGATACTTTGCATGGCGACGAGCTTTTGTGAGCTTTTCAGCATTTGAAGGCCTTGATCCCGGGAATGTCGAGCTTGTAAACGCCGTATTGGTCCGTGGTTTTGTTGGACGTGAGTGTCGTTGGGAGAGGGTGATGAGCTTCTTGCTTTGAACTTGCAAATTATTTGAACTTCCACTCCTGTCAAAAATTTTCAAGTGAAGTAGCAGTCTGAGAAGAATTTTTTGTGCTAAATGGTAAGGCACATGTTTGAATTGTTACCTTTGAGGAAGTAGCTTCGTTTGGAGAAGGTGCTATCAGAGCATGAATCGCAG
Organism: Allium sativum; assembly: GCA_030737875.1. Lineage (NCBI taxonomy): Eukaryota > Viridiplantae > Streptophyta > Magnoliopsida > Asparagales > Amaryllidaceae > Allium > Allium sativum. The sequence continues at coordinate 588,157,923 of CM060918.1, read as the reverse complement.
AAGACTGAGCCTATTATGGATATGGCGTTGGAAGTAGGGGGTTCTGAACAGGGACGGAGGGACATGTTAGCTGGTAAGGTCACATGACCTCACCAGAAAAAAAAAAAAAAAAAAAAAACAACGCGGAGAAGCAAAACACGAGCAGAAACGAGAAAGTAAAACGAAGAAAGGAAAAGACGGAAGAAAAAAGAAACGAGAAAGTAAATCGACCGTTTCCCTGGTTCTCTTTCAAATCGCGCAGCTTCCATTCTGCATCACCATCATCACTCTTGCATCGTTTCTCAGATGGTAATCATTCTAACCCTAATTTTAATTTCTACTACTTTGAATTTTATTCGTCAAGGTTTTGAATCGTTTATCAGTGAATTGATTACTGGTTTCTCTTCAATTTTTGACGGATGCTTTATTGTCGTAGTAGCAGTTGTTTTAGCATTGTTGATTCATGGGTATAAGTGCTTTTATTGCATTGTTGGTGATGCAGTGTTCTTTTTTTCTCTAAAACAAGAGAATGTTGTCTGCGCTATTTTTATTGTGTTTGTTGCATTGTTGGTGATGCAGTGAATTGATTACAGAAATGTAGCAGTGAATTGATTACAGAAATGTAGCAGTGAACTTGACGAGCAATTATCAGTGAATTGATTACAAAAAAAAAGTAGCAGCGAACCTGATTACATGGTTTATTAGGAATTTTTCTTTTGATGAATACATGCTAAAAAAAAATTTGGGGGCTATCACCCCCGAACCCCCCAAATTTCCTAATCGTGACCTCACCAGGCTTAAATCCTGGCTCCGCCACTGGTTCTGAATCAGATTTTAGAGGAACGTAGGTGATGAATAGGAGTAATGTGGAAAGAAGGAAGTGTGGTTTTAGACACATGGTGACTTTTAGATCTTTGAGTTTAGGGAACTGAGAGTTGTTATACTGTGAGATGTATGATTAACTTTGTTTTTTATCATTAAAGTGCCCTTTTTTTGGGGGTAATATACTCAAGTCAAGTGCTGCTTTGAAAAATTGCATGAGATAATGACTTCTATTTTTGTTTAAGCGAATTCACGGGTATTGCTGTTTTTCTCTTTGTTTTTCATCGCACGTGCATTTTGTCAATGTCTCAAACGTCCAAATGTTCAATTTTTAACTCATGTGAACAAGTGGATAATATAATTAAACGGAGTTACATATAATTGCTGCTGTAAGACCATACAGTAAAAGATGCTAGTATGGTTGCTTAAAAGGATGTGGCATTAGGGAGTAGCTGGAACTGTAGGGATTTAGAACCAAGTGCCAAGAAACAATGTAGGGACATCTGCAATTAGGGCGGAATAAGTTGGAATAGGTTTGCATTTTGGTCTCATACAAAATTTTGTTTTTCATTTACATATTTCTTTTACTTCTTTTCGTCCATTGAGAAGAAATTCCACTTTAATTGTGTTTTAATTTTTTAATGGTAAACAAATATAAATCTCTTTTTATTTAGACTTTATATTTTATATTCAGATGGGTAAAACTTATTCAGTCAAATACCAAACCTATCAAAATAGCATTTGTCTTTTAAGTTTTTTTATCGATTTGCATTTGGCATTTTGTTAAAAAAACTATCTAGATATCATTTATTATAGAAAGCTTTCAAATGTCTATCCTATACGGTCATGTTACTAAGAGATAGTATCGAGATGGAAATTTAAAATCTGAGATGTCAGTGTGAGTTGTACATCCAGAGTACATTCATCTCATGTGAGATCTCATCCGGTACGAGATATTGGATGTAAAATTATCGAGATGAGACTCGATTGAAATCCGCTTAGGCGTTGGTTAGCATTACCGTCCAATATTTGCCTAGTCCATTTAAATGAGACATAACTGCATCATTTAAGTATGTAAACAAGTTCATAGACACTATCTTACGCATCAGTTTATGTTCGATGCCCGTTGTAAGCATAAAAATATTTGTTTCAAACGAGTTTGTCTCCACTAATGCTTCTAGAACTTTTCAAGTCCATGACCTCCCAGTGAGGGTTAGTTAATACTAAATATAATACTAAAATTTTATTCAAAATACATGAATTTATAAAAACATCTATCTTCGATTAATGCTAGATTAATTCTTGATAGGCGATTAATTTATAATACATCCGCCTGGCGATTTTTACAACGGTGGATAAAACTAAGATGTGTAGTGCACAACCCATGCTCAGTTAAGTTAATTTTACACGTCATTTTTTTTAATGTAAGCGAGGATTTCCTTACTTTTAGTTAGTGAGAGTTTCAATGTTAAACACAGTCATGTTTGCTTCTATCCTGTGATAATCATTATTGGGTTTTTCATGTTTCTCGGAATCTCCCAACGGACATTTTAGTATGTTATTTGAATGCTAATATATAGTAATGCTAATATCTTAGTATTTTGCACAATTAAAAATAATGGAGAGCAACCTGTTATGCAAAATTGAGCATATGCGAAAGCGTAATAAGCAGGACCTAGATTTGTCAATTGAACATCAATCTAATCTGATAGCAATTATTCTATTACATCAAACAAATAGTAAATAACAATAACACAGAAACAAAGAGACAATATTTATACTGGTTCCACTATCCTCGAGATAGTGTACGTCCAGTCCAACAGAGAGAGATTTTATTTCACATGATGGAACTACAAGAGATTACAAAATAAGAGTTTACATATTCAAACCTCAACCAGGCTTAACTAGAAGAGACGACACCATTGGAGATCACTGGCTCCAGGCCAGGATGAGTTTACACTAAAGTCTACCACTAAATATATAGCCAGTGCAAATCTATGTTAGTCATCAATTAAATTACCAACATATGGTAATAATATAATGGAGGTAAATTACCATAGCAACAAATGTGCAAACATAGGAAGTAAATCAATCTGTTTCTTTAGCATAGATGGAAGAAATTAATCCCTTCATTTATTTTCTACCACCTCATCAAATGCAATCAATGCATTCCCATTATAAAAATATTTACTTTCCATTCTTTGCAAATTTGTTCCAATCAATTTGTGATTTTGTATCACCAAATTTAACACTCCATCTTGATGCAAAATCACATGTCTGCAACACCCCATCTCCAATCAAATTCTCTTCACATCATAAAACTCTTCAACAGAACTCCACCTTCAATCAAAATCTCACAATAAGATAGAAACCAAAAATGAAAATTTGCTTAATGGGTTCCAGCAAAGCTACCCCCCATCACACAATTGTTAACGAGCTCAGACTACGCCCCCGCCCGCCAACAAACTGTTGCAAGTATCCAAAATAACAAAGAAGGCAGACACCAAAGTAATCTCAACACCACCAATTCAAATACAGAGCCAAAATACAAATCTCTGTACTCACAAAAAATCTCTCTCCTGCCACTTAATCAAAATCATTACAAGCTTCACCCACCGCCTGCAAAAGATGCATCTACCACCATGAGCTGCACCACGCATAAACCAACGGTCTAAAGGTGCTTGCAATACACATCGACACCCGTCTAACACTTGACCTGAGCTCCTTCCTCGATCATCCCGGATCCCTCGAGCATCATCAACATGAAGACCCCTGTCTAAACCACAATGATCTCTGTCTCGACACCCGTCTATCACTTGATCTGAGCTCCTTTCCTGATCATCTTGGATCCCTCGAGCATCATCAACATGAAGACCCCTGTCAGAAACATGATCAAAACTTCCCAAATCCAATAGTCCCTTCAACGCAGTAAACTCCATATCACGTCAAAGTTCCCAGATTGGAATGATCTTTTCTCTCAGCATAATCTCCTCCACCGAAGTCTCCTTTTCTCCAAAATAGTAATAGCATAATCACCACTGAATCTACCAACCTTTGTAGAAATAATTGATGCACAATTTAAAACAAATCGCCTTGCTCTGATACCAATCTGTTGTGCAAAATTGAGCATATGCGGAAGCGTAATAAGCAGGATCTAGATTTGCCAATTGAACACCAATTTAATCTGATAGCAATTATTCTATTACATCAAACAAATAGTAAATAACAATAACAGAGAAACAAAGAGACACAATATTTATACTGGTTCCACTATCCTCGAGATAGTGTACGTCCAGTCCAACAGAGAGAGATTTTATTCCACATGAGAGAACTACAAGAGATTACAAAATAAGAGTTTACATATCCAAACCTCAATCAGGCTTAACTAGAAGAGACACCATTGGGGATCACTGGCTCCAGGCCAGGATGGGTTTACACTAAAGTCTACCACTAAATATATAGCCAGTGCAAATCTATGTTAGTCATCAATTAAATTACCAACATTTGGTAATAATATAATGGAGGTAAATTACCATAGCAACAAATGTGCAAACATAGGAAGTAAATCAATCTGTTCCTTTAGCATAGATGGAAGAAATTAATCCCTTCATTTATTTCTCTACCACCTCATCAAATGCAATCAATGCATTCCCATTATAAAAATATTTACTTTCCATTCTTTGCAAATTTGTTCCAATCAATTTGTGATTATGTATCACCAAATTTAACACAATCTTTGTTTCTTTAATTTCTTTTTTCCCTCATTTATGTAGGACAAAGCGGATGTCTATAGCTGAAGGACCTCGCAGCTTTGCTTCAAGGAAAAAGAAGATTAAAACGTTGCTGGACTCATCAGATTGATAATCATGCTCATGAATATAATGTTTTTTCATTTCCAAATCATGCAAGTTTAGTTTTAATTCATACTCTTCTTATGGAATGAATATGAACAAGATCTTGTATTCTTACCTCAGCAAGCAATATGATTTACTGCACAGGCCTTATGTTAAGTTTCATGCTTAATTTTAACAGCCTCTCATTTCATAATTGTTTATTTGTTTACTCTTTCTTAAAAGGTTTGTTCCATAGCAACATATTTTGCGTGAAATGGCACTTGTTTTACATGTTTCATAAGGCAAAGAAACCATGATTCGGAGCTGGTATATAGTCGTCCATCTTTCTTTCTTATTGTGTATATTCAGTTGAGTTCATCAATCGTTACAGCAGATGAGAGAAAGTCTGTTAGAAGGTTAGCACCGTACATGAAAAATGGTGAAAAGATAGAATAATGATTTTGGAGAAAATTAATAATACTTACATAGTTTAAAAAAATTAAAAAAATGCTTAGTATATCAAATACTAAAATAATGAGTATACAGCTAGGTAGAATCATCGAAAAGATTCGAGTGAGCTTTCTGCTTACTGCTTATGCCTTTCTCCTAACCAGATAAGTGATAATGTTTGATGTTAAGCTAGCTTCTGTAGAATAAGTACCCTGATTTTTTAATAATGAGATCTGAATCATAAGCATAGACTGTTTGAAATGTTGTTTGAACCTATGGCCACTACGAAAGAGGAAGTCTAAAGGGGAATCGTTAATGACCAGATGTTATGGTAGTAGCTACGTGAAATGTTGTTCAAAACATTCCGACTCTATAGATAATGGATCCTATCGGTTCTAAGAGTCTCATGGATGTCTTTTCTAAGATGGAAAAGATTGAAAAAACATTGAAGCGTTTAGGAATCGAGATTCTACAACTAAGCTTGAAAAAAGAACAGAAAAGCGAGTTGTTCAACGGTGTAATAATTAGCGATTATGTTTACAAACAGTACACAAGTTTTAACTGTTTTCCCAGCATCTTTGGATAAAGATAATTCGGATTTAGGGATTGTATCAATTTGTAAAATCAAACTAAATTCGTCTTATTTTAATCCAAAACAATGGATTTGGATATATTTTTGTATTTAGTTTGTTGTTCTGCATAAATTTTACACGAAATTAAAATGGGTTATACGACGTAGAGTTCAACAATTAATTGTTTCTAAAGTATGTTGAATTCATAACAAGTTGTTTACTCAATTACTCTCAAAGTATTAGATTAAAGATGCATCAATTTTCATGTGATTTTTATGTAAATAACTAAATTGTTATATTATTCACTTCTTCGTACAGGAGATACATCCATCTTTGTAGTAGGTTTTTGAAGGAAGTGCGTGCATAGATAAGTAGCTTAAAAAGCAGAATGTGTCTCACAGAAAGATAAATCTCATTTGTCAAAAGTTCTCAAGATACTTCAAAAATGTCATAGTTCCCGTTCTGGTCATCTCATTCAGTCGATTACAACTTTAAACAAGCTCACTAATAAAAGGATTAAGTAGGTGTTTGAAAAAATGAAAAAACAACAACATCCGTAATTTAATTAATAAATCATATGCCTAAGGACACATATTAACATGACTCTTAATGATATGATGCAATGTGGACTTATTGATATCATAAAATCATATACATGATGATCTCATACAATTTTTTTTTGTAAAAGTAGTGCTAATTGCTAAACTTTCCTATCATCATAAGGCATGTTTTGTGGAGATGAGAAACAGAAAATTAACTGATTTAATATTCACTTTACTTCCAACATGAATGCATGCGTGAACACCATCTTTTGACAAATTTACCCCAAACATTGTGGTTTCACGTTTGAAGGCAAGCACCATATAAGCATGAAATGGCGATATGCTAATAATAGAATTGATGCTACAAAACATATAATCCTCCAATGAAAAATAAACATAAACAACATAAAGCCGCCAAAACCAAAATCACCAATATATATATATATATATATATATCGCTAATGATCGATTAATTAGGAGGGAGTAGTGGAGCAGGAACAGCAACAGGCCCAGGCATAAAAGGAGGAGGGAACAAAGAAAAAGGAAAAGGAAGAGAAGAAGGAAGATTCCAAAAAGAAACAAACCAAGGAGGCAAAGCAAAAGGAAGCACACTACCAGGGTCAGGCACAGGCATGTCATTAAAAGGAAAAGGCAACAGTGGAAAAATGTTAGGAAGAGGCGGCTAATGCAACCAAGGAATCAGAAAAGGCGGTATCAACAGCCAAAACGGGAACAATTCCCACGAATCTAAACTACTAGATAACAACTTCGTGCTAGTGCCACAGTAGTCGTAGTCCCTTTTCCCTGGTTTTAACTCAAGGCATTCATGTTTATGATGCAAAGATCGGATTTCAAAGGTTTGGTCATGATATAAGCCTTTGATGACTTTAGGTTGGTGACGTTGCATGTGGAAGATGAGCTTTTAAGTAGTGATATTTTGCATGGCGACGAGCTTTTGTGAGCTTTTCGGCATTTAAAGGCCTTGATCCCAAGAATGTCGAGCTTGTAAACACCGTATTGGTCCATCGTTTTGTTGGATGTGAGTGTTATGTAGTTGTTGGGAGATGGTAAGAGGTTCTTGCTTTGATCTTGCAATTTATTTGAACTTCCACTCCTGTCAAGATTTTTCAAGTGAAGTAGCAGTCGGAAAAGAGATTATGTGCTAAATGCTATAATGTATAAGTTTGAACTTTGAATTGTTACCTTTGAGGAAGTAGCTTCGTTTGGAGAAGGTGTTATCGCAGCATGAATCGCAGAAGACTGAGCCTATTATGGATATGGCGTTGGAAGCGGGGGGTTCTGAATCAGATTTTAGAGGAACGTAGGCGATGAGCAGGAGTAATGTGAAGAGAAGGAAGTGTGATTTTAGACACATGGTGACTTTTAGGTCTTTAAGTTTAGGGAACTGAGAGTTGTTATACTGTGAGATGTATGATTAACTTGTTTTCTTATCATTAAAGTGCCCTTTTTTTGGCGTCATAAACTTAAGTCAAGAGCTGCTTTGAAAAATTGCATGACTTATTTTTTTTCCAGCCTAAAGTAGCAAATTTACGAGTGTTGCTGTTTTTCTCTTTGTTTCTCATTGCATGCAGGGGCGGATCTACTCTTGGTCCAGCTAGGGCATTGAAGAAAAAATTTCTGGTAAAATTAGCCACTAACTAGATTTTGCCCTATCTGAAAACATGTAACGTGCCCTACCTGCACAACAAGAAGGCCATAGTTCAGCCAATATGAAGTTCTAATTACTTAAATTACATTGGGTAAGTATGTGTTGATATATATATATAGGGTAAGTATGTGTTGATATATATATATATATATATAAGGTTTTGTAGAGCTTTTGCAATGTGGGACTAAAACTGTTAAGTTTTGGGCCCTAGCTCAATGTTTGAGCTAGATCTGCCACTGATTGCACGTGTATTTTGTCATTGTCTCTAACGTCCAAATGTGCAGTTTTAAACTCATGTGAACAAGTGGATAATAGAGTTAAACTAAGTAACATATAATTGCTGTTTTTTTGAAATCTATCAAAATGGGCGGTGGCTTAGTGGGTTTTGTTGGTTGTTGATGTTGTCTTGCTAAAGGTTGGAACTACAATTTGGTTAGCGTACATTATTTTTTCCTCCTCCTACCTAGAGCAACCCCTCATTCCTCAAACTTTATAAGCCGTCGCTGATCACAATAAACTATATCAATGCGAGTTAAGTTTATTTTAGGGTATATGTTGCGGCTAAAAGATGCAATCTAAATTTCTTTATCCTTTTTTCGTCTAGCAATAAGTTTTATGTAACAAACCGGAAAATCAGAACAAATTTAAAATTTTATTTTGGTAATTTTAATGAATTTTGAATATTTAAAATGATTTATTTTAAATAATAACGACGAGAAATTTATTTTGAATAGAATTAGAACGTATATATGTATTTGAGTCGATGTTAGAATATAATTATTTATTTTAATTATAAAAGGAATTGAAAATGGCGTGGTAGTTTGAAAATTCGATTTCAAATTTCAAATGAACGTACATGATTCAAAATAAACCGGATTTTAGCAAAATCAAAAATACTAGAATCTATTTGAAAATATCTTTCCAACGAATCTGAAAAATCCAAATTTCATAGCGGGAATAAAAAGTTATGCCCAATCGAAAATTCAGAATAGTCGCTATGAAAATATATCCCTTAAAATGACCATTTTTCAAACGGTCTTCAAGTTCGACGAAATTAATTTTGTTAGGACCGTATCATCAATACGAAACTAGAAATAATTTTTCGGGAATTTTTAGAGTCAGTATGTGTCCTCGGTAAATTAAAATGTGCATTCAAATTTAATATACATTGATTTGTATTTTAAATTTAATGGAAACTATTTGTAACAGCCGAATTAGGTTATGAAACATATCCCATTGCGTTCGGAATGAGGGTATTACGTTAGGAACGACAGTCGTTGGACCCGATTCAAAGCTCGTATGAAAAGTCAACTAGTATAGAGGAAAAAAATAATAATATTAAAATATTGTATATATGTTTAAACCCCCCCCCCCCCTTGTTTCTTTCAACGATCAAAAAACCCAGCCCCATTTCTTTTCCAAACAGACGTCGTGCCCTAACCCACCGCCGTGCCATCGCGACCTCGCCCCAGAGCCACCGCGCCTCCGGCAATCAACTCCCCTCCCACTGGCGCCTTCAATCCTCTCCTCCCCCCTCTCCAGCCATCGATCGAAGCCCCAATCTCCACAGAATCAGCCGCCGCCCCTGAAACCCTAGCCGACCACCCTACCAGCCCCGCCTGGAGCTCCCACGACCGACGCAGGTCAGGCGCCCCCCCATCTGCTGCCTCCTTTCTCATCTCTCCCTCTCTCCTCATAAAAACTCCAAACCCGACAGTAAACCCCCCCCCCCTCCCCCTTCGCTTTGAGTTTCTTTTTTTTTTTTTATTTATTTCTCTTTTTAAACTTAGATTTTTATGGCGATCAAAATTAGATTTTTATGGCGATTAAAATTAGATTTTTATGGCGATAAAGATTAGATTTTTCTAAGAAGAAAGATTAGATTGTTAAAAATATAAAGATAAGATGGTTAGAAATATAAAGCTTTGATCTTTAAATATACAAAGTTATGATTTTTAAAGAAAAAAAATTTGATTTTTAATGTGTCCATAGAATAAGACTGATATGATTTATATATAGGAAAGTTTAGAATTTTATATAGAAGAAGATCTGATTTTGTTTACTGAAAAGATTATATTTTTATATAATAAAGTAGCGAATTAAAAATATGATTTTCATATGTAAAGTACCGTTATAAAAATATAAATTTTATAATATAAACATCAACATAAAACTATGATTTTTATGTATGAAGTTATAGTATAAAAATGTGATTTTTAATAATCAACTGCGTGAAACAGATGGCGATGGATCAGACTGAAATCAAAACGAAATCCAAACTGTTTAGAAATAAAGAATGGGGGAGTGGAACCCAAGGTGAGAGCTCCTCACTGTAATTTTCTTTGTATAGTTATTGTAACACCCCGAATTTTAGTTAATACTAAAATTCACTAATTACAGGATAAATAATCTCAGATGTGGGAATTGGGGGTAACGGGCTGCGTCATTGCGTTCGTCTCGGAAAAATACGCGAAATAGAGTCCGAGTTTTCGAAAATCGGAGTCCGTATGGCCCAGTTAAGGCCCAATGAAGTTTGCAGAAAAATTAAAGCTAAAAACAGATTTAAAGATTTAAAATCAGATTTCAAAATGGAGCCAGCGGGGTAGGCGGGAAGCTTCCCGCCCTAACCATGTCGACAGGGCTGTCGACAGGCCTGTCGACAGGGGGGTCGACTTGCCTGTCGACTTGCCTGTCGACATGGGCGCGGCGTCCAGAGAACCTGGGTGCACCAGGTTGGGTTTTAGGCTGGCTTGGAGGGCTGGTTTCTAGAGATTTCCGAAATCTAAGGGTCCTAATCTAATCTAGGGTTAATCTAAGGGCCTAAAACACTCCCTAATCCTATAAATAAGACCCTAACCCTACCCTAATTCATTCATAATTAGATCTTGTAACTAAACTATGGCAAAATGAAACTTGATCATGGCCTCCACAAATCAATGAAGAGAGTTGCAAGCTAATCAACCTCTAATCAACATCTTCTTCAACTAATTCCACTTCGTAAGGTTGCTAATCTAGGTTTTGGTGAGTTTCTATCACTTTGATGATCAATTGCTAAATTAAGTAGATGAGATATGATGAGATCTATGGTTTTGCATGAGGATTAATGGGTTTTCAAGTCATATGATATGATGTGAATATGCTAATCTATGTTTAATATTAATCCTATGTTTATGCATGTTGAATATGTGAGTTTATGCATGTTGAATATGTGAGTTTATGCATGTTGAATATGTGAGTTTATGCAAGTTGGATATGTGGGTTTATGCAAGTTAAGTGGTGGGTTTATGCATAATAATTAATTGATTTTATGCATGCTAAGTAGGTGGTTTTATGCATGCTAAGTGTTTGGTATTATGCATAAATCATGACATGCAAGTTTACCCTTTTAAATGTGATGCATACATATGCAAGATGGCACCTTTATATGCTATGAATATATATATATATATATATATATATATATATATATATATGTGTGTGTGTATGCATGTTTACCCTCCTTTAAGATGCAAGTCATATATGCAAGCTCAACATGTTATACAAGTTATGTGTATGCTTATATGCAAGCTCAACATGTGATGCAAGTTTATGTGTATGATGTTATGTAAGTTATGTGCATGTTGTTATGCAAGTTCATATGCAAGTTATGTGTATGATGTTATGCAAGTATGTGCATGATGCTATGTAAGTTATGTGTATGTTGATATGCAAGTTATGTTTATAATATTATGCAAGTTATGTGTATGATGTTATGCAAGTTAACATGTAACATGTTGTGTAATTTCACACCTTTAAGACACATGCAAGTTCACCTTTGTATAACCTATGAACACTTATGCAAGTTGCCTTTATACATGACATATGTATGTTCATGCAAGTTGGGTTATTTAGTAATGCTAGTTGGGTTAATGTCATGATATAAGTGGACACCTTTTAACCCATGTTAATGCTAATGTATGCTAAATGAAACCCATGTTAATTATGAAAGAATCTTCTCTTGGAAATATGTCGTGTTAGCATAAGTACGTGGGGAAACGATGGGGTTAACAGACATGTTAATGAAATGGTGTGAAATGGTTATGATTAAGCATACCATAAAATGAATAAGCATAAGTGGGAATTTACCTATTGAGTTAGGTCTACCCCATGGGAATTTACCTATTGAGTTAGGTCTACCCATGTTATGAAAAACTTGATATTAATTAGGGATAATTAATATGGGGGTGATTAATTAGGTGTAATTAATCAACTAAGACACGAGGTTGGACCCTTTTGTAGCAGAAGTCTGCCCGGAACCGACCGGCCATCCAGCGGCTACAAATGATTGGCCCAATGTGAGAGGTCTTAGTCATAAATTAAATACATGATTAAAGTAAAGACACGAGGTTAGACCCTTTTGATGACAGAAGTCTACCCGGAACCAACCGGCATATCCAGTAGTCATAAAAGACGGTCTAATGTGAGAGGTCTTTATGAGGTCATGATCTTAATTAATGAATTAAGAAACACTTAACCATATTAGCATGTAGTGGGACATGAGGGGTTAAGTGGGTGCCTTGGGGTGGCAGGATGAGACTAGTGGGTTGCCTTGGGTGGCAATAGAAAAATACGATTAGAATACTTAACCAAAGTAGAACATGTAATTAAACATGATTAAAGGGTTAAGTAAGTGCCATGGGTGGCATGTGAGAATACGATTAGAATACTTAACCAAAGTGGAACATGTAATTAAACATGATTAAAGGGTTAAGTAAGTGCCATGGGTGGCATGTGAAAATCTAGTGGGTACCTTGTATGACAATTAGAATATGATTAAAGGACTTAACCAAAATTTATAACATGTAAGGGGACATGGTTAAAGGGTTAAGTGGGATTCACTAGAAATAGAAAGCTTAGGTGGTAGCTTGTGAGGGGCCATTTCAACCAATATCCCAAACGTATCTTTGTGGGCTCGACTCTAGTCGGGTGACGGGACACGCATATTGGGCTTGACTATAAGAGGCCAAACCGGGTTAGCGGTGGCAACGCGGGACCAACGGGTTTCATATGCATGTGTGGACCCGGGCTGGTTGGTAAGTCGTTGTTGCATCGTGTAGATATAAAGCCGTGCACCGTTGATATTATCTGGTGGCCACGTTGGGGAATGATACACCCCATCGTGGGACCAGCACGGGTATCTACGTAGGGGAGCCGATCGCTTGGGGAGTAGTGGGTACACCTATGTAGTCAGATAGGGGTACACGAAACTACTGAATTACTAAGTACACTTAGTGGGATCAACCTTTAAGTAAGAATAACTGGTGTGGTGCAGTGTAGTAATTATCCTTGGGTGGGTGGATGCGTCTTTACGGTTATCTTAGTTTATCCTAAGTCTACCTAGCTGCCTAGTGTAGCCATTCATCCCCAGACGTTACCGTATATCAAGCTTATGTCTTCTCTGGTTACTTTAACGGTTGTATTGTTAAAGTTATAGGACTCACTCAGACTTATGTCTGACCCCGTTGTTTTTATCTTTTTTTCCAACCCTCAGGTTATCAGTGTGGGCCCAGTACGAGTGGGCTTTGATCTGGCTGCTTTATTCTCTTTTGGAGCTTGGACCATAGGTGTAGAGCTCAGCTTACCCTTACTTTTATGGCTATCTGTTCATGTATTGGGATTATGTACTTTTATTTATCAGGATGGATATTTTGTACTTGACTCTTATTATGGCTTTTTGAGATGTAACCAAACATGTTTTACTATTCGCTGCAATGAAATGATGTTTTGAAATTTTCAAGTAGTACTTATATCTGTCTTGTTGTAATTTTTCTGTTCTATATCCACTTAAAATACTCCACCGATGTTATGGTATTCCCTTAGAGAGTGACCATAGCGGGCGTGGGGTGTTACACGTGGTATCAGAGCAAAGGTTACCAGAACAGGTAAAAGTTTTAGAAAACTATTTTTCTAAAAACATTTTTGGAAGAAATATTTTCAAAAACATGCCTTTAAAGAGAAAAGTTTTTGAAAGAAAAGCATAATCCCCGATAGCCATATCTTTATCTTTCGAATTCTCCATTTTGAATCTTTCCTTTTTCGTCTCAGCATGGCTGAAGATCTTTATCTTCCGGACGGTGTAGCGGTACCAGTATGGTATAGGAGGTTGTTAGAGGCTAGGGCCGCCGCTGCAGGTCCAGCAAATGTTCCTCCTCCACCCGTTGCACTCGTTCCTCCTCGCGCGGATACTTTTGCTATGACTTGTAGGAAGTTTAAGGCTATGGGAGGAAAACCTTTTGTGGGAGCTAGGGATTGGCTTAATGAGACGGAAGAATTGATGGAAATCTTGGAAGTAGAAGAGGGAAAGAAAGTCAGGTTAGCCGCTTGGTTAATGGAAGGAGAGGCCTCGTTCTGGTGGGAGGTCACTAATGGAGAACGCCCTATTGACTCTTGGGTGGATTTCAGGCAAAGGTTTGAGGCAAAGTTTCTCTCAAAAGCGGAAGAAAATATGCACGTGGAAAGGTTCTTGAACTTAAAGCAAGGGAACTTGTCAGTGAAAGAATATGTTAACAAGTTTAACCAGTTAGCGAAGTTCAATATAGACTTGGTAAACACACCGGAGGAGAAGGCTTTGAGGTTCGTTAAAGGCTTGAATGAACCGATGCACGGATTGGCTATGTCTCACATCCCTATGGGGGCCACCTTCGAGAAGTTAGTGGACATGGCACTTATGCATGAGGAAGAGAAGGGTCCCAATGCTAATAAAGCACACGAGAAGAAAGGAGATCAGAAGAGACCTCAACAGCAACAGCAAAACAAGGGTGGGAAAGGCAACGGTGGCAAGGGAAAGAAGAGGTGCTTCAATTGTGGGACACTAGGCCACCTAAACAAAGATTGTCGCAAGAAGACTAAGACTGGCTGCTTCCACTGTGGCGAAGCAGGGCATCTGATGAAAGACTGTCCAAAGAAGGAGCAAAGGACGGGGTCTACCTCAGGAGGACAGGTGCAAGCTCTTGTGGCACCAGGTCAGGCTAGGGAGCAAGTACAGGCTCTCGCGATTCGGGAAAGAGGTAGAACTATTTCTATTGAAAGTCTAGTTTTTCTGATCGATCATCCTGTCCGTACTTTATTTGATTTTGACGCATTGAGTTCGTTTATCTCATCATTATTAGTAGAGTCACTGCACTGAGACACCAGTTGGTAGATGATCCCTTAGTTGTTTCAAACCCAATTGGGCTCCATGATGTGTTTGGGTTTGAAAGTTGCTATACTTAGCGTTGAGTTTAGATGTGATGCTTTTTGGGCTTCACGGGCTATGGGTTAGTTTTGGGCATGGACTGGTTATCCAGTAATGGTGCCGTTCTTATTGCGGAGGGAGAGTTGTTAGGCTTATGACCCGCTAGGGTAACACTCTCGAGATCTCTTGTAATCCCATGGAATCTGTTATGCTAAAATCGCTTGACACGTCGGTCGAGAGTTTGCAATGTATAGAGTGGTCCGGGAATACTCGGATGTGTTTTGAGGAGGTGAAGGGCTTACCTCCGGAGCGGGAGATTGACTTCCAAATATATCTGGTAGACAATGCCAAACCAGTGTGCCACGTGGCTCCTCGTGAGAGGAGGGAACTCCATAAGCAAGTAGGCAATTTGCTTGAGAAGGGGTTTAGAAGACGAAGTATATCGGAGTAGGGTGCTCCGGTAGTTTTTGCCACAAAGGCGGATGGGTCCCTCAGACTTTGTGTAGGCTAAAGAGAGCTAAATAAACTCACAAAGAAGAATAGACACCCATTGTCGAGGATTGATGATCTCTTTGATCAGTTAGTGGGCGCCTCAGTATTTTCGCAGTTGGACTTAACCACGAGGTTTCGTCAGTTGAGAGTGACTGAGGATAGTATAGAGAAGACTACCTTTAGGACTCCGAATGGTTTTTTTTATGAGTGGCTGGAGATGCCATTTGGTTTGACGAACGCCCCCGCATATGATGAGAAGGGTGTTCAGGGAGTACCTAAATAAGTTCGTGATGGTCTTTGTAAATGACATCTTGGTCTTTTCTAGGAGCGGAATAAGTTTCGTATGTGCTCAATAGGATGAGCAAAGCCAGTTATGGGATAAACGGTGGTTTTGGAGCGAGACTGGCAAGGACATCCAGAGTTGGACAAGGGCTTAATTATTTAGCCGTTTTTACTAGTATCATCTCACGTAGGTCGTCTGAATTCGAAGGAGGTATCCCTTGGGTGTTTGTCTGATATTGGTTTAGGCCTTTGGGGCTCGCATTTGGGGGATGCCGAGTTCGACTAGGGTGGTCTGCGTGAGAGATGAACAGTTGTGATGATTTTGGATGATATCCTGGTAGGGAAGAGCATGCCCTACATCTTAGGGAAATGTTGGAGACTCTTCGAGCGCATAGTCTTAGGACAGCAAAAATGGATGGGATTCTTAGCATCCTATGAGTTTGAGATAGCGTATACCCATGGCAAGGGTAACGTGGTGGTGGACGACTTAAATAGAAAAAGGTTGTCCTTGAGTTCATTGTTCGTTGAATGACGGAGCTTAGAGTTTATTTCTATGTTTGACTTTAGACCTTCCGTTGACTTTGTACCCGGTTTGCTAGCCTCCTTGGAGGTTAGGCCTACTCTTTTGGGGTATGTTGGCGGAGCACAGCGGGACGACCCACGGTTGGTTGAGTTAGAAGTTCATGAGGAGGGGGAGTCGTCCAGCCATTTGAGTGGGTACACCCTAGGTGGTAAGGGGTGGTTGCGTAGAGACGGTAGACTTTGTGTACCGCAAGACGAGGGTTTGAAGAAGACTATTCTTGATGATGCACACCGTTCTAGGATGACCACTCATCCTGGTAGGGACAAGATGTAGCAAGACATGAAGAGAGTTTTCTTCTGGGCCGGTATGAAGAAAGATGTGGTCGAGCATGTCGCTCGATGCTTGGTGTGCCAATAAGTGAAGGCGGAGCAAAAGAAACCTGGTAGTGGGATAGCATCTCGAAGGATTTTGCTGACAGGTTACCCAGATCAAGAAAGGGTAATACGGGAATTTGGGTTGTGGTAGATAGACTTACTAAGAGCACCCATCGTATACCCGTGAAGAGTAAGAGAACTGCTCCATGACTAGCTTCAGTTTACATTCGAGAGATTATTAGATTGCATGGTGTACCTTCCAGTATTGTGAGTGATCGAGATCCTATCTTCACTAGTGAGTTTTGGAGAAGTTTGCAAGAGACGGTAGGGACTCAGTTGTGTCTGAGCACCGCATATCATCCTCAGACGGACAGCCAAACTGAGAGGGTGAATCGTGTCCTAGAAGACCTTTTGAGGCTTTGTATCTTAGATTTTGGAGGTACATGGGAGGAGCATCTTCCATTGGTGGAGTTGCCCGACAGACTTAGTGGTGTACATGATGTATTCCATGTGAGGAAGGGCCTACATAAGGTCGTAGAGGCGATAGAGCCAAGCTTGCTTAAAGACGTAAGGTAGAGCGTGATTATTCGACGAGCTCCTACCCGCATCCTTGGGTCAGAGATTAGGGAGTTGAAAAACAGAGAGGTTCGACTAGTCAAAGTGAGAAAGGGGAGAAAGTGAGAGCAATGCTACTTGGGAGACAGAAGCGAAGATGCGTTCGTAATACCCATCCCTTTTTGAGGGTATGTGCTTTAGACGTCTCCTTTATCGGTTGACTAGTGCTTATCTTATCCTTAGTATGTCCTCTCATTAGTACCTTTGACCTTTAGATAGGGTAAACCTATGGTTGAAACATGTGTTTGAGACATGTTATGTTTGATGGATGCAAGTGGATGCAAGTGTTTGCTAGCGGTTGCTCGTGGATGACTATACACACACTCTAGGCACTAGATCGGCTCAATCACTTCATATTGCATATTGCATAAAATTGTGTGTAGGAAGCTATATTTATGGATGTATAATGATTATGTTATCATATGGATGATGCATTTTGGTGAATGATTGTGCACTCATGTAGATATTGTATGTGTCGATAGGGTTCTCTCGCATACATAATGGACGCATGGCACTATCATGGTTTGCATATGTTCATACATTAGATAGGGAACATATACACACACTCTTTGCATATGCTCATACATCATTAGAAATTGTTTTAAGGACAATGGATGCCCGTGTTTGATGGATTGAGTAGATGGTTGTTTGGATGGTAGGATATGCATTCTCCTTAGCTTAGAGATTTCGGGGACGAAATCATTTAAGGAGGGGAGAATGTAACACCCCGAATTTTAGTTAATACTAAAATTCACTAATTACAGGATAAATAATCTCAGATGTGGGAATTGGGGGTAACGGGCTGCGTCATTGCGTTCGTCTCGGAAAAATACGCGAAATAGAGTCCGAGTTTTCGAAAATCGGAGTCCGTATGGCCCAGTTAAGGCCCAATGAAGTTTGCAGAAAAATTAAAGCTAAAAACAGATTTAAAGATTTAAAATCAGATTTCAAAATGGAGCCAGCGGGGTAGGCGGGAAGCTTCCCGCCCTAACCATGTCGACAGGGCTGTCGACAGGCCTGTCGACAGGGGGTCGACTTGCCTGTCGACATGGGCGCGGCGTCCAGAGAACCTGGGTGCACCAGGTTGGGTTTTAGGCTGGCTTGGAGGGCTGGTTTCTAGAGATTTCCGAAATCTAAGGGTCCTAATCTAATCTAGGGTTAATCTAAGGGCCTAAAACACTCCCTAATCCTATAAATAAGACCCTAACCCTACCCTAATTCATTCATAATTAGATCTTGTAACTAAACTATGGCAAAATGAAACTTGATCATGGCCTCCACAAATCAATGAAGAGAGTTGCAAGCTAATCAACCTCTAATCAACATCTTCTTCAACTAATTCCACTTCGTAAGGTTGCTAATCTAGGTTTTGGTGAGTTTCTATCACTTTGATGATCAATTGCTAAATTAAGTAGATGAGATATGATGAGATCTATGGTTTTGCATGAGGATTAATGGGTTTTCAAGTCATATGATATGATGTGAATATGCTAATCTATGTTTAATATTAATCCTATGTTTATGCATGTTGAATATGTGAGTTTATGCATGTTGAATATGTGAGTTTATGCATGTTGAATATGTGAGTTTATGCAAGTTGGATATGTGGGTTTATGCAAGTTAAGTGGTGGGTTTATGCATAATAATTAATTGATTTTATGCATGCTAAGTAGGTGGTTTTATGCATGCTAAGTGTTTGGTATTATGCATAAATCATGACATGCAAGTTTACCCTTTTAAATGTGATGCATACATATGCAAGATGGCACCTTTATATGCTATGAATATATATATATATATATATGTGTGTATGCATGTTTACCCTCCTTTAAGATGCAAGTCATATATGCAAGCTCAACATGTTATACAAGTTATGTGTATGCTTATATGCAAGCTCAACATGTGATGCAAGTTTATGTGTATGATGTTATGTAAGTTATGTGCATGTTGTTATGCAAGTTCATATGCAAGTTATGTGTATGATGTTATGCAAGTATGTGCATGATGCTATGTAAGTTATGTGTATGTTGATATGCAAGTTATGTTTATAATATTATGCAAGTTATGTGTATGATGTTATGCAAGTTAACATGTAACATGTTGTGTAATTTCACACCTTTAAGACACATGCAAGTTCACCTTTGTATAACCTATGAACACTTATGCAAGTTGCCTTTATACATGACATATGTATGTTCATGCAAGTTGGGTTATTTAGTAATGCTAGTTGGGTTAATGTCATGATATAAGTGGACAC
Source organism: Allium sativum (assembly GCA_030737875.1). Taxonomy (NCBI): domain Eukaryota; kingdom Viridiplantae; phylum Streptophyta; class Magnoliopsida; order Asparagales; family Amaryllidaceae; genus Allium; species Allium sativum. The sequence continues at coordinate 588,138,300 of CM060918.1, read as the reverse complement.
CTTTTAACCCATGTTAATGCTAATGTATGCTAAATGAAACCCATGTTAATTATGAAAGAATCTTCTCTTGGAAATATGTCGTGTTAGCATAAGTACGTGGGGAAACGATGGGGTTAACAGACATGTTAATGAAATGGTGTGAAATGGTTATGATTAAGCATACCATAAAATGAATAAGCATAAGTGGGAATTTACCTATTGAGTTAGGTCTACCCCATGGGAATTTACCTATTGAGTTAGGTCTACCCATGTTATGAAAAACTTGATATTAATTAGGGATAATTAATATGGGGGTGATTAATTAGGTGTAATTAATCAACTAAGACACGAGGTTGGACCCTTTTGTAGCAGAAGTCTGCCCGGAACCGACCGGCCATCCAGCGGCTACAAATGATTGGCCCAATGTGAGAGGTCTTAGTCATAAATTAAATACATGATTAAAGTAAAGACACGAGGTTAGACCCTTTTGATGACAAAAGTCTACCCGGAACCAACCGGCATATCCAGCAGTCATAAAAGACGGTCTAATGTGAGAGGTCTTTATGAGGTCATGATCTTAATTAATGAATTAAGAAACACTTAACCATATTAGCATGTAGTGGGACATGAGGGGTTAAGTGGGTGCCTTGGGGTGGCAGGATGAGACTAGTGGGTTGCCTTGGGTGGCAATAGAAAAATACGATTAGAATACTTAACCAAAGTAGAACATGTAATTAAACATGATTAAAGGGTTAAGTAAGTGCCATGGGTGGCATGTGAGAATACGATTAGAATACTTAACCAAAGTGGAACATGTAATTAAACATGATTAAAGGGTTAAGTAAGTGCCATGGGTGGCATGTGAAAATCTAGTGGGTACCTTGTATGACAATTAGAATATGATTAAAGGACTTAACCAAAATTTATAACATGTAAGGGGACATGGTTAAAGGGTTAAGTGGGATTCACTAGAAATAGAAAGCTTAGGTGGTAGCTTGTGAGGGGCCATTTCAACCAATATCCCAAACGTATCTTTGTGGGCTCGACTCTAGTCGGGTGACGGGACACGCATATTGGGCTTGACTATAAGAGGCCAAACCGGGTTAGCGGTGGCAACGCGGGACCAACGGGTTTCATATGCATGTGTGGACCCGGGCTGGTTGGTAAGTCGTTGTTGCATCGTGTAGATATAAAGCCGTGCACCGTTGATATTATCTGGTGGCCACGTTGGGGAATGATACACCCCATCGTGGGACCAGCACGGGTATCTACGTAGGGGAGCCGATCGCTTGGGGAGTAGTGGGTACACCTATGTAGTCAGATAGGGGTACACGAAACTACTGAATTACTAAGTACACTTAGTGGGATCAACCTTTAAGTAAGAATAACTGGTGTGGTGCAGTGTAGTAATTATCCTTGGGTGGGTGGATGCGTCTTTACAGTTATCTTAGTTTATCCTAAGTCTACCTAGCTGCCTAGTGTAGCCATTCATCCCCAGACGTTACCGTATATCAAGCTTATGTCTTCTCTGGTTACTTTAACGGTTGTATTGTTAAAGTTATAGGACTCACTCAGACTTATGTCTGACCCCGTTGTTTTTATCTTTTTTTCCAACCCTCAGGTTATCAGTGTGGGCCCAGTACGAGTGGGCTTTGATCTGGCTGCTTTATTCTCTTTTGGAGCTTGGACCATAGGTGTAGAGCTCAGCTTACCCTTACTTTTATGGCTATCTGTTCATGTATTGGGATTATGTACTTGATTGATGTATTTGTTTGAATATTGGTTTGGGGTGTGAAAAGAATTGATATAATTTGGTTTGTGTATGACGTGCGCCATTATTAGGCGAGGGATAAGGCTAGACCTTATCTTGTTTCTAGTATCGCGCTGTTTTGCCGCCAAAATTTTCTAAAATATATTAGAACAATAAAAATACCATTTTTATTAGACAAATGAACCGAATAGAATATTCATGTGTTGAATAAATATTTTTTCATTGAAAATATAATCTTTAACGTGTATATGAATAAAATAAATATTCATTTACAAATCGGATGATTTGTTTATGTACGCTTATTTGACTGATATGGATTGAGACGATAAATTTTACACGTCGCCCAACTGCACAAATAAAATCTGTGTTTGTGGATTGAAACCCCACACGGGTGTTGGGATGATATTTGACGTACCCTAATCCCAACTGTTTAGTTGTATGTCAATCGATAGGTTGACAGACTGTTGTAAGCGTTAAATATTTATATGTAATGCTTATACAGTGTAGAATGCACTTTGGATGATGGTTGATTGTTTATCATGGCTGTTGTATACATGTGTTGTATGAAATCCATATAATCACATTATATGGTAATTGATTGTGTCTGATTCCAGTTCAGAAAGAATGAATATTTTAAAATAACGAATATTTTAAAGTAATGAATATTTTAAAATAATATTCAGTAAGAGATCAAAATCTGATTTTGATGTCCGATTTGGGATGGACATGAAAATATTTAAATATATATAGCCGTGTTGATTAGATATGCACCATTTTGACGCGAACGATATTTATATCGATTTTATTCATTTTTATAATGAATATCGAAAAGGAAGTGATTTCAAAATCTAATTTTTGAAAATACTATCATTTATATATCGATGATATGGAATATTCAATTTTGATTTGAAATTGTATATGAAGTTGGAATCGTTTTGAAAACGAATTTAAAACGATTTATAAAATACGTTTTAAAATGGATCGACGAAATATATAATATATATATATATATATATATTATGGCCTGAATAAAACGCGTCACGCCGCGGCAGTTCGCAAATTTTGACCGTTGACTTAGAATTGACGTTACGGGAGATTCGACCGTTTGATTCTCTTAAAACTAGAACCGTTGGGTTCGTATCGAAAAGAGCTTTCCAACGAATACAAGAGATTTGAAATCTAACAGTTGGATTTGGAATTATGTCCAAATCAAATTTGGAAAAGGTCGTTGTAAGTGCAGTTCGATGAGCGTTTACGGAAATCGACTGTACGGGCCTTGATAAAATTATTAAAAATATCAATAACTTGTGTAAAATCATAATAAATGATTTGGAAATAATTAGGATGAAAAATTCCATATTTGAAAAGATAAAAATATATTTTTATCGAAATGAACTAGTTATGAACAAGAATTACAATCCAATATTTTTAAATAATTAAATTGGATTTGAAATGGTTTTAAAAATAACCGGAATTTCCAATATATGAATTGGAATGGATTTGAGTCGAAATTATCTTTGGAATATTTCGATACTGGATTCCGTGATTATAGGGATATTGTGGAGGAATATATATATATATATATATATATATATATATATATCGTTATTCCTATACGATATTTATTGGTTTCAGAATCTGATATTGAATATAAGCCGATATATTTTATATTCAGAGCCTTGTGTTTAATATCAAATTGGATTTTGGGTTTGTCGTGAGTGGTATCTTTAAAAATATTGTTCTTAAACCCAATGGAATTAAGAAAATTAGAAACTAACTGGAGATTAGCTAAGTTGAATGGTTTCCTGAGTATTGATCTGATGTTGGTTTCGGCCTTCGGGTTTAATACTTAGGGAATTGTTCTCTTACTAATTAACAGTTAGAGACGGATGGAATGGCGTCTTCAGTAACACTGTTCTTAAACTCCATGTGAAAAGAATAAATCTTTTAATTAAGATTATTAGTGTTTCCAGTTAATTAACATTTAATTGGAATAAAAATGTGAATTGGGTTTATCGTGAGCTGTGTTTTTAACGACATTCGTTCTTTAACCAAATTTACAATGAAATGGGATTTGGAATTCATAAATCTTTTTATTAAGATTTAACGGGAATTTTCCAAAGTAAAGTTTTCCACTTTAATATACTAAATTGGAATTGAATGGAATTCGATTGGATAATAATCGAAGTGAACTTCTATGGAGGAAGACTATTAATACATATGGAATTTAAAAGGCTTTGCCGTTACTCCATTTATATTGTTAGTCGGATACGGAGATTGATATCGATTATATATTGATTTGTTTTTCCGTAAAGATTCCATAATTAATGAAATGTGATTTGGGTTTATCGTGAACTGTGTTTTATATGACATTAGTTCTTTAACCCAGTTAAAGGCAGGATTACGTGTCTAACATTGTATTTCGAACTGTATGGTTGATCTCTGCTAAATATATATCTGTTTGGTGGCGGAGAATTTATTCTCTTACTTTACACCCTTCTCTACAACGTACGAGCTTAGAGGTTGTATATCGGTAGAAATCAATAGTATGGTGTAGATTGTCGATGCGGCATGTTAGTGTTTCCAAAGTTAAATAATCATTAATATTGATTTTTGGGAAGATTAAAACTAAGTGGAGTTTTAATGAATCTTTAATTAGATTGAAATGTGAATTGATAATTTAAATTATCAAAATTGGGAAATGATCGAGAATGGAGTATCATCAGTTTGGCTCCTAGCGATAGTTAAATCTTTAATTAGATTTGAATGGGAAATGGTAATTAAATTTACCGATAACACCATGGTGTTAGATACAGGGTATGACCAATTTTGCTCCATGGGATGAATAGGTTGGGATTGGGAAATTAAACAAATGATTACTTCGGTAAGGTGCGTTAATCCCGACAAGTTTGGAAAACCTTAATATGGTTTGAATGATATCCAAAGGAAGATTAAAGAATAAATTTTAAAGAATTTATATCTGATAAAATTAATGCTAACATATCCCTAAGGATGCGAATATTTCAATAAAAGAATATCCTGAATTGGAATGAGGCGTATGTTGTGTTTTTATAGCACTTGTTTATTATATCACGAGTTATTCGAAAAGGTCGGGTTTATACCCATTCTGAATAACTGATTCGATGATAAGTCGACGATGAAGACGGTGATTAAAGACCGGAGGTTTTCACATCGTTTGGATGATTACTGATATGGGTTGTACACCCAAGATGAGGTAATAAGTGGTGATCATCCAGACGTACTTGAAGATTGACCGGATATGCGAGGACCTCTCTCCTGTATTGGACATACGGGCGAGGAACAAGGTGCCTCCGGTTTCGTTCAGACCCAGAAAGAACTTGTAAATGGATGTGTGTCTGACATTGGATTTTATTTTGTGTTGACTGATTTTTATTAAATATATATCTGTTTGGCGGTGGAGAATTTATTCTCTTGCTTAACGCCCTTCTCTGAGACGTACGAGCTCAGAGGTTATATACCGATAGATATCAGTCACATGGCATGAATTGCCTGTGTGGCATGCTGAGATGCAAATGATCAAGGCTGCTGTTGAAAGGCAGAGTCTTGTGGTTGATGATCAAAGCACAGCTTTAATATAGCTCCACCTTGTGTATTGCTTTAATTCGCGAGCCTCACACCTCGATATGAGTTAAAAACGGGATAAGGGACCCAAGGAGAACATGACGTTTCTTTCTAGTTGTGGGTGGTGTCAGCGTTTTACTAGCCCTGACATCGTTGTTATTTTCCCTATGTGATTGTTGGATTGCGAGGCACCTCAGATATATCGGCTACTGCGGGAGCCGATGGATATAGGTCCTATAGGACCGGGAAACGTGTGTTCAGGAATTGCCAATCCTCAAACTTAAGGGAGGACCGGCCTTGGAGGATCCAAGGGTCTACTGCGGGAGATCCTGAGGCATTTACTAGAGTGTCTTGAAGCCAGCGAGGAGTACATCCCTTGCCTCGACCCACGATGGAAATCCAATTTCCAATACGTGACATTTCAGTTTTGATTGTAGAGCCTAGTATTGGCGACATGATAGATGGTACCCATGCCGCCTATGATTGATACATTTATATTTGAAGTTGTTTTCATACACTTTACACTGTAATAGTATCAAAATGATTTGTTTTAAGCGTACCAAGCATGTTTGGCTATTGTAAGGTAAAACTCTATCCTTCGACTTGTGTTGCATTGTGTGATGGGATCTGAGTCTTATAATTGCTCCATTTTTTTAAAAAGCATTGCGCTGTTTGTTATATGCATTGGTATTCTTGGGAGGAAACCTGTTCCATGTTATACGGTGTAGTCTCTTGATTTACTTTATTTTTAAAAGTAAAGTTTTAAATAACTGTTTTAGTTCTCACACCAGTTACATGACTGACCTGGAGTTTATTGTTTTAACCTAAACTCTGGGTGCCCCTATTTTCCACATGGGCAGCTAGTAGCTTTGGTTTGGCAGATTTATATTCACAGGATCCTAGTTTACAGCTGGAATGATATTCAGAAAGCTCTGTATCCGTGTGTCTCTTTCAGTTGTGTTTTTGTGTTATTTTCTGCTGCATTGTAAATTTGTAAATCTCTGATATTTATCAAATGTATATTATTTATTCATACTCTGTATATTCTTGTATCTGTTGTAAATTGTTGTAATAAGCAATGAAATGTTCTTCTGTTTGAGTTCTGATTTGTCGTGTTCTCAATTTAATCTGGGTTTCCTTAAGTTCGGGTCGTGTCAGTTTGGTATCAGAGCTTTGGTTTACAGAGCTTGAGAACAAGGCATATTAGAACCAAACAAAAGGATTCGTCAGAGATTGGATTAGTATTATCCAATGAGAATGACTCGTTAGAGATAGGATCAGTAGTATCCTAGAACGAGTGTGAAGAGTGTTATTTTTGAAATAAAAATGAAAACAAATTTTGTTTTGAAAATTTAAACCATTTTATATGTATTTGATTATTTATTATGAATTGATTTGGACAATCCAATATATAAAGATTCTTCATATACACCTTGAAAATGTATATTCGAAGTTTTAACATACTGGATAGATATAGAATCACGCTCTAGTCACCCGGACATGATTCTGGTGATGCCCGGGCGTCGTCAGTATTTATGTTCGAGTTTCAAAGGTGGGATTTCTATATATTTTCAATTGACTGGTATGAGAACCAAAACTAGATAGGATTTACTGTTTGTGAATTGGCATCAAAAACATGATTTTTGTGTATATATATATATATATATATATATATATCTGAAGTTAAGAATTTGAAACGATAATCAACTAATTGATTGCTGATTGTGTTGTTTGATTATTGTTTTGATTAATTAAAATTTTGAACCATTTAGCCAAATTGTATCAAATTTTGAATTGAATTGAAAATTGTTTGAGATTACATGCATATATATGTACATACATTGAACAGGTCATAGCAAGGAGGCTAGAGAAGTGGAATAAAATTGTATGCCCGACAAATAGGTACATGTTTACTAATTTCTTGGGTGATGATGTGTTTATGAGCTGATTGGCTAGCCCCTTGGCTTTTTCTTTTTCTTTTTGAGATGAGAGGGCATGTGTGGAGGTTTGGGGATTTTACCGGTGCTCCCCGTACAAAGGAGGTTATGGCAAAAAAATTCGAAAATTTAGGGTGTTAGCCAAGATTTTGAAGAATTGGAAAATTCTTAGAAACTGAAAAGTTGAAGAATGGAAGCCAAACTAAAAGTTGAGTTGATTAGTGAAACTACTTTCAGCTCCGTTCCTTTTCGAGGACGAAAAGATTTTAAGTGTGGGAGATTGTAACAACCCGGAAAATCAGAACCAATTTAAAATTTTATTTTGGCAATTTTAATGAATTTTGAATATTTAAAATGATTTATTTTAAATAAAAATGACGAGAAATTTATTTTGAATAGAATTAGAACGTATATATTTATTTGAATCGATGTTAGAATATAAATATTTATTTTAATTATAAAAGGAATTGAAAATGGCGCAGTAGTTTGAAAATTCGATTTCAAATTTCAAATGAATGTACAGGATTCAAAATAAACCGGATTATAGTGAAACATAAAATATTAGAATCTATTTGAAAATATCTTTCCAATGAATCCGAAAAATCCAAATTTCATAACAGGAATAAAAAGTTATGCCCAATTAAAAATTCAGAATAGTCGTTATGGAAATATAGCCCTTAAAAATTGCCATTTTTCAAACGGTCTTCAAATTCGACGAAATTTGTTTTGTTAGGACCGCATCGTCAATACGAAGCTAGAAATAATTTTTCGGAAATTTTTAGAGTCAGTATGTTGCCCTCGTAAATTAAAATGTGCGTTCAAATTTAATATACATTGATTTATATTTTAAATTTAATGGAAACTATTCGTAACAGCCGAATTGGATTACGAAACATATCCCATTGTGTTCGGAATGGGGGTATTACATTAGGGACGACAGTCGTTGGACCCGGTTCAAAGCTCGTATGAAAAGTCAACTAGTATGGAGGAAAAAATAAAAATATTAAAATATTATATATATGTTTAAAGCCCCCCCTTTATTTCTTTCCACGATCAGAAAAACCCAGCCCCGTTTTTTTTCTTTAAACCGACGTCGTGCCCTAACCCACCGCTGTGCCATCGCGACCTCGCCCCAGAGCCACCGCGCCTCCGGCAATCACCTTCCCTCACCCTGGCGCCTCCAATCCTGTCCTCCTACCTCTCCAGCTGTCGATCGAAGCCCCAATCTCCACAGAATCCGCTGTCGCCCCTGAAACCCTAGCCGACCACCCTGCCAGCGCCCCCTGGAGCTCCCATGACCGCCGTAGGTCAGGCCCCCCCATCCGCTGCCTCCTTTCTCATCTCCCCCTCTGTCCTCATAAAAACTCCAAACCCGACAGTAAACCCCCCCCCCCCCCCCCTTCGCTGTGAGTTTCTTTATTTTTTTTATTTATTTCTCTTTTAAAAATTAGATTTTTATGGCGATCAAAATTAGATTTTTATGGCGATTAAAATTAGATTTTTATGGCGATAAAGATTAGATTTTTCTAAGGAGAAAGATTAGATTGTTAAAAATATAAAGATAAGATGGTTAGAAATATAAAGCTTTGATCTTTAAACATATGAAGTTATGATTTTTTATGAAAAAAATTTGATTTTTAATGTGTCCATAGAATAAGAATGATATGATTTATATATAGGAAAGTTTAGATTTTTATATAGAAAAAGATACGATTTTGTTTACTGAAAAAATTATATTTTTATATATTAAATTAGCAAATTAAAAATATGATTTTCATATGTATAGTACCGTTATAAAAATATAAATTTTATAATATAAACATCAACATAAAACTATAATTTTTATGTATGAAGTAACGGTATAAAAATATGATTTTTAATAATCAACTGCGTGAAACAGATGGCAATGGATCAGACTGAAATCAAAACGAAATCCGAACCGTTCAGAAATAAAGAACGGGGGAGTGGAACCCAAAGGTGAGAACTCCTCACTATAATTTTCTTTGTACAGTTATTTATTTTATAACTGCACATATGAACTGCTCCCCGTCGTCCACAAACCATGGACGACTTGTTTGATTATTTGGTTTGTTTGGTTTAATTGATGTATTTGTTTGAATACTGGTTTGGGGTGTGAAACGAATTGATATAATTTGGTTTGTGTATGACGTACGCCATTATTAGGCGAGGGATAAGGCTAGACCTTATCCCGTTTCCAGTATCGCGCCGTTATGCCGCCAAAATTTTCTAAAATATATTAGAACAATAAAAATACCATTTTTATTAAACAAATGAACCGAATAGAATATTCATGTTTTGAATAAATATTTTATCGTTAAAAATATAACTTTTAACGTGTATATGAATAAAATAAATATTCATTTACAAATCGGACGATTTGTTTATGTATACTAATTTGACTGATATGGATTGAGACGATAAATTTTACACGTTGCCCAACTGCACAAATAAATTCTGTGTTTGTGGATTGAAACCCCACACGGGTGTTGGGATGATATTTGACGTACACTAATCTCAACTGTTTAGTTGTATGTCAATCGATAGGTTGACAGACTGTTGTAAGCGTTAAATATTTATATGTAATTCTTATACAGTTTAGAATGCACTTTGGATGATAGTTGATTGTTTATTATGGCTGTTGTATACATGTGTTGTATGAAATCCATATAATCACATTATATGGTAATTGACTGTGTCTAATTCTAGTTCAGAAAGAATGAATATTTTAAAATAACGAATATTTTAAAGTAATGAATATTTTAAAATAATATTCAGTAAAAGATCAAAATCTGATTTTGATGTCCGATTTGGGATGGGCACGAAAATATTTAAACATATGTAGCTATGTTGATTAGATATGCGCCATTTTGACGCGAACGATATTTGTATCAATTTTATTCATTTTTATAATGAATATTGAAAAAGAAGTGATTTCAAAATCTGATGTTTGAAAATACTATCATTTATATATCGATGATATGGAATATTTAATTTTGATTTGAAATTGAATATGAAGTTGAAATCGTTTTGAAAACGAATTTAAAAGGATTTATAAAATACGTTTTAAAATGGAAATCGAAGAAATATGTAATATATATATTATGGCCTGAATAGAACGCGCCGCGCCGCGTCGAGCTGCGGTAGTTCGCGAATTTCGACCATTGACTTCGAATTGACGTTACGGGAGATCCGACCGTCGGATTCTCCTAAAACCGGAACCGTTGGGTTCGTATCGAAAAGAGCTTTCCAAAGAATACAAGAGATATGAAATCTAACAGTTGCATTTGGAATTATGTCCAAATCAAATTTGGAAAAGGTCGCTGTAAGTGCAGTTCGATGGCCGTTTATGAAAATCGACTGTACGGGCCTTGATAAAATTATTAAAAATATCAATAACTTGTGTAAAATCATAATAAATGATTTGGAAAGAATTGGGATGAAAATTTCCATATTTTAAAAAATAAATATATATTTTTATCGAAATGAACTAGTTGTGAACTAGAATTATAATCCAATATTTTAAAATAATTAAATTGGATTTGAAATGGTTTTAAAAATAACTGGAATTTCCAATATATGAATTGGAATGGATTTGAGTTGAGAATATCTTCGGAATATTTTGATATTGGATTCCGTGATTATACAGATATTGTGGAGTAATTTGGAAGATATATATATATATATATATATATATATATATCGTTTTTCCAATACGATATTTGTTGGCTTCAGAATTTGATATTGAATATAAGCCGATATATTTTCTATTCAGAGCCATATATTTAATATCAAATTGGTTTTGGGTTTGTCGTGAGTGGTATCTTTAAAAACGTTGTTCTTAAACCCAATGGAGTTAAGAAAATTAGAAACTAACTGGAGATATGCTAAGTTGAATGGTTTCCTGTGTATTGATCTGATGTTGGTTTCGGCCTTCGGGATTAATACTTAGGGAATTGTTCTCTTACTAATTTACGGTTAGAGACGGATGGAATGGTGTCTTCAGTAACACTATTCTTAAACACAGTGTGAAAAGAATAAATCTTTTATTTAAGATTATTATTGTTTCCGGTTAATTAACATTTAATTGGAATAAAATGGAATGTGAATTGGGTTTATCGTGAGCTGTGTTTTTAACGACATTCGTTCTATAACCCGATTTATAGTGAAATGAGATTTGGAATTTATAAATCTTTTTATTAAGATTCAACGGGAATTTTCCAAAGTAAAGTTTTCTTATTTAATATATTAAATTGGAATTGAATGGAATTCGATTGGATAATAATCGAAGTGAACTTCTATGGAGGAAGACTATTAATACATATGGAATTTAAAAGGCTTTGTCGTTACTCCATTTATATTGTTAGTTGGATACGGAGATTGATATCGATTATATATTGATTTGTTTTTCCGTGAAGATTCCATAATTAATGGAATGTGATTTGTTTTTATCGTGAACTGTGTTTTAAATGACATTAGTTCTTTAACCCAGTTAAAGACAAGATTACATGTCTAACATTGTATTTCGAACTGTATGGTTGATCTCTGCTAAATATATATCTGTTTGGTAGCGGAGAATTTATTCTCTTGCTTAACACCCTTCTCTAAGACGTACGAGCTTAGAAGTTATATATCGGCAGAAATCAATAGTGCGGTGTAGATTGTCGATGCGACATGTTAGTGTTTCCAAAGTTAAATAATCATTAATATTGATTTTTGGGAAGATTAAAACTAAGTGGAGTTTTAATGAATCTTTAATTAGATTGAAATGTGAATTGATAATTTAAATTATCAAAATTGGGAAACGATCGAGAATGGAGTATCATCAGTTTGGCTCCTAGCGATAGTTAAATGTTTAATTAGATTTGAACGGGAAATGGTAATTAAATTTACCGATAACACCGTGGTGTTAGATACATGGTATGACCAGTTTTTCTCCATCGGATGAATAGGTTGGGATTGGGAAATTAAACAAATGATTACTTCAGTAAGGTGCGTTAATCCTGAAAAGTTTGGAAAACCTTAATATGGTTTGAATGATATCCAAAGGAAGATTGAAGAATAAATTTTAAAGAATTTATCTTTGATAAAATTAATGGGAACATATCCCTAAGGATGTGAATATTTCAATAAAAGAATATTCTAAATTGGAATGAGGCGTATGCTGTGTTTTTATAGCACTTGTTTATTATATCATGAGTTATTTGGAAAGGCTGGGTTTACACCCATTCTGAATAACTGATTCGACGATAAGTCGACGATGAAGACGGTGGTTGAAGACCGGAGGTGTTCACATCATTTGGATGATTACTAATGTCTTGATTGGGTTGTACACCCAAGACGAGGTAATACGTGGTGATCATCCAGACGTACTTGGAGATCGATCGGATATGCGAGGACCTCTCTCCTGTATTGGACACACGAGACGAGGAATAAGGTGCATCCGGTTTCATTCAGACCTAGAACGAACTTGTAAATGGATGTGTGTCTGGCATTGGATTTTATTCTGTGTTGATCGATTTCTATTAAATATATATCTGTTTGGCGGCGGAGAATTTATTCTCTTGCTTAACGCCCTTCTCTGAGACGTACGAGCTCAGAGGTTATATATCGATAGATATCAGTCGCATGGCATGAATTTCCTGTGTGGCATGCTGAGGTGCAAATAATCAAGGCTTCTGTTGAAAAGCAGAGTCTTGTGGTTAATGATCAAAGCACAACTTTAATATAGCGTCGCTTTGTGTATAGCGTTAATTCGCGAGCCTCACACCTCGATATGAGTTAAAAACGGGATAAGGGACCCAAGGAGAACATGACGTTTCTTTCTAACTATGGGTGGTGTCAGCGTTTTACTAGCCCTGACATCGTTGTTATTTTCCCTATGCGATTGTTGGATTGTGAGGCACCTCAGATATATCGGCTACTGCGGGAGCCGATGGATATAGGTCCTATAGGATAGGGAAATGTTTGTTCAGGAATTGCCAATCCTCAAACGTAAGAGAGGAACGGCCTTGGAGGATCCAAGGGTCTATTGCGGGAGATCCTGAGGCATTTGCTAGAGTGTCTCGAAGCCAGCGAGGAGTACATTCCTTGACTCGACTCATGATGGAAATCCAATTACCAATACCTGACATTTCGGTTTTGATTGTAGAGCCCAGTATTGGGGACGTGATAGATGGTACATATGCCGCCTATGATTGATACATTTATATTTAAAGTTGTTTTCATACACTTTACACTATAATAGTATCAAAATGATTTGTTTTAAGTGTACCAAGCATGTTTGGCTATGATAAGGTAAAACTCTATCCTCTGGCTTGAGTTGCATTATGTGATGGGACCTGAGTCTTATAATAGCTCCATTTTCTCAAAAAGCATTGCGCTGTTTGTTATATGCACTGGTATTCTTAGGAGGAAACCCGTTCCGTGTTATATGGCGTGGTCCCTTGATTTACTTTATTTTTAAAAGTAAAGTTTTAAATAACTGTTTTAGTTCTCACACTAGTCACATGACTGACCTGGAGTTTATTGTTTTAACGTAAACTCTGGGTGCCCCTATTTTCCACATGCGTAGCTAGTAGTTTTGGTTTCGCAGATTTATATTCATAGGATCCTGGTTTGCAGCTGGAATGATATTCGGAAAGCTCTGTATCTGTGTATCTCTTTCAGTTGTGTTTTTGTGTTATTTTCCGTTGCATTGTAAATTTGTAAATCTCTGATATTTATCAAATGTATATTATTTGTTCATACTCTGTATATTCTTGTATCTATTGTAAATTATTGTAATAAGCAACGAAATGTTCTTCTGTTTGTGTTCTGATTCGTCGTGTTCTCAACTCAATCCGGGCTTTCCTTTACGGGGAAGTTCGGGTCGTGTCAGTTTGATATCAGAGATTTGGTTTACAGAGCTTGAGAACAAGGCATATTAGAACCAAACAAAAGGATTCATCATAGGATTAGTAATATCCAATGAGAATGACTCATTAGAGATATGATCAGTAGTATCCTAGAACGAGTGTAAAGAGTGTTATTTTTTAAATAAAAATGAAAACAAATTTTGTTTTGAAAATCTAAACCATCTGATACGTATTTGATTATTTATTTTGAATTGATTTGGACAATCCAATATATAAAGATTTTGCATATACGCCTTGCAAATGTATGTTAGAAGTTTTAATATACTGGATAGATATAGAATCATGTTCTAGTCGCCCGGACATGATTCTGGTGATGCCCGGGCATCATCAGTATTTATGTTCGAGTTTCAAAGGTGGGATTTCTATATATTTCCAATTGACTGGTGTGAGAACCAAAACTAGATAGGATTTGCTGTTTGTGAATTGGCATCAAAAACATGATTTTTGTATATGTATCTAAAGTTAAGAATTTGAAATGGTAATCAACTAATTGATTGCTGATTGTGTTGTTTGATTATTGGTTTGATTAATTATTATTTTTAACCATTTAGCCAAATTGTATCAAATTTTGAACTAAATTGAAAATTGTTTGAGATTGCATGCATATACATGTACATACATTGAACCGGTCATAGCAAGGAGGCTAGAGAAGAGGATTAAAATTGTATGCCCGACAAACAGGTACATGTTTACTAATTTCTTGGGTGATGATGATTTTATGAGCCGATTGGCTAGTCGTTTGGCTTTTTCTCTCCTTTTTGAGATGAGAGGGCCTGTGTGGCGGTTTGGGGATTTTCCCGGTGCTCCTCGTACAAAGGAGGTTATGGCGAAATTTTTCGAAAATTTAGGGTGTTAGCCAAATTTTCGAAGAATTGGAAAAATTTTAGAAACTGAAAAGTTGAAGGATGGAAGCCAAACTGAAAGTTGAGTTTATTAGTAAAACAACTTTCAGCTCCGTTCCTTTTCGCGGACGAAAAGATTTTAAGTGGGGGAGATTGTAACAACCCGGAAAATCAGAACCAATTTAAAATTTTATTTTGGCAATTCTAATGAATTTTGAATATTTAAAATGATTTTTTTAAATAATAACGACGAGAAATTTATTTTGAATAGAATTAGAACGTATATATTTATTTGAATCGACGTTAGAATATAAGTATTTATTTTAATTATGAAAGGAATTGAAAATGGCGAGGTAGTTTGAAAATTCGATTTCAAATTTCCAAATGAATGTACATGATTCAAAATAAACCGGATTTTAGCGAAACCAAAAATATTAGAATCTATTTGAAAATATCTTTCCAATGAATCCGAAAAATCCAAATTTCATAACGGGAATAAAAAAGTTATGCCCAATTGAAAATTCCGAATAGTCGCTATGGAAATATAGCTCTTAAAAAATGGCCATTTTTCAAACGGTCTTCAAATTCGACGAAATTAGTTTTGTTAGGACCTTATCAACAATACAAAGCTAGAAATAATTTTTCGAGAATTTTTAGAGTCGGTATGTGTCCCCCGTAAATTAAAATGTGATCGTTCAAATTTAATATACATTGATTTATATTTTAAATTTAATGGAAACTGTTCGTAACAGCTGAATTGGGTTACGAAACATATCCCGTTGCGTTCGAAATGGAGGTATTACGTTAAGGAAGACAGTTGTTGGACCCGATTCAGAGCTCGTATGAAAAGTCAACTAGTATGGAGGAAAAAATAATAATAATATTGAAATATTGTATATATGTTTAAAGCCCCCCCCTCCTCTTTATTTCTTTCCACGATCAGAAAAATCCATCCCTTTTTTTTTCAAATCGACGCCGTGCCCTAATCCACCGCCGTGCCATCGCGACCTCGCCCCAAAGCCACTGCGCCTCCGGTAATCACCTCCCCTCCCCCGGCGCCTCTGATCCTCTCCTCCTCCCTCTCCAGCCGTTGATTGAAGCTCCAATCTCCACAGAAGCCGCCGTCGCCCCTGAAAACCCAGCCGACCACCTAGCCAGCGCCGCCTAGAGCTCCCACGACCGCCGTAGGTCAGGCTCCCCCCATTCGCTGCCTCCTTTCTCATCTCTCCCTCTCTCCTCATAAAAACTCCAAACCCGACAGTAAACCCCCCCCCTTCACTGTGAGTTTCTTTATTTATTTTTTATTTAATTATTTCTCTTTTAAAAATTAGATTTTTATGACGATCAAAATTAGACTTTTATGACGATTAAAATTAGATTTTTATGGCGATAAAGATTAGATTTTTCTAAGGAGAAAGATTAGATTGTTAAAAATATAAAGATAAGATGGTTAGAAATATAAAGCTTTGATCTTTAAATATATGAAGTTATGATTTTTGAAGAAAAAAAATTTGATTTTTAATGTGTCCATAAAATAAGAGTGATATGATTTATATATAGGAAAGTTTAGATTTTTATGTAGAAAAAGATCTGATTTTGTTTACTGAAAAGATTATATTTTTATATAATAAAGTAGCAAATTAAAAATATGATTTTCGTATGTATGGTACTGTTATAATTATATAAAATTTATAATATAAACATCAACATAAAAATATGATTTTTATGTATGAAGTAATAGTATAAAAATGTGATTTTTAATAATCAACTGCGCGAAACAGATGGCGATAGATCAGACTGAAATCAAAACGAAATCCGAACAATTCAGAAATAAAGAATGGAGGAGTGGAACCCAAATGTGAGAAATCCTCACTATAATTTTCTTTGTACAGTTATTTATTTTATAACTGCATGTATGAACTGCTCCCCATCGTCCACAAACCATAGGCGACTTGTTTGATTGTTTGGTTTGATTGATGTATTTGTTTGAATATTGGTTTGGGGTGTGAAACGAATTGATATAATTTGGTTTGTGCATGACGTGCGCGCCATTATTAGGCGAGGGATAAGGCTAGACCTTATCCCGTTTCTAGTATCGCGTTGTTATGCCGCCAAAATTTTCAAAAATAGATTAGAACAATAAAAATACCATTTTTATTAGACAAATGAACCGAATAGAATATTCATGTGTTGAATAAATATTTTATCATTAAAAATATAATTTTTAACGTGTATATGAATAAAATAAATATTTATTTACAAATCGGACGATTTGTTTATGTACACTTATTTGACTGATATGGATTGAGACGATAAATTTTACACGTCGCCCAACTGCACAAATAAATTCTGTGTTTGTGGATTGAAACCCCACACGGGTGTTGGGATGATATTTGACGTACACTAACCCCAATTGTTTAGTTGTATGTCAATCGATAGGTTGACAGACTGTTGTAAGCATTAAATATTTATATGTAATGCTTATACAGTGTAGAATGCACTTTGGATGATGGTTGATTGTTTATCATGGCTGTCGTATACATGTGTTGTATGAAATCCATATAATCACGTTATATGGTAATTGACTGTGTCTGATTCCAATTCAGAAAGAATGAATATTTTAAAATAACGAATATTTTAAAGTAATGAATATTTTAAAATAATATTCAGTAAAAGATCAAAATCTGATTTTGATGTCTGATTTGGGATGGACACGAAAATATTTAAATATATATAGCCGTGTTGATTAGATATGCGCCATTTTGACGCGAACGATATTTATATCGATTTAATTCGTTTTTATAATGAATATAAAAAAGGAAGTGATTTCAAAATCTAATGTTTGAAAATACTATCATTTATATATCGATGATATGGAATATTCAATTTTGATTTGAAATTGAATATGAAGTTGAAATCATTTTGAAACGAATTTTAATCGATTTATAAAATACGTTTTAAAATGGAAATCGACGAAATATAATATATATACATACTATTGCCTGAATAGAACGCGCCGTGCCGTGGTATTTCGCGAATTTCGACCATTGACGTCGAATTGACGTTACGGGAGATTCAACCGTCAGATTCTCCTAAAAACGAAACCGTTGGGTTCGTATCGAAAAGAGCTTTCCAACGAATACAAGAGATTTGAAATCTAATGGTTGGATTTGGAATTATGTCCAAACCAAATTTTGAAAAGGTCGTTGTAAGTGCAGTTCGATGACCGTTTATGGAAATCGACTGTACGGGCCTTGATAAAATTATTAAAAATAGCAATAATTTGCGTAAAATCATAATAAATGATTTGGAAAGAATTAGGATGAAAAATTCCATATTTGAAAAGATAAAAATATATTTTTATCGAAATGAACTAGTTATGAACTAGAATTATAATCCAATATTTTTAAATAATTAAATTTGATTTGAAATGGTTATAAAAATAATTTGAATTTACAATATATGTATTGGAATGGATATGAGTCGAAATTATCTTCAGAATATTTCGATATTGGATTCCGTGATTATACGGATATTATGGAGGAATTTGGAAGATATATATATATATATATATATATCGTTATTACAATACGATATTTGTTGGTTTTAGAGTTTGATATTAAATATAAGCCAATTTATTTTCTATTCAGAGCCTTGTATTTAATATCAAATTGGATTTTGGTTTTGTCGTGAATGGTATCTTTAAAAATATTGTTCTTAAACCCAATGGAGTTAAGAAAATTAGAAACTAACTGGAGATTAGCTAAGTTGAATGATTTCCTGGGTATTGATCTGATGTTGGTTTAGGCCTTCAGGATTAATACTTAGGGAATTGTTCTCTTACTAATTTAAGGTTAGAGACAGATGGAATGGTGTCATCAGTAATACTGTTCTTAAACCCTGTGTGAAAAGAATAAATCTTTTAATTAAGATTATTAGTGTTTCCACTTAATTAACAATAAATTGGAAAAAAATGGAATGTGAATTGGGTTTATCGTCAGCTGTGTTTTTAACGACATTCGTTCTTCAACCCGATTTACAGTGAAATGAGATTTGGAATTTATAAATCTTTTTATTAAGAATTAACGGGAATTTTCCAAAGTAAAGTTTTCCAATTTAGTATATTAAATTGGAATTGAATGGAATTCGATTGGATAATAATCGAAGTGAACTTCTATGGGGGAAGACTATTAATACATATGGAATTTAAAAGGCTTTGCCGTTATTCCATTTATATTGTTAGTCGGATACGGAAATTGGTGTCGATTATATTTTGATTTGCTTTTCCGTGAAGATTCCATAATTAATGGAATGTGATTTGGGTTTATCGTGAACTGTGTTTTAAATGACATTAGTTCTTTAACCCAGTTAAAGACAAGATTACATGTCTAACATTGTATTTCGAACTGTATGGTTGATCTCTGCTAAATATATATCTGTTTGGTGATGGAGAATTTATTCTCTTGCTTAACACCCTTCTCTAAGACGTACAAGCTTAGAGGTTACATATCGGTAGAAATCAATAGTGCGGTGTAGATTGTCGATGCGATATGTTAGTGTTTCCAAAGTTAAATAATCATTAATATTGACTTTTGGGAAGATTAAAACTAAGTGGAGTTTTAATGAATCTTTAATTAGATTGAAATGTGAATTGATAATTTAAATTATCAAAATTGGGAAATGATCGAGAATGGAGTATCACCAGTTTGGCTCCTAGCGATAGCTAAATCTTTAATTAGATTTGAACGGGAAATGGTAATTAAATTTACCAATAACACCGTGGTGTTAGATATGGAGTGTTAGATATGGGGTATGACCAGTTTTGCTCCATGGGATGAATAGGTTGAGATTGGGAAATTAAACAAATGATTACTTCAGTAAGGTGCGCTAATCCCGACAAGTTTGGAAAACCTTAATATGGTTTGGATGATATCCAAAGGAAGATTAAAGAGTAAATTTTAAAGAATTTATCTTTGATGAAATTAATGGGAACATATACCTAAGGATGTGAATATTTGAATAAAAGAATATTCTGAATTGGAATGAGGCGTATGTTGTGTTTTTATAGCACTTGTTTATTATATCACGAGTTATTCGAAAAGGTTGGGTTTATACACATTCTGAATAACTGATTTGACGATAAGTCGACGATGAAGACGGTGGTTGAAGACCAGAGGTCTTCACACCGTTTGGATGATTACTGATGTTTTGATTGGGCTGTGCACCCAAGACGAGGTAATAAGTGGTGATCGTCCAGACGTATTTGGGGATCGACCGGATATGCGAGGACCTCTCTCCTGTATTGGACATACGGGACGAGGAATAAGGTGCCTCTAGTTTCGTTCAGACCTAGAACGAACTTGTAAATGGATGTGTGTCTGACATTGGATTTTATTCTATGTTGATTGATTTCTATTAAAAATATATTTGTTTGGTGGCGGAGAATTTATTCTCTTGCTTAGCGCCCTTCTCTGAGACGTACGAGCTCAAAGGTTATATATCGATAGATATCAGTCTCATGGCATGAATTGCCTGCGTGGCATGCTAAGATGCAAATGATCAAGGCTTCTATTGAAAAGAAGAGTCTTGTGGTTGATGATCAAAGCACAACTTTAATATAGCGCCGCTTTGTGTATAGCGTTAATCGCGAGCCTCATACCTCGGTATGAGTTTAAATCGAGATAAGGGAACCAAGGAGAACATGACGTTTCATTCTTGCTATGGGTGGTGTCAGCGTTTTACTAGCCCTGACATCATTGTTATTTTCCCTATGTGATTGTTGGATTGCGAGGCGCCTCGTATATATCGGCTACTGCGGGAGCCGATGGATATAGATCCTATAGGACCGAGAAACGTGTGTTCAGGAATTGCCAATCCTCAAACCTAAAGGAGGACCGACCTTGGAGGATCCAAGGGTCTACTGCAGGAGATCCTGAGGTATTTGCTAGAGTGTATCGAAGCCGGCGAGGAGTACATCCCTTGCCTCGACTCATGACAGAAATCCAATTTCCAATTCGTGACATTTCGGTTTGGATTGTATAGCCTAGTATTGGCGACATGGTAGATGGTACCCATGCCGCCTATGATTGATACATTTATATTTGAAGTAGTTTTCATACACTTTACACTATAATAGTACCAAAATGATTTGTTTTAAACATACCAAGCATGTTTGGCTATTATAAGGTAAAACTCTATCCTCCGGCTTGCGTTGCATTGTGTGATGGGACCTGAGTCTTATAATAGCTCCATTTTTCCAAAAAGCATTGCGTTGTTTGTTATATGCATTGGTATTCTTGGGAGGAAACCCATTCCGTGTTATACAGCGTGGTCCCTTGATTTACTTTATTTTTAAAAGTAAAGTTTTAAATAACTGTTTTAGTTCTCGCACCAGTCACATGACTGACCTGGAGTCTAAACTATGGGTGCCCCTATTTTCCACACGGGCAGCTAGTAGTATTGGTTTTGCAAATTTATATTCACATGATCCTGGTTTACAGCTGGAATGATATTCGGAAAGCTCCGTATCCGTGTATCTCTTTCAGTTGTGTTTTTGTGTTAATTTCCGCTGCATTGTAAATTTGTAAATCTCTGATATTTATCAAATGTATATTATTTGTTCATACTCAGTATATTCTTGTATCTATTGTAAATTGTTGTAATAAGCAACGAAATGTTCTTCTGTTTGTGTTCTGATTTGTCATGTTCTTAACTCAATCCGGGCTTTCCTTTACGGGGAAGTTTGGGTCGTGTCATTTTATGTCCATCTTTGTTAGTATATGCGAAATATAAGTATCTGATCGTCGTAATTAGCTTACAAGATCATCCATTATTAGTTTTGATTTTTGCATTGTCAACAAAGGAGAAGCTGGGTAGCTACTAGGGGTGTGGGTTCGGTTGGTTCGGTTTATCCAATGATGAAAATTGTCATATCAAACTAAAACCAATAAAAATGAAAACCAAACCAAACTACCCGAATTAAGATTGGTTGGTTCGGTTGGTTATCCGATTTAACCGTACTAAAAAGTATTTTAGATTTTATGTTCATAATATTAACTATATATTGAAATAAAATATAAATATATGATCAAAGTATTATTATTTATGATTCATATGTTTTCCAAAAGTAATTCTGATACATATGTGATGATTAAAATTTACTTAGACAACTAAACTAACATAAAATATTTACTATAATATTAATAATTTTGAAAATATAATAAAAGTACGGTTAATTTGGTTAAACCGATAATCAAACTAATTTTGTGTTTGATAAAAAGTAAGTACACTTTTCAGTTTTGGTGGAATTTCTGCAATTCACTTTGTTTTGCATGTTATTTAGTAATATGCATGGAGTCTTAATTGCTATTTAACTCCTTAGTGCATGTTGAGACTAAAATGAAATAGCAAGTGAAATGGAAGGGAATTCCACTGAGAAATTGTTAAAATGAACAACAGACATTTAATAAACCGACTGTTATGAATGTTTGATCTGTGTCACTTGATCAAAATAAACTTGAAGTTAAAAAATGCTTCTTTTTTTAAGAATTGTTTTCTTTAATGTTTTTCTAACGTTTTAAATTTTAATGTTCAAAATTTCTTTAAAGTATCCACAACATTTCAAATATACTTTAGATCTACTGTTAATATTCTATTTCTGCAACAAAATCCTTTGATATATCAAAATACATTATTTAGAAAATACGACAAATTTTAAGAATGCAACAAATTCTTGAATCAAATATGTTTTTGTCGATTAATCTAAAAATATACATTTTTTAAATTATACAATCAGACGGTTGGTTTTTCCACCGTTGTGTGGTAATCAAACCGACCGTTAGGGAGGTTTCCCTACTTTAAGAGGGCCAAAATCAATTTGTTAGTGCCAATGGAATTCGGCATCCTATTCGCCCTTCAAATATTTGCTCCATTTTCTTCTCCACGTTTTTCTTTCTCATCATGAATTCTTTTTCTCCTCCTCTGCCTGCTTCTCCTTCGGACCAGATTCGCGACTCAATTGGAGAACGCATTCCACTTCATCCTTGCAATACGAATAAGTAACACTCTATTCTCCAATAAGCCATTTCCCCAATTTCATCGCTTTCATTCTCTGATTCATTTTCATTTTTTTATCTGGTTTAATTAAGAATTCCTTATCTATTTTCAAATCTTACTAAACGAAGGGAGAAGAAGAGCATAACGCAAAGCCAGGAGTCACGAAATTAGGAAAATTTACACTTTAATATAGTCAGCCTAAAAGGAACTAACTCATAAATCTAGTTAGTAATCAATTACTTGAAATTTATTCATTTTTGAATCGTTTTTTATATATTCGTTCTTTCTGCTCTACATAAATCTAGTGCTATGGTCTTTGTACTGGAAATTTATTACCTCCTTTCACAACTTTTGCAATTCCGAAACAATTTAGGTTCTTTTCTGAATAATTCTCATCATATAAGCTCGATTACAGTTTTTTAGTTATGAAAGAAAATTGTTTGAGATCAGATTGATTATTGTAGGAAATGAATGTTGTAGAAAGATTGAAGGCTGGATTCGAGTATTTAGAAACAAAGATCTATAAGTGATTTTTTTTGCTTCTGCAGTTACATGTATTGTCCTTTCCAACATAAACTTGTAGATCATAATATTGAAGATCGAAAACTGGCTTACTTGATTATTCCTGTTATCACTTCTCTTTCTTCTGTCCCAGCAGTTGAATTTTATATTGATATGTTTTTTTCTTTTAAACTTTTGAAATGATATTGGTTCCTCCTTTTAATTGTACGTTATTTCGTTTTCTTCTATGACCGATTGGTTATTGCATTTATAACCATTGCTTATCTTTTAGGGGGTTGTTAATGACACTCCCTTTTTGGTTAAGGGGAGTCATTTTATTAAGGGGACACCGTCTATTAAAAATTGGTTAAGGGGCAACACAACTTAAACTTTTCAGAGACAAAAATAACTTTTGTGTCCTTCAAACTTCAAATCCACTCACGCATTTCAAAGCCCACGCTATACTTTCCAAATCGCGTTTCTCTTCAGAAATAGGGTTCTTCAGTGCTCATTCTCGTGTTCGTCGGAGCTAGGGTTTGTCATTAAAGATGGGTCGATTCAAGCATACTGCGAGGAAGATGAAGGAATCCATTGCCAAGAAGCAAATCACGGAAAAGAGGTATGTTTGTAGTAGATTAATAGTAATTTCAGTTCGTAGTAGCACTTGTATGGTACGGTAGGGCTTGGTATTACCAATAGTGAGCAATGGGTTTGCGTGTGGTAGGGTTTGGTGGAGAAGAAGGGCAAAACTTTGGGGAATTTTGTTCGATTTGCAGAGAATACGGTTGGTAGGGTACGTTTTTAGGTGGGTAAATCTTCTGGAATATGAAAGTTTATCCCTTTTAGTATTTGACATGTTGTTACCATTTTTATAATTAAAATCGGCTTTTGTTTTCCATATATAAGTTTCATTTCATCAAAAATCATGTGAATTTTGGTTTCGGTTTGTGTTGTCCGAATATACGTATTAAAAATGGTTGATTGATGTCGACTTATGGTTGAAAAAGGGTACTATGGTTTGTGAATATTAAAATACATATGAAAGCTTGTCCTTTCTAGTATTTGGCATGTTGTCACCGTTTTTATAATTCAAAACCAGCTTGTGTTTTCCTTGTATAATTTTCATGTCTTCAAAATGTGTTGTATTTTGTTTTCGGTTTGTGCAGTCCGAATATAGTTAATATAAATGGTTGATTGATTTCGACTTATGGTTAGTTGTTGTCGAAATTTAGATTACACATTCAATTTTACTTGTTGTTTACATGGTGGCTTTGTACCTTCTTATAGTAATGAAGTAGGTTATATGTTGTCGTACTTTGTTGACGACGGCGTATAACTAAATTGTTTATGTGGTTGATTGCAGGAAACCGACTTCGTCTACGTCTAGTCGTGTACCGCCTACTGCTTCTAATAGGCAGAAACTTGCTAAGGGAAGACAATGCATATTGGAAGAGCAAAAGAAAAAGAAAGCAGTTGAAGCTAAAGCGAATAACTCCGAGCAAAGTTTAAGTGAAAAAGAAGAGTCTAACGACCGTAGTACTTCCGATGGAGGTGAAAAAAATAGTGATCATAGTGGCCACGAAGAAGCAGATGTACGCGTACAAGAAGAAGATGATGACAGAGAAGAGGAGGGCAACACAAGTGGTAGTGATCTTGAACGAGACGATGACGGTGAAGAGGGTGAAAAAGTTGGTACTGATTAGGAATAAAACGATGACAGAGAAGAGGGCAACAAAGCTAATATTGAACGTGAAGAGGAGGAGGACAGAGAAAAGGACAACAGAGGAGGTAGTGAGCATGAAGAAGATGTTGATGGAGAAGATAGCGATGAAGATGATAGTGAGCGTGAAGAAGGAGGTGATGGAGTTGAGGAGGAAGCAGATAAAGAAGGTGACGCCTCAGTGGCACGTGTACGAAAGGGTAAGAGACATTTGAAACAAGTTTCTTGTGAACAATCTAAGTCTGAATATAGTGGCCGTGAAAGTGGTAGTGAGGAAGGCAGAGTAGGAGAGAAAGAGGTGGAACACTTGGAAAAGAGAAAACGTGCAATTAAAGGCAAGCGAAAGAGAAAAGAAACAGAAGCATCCACCACTAAAGATGAATGGGCAATGTTGTTTGCATTCAAACATCACATTGCTAATAAAATATGGAAATCTACTATAAGTTTTTCTTATGTTATTTCTTAGATTTTATTTATACTTATAACTACGTGTGAATCGTTATCTGTTTATTAATATGTAATATATATATATATGTGCATACCATATAGAAACCTCGAGGAAAAGTCAGACTGGTGAGAGTCCATACTCATGTTGGCACTCAACGATTGTGGGATTATAGAAAAGAATGTTCTTTTGTTAAGGAGGTTGCAGTTCAGTCGGGATTCCATAAGCTAGCGCTACATGCTCATGAGACATTAGACAAAGTCCTAATCAATGCATTCGTCAAAAGATTTTATCCAGAGACAAACACATTTCACCTTCCATTTGGTGAGTTGGGAATAACCATTGACGAAGTAGTGCACATAACTGGCCTTCCGGTGGAAGGAAGGGCAGTTACTGGTTCTCTTGGTGGCTCGAGGGGTATAGGTGTTGAAGATGTGTACAAACTACTTGAAGACTGCCTTGGTGTTGACATACCAACTACCATACAAGTATTGGGAGGCGATAAAGAAATTACATTTGAATGGTTACACAGTCATTTTGAGGGTTCGAAGGAGGATGATACAAAAGAACGAAAGATGCATTGTGCGAGAACATATCTTTTGTACACAATTGGCAGTTTAGTTTATTGTGACAAGTCTGGGAATAAAGTGTCAGTTCATTTTTTGTAGTTTTTGACGAATTTAAAGGAGGTGGGTTCATATTCATGGGCCACTGCATGTTTGAGTTGGTTATTACATAATCTTGCTATAACAACTCGAATTGATGTTCATCAAATGACTGGTTGCATGACCTTAGTACAGGTATATTCGAAGAATATTTTTGATACCGTTGTGTTGTAACTATATGTGAATAGTGTAGTCTTATTATATGCGTGTACATGATGTACCTTAATGCAGGTATGGATATTTGAGCATTTCCCTGTTCTTCGTCGACATAATCGTGTTATTGGTATTCAAGAAGGAGAAATTAGAGTCGCGTTCTACTTTGCAAAGAACAAGAGTTCGCAGTTAGCATCTGATTTAGTCACACTAAGAGAAAGAATTGATTATTTGAAGTGAAATGAAATTATATGGCATTGCTTTAGAGATAAATGTGATGTGTATCCATTTCATGAATGTGCGTTGTATAACGACCATGTTATTTGTTTTAAAACTGAAGAATTGTACCTACCTCAGATATTTCTGCGCCAGTTTGGAATTGTTCAACCCATCCCGACCAATCCCTTCACGCTTAACAAGAAGAAGTACAAGTCGTCTAGTAAAGGTTTCAAAGCCGCTTACTTTAATGTTTGGGATTTCGTATGGGCTAAATGGGCAAATCACATGCTGAATGAAATTATAACGTCAAAAGAAGTGGCTAACCCCTGGGACTGCGAGGACAACTATATACAGTGGTATCAGCAAGCGTTGCAAATCCATCAAGAAGAATAACTGAGCCTGTGAAGGAAACCGAGGAGAAGTTGCTACCCATCCGTGTTGTAAGTTGGTTATATTTGCTAATTGAATAAAATGTTATTGATTGTTTTGCATACTAAAGTAGACATGAATTTCAGAAACGTCGACTTTGTTGCCGATACAATCCGTTCATGTGGACGTGGTAATGCAGTTTCTACAGCTTTGCAAATGATAGAGCATATTGAGGACCTAAAACCGTCTGCTGTGTACGGAGAGAACATGATAGCTGATGAAGGTGATGAGATTGTTGAGGCTACGACAAGTCGAGGTAAACGAAAGAAAGGAAAGAAGACTACTACCAAGAAGAGAGGTAGAGCAAGGAAAAAATAGTTTAACTTGTTTTAAGTATTTGTATGATCAAAGATCATGTACAAGTTTCAATTTTAAGATTGTATGTATGAAATAATTTTTGTTTGGATTGTATGGATGAAATAATAAACCTTGTAGTTAAACATTGGCAATTGTTTTCCATTTTTAAGATTCAAAAAGGTACTTGATCACCGATGTAACACCCCTTAATTTTAAATATTAAAGTTAACAAATTAAAGAATACTTAATTTCAAATGTGGGAATTAAGGGAAAAGGGTTGCACTATGGCGTTCGTCTCGGAATTCTGCTTGAGATAGAGTCCGAGTTTGTGTGAATTGGACTTCGTATGAAGAAGTTATGGCCTTCCAAAGTTTCAGAAAATAATTAAATTTAAAACAGCTCAGGTTCAGAAAAAAAAATAACAGGGACCAGGTCGACCCTATTGTCGACCTCCCCTATACAGGGCAACCTTTGTGTCGACCTTCCCCCCCCCCCCCCCGGGAAGATCTGAAAGATGATATTTTTGTGACTCAGTGCTGAGTCATTAGGGCTGAGGTGTCACTCTATCTTGACTGGATTGTCTTGATTGATTCTAGGTTAATCTGACGGCTCTTAATTAACTAATCTTCTATAAAAACACCCTAAAACCCCTAACCCTAATCACACAAATTCATAACAAGAGTCGCCATGCCGTCAATGGAGGACCTAGAGTAGCCGCCATACACTTTCAACCCTAAAGCAAGATAGAGGCTTGAATCAAATCAAATCTAAATAACAACTAAGTTTACGTCAAAGGCGAGCAATCCAATTTTAGAATACAGATCCCAGAAAGACAAGACTATTCCTTTTAATTGTGAGTATGATAACTTTCACAAGATAATTAATTAATTTAATTATGATAAGATATAATTGGGATTATGAGAATATGATTTTGAATCATGTGATGTAAATTATATGTATGTTTGTGGTGTTGAATCATATGTTAGTTCTTATGTGAATCTTATGCATGTTGAATCATATACCTTATGCAAGTTGAATCGTATACCTTATGAAAGTTGAATCATATACCTTATGCAAGTTGAATCATATATCTTATGCAAGTTGAATCATCTATCCTATGCAAGTTTGTGATGATTGGATCATATATACATGTATGAATCTTATGCAAGTTTGGGTTGTTGAAATGTATGTGAAACATGTATATGCATATGCTAGTTTATGGAACATTAATCTACATGTTTAGATCTATATGCAAAATTACACCTTTATGTTTAGATCTATATGCAAGTTTACATCTTTATGTTTAGATCGATATGGAAGTTTACATCTTTATGATTAGATCCATATGCAAGTTCACATCTTTATGTTTAGATACATATTCAAGTTCACACCTTTATGCTTGGATCTATAGCAGTACATAAGTTATGCAAGTTTATGCCCATTACCTATGCTGGTTTCTTATCATATGCTAGTTTGAATGAAATTCATATGCAAGTTTATGTCATGATCCATAGATTTATTTTATGTGTTATGTAATGTTGCTTTTTTTTATAAGTTAGACTATTTGCGAGTCTAACATATGTCATATGAAAACGTACGAATAGCGTGGGGATGATGGGATAATATTAAATATACATAAATTGTGAATTGGCATAAAATGGCCTTAAAAGGCATATAATTAATTTGAGATATTAATTGGCATAATCGGTATTTATGGACATAATTTTAAGAGACAATTATGGACATAAATAAATTTGGAATATATTGACAAATTTGAATAGGGATATTAATCCAATTTGGGGTTAAATAAAGATGTGTAATAATAAACCGCCTAAGACACGAGGTTAGACTCTTTTGTGGTGTAAGACTGCCCGGACTCGCCCGGCAAATCCAGCAGCCACAAATGCCAGTCTAATGTGAGAGGTCAAAGGCACGAATTAAATTCGTAACAATTGTAAAGGCACGAGGTTAGACTTGTTTGTGGTGTAAGACTGCCCGGACCCGCCCGGTAAATCCAGCAGCCACAAATGCCAGTCTAATGTGGGAGGTCTTTACAAGGTAACGATTTTAATGAATTAAGAAACACTTAACCAGATAGACATGTGGTGGGACATGGGGGGGTTAAGTGGGTGCCTTGGGTAGCATGTGAAACTAAGGGGGTGCCTTAGGTGGCATGTGAAATACGATTAGATGCACTTAACCAAGATTGAAACATGTAAGAAGACATGAATAAGAATGGGGTTAAGTGGGGAAAACCTTAGAGGGGACCAAGCATAGGTGGAAAACTTGTATCATGCATGGGTGCCCTTTTCAAACCAGTAACCCATTAAGTTTCTTTGTGAGCTCGACCCAAGTCGAGGACGGGACACGCTTACTGGATTTGATTGTAAGAGGTCAAAACGGGTTAGCGGTGGCAACGCAAGTCCAACGGGGTCATGTACGTGCGTGGGCCCGGGCTGGTAGGTAAGACGTTGTTGCATCGTGTAGATATACGCCGTGCATTTTGGGTGGTATCGGGTTGCCACTTTGGGGAGTGATACACCCCACTGTGGGGCCAGCACGGGTATCTACGAGTTAGGGAGCCGATCGAATGGGGGTAGTGGGTACAACTAGTGGAGATAGGGGCAGACGACACCTATGAAGGCAGCTAGGGGTACACGAAACTGCCATTATCATTATTAAGTTCTTTAGGCGGGATCAACTTTTAGGGTGACTAGTGGTGGTGCAGTATAGTAATTATCCTATAGTGATTAGGGACGAGATTAATGCCAGAATATTCCTCTTAACTGCTTTGTCATGCCCACTTATTTCATAGTCATATCTTATCTTACCAGTTTATGACTTATCCTAGTTACTTTAGTAATTATATTGTTAAAGTTATTATACTCGCCAGACTTTATGTCTGACCCCCTTGTTTTCACCTCTTTTCTTCCTCCCCCCCCCCCCCCAAGGTTCTCAGGGTGGGAATAGTACTAGTGAAGCTTGATCTTGGATCTCTTTCTCTCTCTTTTGGAAGTGCTTAGATTGTTGAAAGTAAAGTTCAGCTCATCTCTTTTATGGCTACTTGTGTTGGGGTTTATGCTTTTAATTTTATGTACTCTGAAACAATTTATCAAGATGGATATTAAGTGTACTTGGTTTATGAAGTTGTTGTAACCAAACTATTTCTCCGCTGCAATAAAAGTTGTTTTAAAATTTTCAAGTACCATTATTTATATCTGTCTTGTTATATTCTGTTCTATACACTAAATACGCTCCATGGAAGTTAATGCATTCCCTTTGTGAGTGACATTAATGGACGTGGGGTGTCACAACCGATCAATCAGTTAAACGTCCTATAATTTGTTAAATGGTTACGCAAAACCGTTGTACTAAATAAAATTTGGTCATCGTAAACCATAATATTGCAGGTTGCAAACGAAATATGCAGACGGTAAGTGCACACCGTTTTAAATATAGAAAACGATGAGATAATTCCGAAATATCCCAGGTTATGATATTGTCAAAAAACATGTACAGACGGCAATAGAACACCGTTTTACTTATAAAAATTCGGTGTTCTCAATCCAAAATATCTTGGGTTATGATATTGTAAAAAAATATGTGCAGACGAAGAGTGGTTACCGTTTTAAATATAGAAAATCGGTTAGGTAAATCCGAAATATCTCAGGTTATGATATTGCCAAAAATCATGTGCAGACAGCGATAGACCACCTTTTACTTATAAAAAATCGGTGTTATCAATCCAAAATATCTCAGGTTATGATATTGTAAAAAAAAATATGTGCAGACGGAGAGTGGTTACCGTTTTAAATATAGAAAATCGGTGAGGTAAGTATGAAATATCTCAGGTTATGATATTGTCAAAAATCATGTGCAGACGGTGATCTTCTACCGATTAACTTAAACAAAAATGCTATAATCGTACCGTATATAACTTTTGAGGTTATAGAAATAGCTATAAACGGCATATATTCGCCGTTTTTACTTTCATAACATGGTTATTTCATTCCGAAAACTCTCAGGAAAGAATTATTTTTAAAAATTTGGTTCAGACGGCTATACTAAACCGTATAGTTAACGTAAAAACGGTAATTCACCACCATTTTTATAATTTGGAAATTTGTACTTGATATAACTATTTTTTTATAATATTTTATCGTTTGGTAGTTGGTTTAAATGAAAAATGCAGTATTTCGGTAGTGAAATGCAGAAGTGTCACAAAACTTTACATACAATAGTTCAAACTTGCACTCCAGAAGTGCGATTAAAGTAAACAAAAAATACAACTGCATTGCCTCACAAGAGTAACCAATATGTGCCAGAAAAGTTAACATTTGCATTAATACTTCAAGATTCTGTTACATTAGCACTAAACTACGAACATATGCACGTATTCGACATTAACTTAGCACAACAACCTTTTTATCTTCGTCAACATGTTCATCTTCTTCTCCATCAACGAAGCGAGCAATTCTCTCCGCATATGTGTTGACCCAATCCTGCGTATTGATGTTGTAAATTCGGTAAAAGAATGCGAACGGAGGAGTATTAGGTAAAGGCAATTCGTACTTCAAAGTAACGCCAACAAAATGTGAGCTGTCTCCGTATCCCATTACGACCATCCTGTCCCGGTTTAACAAGGTTACTTGTACTGTTGACGGAACAAACAAGAAACTCATGTCCATACTAAGCAAGACAACAGCATTACCAAATGTTTCTACAATTATAAAACCAGATTCCGGCATTTGCATCCACTCATCTACCCCCAACGAGTTATCGCCTTGTATCCTCTTTTTCATTTCTTCGAAGCCACCTTCATCCCACATGCTTTTGTACATCTCTGAATGAATTATTAAATTATCAACTATAGCCTCACGTAAGAACTTAGAAGGATTCTTTGGTCTTCGATTATGAAGATTTAGTTTTTAACCACCACCCAATATCCATAGTTACCATCAGCGGGCATGTCGTCTATACGAGTTATATACGGTCGCATACATTTGGGCATTTGTAATAAGAAATGTTCATCAATTTGACTGGTTTTAGGTGCATTTCCTTTTACTCCAAGTTTCTTTAAACAACGACTAACTGGAGTAAGTTTTGGGCTGCAAGACAATGCAGCGTCAACATGCTCAAAGTAAGAAGGATCTCGTTTAGTCGACTTCTCCTTTTTAGATGGTCTTCCTTTTCTTATAGTCGCCATGGGAGGTTCTTTAATCTTCGTAGTAGGAGGGAAGGCTAACAATTTCATACCTTGCTGAATATCATTCCTCATATTATCAGTAGCCTTTTCATATCTATGTTTCAACACATGAAATTCAGGCAAGTCCATAAAATCAAGAGTGGACCGATTCGGTGTAGGCGGAATACATGACAATTGTTTCCAATAAAAGTCTACACCACTGAGGGGTATGAATCTGTATGAATGTCTAAAGTCTACTAGCATTTGTGTGCAAGGTAGACCGTTAATTTTCCATAAAATACAACCGCAAGTTTGAATATTCGTGCCAACTTTTGGAATACTACATAATTCGGTTTGCAATAAATCAAGCGCCTTATGAAAAACAAATCCCAACACCTCTTTAAACATTGGCTCATCTCGAAATCTATGAAGTGACTTCGATGAACTCGTTTCAAATGCATGTTCGATTGCGACTAATTCATTTTCACAGCAGAGAAGCGCGCTAGTCCAACACTGAACAAAACTGCCTACAGCTGAATCAAAATACAGTTTCAGACGATGGTGCGCACTTTCAACTACACTAGTTGATACATTATCAAAGTGTTTAACTTAATTTGCCCAAGCTAACACAAACAACTCCTTATACTTGTTCAACCAGTTCTTGAAAACATAGTTCAACGACTTTTTTTGCTTCTCCCTCCATGCTTCACGAAAACAATTTGCGTTTCGATTATACTTTTCTTCAGACAGCGAACTAATCACATTGCTCCAACCCTCCAAAAATAACTTGTACTCTCTTTTTCCTTCCTCATCTTCTACTATGGTCTCTCTATCCCTAATCATTACCCGTTTCTTTTTTATGAAATTTGGTTTGCAATTTGCTTGAACGTTTTTTGAAATATGTCACGCACAAAGAATATGACGAGCTGAAGGAAAAATAGTGGCCACTGTATTGCTAAGAGAAATTTCCGCATCTGTTATAGTAACACTTGGAAATTATTTTTCTCAACAACATTTTCTAACACACTCCAAAGCCCATATATATGACTCAGTGGTCTCCTGACTAATAAAAGCTAGGGCAATGGTGAAGGATGCACCCGTTGAAGTTTGCGACACCATATGAAAACATGACAACTTGTACTTATTAGTCTTGAAAGTGTAATCCAAAAACGAAATTTGATAAAAACATTGCGCAACTAGAACACATTTCGGATGACTGAAGAACAATTCAATAACTTCATTTGTCATATCGTCGACTCTATGATGAACAGAATGGTGGTGACTGCAAGCCAACTTCATAAACTGTTGCATAATCGATCTACCTTCTGTGCTATGAAGTTTAAGCTTCATTTTGGCATTGTACACATTTCTGATTGTAGACTTATTTTTTGGGTTGTCAAGTTTAAGAGCAGTTAGAATATTCTGTGGCCTAACCCCAGTATTTGTCATTGTTTCAACGGTCTTTACTTCATTGTCTTTTAATCGCGCAACATACGGATGCCCGGTTAAAACAACATGAAGACTGTGACTGTGGCATCCGTTTATAACTTTCAAAGTCCATTTTCCATCATCTTGACAATGTGCTCTTAATTCAAATGGACAACCACATTTTCTACTTCCCGATCTACGCCTTTTCTTTTGGGTTATTGGTACATGCTCCTTAGTCTTATGATCAATGTACATTCCACTTCTTTCACGAGTAAGAAGCATCCATGAGCCTTTCCCATTATCTAAGAGATTTTTTGTTTTACTTCTTTTGATAACAATGACACAATTCACATCAAGTCCACGATCCAAGCACCATTTACGTACGTCCTCTTTGGGAATGAACAACTGCATCAACAAACAAGATATTACGATTAGAATAACGTACTTAATGTAAAACATAAGTACTAGTTTTCAAACCTAATCGGTGGTGAAATGGGAAGTTAAATTGGGGTACGCGCAACACAATATTCCTGCTTTCTCATGTGAAAGATCGTTGATGTCATCATTTTCCAACCGGCAAACCTTATCATTAACATTTACATCGTCCGTTTCATAAGACTTCTCATTAACTGAATAATCCTCATTCCTGTATACTTTGTTCACGACAGCAATTGCATCAAACTGTAAAACAGCTGAATATTATTCACACCACAAAGAAATAACGGTATCAAATATTCATACAAATAAACTAAAAACGGTATGGACCTGTCGATTAAATAACCATTGTTTGGTACAAAACATGCATGGAAACATTAGTACCACAAAATCGTATACACGGATACCGAGAAAAATTAATAAACACGGTGGCTCTTTTACGTCTTCTCTATCTCTGTATCAAACTGTAGTTCGTACTTGATAAAACCGGTCATACTATACCGTGTTTTCATACTTAAAATGGTCATTATTTTTGTATCTTCATACTGATTGTTAGCTATAAACATGGTCCATTGCAACCGAATTTTTCATCCGTGCTTCTTCTTCAATTCCGTAGGTGTTAACGCAAAATTAAATATCAAACCTTGTCATTAGCAGACCGGTCTTCATCATCTTCGTATAATTCACATTTTTGTGTGCAATTTACTACATCTTTGTCATCTATCTCATGATTAGGGTTTCTGGAAGCCATTAATATTTTCTTACAACGGTCGATGGGATTGTCCCATTGTTTACCATAGCTTGTATTTACGTTAAGTAACTTTATTGGGGAAAAGGCAATTTTGTCTTGAAACAATAAATTGTTAAGGGGGGTTTAGTCTTTACTGTACACCCCTTAAAAAAAATTAAAAACTAAAAGTTGTGACATCCCTTAACCAAAAAGGGGGTGTCATTAACAATCCCCATCTTTTAATCTTTGGTATAGAAAGTAATGCAAGCTGAAAAAGGCCTAACCTTTTTAGATGAGAAATAATTGATAGATTTTCTTCTTTTAGCCTTTAAGCTAACAATTTTTTATTTCTTTCTTTCATGGTATTATAAGGATAGTACTAATTGTGTTCATTCAAATCAATGCAGCGATCATTTTTGCTGTTTTTAACAGAGATATTGAGTTTTAAACTTGAGCTAATTTAAAAAAGTTATAAATCTTATCATTTTTGCTGCTACAATTTCTTCATATGTATAATTTCTTCTGTCTAATCGGCCATTTATGGCAGTTCACTACTCACCTTGTCAGATGACCATTCGTCGTATATTGAGAGCTAGTTATACGGAAACAATGAGCTAAAGTATGCAAACAGGAGGTGGTCGATGATGCTACTGGTCGACAAAGAGTTCGGACTGGAGATGCCCAATGCAGCTGCTAGTTGCTGGTCAGGTAAAGTAATCGGTTTGTGATTTCTAGAGCTTTATTGCAAGCAGTAGAACCAATTTAAGAAACACGGTTGTGGATACATGTTATGTATACATGTATATAGCACTATTAGCTACTATTGGTTTATGCATGTACGTGGTTATATGACTCACTTTTGAGTATAACACGTTTATACAGGTACTAAATTTAAGGCAAATTAGGCAATGAGAGAATTTATATGGGATAATATTGATATCTATCCTATTTGAATTTATAGGTATCTATCATTTAATATCTAGTCAAATATATAAACATAGGTGTGAAATTGACCTAGTTATAAGTTAAAGCTTTGTATTAGAAATATGACTATGAAACAACTTTCTAAACGAGATTAGTTAATGTATACTGCTAAACCATAACTCCAGTGTCCAAACTAGGGGTGGAATCGGTTCGGTACCGGAACTTTGTACTCAAAACCATTACCGTACCGACTTTATATGGTAATAGAAAAATCATACCATTACCAGCCAAAAAATTCGGTTACCAATAGTTCGGTTTATGGTTGGTAGAGGTCGGTGATAAGTTTTTACCGTTTACTAGTTTGAGATCTTTTTGTTTACAATATTTCACATTAAAATATTAAATATAAATTTTTTTGTTATTATATTATTATTTATATATCTTATTTTACGTAGTCAAACATGCATGAAAACTTTATAGATGAACAAAAACACCATTAAAATTATACCATTTCTAAGGTAAATAATAAAAATTGCATTCAATCTTGTATCGTAATAGTGTTTTTCTAGGTATTTTATTAATTCATTACATATTAAAAATTCTTCGTTATGTAATAAACTTATATGTGGTAGGTATGGTAACTACCATTTTCAATGCTCAATTACCATTACTGTACCACATATTTTCATGTGGTTTGGCATACCGTACCAATCAAATTGGTTACCGATTGTTCGGTACCAGTTTTGTTGGTAGCGGTTGGTAATGGCTGGTAAGCGGTAATATGGTAAAAATTTCCATCCCTAGTCCAAACCATTTGGTTCATATTCCAAAGATGCAGTGGTCGATCAAAACCATTAAATCTCTGATTTTTAACAATAGAATATCTCTAGTTTTTTAAATAGAATGTGATCCATTTTATGGTTTGATAACAAGCTTTACTTTTTGGTAATGTTTGGGAAACGTAACAGGTGGATGCAAGGATTTATCTGTGGAAGTGGAATACCGGAATAGTTATTTCTAATGTTGATGGAATGATTACAAATTGAGTTCTTTCAAAAATTAAATCAACATACTTGGTATTTGCTTGATATATTTCATTATTATGAATGCCAGGCGCCTTACTGTTTAGTTTAGACTTACAGTTTGATTTCAACTTAATATTAAAAAGTGGTGCACTTGATTTTTACAGATAATGTTGTGTTTGATATATGCCAATGATGGGAGTGATATACATCTGCAATTTGTTTTATACTTGTTTTCATCTTTTGTTTTCTTTCTATAAAAGCATATAGCGTCTAATTTGTGAATTTAAATGAAGCCTATTGAAATTTCTTATGCTGTATGTGAATTTTACCAGGAAGTGGTACTAATGAAATGACGGGATGCTTGCCCAATTGGATAGCTACACTGTCTCTGTGGTCGCAGACCCACCAATATGAGCACATGCATTCAAAATAAAGCACAACCCGCAATCATTGCTATCCATGGTCCATGCCTGATAACTGGGTATATAGCTTTACATTAAAGCCTGAACCTCAAACTTCAATTATCTCTTATCCTTCATCATGGCTCAACTTCAATTTTCTCCTCTCCATTTTATCATCTCAATTCTGACGCTCTCAACTGCCGTTGCGTCATCTCAATTCAATTTAAATTTATTTGAAAGTAAAACAATACATGGTAAAAATAAATTCCACTGCGATAACTGGAAGCTATTTGTGGAAACGAACAATGCTAGCTGGTCCTTGGAAAGCGGTTCCTTCTAAATGCGTCGGATTCGTTGCTAAACACGTGAATGGACATAGATATTTGTGGGACTCGGACATCATCCCAAAGAAAGCTCTCAATTTTGCGAAGACGGTCAGTATTAATTCGGATGTGAAGGATGTTTGGGTGTTCGATATTGACGAAGCTTTGCTCTGGAATGTACCTTATTATAGAAAAAACGGATAAGGGTACGTATGTTTTTCCTTTTCCATTACATTTTTATTTTATTCATTTTATCCTAATCCATATGCGTGCATTTAGATGAATGGTTTGAGTAAAAATTACCCGGTCAATTTGTGTTGGTTATTTTCATGCATTTAGATCCGTTGAAATGGGATTTGAAGGTAGCAGAAAGAGGGGGATTAGAGAATGAAAGAGCACTGTTACTAGAAGAGAGAATTTAAGAGAGGAGGGATTGAGAAATTCAGAGAATTTTAGAAGGGAAAATGAGAAATGCGGGAGAGAAGTAACATAATTTTATCAAATGAAATAAGAGATTTTACATGAACGCTACATGTTGTTTCTCCTATATTTCTGACTTTCTAATACATAGCATAATGGTTTAGCCAATTTAAATACAAAAAGCTCAGTGAGATAATTCTCCTTCTTGCTAGTTCGTACACGTGTACGATGTCCTTGTTGTCTTTGTGTAATTTGACAAACCCTTGAAGTGAAATTAGTTAGTTTGATGTAATTTGTATGAAATGTGATTTATTTATTACATATATTCCTGCATTTTTATATTCCTTAATCAAATATTCACAAATATAATAATATATTTTGAGCTAATACTTATTTGATTAGTCCATTTATTTTATGAACTTAGTAATGATTTAGAGGTATAAAGATGTTCTTTGTTTATAGTATGTTAATCATTCTTGACATAATCTATATGTATGCATAGGTCGGTGAGTGATTTATATCAATACATTGATAGTAGATTTTTAGTATGAAACTGGCTTACATGCACAAATCTTAGTTTAACTGAATTTACAATTTTCCATACATTTACATTTTTTTTTAAAATAATGCAATTAATTTGATAGTTGGTTTTTCATGAAATTCACGTTCGAGAAAAAGAAAACGTTAACAATTTTATTTTTTAGATATTATATAACTTAACTGTCGATTTTTCCACCGTTGTGCGATTATACTAGTAGCAGTTTAGCTTTGTTCTTGCAACTTTGAACATGTGCTAATTTATGATCGAGTATGAAAATTACATATCCGCAATGACATTAATCAAATGTCAAATTGTGATTGAATAACTTTCGTTCAAACGGGTACATAACAATAATTAACGGATGCCTATAGCAGCATACACATAGGGCAATTGAGTGAGTAGGAGAGAGAATAAATAAAGCTGGATGCCAAAGGGTGCATCTGGTACGGCAGGTCCGGAAAATGGGTTGCGAAAACGTGCAAAAGTGATCGTCTTTCTCATTCTTTCTCCTTCATCGCATCCACTAGCTATTTCTTCTTCCTAAATTCGAACAATGATTGCAATTAAAATGCGCTCATTTGGATCTTCAAACTTTCACAAGAACCCATGGGATTTCTCCAAATAGGATTGCTTCTTTGTTTGCGAGATTGAGAGTTTCGGAGGTAATTATTTGGTCGAATCAAATCCATACTTATTTTTATTGATCTCGGGTATTAGAAGTCAATTAAAGTTTGTAGATGAAGGGTATTCTGTAGCAGAACGATGGGGAAGGGGAAAAAAAGATGTATCAGAAGAACGAGATGAAGGAAAAAAAAATACAGCAGTTTTGGATATTGTTGTTGAGCAAAATCAAGCTCGCCGTTGCCGGGGATCGAACTCGGGTCACCCGCGTGACAGGCGGGAATACTCACCACTATACTACAACGACCTTGTTATCTGGGTATGTAATTCGTTTTATAGATTTCGTTAAACGAATGAAGTTTGAAGACAGTCCACTCGTCGTTCCAGTTAACCCCAGTTTTGTTTCAGTTATGTCCAAGTTTACAAACAAAATGAAGCTGGATGAACAGCGGCAGTAATGATTCTGATGGGCATATGAGGGCTTCTGAACAGCTGTCGGCTGACGAAGTAAATGCTCAAAATACCCAGTGAAATGCTGCTAAATAGGGTAATCTATCATAATTTTGGGTTTAATTTATCTTGTTTTTCTTCTTCTCTCGGGATGATTATTTTGCTAGATGTGCTGCTTGTGAAATTTGGATGCTTTTTATGTATTTGTTTTTATTTGGTGTGTTAGCTTCAAGGCTGAGGCACAGTACATGCAATCTTGAAAAGTAAATGCGGGGATGATCCATTGCTTTTATCACGCAAAGATTTATGGTTGTAGCATGTAGCATGTACCTTGCTTTAAAGTCCTATTCAGTCAGGGCAAATAAATAACTTAGATATTCTTATGGAATTCGAATCAAAGTTTGGAGTGAAATGAAATCCTGGCTGTGATAGCCTATCAATTAAGGAAATATTATAATTAATCACAGAAATATTATTTAGCTTACTAATTCAAAGCTGAATAGCAGTATTCTTCTCTTCAGCTTTCCTCTTAGTCGTTTAACACACGTATAATTATTTTATAATATAAAAGAGATATTAATGAAGATTCAAAAGAGATATAAATAAAAATTATATAGATATGGCAGGGCTAAGAATAAGAACCGGTTTAAAGTCAGATATTTGGACTTAGAATATTCAGATAGCAATCTTGAAATGCCTGGTCATAAGTTCATGTCAAAGCAGAAACGAACGTTTTTCTTCTGTGATAATCTTAGTAACCGAGGAATATAAGTGCAATTTTTTTTATCAAACTGACCGTTAGAGAAATTTACCTACTGCTGAGATGAAATCAGTTTTGTCTATAGCCCAAATTTCATGCATATATTAAACCGATGTTTGACTGGCAGATGATCCGCTTGATTTTCTTTGGCACTCCCTCGAATCACTCCCTCATTCAATCTATTTTTCTTTAACTTCCTGTTTGTCGACCTGACCGCCGCCTGTTAATTTTTTGTTGGTTGATTTCAAACATCGTGAGTGGTCTTGCAAAATCTTAATTATTCAATGGTACCAACAACCTCTTTGATCTCAGGCGTAAAATTTTACAGGCTTAATTTCCTTTGTTCCTTCATTTTGTGAAAAAAAAAAAGCGTATCTATTTTTTTAATCATGGTAGCAGTTCTCGATATTATTTAGTTAGCTCACACGTCGAAAAAAAGCTGCTCGTATGCTACTTTTTTCTTGTGATCTCGCTTCCACTGTCATGTGTTTAACAAATATTTTTTGTCTAGATTTACTGTTTTTCCAAATGCAGAAATGTAATGTCCAACTAATAACATTCACTTTAATTGTAAACCAAAGACGAGAATGGAAATGTGGACTATAAGCATAACTTCCAACCGATGTTCTTAGCATCGTTTACTCACCTTGCTTGCTATGTCTACTGACACCGTAGCCCTGGAAGGCAACATTGTGTCTCTAGTATGGTAGGTTTGCACATACATGGGACATGAACATATCTCCTTCAATTTCGGCTGTACGATTATCATTGTTTTATGTATGTGATCATTATCGCATTG
The DNA here is from genome assembly GCA_030737875.1 of Allium sativum. Lineage (NCBI taxonomy): Eukaryota > Viridiplantae > Streptophyta > Magnoliopsida > Asparagales > Amaryllidaceae > Allium > Allium sativum. The sequence goes on along the minus strand of CM060918.1, from coordinate 588,096,707 downwards.
GTCATATGTAAGTTTTATTTATATCTTATGATTTGGATATTTAAAAAAAAAAATGTACAGGATCACTTGAGGGTTTTCAACTATTAATACGAGTAATTTGGCACGTGCGTAGGAGTACTCGGTAGTAGAAAAATGTTATTTGTAAATTTTTTTCTTCCTAAAATGACTTTGATGCGTACATAATATTGCATTTCTATGTGTACCTGCACAAATCATTCAAATGTAATGTGACCAAGTTATTTTTGAAAATTATCAAAAAGGTGAAGAAGGTAATGAATTATAATATGAAGCACGCACGTGCGATACACCTAAAAGTAACTGGTATTTAAAACCATCGCTTGTATTCTTTCTGGTACCTTACAATATGAATTTTAAGTGTAAGTAATGTGGTATTTCTTAACCGTTTGTCAAAATACTAATTGAGACAAAGTTTTTTAGGAAATAATAAAATAAAATTAAGTTATTAAATATCTAATATTATATCAATACGAATAATGAAACAAATAGTAAACTTAGCATTTTTTATAGTTTGAAATATGGGAAACTTTATGATCTCTCTTTTAAAAAGCAGTATCCATGTTGATGTAAAATAATAGTAATGTACACATAATAGTGAGAGATCAACGAACGCACAGTGGTAGGAAAACTTAAAATGCGAAACTAAAAAGTATATATGAATGCCTAACATTTTATAAAAACTTAGGTATTAACATTTTAACACACATAATGGGTTTCAAATTTAACATTTTAGGATAATAAATTTGTTAACTGTTAGCAATATGAATCTTGTTATGTAGAGAGAAAATTGATATTCATTTGCTCTATTTATTAATAAAATTAAAAGATGTGCATCATGTTCAGTATACATCCAAGAAGAAAAGGGCTGATGCGAAAAACAAAATTAGCTTCCTCATTACCACACAATCTTAACAACAAAAATTACAAAGATATCATGTACAAACCAGTGTTTTAAAAACCGTGAGTGAGGCGATGCTAAAAAAGCACCGAGACGCAGAGTTTGAGGCGTTTATACCAAAAAACGTAAGCCTCAAAGCGTTGAGGCGCAAAAAAGTGAAAAAGCGTAGAACTTTTTGAGGCGTACGTTTTTTTGGACATATTTTTTACCTCACGCTGAGAATAGTACCAGGACGAGAGACTGACCTGGAAAGTTCTCTCGCGCTTGAGTACAGGAGCCTTTAGCACTGGGTATCCACCTTTATTTTTTACCTCACGCTGTTTTGATCCTTTTTCACGCTGCCTCTCTATTCTTCGCTGCAGCAAGCTTGCTACTAGAAAAAGCGACTTGGTATTTTTTTTTTCTTCATTTGAATGAAAACGGTTGATTCTAGTTCTTGGAATCGACTTCAATTCCAGTTCTGGAATCATATTTTGAATTCTGCTGCATGAATATATATATATATATATATATATATATATATATATATATATATATATATATATATATTGTTGAGTTTTGCTGTTTAAATAAAAAAGGGCAGCTTCAATCTTGCTGCCTCTTATTTAGTTGTTCATGTTTTTATGTAGTAAGTTGACAATTTTATAACAATGAGCAAGAGTGATATAGCTTGGCAATGGGTGAAAGAACTACCGAATTCACCAAATCTAAAATATTTTCTTTGTACGTTTTGTGATCATAGATACACCTCATAGAGATCCTACCCCTCCCCCTCCTCCTCTTCCCACAAGAGAGCCTATTGTCACTCTTCCTCCTCCTATCATTCCATACAAAAGAAGGCGTTATAATGATGATGGTGGTACAAGTAAGTACAACAAAAAATTAATATTAAATATAAAATCATGCTTATTGTCATTTTTAAAAACTTAATAATAGGTAATGATCCGAAAGGGAAGAGTGTGAGAGTTACATCAATCGAGGATGATGGTGTCGACGAACATGATCCTTTTTCGAAATTACATACGCAAAATGTACTCCATGCTAGTGACGACGATGATAGCTTGGATGGTAACATGTTTATGAATGATGAGGAAGACATCATTTGATCTTAGATGACACTTTAAATATTTTTGGACAACAATATTTTGTTTGAATTGCTTGTAGTAATTTATGTTTCTTATATACTATTTGATGTTATTCTATGTCTACTTCCATTATATGACATATACTTTTTTTTCCCACGAAGGCTTACGTCTCGCATCGCGGACATGAAAACGCCTCAGGTACGCCTTTCACGTTTTAAAACATTGGTACAAACCACACATAAAAACTTCTTTACACTCAGATGGTTAAAAGACACACACACACTCGTAAACAATAAATGCAGAAAATATCATTCATTCGTGCATATTTCCTCTGAAACAATTTTATTTACATAATCATTTTCCTACACCACTAGCTTCATATGTCAGCTTGTGAATAACTAAATCAATGTTCTTCATCCTCTATTGCACTTGGTCAGCCATATTCATCACCGCCCTTATCACACATGCCACTTTATGAATTTACAACCGTCTCAACAAATCTAGTCCACTAAACCCAAACATGCACAGGTCAAAACCTGCATTTGAAATAATATTACATAAGATAGCAAACATAAAACTTAACATATTACCATCGTCAGTAACAAGTGCTCATGGCCATGAATCGATTTTTTTTTTTTTTGCAGCTCCAACTGATTTGAAAACAGATTAATTCCCTGAGTGACAATTAATGTTTATCGAAGTTTTAATTAGAAAAATAAAGCTAAATCGCAGTTTTTTCACAGAGTTTATGCTTCCTAATGTACCACTTATTTTTTCTCAAGACTGTTAATTATTACAAAGTGATTTACTAACAACGGGAATATCTGAAATTATGTATCTCAATTTTAAAAATGGCAGTTGCAATTATTTTTCTAAATGTTTAGTTGATTTTTGTCTAGATTGGAAGGGTATGGAACTTTACAAAGAATTTGTTGAAGTAAAGGATTAGTTTAACAACCGGTGAATTCAAATCAGAGTAATTCTCCACCTACTAAGGGAAACATAAAGAGAGTCTGAATGGCAATTTGTTGACAATAAAAATTACATATATCTTAATGGATAGGGAACTGATTTATGGTAACAAAAATGGACGTCCCCTTGAGTACTAATCTTCAATATCATGGTTGTTACGGTGACAAGTCGAGTCGAGTCGATAGAGGTCCAACTGGTCGACTAGTCGATAAATAAATAAATATATACGTATATATCAAATAAATGATGAACCTTCTTACCAACAGTTTCTTGATGCTCTTTAACATTTTCTCGTAATTTTGTAATTCCCATATTTACCTGCAATTGTTTCTCCTGATATATAATTTGGTTCAATTGATATAACAGAGATCTTAAATGCAATAATAAGATATAATTCCACTTACCTTCACGTAGTTAACTTGAATTTTCCTATGGGTTTAACCTGTTTCAAAACTCATTCCATGTAAGTTAACTGAGAACGATTTTGAGATATAGTTGGATTTTTATCTGGAAATTGAAATCAACATTAGTTTCAAAATCGATTTCGAAATCTAGATCGAAATCCATTTTGAATTGAAATCAAACGATCAAAAAATGAATTGGTTAACCTAAAAATATGAATCGATCCTGGGGAGGAGTAGGCGAGATTGGGGGAGAACGATTATAGAAGACTGAGTGAAATAACGAGATTTTTGGGGAGAAGATGCAACGAGATTGGGAGAGAAAACAAAGGAGAGACGGCGGCTTGTTATTTTGGCATTTGTCGCGAAATTCTGAATTTCAAGCCGAAAATAGTTGGCTTTCGACAAGTTGATTTTGGCTTTCTTACAGTAGGAAACTTCGGTTGGTTTGATTAACTGTCGGCAATAGAAATCCTCTCTCCTCTATTTTTCCATTCCCTATCAGTAAAAAAAAAAAAAAAACCCTAGGTTTCTAATTTACAATTTCACAAATGATCAACTGTCAACATTTTGTACGTCATTTGTTCACAATCGCTATGACGACTACTTCCGTATCCGTTCTCCTCGACAACTGCGGCGAATTTATACATCTGATGTGTCGAATTTGTTTGTTTGTAGAATGGTGGAAATTCTGATTTAATTAGGTAAATATGTACTCTCAATTATCATTAAGTATTTCAAGGGTATGCGTACTGATTGGTGAATAGTATAGTCTATTTCTGTGTTGTTGTCGTGTTCGATTTTTTCTTCATCAGACTTTTCACCTATGGTTACCGTAAACCTTTGCAACCACTGTAAGAAGAGTCTTGTCACATTAGTTTGTTTTGAAGCTGGTGTCAATCTTATGAATAGGAAGTAATACACTATAATCTGATTAGTCTGATCTGATTCTTTACTCAGTCCAAGTCTTCCAGCTTATGTTTGGGAGTTTTCCTACCGCATACTATCTTAATATCATTAAGAAGAATACAGTACTATTACCAAATATCCTCTAATCGAGATGATGTCAATGACTATGTTTCTTAACATAAATCAAATCTGTCAACCTCTTATCTGATATTTATTTCTTGCATGCTATGTCGAAATAATCCTTTCGCATAAGGTACGAATGATACGTCCTTTACATGAAGGGCATGTTTAATTTGTTTGCGAATTCTGCTCTTACATGGGGTAGAATCATCAACCATAAATGTGAAAAATGGAAATGTTTTGGAAATCCATGATCAAGCCTTTCCAAAAATAATAATTCCTACTTCATAATGGAGACTTCACCCTATGATGTCCTCACTATAATTTTTTGGTTAGTGTTCTGTTACTGATTGTGTTTTATATGGTAATAGAAAATGTTCACCTGTAACTGTGGCCTATGGACAAAGGATGCATGCTCACAACTTCCTGTTATCATATTTTTCACTAGACTGTATGTCTTATTACTTAATTTTTGTTATCCAAAACGGATAATGATACATGTTCGATGCATTTTTTTAATCTGTGACTCTTTCTTTACAAAATTCTTTATCATTGATTTGCTTGGACAACTTACTATCTCACTGAAATTAAATAATGTATGCTCACTTCTGTCTTCGACAACCATGCTTTATAAAAGTTCAAAATAACTCTTCAACTTATTTTTAAGTTTTTTATATACTTACAATTTGAAAATTGTAATTGTTTAGAACACACTGCATATTTCCCCTAACCTGACATTTTTATGTAATTTCCATACAAAAACCAGGTAACAGATGTAACCCTTTTTTGTTGTTGCAAGGGTTTGTTCAACCGACAACTTCATATACATTTCCTTTTATTACTTGCAGTTTTTAGCATGCAAGTTTTTTTCCCCATTTTGTTAAATTTTATATTGACTTTGTCATGTGTTACATTTGCGAGAACAGTTAATAACTAACGAGATACAAGAACTCAACCCAAAGGTGTTAGATTGCCTTGTAAAATTTCATTGATTGTCAGTGCTTTTTTCAGTAATAGTTTTGGACAAGGTGGAAGCCATAAAGGCATGAACATTATTAATGGTTCTTTCTGGGAACTTTCACGTTCAACTTGCTGCTGGTCCAATCGCTGCTATTAGAACTTAAGTTTGCTATTTAAAGTAAGAACAGTCAGTGTTTTCACTGCTCATTGATCATTTAACTTGTAAATATCTTTTTAATACCGATTATTGTCTGTTAAGAACTTGAAGTTGACGGGAGTTGTTGGCACACTGCCTTGCCCCTATATTAGTTAACCCTTGAACTTATACTTTTGGGTTGTAAATGTATGGTTATGGATTATATAGTAAGCTTAATGAAGTTCAGTCCGGTTATGATTAGTTGAACTAAAGATTACATTTGAATGAACTAAAAAGAGCTAACGTGACAGATTGTATGGAGAAACACCAACCATGTGGACTCTAAAAGTAGCGTCCTCTTGAATGTTAAAGTTCATGAACATTGATTATGTAGTATGCAATGTAAGTCAGTCTCGCAGCTGTGTAAAGTAGGGCTGCACACAACCCATATCCAACCCGACCCAACCCACCAACCCGACCCAACCCACATAAACCCAACCCAACCCATCCTAGTTCGGGTCGGATATGGATTACAATATATAACCCATACTACATACGGGTCGGGTTTGATATTTTGTTCAATCCAACCTTATTTTAACCCAACCCAACCCTATATTAAAAAAATAATTTAATATCAACCTACTAAAAATGAGAATAGTATAATACTAGAATAATGTTTATGTATTCTATAGTAAATATACAAAAATCATATTTCATGTCAATCCAAACTAGATAGAATTTGGAAAATATATTTTAAAGTGCATTTCAGTGTATCTTAAAATGAAACACTAGTTCTACTATATAGTAAATTAATTTTGTATAATGTGTTTTACAATGAAATTTTAATAAAATATATCTTATAATGAATCGGTTATTTTAAATACATTATGCTAGCAAAAATCTAATATATTATGTTGAATATTTTAATACTACTTTTAAAAAAACTCCCTTTATTCTCATTTTTTTTATAATATTCAAGCAACCCAACCCTACTAAACCCGACCCAACCCATACTTCAACCCAACCCATATCCAACCTCATATAGGGTCGGATACGGGTTGAACTTCCTTAAACCCATACCTATGCGGGTCGGATGTAGTATTTGGTCCAATCCGACCCAACCCATACTTTGTGCAGCCCTAGTGTAAAGCTTAACTTATTTAATGTTATCCTTAAGTATTTTGAAAGTTTCAGTTAACTCTGACCAACAATGGCGGAGAAGGGGGAATGGGATTTCCGATCGTGAGGAAGAAGCCTTCAAAAGTTGACCTGCTGCTTTCAACAAGCAAACCTCAACCTCCATGGAACGAAGGGACTCTCCTACACATGATGGGCCTATTGAAATTGATTCAGATTCCGATCCTAAAGATTCTGTAAATGGAGGAATTGGAATTCACTGCAGGGAAAAGCATCTAGCCTTAAAGCAAATGGGAAGACCTTCTCAATTCCTGCTGGACCGCTGGTAAGGTGGATTCTAGCAAAGGAGGTAAAATGCTTTAGGTTGAAAAGGTGTTCTTTTTCCCTTGTCATTCGAGCTTCTAGCTGCTGAAGTAGATCTAAAACTTGAATCGGATATACCCAAGGATGCTAAAATTCTAATGGATGGGGAAGCTGCATCTATTATTTTACAAGGAATCAATGGCTCAGTTGCTGTTTTGAACGACGATCCCGGTATCAAAATGCCAGACTCATTCAACAAGGCACATACTGTAAAGCTTGCAATGGCTGTGCTGACGTTTAATATATATGTATAAGTATCAAGCCTTCATATTTATTGGTCTTATTTCAATTTATATTATAATTTGCATATTCATATATACACCAAGGTACTTATAAGGCTTTGGCAATATTAGACTATTATAATCTTTTCAAAATGCTATCATTCACATAAGAAACATGAATTAAAACTAAACGCATAAATTAATTCAAAACAAATAAATTAATAAATAAACATCCCGTTCGTAGCAAAAACCCATTTTTCATTTATAACGGTGTCACGTTCAAATACTCCGTTATCGTTCGTCATAAACGCACCCTATGTATATATTGATTTTTAAGTTAACTATGCTTTGGATTGGAAAGTTGAAAAGATTTAGTTGAATGTTTCTTACTAATCTGGTCATGGTTGATCATGTTATTCAAGTATTTACTGCAACAATTGTGTTAGTTGTTAGAAGCGCATGTGTGTGTGTATATAGACACACACACCTACCTTGTATATCTATTGAATAGATGTTATATTACGTGAATTTGCATTGTATGTACTAGCAAAGTTGGCTACATAATGGCAGATGCCAGATAGTGGTCCCTAATTTTTAGTCCTTATCTATTTTAAACTATAATACTAAGCGGGATTATACACTACAAGAAAACACTGATTTAGCGTCATATATTTAGAAACGGAAATTTCTGTTGTTAATTTGCGATGGATTTCCATGTGATCTGCAAGGGATAGTTTTTTGTTTTTTCAACTTTTTTTTCTTTTATTTATTACCGTCGTCTTTTGTCATCCCTCACTAAGTCGTTGCAAATTGCGTTAAATTACCGATAGAAAATTTATGTCGCTATTTTCCGCTGCAAATCCAAGTAGAATACTGACGAATATTTATCGAAGCTATTTTGCAGCAGAATTCCAACAGATTTACAAGAGATGTTTATATTATTTTTCTAATATATACTTTAGTGTTATTTTTTAATAATTATTAACATGTTCAATAATTAATAATTAATTTGTTCTAATTAATGATTTATAAGTTATAATAAATAACAATTTACGTTCTATAATAAATAACTTATAATCATTGTTTATTTAGAATTAGCAAAATAATCTTTGCTCATAACCAATGTAATTACTAAATTCTTAATTAAGTCCTCTGCTTTCATCGCAAATTAAGTCCTCTACTTATTTAGAATTATTACTATTAAGGAATAATTAATAATTTTTTGTATGAATTAATTTATTATAATTTGTGTTCGAAATACATATTTTTATGAATTAATTACTTATTTAGTAATTGTTGATATAGCTGTTTTTAAAATTTAAAGTATTTATAATTTTATGTTAAATTAATGTTTAAACTGATATAAAATATTCTAAAAAATGATGCTTTCGTGATAGTTTTTTGCCTCCATGCCTTAAATTTTAACTTTAGCTATTTACAACTGTCATCATATGACAGCTACAATAAACAATCTTCGACCTCTAACGTTTTCTAATTAGTAAATTATTTTTACTTGTATTGCCATAACTTTCGTTTCTCACTTCACATTCTCAATAGAAGAAAAATTCTTAGTTCAACTAATAATTTTAGCAACAGTGCATTCCTACTGGTTGTGAGGAAAGATATATTTAGCAACTGATTTTTGTTGTTGCTGCAATAATCGTATGTTACAATTAGCATTTCATACCACTCGCAAAAAACATATTATTAACAACTGCATCTCAGCAACTGCGGCAAACATATTTTTAGCAACTGGGCTTACTATCACTTGCAATAAACATATGTTTTAGAATTATATATTCCTTACAAGTTGTAATAAACATATTTTTTTGAATAATATATTCCTCACAAGTTGCAATAAATATATTTTAAACAACCTTTTTTTGTTGGTTATAATAGAAATTTATACAATTAATTAATTTTTAACATTTATAAATAATTAAAAAATAATCATTTTATATGGAAGAATTAAATCTAGGAAAGATATGAAAATTTGTTATATGCTTTGTGTGTCGATGCATTTTATTCCTTTCGAAAAGAAATATGATAGTTTGACTTGGTTATAGTGGAAAATGAACAATTGATTTTGTTTTTATTTGCAAAAATTTACCTTTACATTAAGCAAGTTAACAATTTTATTGGTTTTTTTAACTAACATGGGATTACTTTATTAAAACATATCGATGAGCAATGTATATTTTCATTTTCCGCTATCCCATTTTCGTTTCCCGCTATATTAATAATTAATAATATTTAATAATAAAGAATGACGTTTAGTATTTTATAATCATAATAAAAATTTATATTTATGATTTTTTATTATTTTAAATGAAAATTTTGAAATTTTACAAAATAAATCAAAATATAGTTAATAACAATTTTTTTATTATAATTAGTTATTAATATCTAAATTATAGTCCATAATTTTGAATAATAATGTATAAGCAAAAAATATATAAATAATAATCTATACTTAATATTTAATAATCTATAATATTGTTTGTCAACTTTTCTTTCGTAAAATTTTAGTTTTAAATTTTCTTTGTACTACAACCATTTGCGCAAATAAATTTTGTTTCAATGCTCAGACATTTCAATGTGCGTCAAAAATTTGTTTCCCTCCCAATCCCTTCGCTCTTTACAAATCCCTAAATCGAAAATCCTTTCAGCCGCCTCAAATTTTAGAAGAAACAAAATCGACATCACCTATCTGAACCTCTTCTCGTCTCCTCCACAAATATTCTTCTTATACCACGACCCCCACCTTGGCATCGCCAACGTCTTTGAGGCCTCGTAGCCGGCGATGTCTGCCTTTCCTATATGATTACAACTCTAGAGCTCCAAACATGACAAGCATTGTCGCAAACCTCTACCTTGAACCGTACATCACTAAAATCCAGGCATTCACAATTTTTCATGCCTGAAATTCATTTGTACACCCCTAACCTATGATCGAAGACTAGATGGAACCCTAATTTGACGCTCAACTGCCGAGAATCATAGAACCTTAATATTTGCAATTAAGGTATACACTAAAACAAGTTATTATTATTTTTGTGATTTATAGTGGAATATCCAATTCGATTACAAATTTTCAACTTTGACGTTTTTGTTCCTTTCTGTCTAACTAAAGAAGAGGTGGAATCGTTTTGCTACGTTAAATGAACGAGCAAAGGAATAGAAACGTTGAATGAAAACATATGTGTGTTGAATTATTTTGTTGATGTTAAGTCAAGTGTTTTGGTATTTTCAACATTAGCATTTTTGTCGATTTCAAGCGAGTTTTTGGCTGAGTTCATCTTGTATTTTAGTGGTTTTTGGTATCTTTCTTTTATTACTACTGTTGTGTGCTATCTGGAGATTTCAAGTTGCAGTATGTGGCCTTCGTCTTGTGCTTTAATTGTATGTATCGTTGGTTGGCCTTAAAATTTCGAAGTTGCTAGTTTTTGGGTTGTTGATGTGTGTTGCGGTTTTTTATGGTGTTGTAGAAGCTACATGCTGGCATGTATTTTAGGTGAATGTATTGATCATATGTTTTTGTTTCTTTCCTGCTATGGTCATGCTAGCTGGGTGTGGTTGTTTCAAATGTGGCATAGGTGTTAACGTTAAGAACTGATACTACACCCGACACGATATTGACTAAGAAAATCAACACAAGATATGTATGAAAGACTACAAACGTCATCTGAGTAGCTAAGGATTGAGGTTGCTCTAATAGTTGCTTGATGCTGATGACTTAAGAATGACTTCACTTATTTCTGTGCATGATGCTTTTATATTATTGCCTAAATTATGAACTGCTTCTTTATTGCTTGCTAAACCATTTTGATTGATTTCACATTTATCTGTTGCCTTTTAATTCTTGTTAGTGCTTACGGTGGCATAACCCAATCCTATTCAGATGATCAAAGCTTGTAGACTCCAAAGAAGCCTATGGAGTCGATTGGTTTGTCGTGAGCTTCTTTAAGGAATGTCTGTGTATTACTTCTCGCCGTGCAAAAGCTATGGCAGCCATCTATGTAGTGTTCTTTTGTATTCTGCTGATAAATTGTTGTATGAGTGCTGCAAAATGCTATCTACCATCTTTACTTGCCGAAAATCACAACCTAAAAGAAGACATGAACAAAGGTGCAACCTGGAGAAGAAGGCAACTTTCAGATGTGGTTGTTTTGATTTTTACTGTCTTTCGTCGGCTTTCGATGTAGTTGCTTAAGATCATTCATCCTTTAACTGTCTCCAGTCCTCCGCTCGTGCATGCTTCATCCTTTAACGTCTTGAGATCAAAATGCATTATTGAAGATCTCATTAATTTTTTGCAGGGTAATTGGAAGTATGACAGATAGTGGATGTAACTTACTTGAACACGGGTTATTGGCTGTCGGTGGCATCATTGTTGCGATTTCAGCGCATATGCAAATATTGGTGTAACAACCCGGAATTTTGGAACCAATTTAAAATTTTTATTTTAGAAATTTTAATCAATTTTGAATATTTAAAATGATTTATTTTAAATGATAACGATCAAAAATTTATTTAAATCGAAGTTAGAACAAATATATTTATTTTAATTATAAAAGGAGTTAGAAATAGCGCGGTAGTTTGAAAATTTGAATTCAAACTTTGACTGAATGTACAAGATGCAAAATAAATCGGATTTTGGTGAAACCAAAAATATTAGAATCTATTTAAGAATATCTTTTCAACGAATCTGAAAAATTGAAATTTCATAGCGGGACCAAAAGTTATGGTCAGTTGAATATTCAGTATAGTCGCTATGGAATTTAATATAATATATAGCCCGTATAAATAGTCATTTTGCAAACGACCTCCGTTTTCGAAGAAACCACTTTTGTTGGATCCGGAATGTCAAATTATTGCTAGGTTTCAATTTTCATAATTTTTAGAATTAATATGTGAGCGTGGCAAAATAAAATGTGTTTTGTCAATTTCAGTCAAAGTTCGAATTCAAATTTTCAAACTGCCGCGCTATTTCTAACTCCTTTTATAATTAAAATAAATATATTCATTCTAACTTCAATTTAAATAAATTTTTAATCGTTATCATTCAAAATAAATCATGTTAAATATTCAAAATCCATTAAAATTTCTAAAATAAAAATTTTAAATTGGTTCCAAAATTTCGGGTTGTTACAATCTCCCCCACTTAAAATCTTTTCATCCTCGAAAAGGAACGAAGCTGAAAGTTGTTTACATAACCAACTCAACTTTCATTCTTTTATTGGTTTCAATAATTTGATTAGTTGAACTAATAATCACACAACACAACCATCAATCAATTTTGATTAGCTTTAAAAATATATATAACTTTTATATATTCAAAATCATATTTTCTAAGATCTGATTATATATATATAATCACAAATACGTTAATTATGAACTTGTCACTCTCAACTCGTTCTAGGGCATTTCTAACCCCATCTCTAACGAGTTTTCTCATTCTAGGATATTACTGATCCTATCTCTAATGAGTATTCTTTTATAGGATATTACTAATCCTACCTCTGATGAGTCTTTTGTTCAGCTCTGACGAGTTGTACCCCAAAGATTTGAATTAACCAAAGCTCTGATACCAACTGTAACGATTCGGATTTTGCCCGGATCTAATCGACCGCAAAATCGACTAAGACCGTTCAAAAACCCGAATATGGTAACTTTGGGCATACAACACGTCAGAACAAATAACAAAAGACTTTTATTACATCATAATAATGTAACATTAGAGTATAGAATATCAGAGTACATCGAATATAAAAATACAACGGAAGATTAATTTACAATAATTTAATACAATGCAGCGGAACTATTAAACTAACACAGCGGAAGACTATCAATGCTCTGAACACAGCTTTAAGCTTCGATCCAGAATCCTGCTCAAGATATTTGCAAAATAAGCTATCGACTGCCCGTGTGGAAAATATGGGCACCCGAGTTTGCAAGTGAAACAAACTACAGGTTAGGCATGGGACTGGTATGAGAAATCTTACTTAACTTATCTATAATAAGGCTAATCACAGGACCACGCCGCTAACGCGGAACATGTTTACTCCATTGGATTGCCAGTACAAGAAATAAAGTAAATCGTTAAACATCGCAATGCTTTTTTAAAAAATGAAACCATTATAAGACTCAAGTCCCATAACACAATGCAACGCAAACCGGAGAATAGACTTTTACCTTACAATGGTCAAAAATGCTTGATACGATAAAACGGATTTGATATTATTATTAGTGTCTATATGTTTCAAAAACATTTCAATCATAATGTATCAATCATAGACGGCATAGCTACCATATACTATGTCGCCATACTAGTTATACAATCAAAACCGTATGGGGTCGTATTAGAAGTTGGATTTCCATCATGAACCAAGGCAAGGGATCGTCCTTACCAAATTCGAGACTCTCTAGCCCGAGTCCCATGATACAACCGCAGTTGCACCTAGGAGCGCCAGGGTCGGTCCACAAATATGTTAGTGGATTGATTATGCCTGAACAATACGTTTCCCCGCCCCATGAGGGGTAAAATCGAGCCACTAGGGACTCAAATCCGAGGTACCTCGTTTTCCATCATCCACATAAGTAAAAATATCTGGGCTTGTAAAACCCAAACACCACTTCTAGCTAGAAAGAAACACATGCTCTCCCTGGGGTCCTTCTCCCGTTTCCGGTTCATACTGGGGTGTAAGGCTTGCGAAGTATCGCTACACAAAGCTATGCTATATAAAGTTGTGCTTTGATCATCAACCACAAGCCTCTGCTTTTCGACAATAAGCCTTGATCATTTGCATCTTCGCATGCCATAATGTCAATCCATACCATACCACCGATTTCTGCCAATATATAACCTCTAAGCTCGTACATCTCAGAGAAGGGTATTAAGCAAGAGAATAAATTCTACGCCACCAAACAGATATATATTTAGCAGAGATCAACGAATAAAGCATAAAGGAATACAATGTCAGACATACCATCCATTTACAAGTTTGTTCTGGGTCTGAACGAAACCGGAGGCACCTTATTCCTCGTCCCATATGTCCAATACAGGAGAGAGGTCCTCGCATATCCGGCCGATCTCCAAGTACGTTTGGACGATCACCACCTATTACCTTGTCTTCGGATGCCACCCAATCAAGACATCAGTAATCATCCAAACGATGTGAAGACCTCCGGTCTTCAACCACCGTCTTCATCTTCGACTCTTAATCGTCGTAGTAATTATTCGGAATGGGTTAAACCCGGTCTTTCCGAATAAATCGCGTATTTTATAATCAATAATTAATTGCTATAAAAACACATCATACGCTTCATTCCAATTTAGAATATTCTTTTAAATAAGTATTCACATTATTAGGGAAAGGTTCCCCTTAATTTATCAAAGGTACATTCTTTTAAATTTATTCTTTAGTCTTCTTTTCAAAGATTCATTAAAACTCCAATTCGGTTTTAATATCAAAAATCATTTTTTAATGATTATTCAACTTTAGGAAATTAATCTTGTCTTTAACTGGGTTAAAGAACCCATGTCATTTAAAACACAGTTCACGATAAATCCGAAATCATCTTCCATTAAATATGGAATTTACACAGAAATCAAATCAATATATAATCGATATAAATTTTCGTATCAGACTAATACTATAAATGGAATAACGACAAAGCCTTTTAAATTCCATATATAATAATGATCTTCTTTTACAGAAGCTCATCTCGATTATTATTAAATCGAATTCTCTTCAATTCCAATTTAATATATTAAATTGGAAAACTTTACTTTGGAAAATCCCATAAAGTCTTAATAACAAGATTTATAAATTCTAAATCATATCTTCACTGTTAATTGGGTTAAATAACGAATGTCGTTAAAAACACAGTTCACAATAAATCCAACTCACATTTCATTTTATTCTGATTACTAAATATAATTGGAAACTCTAATAATCTTAATTAAAAGATTTATTTTCTTTCATACGGGGTTTAAGAACAGTGTTTTTAAGACACCATTCACGACAAACCCAAAAATCCAATTTATTTTATTTAATTCCAATTAAATATTAATAAATTGGAGAACATCATTAAATCTTTAATTTAAAGATTTATCCTAGTTAATAACTAGTTCATTTCGATAAAAATATGTTTTTATCTTTTCAAATATGGAATTTTTCATCCAAAATCTTTTCAAATCATTAATTATGATTTTACATAATTTTTCCATATTTTAAATAATTTTCTTAAGGCCTTTACAGTCGGTTTCCAATAACGGCCACCGAACTGCATCCATTGCAACCTTTTTCAAATTTGGTTTGGACATAATCCCAAATCCAACGGTTAGATTTCAAATCTCTTATATTCATTGGAAATCTCTTTTCGATACGAACCCAACGGTTCTGGTTTTAGGAGAATCCGATGGTCGGATCTCCCGTTGCATCAATTTGAAGTTAATGGTCGAAATTCGCGAACGGTCGCTGCGCGACGCGTTCTATTTAGACCATTAAATAAATAATTATATATTATATATATCGTCAATTTCCTTTTAAAACGTATTTTATAAAATATTTATAAATTCGTTTTAAAACGATTTTTAATTTCATTTTCAATTTTAAATCAAAATTGAATATTCTATATTTATATCATATTAATATATTAATATTTTCAAAATATTATATTTTGAAATCACTTCTTTTTTATATTCATTATAAAATAAATAAAATCGATCGATAAACCCGTTCGGGTTAAAATGACGTTTCTATGCTTAACACGGCTTCATATTTATATTTTATGTCCATCCAAAGATGGACATAAAAATCATAATTTTATTCTACATTGAATTTTATTTTATAATATTCGTTATTTCAAAATATTCTTTATTTTAAAAGATTCTTTATTCTAAAATATTCTTTATAAAAAATATTCTGAATCGGAATGTGACTCAATCAATTACCATATAATTTCAGTTATATGGATTTTCATACATCGCATGTATTTAACAATAATGATTCAACAATCCATTCACAACCAGAGTGAAATTTACAACTGTGTGAGCATTAAAATAAATAAATAACGCTCATCCCAGACTGTCAATCCATTGATTGATAATTAATTAAATATTGGGACTAGTGTATGTCAAATATCATCCCAATACCCGTGTGAGGTTTTCAAACAACAACGGTTTACATTACTAAATCATTGGTTAATAGATTTAACCGATTCTAATTCGATTTGAATTATTTTCTATTTAACTAATTTATCCTATTTAAAATTATAAATGGATATTTATAATTTAATTTTACTATCACATTAATGTTAACATTATTTTTAATACGTTAAACATTTCAATATCACAAACATATATTTAACAAATGATCATTTTATAATAACAACGCTAACATGCTACGGACGATGTTTTATCTAACAAAACATTTTTAACATATAATTCTTTTACTTTAACCTAACATGATAATAATGACATTTTAATGACAATCATATTTTAACATATCTTTCTACTTCGCTAACACATAAATGAAAATGTTTTAATAAACAAAACCTATATTAACAAATGATCAATTTTCCATTTCTCTAACATATGAATGATAATGTTTTAATTAACAAAACATAAATAATCAAATGAACATTTTGCTATGTAACTAGCATGTGAATGATAATGTTTTAACTAATAAAACATATATAGTCAAATGAACATTTTTCTATGTAAAAACAATGCATATTTTTAATCATTTCAAATATACCATAAAAATGTAAATTTTTATTGTTAAACAATTTTCAACAATTACTATGTTCATATCTGACAAATAAAAAGATGGTTTTTATTTTCAATAATTTCAATGTTCATATATGACAGATAAAAATGTGGTTTTTATTTTCAATGTTTTCTATGTTCTTATATACGACAAATAAAAAGGGATATTTTATTTGCATACATTTCTAACCTCGACATGACAAATAAAAGGAAATGTTTCTATTTGCATCAGTTAGTTCTATTTAAAAATGACAAATAAAAATGTAAATTTAATTGCATATAAATTTCTGTCCTTATCATGACAAATAAAAATGTAAATTTGCACACAAATTTCTATCCTTAACATAACAAATAAAATGACTACTTTTATTTGTTTACCAATTCAATGTTAACATAACACATAAGAATGATATGTTTTTGTTATCGACAATTCAATTCATCATCACAAATAAAAATGATATTACTATGTTGTTGACAATTCTCATCCAACATAAAAATGTTTTTATATGACAATCCTAGTTCAACATAAAAATGATATTTTTATGTGACAATTCTAGTTCAACGTAAAATGATATTTTTATGTGACACAAATATAATTCAACAAAAATGATATTTTGTATTGACACAAATATATTTAACAAAAATGAATATTTCGTTTTGACACAATTATATTTAACAAAAATGAATATTTTGTTTTGACGCAAATATGATTCAACAAAAATGAATATTTTGTTTTGACACAATTATATTTAATAAAAATGAATATTTTGTTTTGACACAATTATATTTAACAAAAATGAATATTTTGTTTTAACATTTCTAATTCAACAAAAATGTTAATCTCATGTTTAACAAAAGTATATTCTAACTAAATGATATTTTTGTTTGACAAAACATATTCTAACTAAATGGCATATTTATTTATAAAATATGTTTTCTACATAAATGACATATTTGTTTATAAAATATGGTTTCTACATAAATGACATATTAATTTACCAAATATGATCTCTAACATAAATGACATGTTAATTTTCACAATAGGATTTCTAACATAAATGATATGTTAATTTACCAAATATGATCTCTAACATAAATGATATGTTAATTTTCACAATAGGATTTCTAACATAAATGATATGTTAATTTACCAAATATGATCTCTAACATAAATGATATGTTAATTTTCACGATAGGTTTTCTAGCATAAATGGTATGTTAATTTACCAAATATGATCTCTAACATAAATGACATGTTAATTTTCACAATAGGATTTCTAACATAAATGATATGTTAATTTACCAAATATGATCTCTAACATAAATGACATGTTAATTTTCACAATAGGATTTCTAACATAAATGATATGTTAATTTACCAAATATGATCTCAAACATAAATGACATGTTAATTTTCACAATAGGATTTCTAACATAAATGATATGTTAATTTACCAAATATGATCTCTAACATAAATGATATGTATAACAAGACATTTCTAATGAATGACATTTCTATTAACATAATATTTCAAAATAAATGATATTTATAACATGACATTTCTAAATGGATGACATTTTTATTAACATAACTTTTCTAAATAAATGATATTTGTAACATGACATTTCTAAATGGATGGCATTTTGATTTTAATATAACATTGCTAACTAAAATGACATTTTTATATTACATAACAAAGCTTGAATTCTTAGCTCACAAAAATACAATTCAACAAATCACCACAACCAGAATCAGTCAATCAATCTTAATTATATATAGCGCATATATTTAATATCACAATCAATATAAATATATATATATATATATATATATATATGTATATTCTAGATATATATATATATATTGAAATCGAGAAATCTCACATTGATTTTTGTCTGAATTTCCAACGTGCTATGTTTCATCTCTAGTCAGTTCTATGTTGTAGATCTCGGAAAGACGATTCCAACGTACTTCGAATCACCAAATTTCATTGCTGTTGGAATGAATTATGTACGTTTAAAGATTAGATTACATGAATAAGTAATTTAAATCATAATTAATAAATTAATTACACTGTTAAGGGTTTTAATCCCTTTCTTCCCCGATTAAACCCTACAGGCCACTCACGATACAGGTCCCCCCGTGTTGACCTCGAACCACGTGCCGCCACCTCGATCGGAGGTCAATCAGTCCCTTGCGCGACCGAGCCCCCACGTTCCTCTACCATCGCCTTGAGTCCTGTGCCCTGCGAGCTCGCCATTCGCCGGTGGTACACCTCGAAAGTCGGCTGATTTCTGGCTAGTTTCTGACCATCACAATCCCCAAAACCCAATCACCACTGTATTGATTTAAAGAGGTCGAGAATCTCTCTGATGTTTGCTTGATGAATTTCTGATTTTACTTTATGGATTACGAGAAATTAAGGGATTTAAATGGAGCGATATCAACCATGAATTTCTAATGGTGGCGGCTGTACATTTGTGAATTAGGGTTTAGAGCAAAAGGGGTATTTATATAATAATATAATTTAATAATATTTAATTCTATTATTTTTGAAAATTTTATTTTACAGTTCTGAACTCCAAACTAGACCCAACGACTGTCGTCCCTAGTTAAATACCCTCATTCTGGACACAATGGGATATGTTTTGTAAGCCAGTTTGACTGTTTCAATCAGTTTTTCTTTAATTTAAAATATAAATAATTTAATTATTTAATTTGATCATACATTTTAATTTACCGGGGCCACATACTGACTCTGCAAATTACAAAAAAAAATAGCTTTGTTTTGACGATACAGTCCTAAAAAAATTAATTTCATCAAATTTGGAGACCGTTTGAAAAATGGCCATTTTCTGGTCGATTAAATTTGACTAAAATTGACAAAACACATTTTCTTTTTCCACGCTCACATATTAATTCTAAAAATTGTGAAAATTGAAACCTAACAATAATTTGAAATTCTGAATCCAACAAAAGTGGTTTCGTCGAAAACGGAGGTCGTTTGCAAAATGACTATTTATACGGGCTATATATTATATCAAATTTCATAACGACTATTCTGAATATTCAACTGACCATAACTTTTGATTCCCGCTATGAAATTTCAATTTTTCAGATTCGTTGGAAAGATATTCTTAAACAGATTCTAATATTTTTGGTTTCACCAAAATCCGATTTATTTTGCATCCTGTACATTCAATCAAAGTTCGAAATCAAATTTTCAAACTGCCGCGCTATTTCTAACTCCTTTTATAATTAAAATAAATATATTCGTTCTAACTTTGATTTAAATAAAATTTTAATTGTTATCATTTAAAATAAATCATTTTAAATATTCAAAATCCATTAAAATTGCTAAAATAAACTTTTTAAATTGGCTTCAAAATTCCGGGTTGTTACTATTGGTGTCCCCTCATCGAGAGTTCGACTTTCATCACTGAATGCCTCCATCGCAGAATTTCATCTTGATATGGTTGGTAATCCAACTCCTCTTTTGAATTTTAATTTCATGATACATGTTTTTATGTTCAACGTCGATTCCACTTGTATCATTAATAGTGTTTTATTTTTATTTGATGAAGTACGTGTTTCCTCTTTGAGAAAATAGTTGAGGATGTTTGAAAGATTTACTAGAGAAAGATCGTATCATGTGTTATATCAGCGTTGCACTGGAGCCCCAACTCATCTTCGAGGTATAGATTGCTGTTACGTTAAAATACATGTCCTAAACATCACAGTTCATCTTCCATGATAAATATATATGATTGTTTGATAAATTCTTCAGTCTTGTGTAGTTTAGATATAAACAAAGAGGAAGGATTCTGCCCTGATCACATTCATTTGGATGATTCTTTGTTTATCTAATGCTTGCATTTACTAATAGATGATGCTCTATAATTTGCAAAGAAATTGAATATTAAAGAGGCTAGTGATTACGAATATCTGAAGTACACCACCTGCTCGAAAACTAACAATAACGACGATGCTCAAAGATTTCACAAACTGATGGTGGCTTCTAAGATTATTTTCTACAACTTGTCCTTTTCTATTTAAATAATATATAGTTATTATATAGGCTCTTAAATTATATTTACTGCATTTCAGTTTATTCAGCATTTTACTCTAGGAAGCTATGAATGCTGTCGAGATATCTAGAAAAAATCAAGATAATGCATTTGCTATGCTTGCATTGGTGTTGTGGCTTGGGAACATTGGGTTTTTAGTTATCAACAATGAAAACCATGTAGAAGTGGATTTGGGTGAAGGTGAACATTGCAACTCTTGTCAGGCATCAACAAATTAAATAGACTGTTAATGTCTTTTTTATGGAAGTTTATAATAATGCCTGGTTAAATTATTGGAGATCTTACAATGACAAAAACTTGCCAACATGTAGTTCACCATTTATGTTCATGAAGGTGTGACTAATTCAGCAAAGTTGATTGGTTGTGAAGTTGCCGAATTGATGTTTATGTCTACCTTGTCGGCTCAACAACATAAAACTGGAGCTGAAAGTTCTGTTGAAAGGCTGACATTACAACAGGTTTTTAATTTTTATATATTTCCTTTCAAGGTTGGAGTATTGTATTTACATTCTTAATATTGTTTCCTTAGGCAATCACAATCTGGGACACATTAGCGAAATAAATATATGAATGCTTGTTTGATTGGCTTGTAGAACAACTTAACAGTTGTCTTACAGAAGTGGGATGTTGCTCAAAGATCTATTGATATCTTGGATTGCTTTGGATTTGAATCTTTCCAAGTACTAATTATGTATCATTTTTATGCTTACTTATGTTCTTAGTTTTTATGTTTGTTCCAACATACGCTCATCTTTGTCGTAGAAGAATGCTTTGAGCAATTTTGTAGAAATTACACCAATAAGCGCTTGCAAAATAATTTTTTATCTGGCATGTGCATAAATTTGAGCAAGAGGTACGCAATGTTAATTCTATCTAATGTTATATTTTCTTGCGGTAACTTTGTTAGACATCATTTCACCGTCTTATTTCATATGCTCCCTTCAACTCTTTCTAACAAAAACGTAGGAAAATACCGAGCCTTAATGCTCAGTTATACTGAGCAATTAGGCTCAGTAAAAATGAGCCGACGGTTCAGTAAAAATGAGCCTTTCGGCCCAGTTTTGCTGAGCCTTAAGGCACAGGTTTACTAAGCCTTTCAGCTCAGTAATGCCGAGCCTTAAGGCTCAGCAAAGCTGAGCCAATCGACTCAGGTTTACTGAGCCTTTTGGCTCAGTAATGCTGAGCCATTTGACAAATTGTTGCGAGTACTCATTGGCTTGTTTAGCAAATTGTTCCGCTTTCCATAAGTTTTGAGCTTATTGGCTTGTTTATTTATGCTACCCAATTCAATTTTATAGACTCAAAATGGTTTGCGGTTGTGGCACAATATTTACATTGATTTGTTATAGAGCAAGTATATCATAAAACTGAAATTATGCATGCGTGTTACTTGATAAATAGTTGTATCGTAATAGTGAATTGACAACTTCATTTCTATTATTACCTATATCTGACTGTTGGCAACATTTCATGATTTAGTTAAGACTAAATGGAGCATCAACGGTTCGGTTCGGTGATGTGGAAACATAGAAAGTACTAGGACATTTTTTGGAGTTGCTACCTTTGCGAATGCTGGACCGAAATATTGAAGGTATATGTATCAATTTTAGTTTCAAAACCCATTATTGAATGGTTATTAACTTGCATCAGCTATCTTTTAATTCATTTGATTTATTTTGTATTTACAGCACTATGAAATTAGCTTTGTGAATTCACTATGAATTTAGCATTAGTTGACATGGTACTGCTTATCTATAGGTGATGTAGAGAAAATGCTTTAAGAACTTGGGACCGAAAAAGGGAGACAGACAGCTTTACATGTTGGAGGTACGAAAGCACAAAATGAAAGAGCTACTATATTTGTTGTTCTTTTAAAAGCAAGATCCCGAGTCAAAAAGCAACTTCTGTGGATGGTAATAAAGTAGTCTTTTGTAATTTTAGGTGTAATGTTAGGTGGTTATCGATCAAACTGCTTTTGTTTAAGTGTATATTACTAGTGTAGCTTGGACGTATTAGAAAGTTCAAGACATACGCAATCATCAAAGTTGAATGTACCGAACGAAGAAATAAATTATAACTGCAAATTTATCTTTGTATTTTTGGATATACTGTTTATTTCAGTGTTCATACTTGATTGATATTAGTTTGATAAATATACATGCATGTATTTATGTGCTTATATATATATATATATATGAATGTGTATATCTACATATATATAAATATATATAATATATATTTGCAGATTAGAAAGGGAACAACGATAGATTACTGACAGATAATGCTAGATTAAATATTTACATAAATTAAAATCCGTCGCTAATCCCTTGGTAATTAGTAAGGGTTTACCAACGTCTTTTACAAATAAAATTTTATTATAAATTATTTATCCGTCGGTAAATAGTCAGTATATAAATTAAAATTAAATTAATAAATAAAATTTTATTTTTATTATATAATTAGTAAATGATGGAAAACTATCCGAAAATTCATTCTAAATTCCGTCGCAAAATCTGACACAATTACCGTCATGCTTTTTACCGACCACCGTGCTATGCAGGAAATCCGTCGCTAAGGCCAATTTAGTGATGGATTAGAAGCGGATACTATCGCTGCTATATGCGATTTTTCTTGTAGTGTTACGTCCATTAGCTACTGTCTTTATATAAGCAGGATGCGGATAATGGACTAAAAATAGGAGTTATCTGAAAATGGTACAGTAAATTTGGGATCGTATGATTTTTTTTTTCCATTTATCCATTGGTGTTTTGGTTTCCTACATTTACTACATTTTTACAGTCTAATATCTATTATTTTCAAAACTACCAAAACCAATGATTTTTTCATAAATTTGGCACATATAAGTATATACACTGTTATAATGGTTGATACATTTTCCATGCAACAATCAATGAGATAAAAAGATAATCCATACTTGCAACTGGTTAGCTTGCTAGTAAAGATTTATACAGTACTGTTTGCGAGAGAATAGAAGTAAAAGCTTTTCATTATTTGTTGAAATCGAATGTACAGAAATAATACATAGCCCAGTTTATATATAAGTGATAAGTGGGCTTTGGGCTAAAAGATAACTGGTTACAAAAAGTGTAAAGGATAAGTAAATGGACGGCTTGATGACATAAAGGACCGATGGTTGATATTGTGCCATGTAAGCAATCCACATAGAAGAGATATAACCCTTCGTATGTTGTGTTTTCTCTTATTCTTAATACACCCTTCTGAAAACTAGGGTTTCCAAAACCCTAATTTTCACAATGACCATGGCGGCGCTTCTGTAATCTTTATGTTATTGCTTTCGATTTGCTTTGTGATGGAGTCTCTGGTGTTATCATCATCAGATCTGAGCATAAATGAGTCAGCTTTGCTGTCGATGTTGTGTGGATTCTCGGATCTTCCGTTGTTGCTCTGGTTTAGTACAGTTCGATGTTTGTCTTCATCAACATCAAACTCATAGAGAACTCTGGTAGATTTGTTGTTGGTGTTGTATAGATTCCCAGATCTTCTGTCCTTGTTGTGGCTCAGTCCAGCTTGATCCTTGTCTTCATCAACGTTGAATTCTGAGCGAAATCTGGTAAAGTTCTTCACGCTTATTGCTTTAGTCAGTATGTCGGCCTTCTGGTAAGTTCCAGGTATGTGATTAACTTTGATTTCCCCTATTTGCACCATCTCTCTGACAAAATGCAAGTCTATCTCGACATGCTTTGTTCTCGCATGTTGCATTGGATTCTCAGACATGTATGCGACACTTTTGTTATCACACCTTAGTACTGGCTTTGCTGTAGTCTTAATTTGAAGTTCTTTTAGTATGGATTGAATCCACTTTATTTCTGCAGCAGCATTAGCTATACTTCTATATTCAGATTTAGTACTTGATCTAGAGATTGTAGCTTGTTTCTTCAAACTCCAGGAAACTAGACTTTGACCAATATAAACACAGTAGCCACTTGTAGATCTTATATCATCAGGATCTGAGGCCCAATCAGCTTCTGCATACCCTACTATGTTTAGACGTTGACTGCTTTTTAATGTGAGTCCATAGCCTATAGTCCTTTTAAGGTATCTTAAGATTCTTTTGACTGCCTTCCAGTGGGTATGCAATGGTTTATGCATAAACTGAGATACTTTGTTAGCACTATAGGAAATGTCAGGCCTGGTTATAGTAGCATATTGTAATGCTCCTACAACCATCCTATATTCAGTGATGTTTGAAATTACTTCTCCTCTAAATTTAGAATATTGTTGACTAGTTATCATGGGTGTAGGTTTAGGATTAGCACCCAACATCTTTGTTTTAATGAGTAACTCAGTGATATACTTTCTTTGGTATATAAATATTTTATTGTTGGTCCTTGTTACTTCTATGCCTAAGAAATAATTAACATTGCCCAGGTTTTTAATAGAGAACTGTTTATTTAAGTATTGTGTTAGTTCATCTATGTCTTTGATGTTGCTACCAGTTATTATCAGATCAATATGTATATTGTAGATGACTGATTAATCTTTGTGAACAAAGAGTTGTCCGATTTGGTAGACTGAAAACCTAAATTATGCAAAGTGTTTTTCAGTCTGTCAAACCATACACGAGGAGACTGTTTCAGGCCATACATAGCCTTATTCAATTTACAGACATCGTTTGAATTAACACTATAACCTGGTGGTTGACTCATGTAGATTTCTTCTTTAAGAACACCATTTAAGAAAGCATTATTGACATCTAAATGTCTAATATGCCAATTTTTACTTGCAGCAATAGTTAGTACAAGCCTTATAGTTGCGGGTTTTACAACAGAAGAGAAAGTTTGATTAAAGTCAAACCCATATTCTTGTGTAAAACCCTTGGCTACAAGTCTGGCCTTGTACTTATTTATTGATCCATCTGGATTCCTTTTTAATTTGTATGTCCATTCGCAACCTACTATATTTTTGTTAGCAGGTGGACACACAATATCCCAAGTATTGTTTTTAATTAGAGAATAATACTCTTCATCCATTGCTGCTTCCAGTGTTTGCTTTTGACTGCCTGATTAAAAGATCCAGGTTCATTAGTACTGGATGTAGCAGCAAATATTTTAGGTTTAAAGATACCACTTTTAGATCTTGTAACCATTGGATGACCAGTTTGAACTGGTTGTTCAGTTGATGGTGAGTCATCATTGTCTTCAGATCTTTCAGGAGTTATTTGCTGATTATTGGACTCATCATTCTCTTGGCTGTGAACTTGTGCAGGTGGACGAGATGTCACACCGGGTGGCTCAAAGCTTTCATGATCATAGCTGATTGGTGAGCCTTGAGCATTAGGTTGTTGATTACTCTCTATTTGCTGCCAGCTTTCATGAATATAAGGCACAATAGGTATAATTTTTTTTGGATTTCTAACTTTACCTGTAGTGCTTATATCTTTTGTACTATATGGAAAAACTTTCTCATCAAATACAACATGCATACTGACATATATTCTTCCAGTATTGTCAATACATTTGTATCCCTTTTGATTATTAGTATACCCTAGAAAAGTACATTGTTTTAACCTGAAATTTAGTTTATTAGTATTATGAGGCCTTAAGTATGGAAAACACAGACATCCAAACATTTTAAGCTGTTTATAATCTGGTTTGACATTGTACAATTTTTCAAATGGTGATATATCCTTTAATACACTTGTTGGTTGTCAGTTAATCAGATAAACAGCTGTATTAAATATTTCTGGCCAAAATTTCAATGGCATATTTGCTTGTGCAAGCAATGTCAATCCAGATTCAACTAAATGTTTGTGTTTCCTCTCCACTAGTCCATTCTGTTGTGAAGTATATGGACAGGTGGTTCTGTGAACAATACCTTTTTACTAAAAGAATTTATGTAAAATTTTAAACTCACTACCACCATCAGTTTGAATGATCTTAACTTTTTGATCATATTGCTTTTCAGCCATAATAATGTAATTTATAACAGCATATAAGTTTCTGACTTGGTTTTTAAAAAGTATATCCAAGTAAATCTTGTATAAGCATCAACAAATGACACATAGTATTTATAACCATAGTCAAAACAAATTGGTGATGGACCCCAAAGATCTATAGCAATTAGCTGCAGTGGTTCAGTATATACAGTGTCAGAGACAATAAATGGTAACCTGTGATTCTTACCCATTTGACAAAATTCACATATATAAGGTAAGGATACATAATCAAATTTGATATGATTACCATTTAATATTGTCTGAACAGTCTTAACACTAGGATGTCCTAGTTAGCAATGCCAAAAATCAAATACATTCATACTGCTATTAGTCTTGATATTCAAATTACATGTGGCATTGCAATTTCTTTGGCTAACATCACTCTTGCATCTAACAGAATTAAATTTGTACAACCCATTTGCCAAGTCACCCTGTAATATTGTTTTTCTAGTTAGAATATCCCTGATTAAGCAGTACTTTGGAAAGAATTCAAAGTAAACTTTGTTGTCTCTAGCAAATTGGGATATGCTAATCAAATTTTTGGTGATTTTTGGAACTCTAAGGAGATTGCATAAGTGTAATTGTTTACTGCCATTAATATAGGTGTCACCAACATGAGTAATTTGAATATTTTTACCATTGGCAATAGAAATAGATTTGTTACCTCGATATTCTTTGCATCCAATGTTCAAGTTGTCTAGATTGTTAGTAAGATGATTGGTTGCTCCAGAGTCAGGGTACCAGCTGTCATCTTGCAAGTGCTCCACCCTAGCAGTATCATTTCCTTTATCTTGACTGCTTGTTTCTTGATTTATTTGTGCAACATTTACATTAGGATTGTTGCTATTTTTCTGATTTTGATTGCTGTTAGAGTATCTGAAGTAACACTTTAGTGCAGTATGACCAATCTTTTCACAGATCTAACATTTGGGTCTGTTATTATTGTTCCATTTGCCTCTGCCTCTGCCTTTGTTTGCACCACCACCCCTCTGGTAAGATGTTTCAGACCTCTTATTGTTATTCTGGTTTTTGTTCTTGCCACCTGTAGCCAAATTTGCATTGAGATCAATTTCTTGAATCCTTTTACTGCTTATTCTTGACTCATGAGATAATAGAATGGCATGAACTTCATCAATAAAGAGAACAATTCTTTGAGTGGTGATAACAGCGACAATTGCCTCATATTTTTCATTTAATCCATTTAGCAAATATAGTACATGGTCTCCATTAGGTACTTTGTTACCTGTAGCTCCAAGTAAATCACACAACTTCTTTACCTTTCCTATATATTCTTTCATGCTCAAATTTTCCATTCTTATATTCTAAAGTTGTCTTTTATAGTGTAAGACTTTGGCTGATTGATTGACATTGAAAAATGTTTATTTTATGACTCTTATGCTTTATCTTTTGTAAATAAATAAATGATACTTTGGGTTTTTTTAATGTGTTTTTACAGATTTCAAGCGTTGCCTCCTTCAATTCAAATCAAAGGCCAACTACAAGAAAGAGCTACTTCCTCACATCAAATTCATTTCAATTGCAAAAGAAGTAGTAGCTCACTGGTAAAGGCATAGGAATTGGTGCTGAGAGACCTGAGTTCGAACCCCATCAAGCTCACTTTTTGCCAAAGAAACGGAGCGCGTTCACACTGGCCCTTTGCTTTGAGAAATATTTGGATTAGTGTTATGTTATATATATACATACACATATTCATGTGTATGTATGATGTGCACCAATTAACATTTCAGCAATAGCCATATTCTTATCATGGAATTAAATTCCAATCATTCAATTTCAATTAGAAGAATTTCTGATTGAATTGTTGCCAAGAAAAAAATCAATTTTGAAGATTTTATCTTATATTGCCTTTGGAGTCTGATAAGCGTCCTTGTTTGGAAGAATTAATTGCAATCTTTTATCAATCAATTAGCCACATGGGAGAATTGAAAGATATGGAAAATATTTACCATGATATGCCCAGATTTTCTCCAATCAAGTTAGTCAAGGAAGGCAAGAGATAATCATGAATGAGGAGGCCTATTTATTCATAGACCTAATTATGGTTTTCCCATTCTCATCTATAAATATGTGTTGTAACCATTGTAAAAATCATTCATTCTTCTGTACTCTCTTTTAGTTTTAATAAAGCTTTCTTTTCTTTAGTTCCTGCATTTTATTTTCGTGGCAAATTGTGTTGTCTAGTCAATTAGATTTGCTAGAACACAATTTGCTATCGCTTCTATTTTTCTTACTAGTGATTGACCGTCTGATTAGATTCAGCGGTAATCCCAGTTTTTATTTTCAGTTGTTGATTTCTTTTCTGCAATTTTATTTCCAGTGTTCTATTTTATTTTAATCGTTGAATTTATTACAGATCCGATTAGATTCGAATCTGTAGTGAATTTAATTGCATCTTTTATTCGTAGTTTCAGTTTTTATTTTGCTTTGCGAAAAAAAATCAACCTTTAAGCTTTGTCTAACTCGCCCAAGAGATTAGATAAATAATTGATTTAATTCACCTCCCTGTGTTCGACCTGTATGCTACACACCTGTATGCTTGCAGAATTTAATTTAAATGTCGCGTTTTTCTAATTCATAGACTAGCGTCGATCAAGTTTTTGGCGCCGTTGCCGGGGAGGTAACGATTAAATTTTATTATTTATTTAATTTCTGATTCGTGTTAGTTTTTTTTTATTATTATTTTTAATTATTTTTATTGTTGCATATATATATAAAAAAAATCCTTTCCATTTTTTGTTTTATTTCTTTCCTTTCTTCTTCTCCAAGTCTCCAATAAAAAATAAAAAAAAACTTGCCATTCTTTTTCAATTCCTTTCCCAATCTTCTCTTTAATTATTTTCCTTCTTTTTCATTACAGAATCTTTCCTTTCCTTCTTACAAACAAAAAAAAAGAGGAAAAAAACATACAAATTTCTTATATTTCTTCACTGCCGAGACCTTTTGACCATCTTCATCATCTCTTCTCCCAAAAAAAAAAAAAAACCACAAACGCCACACCCTCCCAATCACCATCGAACCATTACAAATACCACCGTTATCACCACATTTCATGCAAACAGCCTTTGTCGCACAGAACTTCCAACTATAATACCCATCAATCCTCCGATCACCGAACAAAGGCCGCTCCAGACTCCCTGCAGTCGTCACCTTCCCAACTACAGCCTTCACATCCCACCCTCACGTTCAAACTCCCTCACTACATACCACGTTCGCCATCTTCTCCTACTACCACCATACCTACTGTGAATCACAATCCGCAACCAGTTCTGCCACACTTCAAAAAAAAAAACCCCATCTTCACGTCCATAACAAAAAAAAAATCCCACTTCCCTGCAGCTACAAAAGCATCTTCTTCATCGCATACTCACGCATAACCTTCCTCATCCACCTTTCCACCGAAAACAGACATCATCCTCACCCACATCCACTGCTGACAGAACGCACCCTACCAGTACCCAATCACCAAGACCAACCCTCTCATCAAGCCTTGAACCCAAATCGCAAATCAGCATCGCAAAACCCCAAATCCGATTTCGAAGCAGTCAAACCTAAAAACACCTAGATCCGAATTCAATTTAAGCCGAAAAAAAAACAAGAAAAAAAAGGGAGATCAGAGTTGGTCGCATATTTTTTTTTTGGGAAGAGGATCTGAGTTCTCTCTTTTTGGCTTTGCGTTGAGAAGCCTTCTAGGTTCTATTTAAACAAGGGAGGTTCCAGTGATCCCTGGTTTAAAATAAAAAGGGATTGTTCTGAAAATTGGCTCGTTGATTTGATTCCTTTTGAGAGTTCGTGATTTGTGTTGGTCAACCGCCATTTTGAGAAGGGAAGGGCGTGATTTCTGGAAAGTGTTTAACTCCACTTTTTCGATTTTGTGAATTACAGTCGTATGGCTTATAAAAAGTAAAGAGGCGTGTATTATCTGTTTGGGAACTTGGTAAGGGTGAGCTTGAATTGTCCGAGTCGTGGTATGGTCTGCTGTAATTTTTATAACATGAGCGAGCCTTCAGGAAATTGATTGTGGTAGTTTATATTTAGGTGTGTTGAGTCTACTTTTTATTTTATTTTGTTTTTGTTTTTCGTGTTCAGCTTAGTTTTTATCATTTCTTTTAGCTTAGTTTATTTTTACTTTATTTAAAGTTTCATTTCAGTTTTTCTTTTTGTTTGTTTATTTGTTTTCTTGAAAAAAAAAAGAGGAGAATTTTTCAAAAACAGGTACAGCTGAAATTAATAGAAGGGGACAACAACAGAAAGCAGCGGACGATTCAGATGGGTTGGAGCGGTTGCACACCAAGTGGGGTGTGAACGCGCTAGCGCTTCCCAAATTCACTGGAGGACTGCCGATCTAGGTGAAAACTTTTAAAACTCTACAGGTGCTCTGCTGCAAAAGGAAAAAGAAAAAATATATAGACCATTGTTGTAAAAAAATTCTGCAGGGGCAGCGGCTTTGAATGTACAATTTTTAATTTCTGCAATTATTTTGTGTGATTGCTATTATTTCTGCATCTTTTATTCATTCTGTTAAGGGCAATACCCCAATTCTCATAAGGTGAGGGATTTCATCACCCTTTCCTTAGCCCACAAATTGCATTTCATCGTATAATCTGACTAATAATAACGGTTAGACATTGGACTTAAGGGAGTCACGGGCTCATCTAGGGCTTAATTATATTGTGATAGTTGATTCATTTGGAATGAATTATTTCTTGGTGTCTAGACTACGGCAGAGAAATAACCGTTTATAAATATTACGGTGATTCGTAAATATTATATCGGTTGTTACTCTGAAGGTACTTAAACCTTCGGCTGCATTGCTAGGGTGATTCCTGGTGCACCGATAACTCCTGTCCGTTAACTGGCTGAGAAATCTTTTGATCTAAGTAATCAAACACATCACTTTATAATTTTGGGTTAGGAGCCAATAAGGACAGAAAACTTCATTGTAGCTAATTTCTGTGCTTGCAGTTAACAACAATGAGTGAAAAAAGTGTTAGCCAACAAAATTCTCCTAGGGGTTCTCGTATCAACCAAAATTTTCCAACCGAATTGGATCAAAATCGAGTAAATCAAAATTTTCCAAACTTCGGGGATCAAAATCAAATAAATCAAAATTTTCAAAATCTCAATATCCAGGTGGATAGACCCTTGTCTTTTCGTGATCGATGTTATCCTACTAGGACCGTTCAACCATCTATCATTGTGTTCCCACCAGCTGAAGGAAACAATTTTGAGCTAAAACATTCTTTTATCCAAGGGGTACCAAAATTTACTGGGTCTGAAAATGCTTATGAATTTCTAAGTGAATTTGAATTGTATGCTTCCAAAACAAAAATGCAACAACTATCTAACGAATCGATCAAGCTAAGGCTAATTCCATTTGCACTACTTGAAAGCGCTAAAAGATGGCTAAATTCTCTTCCACGACATTCCATAAGAAGTTGGGATGAATTTGTCACTGCATTCTTGAAAAAGTTTTTCCCTTTCCATAAAACTCTCAAAATTCGAACTGAGATAAACCAATTTTGTCAAAATGAGGGGGAAACTTTTTCAAAATACTTTGAGAGATTCAACCAGCTATTATATAGTTGCCCTCATCATGGAATTCTAAAAGATCACTTATGTCAAATTGCATATGAAGGGCTAAACTATCAGACTAGAACTCAACTAGAATCAATGTGTGGAGGAGACTTTATGTCTAAAACAGCCGATGAAGCTTGGCGGTTTTTAGAAGATTATTCTGAAAAGGACATGCAGTGGGAATCGATTCGTGTTCCCATTCGTACTTCTACTAGAGGAGTGCATGTCGTGGACCCAAGTCAAATTCCCTTAGAAAATCAAACTCTTCAGGCCGGAGAAGGGTTACCCCACTATTACTCTCAAGACCAAGCCAATGCTATAGCTCAGAATAATCCTTACTCATCCACGTACAACCCTGGTTGGAGGAACCACCCAAACTTTTCTTGGTCAAACCCCAATAATTCAGCTAACCCATCTCACGTGCAACCCTTTATTCCCAATCCGAATTACCAAGGTCCACCCCCCAATTCTCAAACCTCTCAAGCTACACCTCAATCCAAACAACCTTATAGGCACCCCAATTTTCAATCATCAAACCAATCATCTCAATCTTCTCAACCATCACAAGATATTGGGCATCTAGAAAAACAGATGAACTCTTACGAAGCTAAAATAAACTCGCAAGATGCTAAAATGGACCAAATGTTTAATATGATGAAGGAATTTATGAAAACTCATGAGAAGGGAAAATTGCCTAGTCAACCCGAAGTGAATCCAAAGTATAACTCTCGTACTGTAAATTCTTGTGAGGACGAAAATCAAAATCCAGTCAATGCTATTACAACCCTTCGATCTGGAAAGAGGATTGATAATAACATAGGCAACCCTGACGAACCTTCTAACTCGACCCCAATCCCTAATCTTGAGGATCACCCATTGTCTTCGAATGCCAATTCTTCTAAACCCCCATTTTCCTCAAATGTTGGCAATCCCAACAGTTCTTCTCCCAGAGTCGGCAAACCCGACGCACCTTCGAAAAATAATGTTGGTAATACCAACATTCCATCTTCTACAACCTTACCACCTTCTCTTCCCTTGGATAAACCTTCTTCTTCGAATGATGAAACTCATCACAGAGTCAAAGAACCAGTAGCTCCTTTTCCTCATAGACTCAATAATAAGAAGAAAGCGGCAAATTTCGATAAAATTCTGGAAATTTTCAAACAAGTCCGTGTGAACATTCCTCTTTTAGACACCATTGAACAAATTCCTCAATATGCTAAATGTCTTAAGGAACTGTGCACACAAAAACGTGCGACTAATGTCCCAAAAACAGCTTTTCTAACTGCAAATACAAGCTCTGTTCTTTCGAATCTTGCCTCAGTCAAGTATAAAGACCCTGGCTGCCCTACGATTGATTGTAAAATAGGAAACACTCACATCTCTCGTGCCCTACTCGACCTTGGTGCCAGTGTCAACCTTCTCCCTTATACTATCTATCGTCAACTTGGACTAGGGGAGATTAAACCAACAAACATCACACTTCAACTAGCCGATCGATCTGTCAAAAAACCATTGGGAATTATCGAAGACGTCTTGATACAGATCAAACAGTTTTACTTCCCTGTCGATTTTATAGTTCTAGAAACAGAGCCTGTCTCAAATCCCAAAGTTCAAATACCATTGATCTTAGGACGCCCTTTCTTAGCAACCTCTAATGCTGTCATTAATTGTAGGAATGGTCAGCTTCGACTTTCCTTCGGGCAACAAACCATTGAGCTAAACATCTTTAATCTCAACAAGCAACCTAGAGATTTTGAGATCGATGAAATTGACATGATTCAAACCACAGTTGATGAAACCTCTAGTGACACTTCTGAAGCCTTGAAAATGTGTCTTGACCATTTCGACTCCGATTTCGACGAACTCGAATACATTTCTGAATTAAACAAAATTCTTGACTTCGACACTTCGTCACCTGAATCTAACCAAGGAATGTTGACCGATGTTGATACACAAGAACTTCCTAAGTTAGACCTCAAACCCTTGCCACCAGACCTTAAGTATGCTTACCTAGACTCTTCAAAAACTTTTCCCGTAATCTTGGCTTCCGATCTTATCAAGGACCAAGAAGAAAAACTTTTGAATATCTTGCGGGAAAATAAGGACGCCTTGGGGTGGGAAATTAGCGATATAAAAGGAATTAGCCCATCAATTGTGGAACATCGCATACATTTAGTTGATGAGGCTAAACCCACCCGTGAGGCTCAAAGGCGATTAAACCCAAACATGAGAGAAGTGGTCAAGGAGGAGATAATCAAATGTCTAGACAATAACATCATCTATCCCATCTCTGATAGTACTTGGGTGAGTCCGGTACAAGTTGTACCAAAGAAGTCAGGAGTCACAGTGATCAAAAACGACAGTAATGAACTCGTCCCAACAAAAATCAAAACCAAATGGCGTGTGTGCATCGACTATCGAAAGCTTAACTCAGCCACACGAAAAGACCATTTCCCTTACCTTTTATTGACCAAATGCTCGAACGCTTAGCGGGACATGAGTACTACTGTTTTCTCGATGGATACTCTGGCTATAACCAAATCCCTGTTGCTTTAGAGGATCAACATAAGACCACCTTTACTTGTCCCTTTGGAACCTTTGCTTATCGTCGCATGCCTTTCGGTCTTTGTAATGCCCCCGCGACTTTCCAAAGGTGTATGATGAGTATTTTCTCTGATATGGTGGAAGAATTCTTGGAAATATTCATGGACGATTTTTCAATATATGGATCATCTTTTTCCCAATGTCTCACTCATCTAGAACTCGTCCTTAAGCGTTGTAAGGAGAAATCACTCGTGCTTAATTGGGAGAAATGCCACTTTATGGTAAAAAGGGGGATAGTTCTAGGTCATGTCGTCTCCAAAGATGGCCTAGAAGTCGATAAATCCAAAATCGATTTGATTGCTAATTTACCTCCTCCTAAGTCTGTCAAAGATGTTCGTTCATTTCTTGGCCATGCAGGATTCTATAGAAGATTCATTAAGGATTTCTCAAAAATTTCAAAACCTCTCTCGAATTTACTTGCCAAAGACGTAAAGTTTGAATTTTCCAATGATTGCAGAACATCTTTTGAAACTCTTAAATCACTCTTGACCACAACTCCCATCATTCAACCTCCTGATTGGACTCAACCCTTTGAACTTATGTGCGACGCTTCTGACTTTGCAATTGGAGCCATCTTGGGTCAGCGAATTGATAAACTCCCTCGAATCATTTACTACGCTAGCAAAACCTTAAACGAGGCCCAGTTGAATTACTCAACTACTGAAAAGGAATTTTTGGCAGTTGTCTTCGCTCTTGTGAAATTCAAACCATATCTCATAGGATCCAAAGTCATAGTTTACACTGACCATGCTGCCCTACGATATTTGCTTTCTAAGAAGGATGCCAAGGCCCGCTTGATTCGTTGGATTCTTCTTCTTCAAGATTTCGACATAGAAATACGAGATAAAAAGGGTTCTGAAAATGTCGTAGCTGATCTTCTCTCTCGAATTGTGCATGAAAATGATAACGACACCCAAATCGATGACTATTTTCCTGACGAACAACTCCTTTCGATCTCTAACACCCCTTGGTACGCTGACATTGTGAATTATCTTGTCACACAACAAATGCCCGCTGAATGGTCGAAACAAGATAAACAAAAATTTCTCTCGAAAGTTCGAAACTTCTATTGGGATGACCCATATCTTTTCAAATACTGTCCAGACCAAATCATTCGAAGGTGTGTGCCCGATCATGATCACCAAAGTATTCTCTCCTTCTCACATGACCATGCTTGTGGCGGTCATTTTGGAGCAAGAAAAACTGCTGCAAAAGTTTTGCAAAGCGGTTTTTATTGGCCCACACTCTTCCGTGACGCTTTCGAATTTTGCTCTAAATGTGAGCGATGTCAAAGAACGGGTCGAATCTCTAAGCGAAACATGATGCCTCTCAACCCCATTTTAGTGATTGAGTTATTCGATGTTTGGGGCATCGACTTCATGGGACCATTCCCCAATTCATTTGGGAATCTTTACATCTTGCTTGCGGTAGATTATGTCTCAAAATGGGTTGAAGCCATTCCGACCAAAACCAACGACAACAAGGTTGTTGTCAAATTCCTCAAAGAAAACATCTTTTCACGCTTTGGCACACCTCGAGCTATCATTAGCGATAATGGCACTCACTTCTGTAATCGTGCTTTTGAGTCCTTACTCAAGAAATACTCAATCACACACAAGCTGTCGACCCCCTACCATCCACAAACGAGTGGGCAAGTAGAAGTTTCCAATAGACAAATCAAACAAATTCTTGAGAAAACCGTGAATTCCAATAGAAAAGATTGGTCCGTAAAACTGATTGATGCACTTTGGGCTTTTCGCACTGCTTATAAAACCAATCTAGGGATGTCACCATATCGATTAGTCTTTGGAAAGGCCTGTCACTTACCTCTGGAATTAGAGCATCGCGCTCTTTGGGCCATAAAATTTTTGAACTTTGACTTAGAAAAAGCCGGCTCACACAGGAAGTTACAAATTTCTAAATTAGAGGAATTAAGAAATGAGGCGTATGAAAATGCGAAAATCTACAAAGAAAGAACCAAAGCCCAACACGACAAAAACATACTTCGTAAGGAATTCAACGTAGGTCAAAAAGTTCTTTTATACGACTCTAGACTTCACTTGTTTCCAGGAAAACTCAGATCTCGATGGACTGGACCTTATGTCGTGAAAACAGTATACCCTCATGGAGCAGTTGAAATTGAAAATCCTAGGGATGGAAAAGTCTTCAAAGTAAACGGTCAAAGACTGAAACCATTTTTGGAATTCGAGCAATATGACGAAGATGACTCTCTCGATCTGCATGATCATCCACCATGAAATCAGGTGGTACACGTTCTTTTTCTTTTATTTTTCTTTTTCATTTTTTTTTATTTTTCTGCCTTAGACAGTTGGGACACTGTCTCAATCAAGTGTGGGGGGGAGTCTGCATTTCATCCATTTTCATTTTTCTTTGTTTTTATTTCTTTTTATTTTCAGCCATTTAAGTAGGACCATCATACATTTTAGATTGTAGTAACATACCATAATTATTTTTTTAAATACGACTCATTTTCAATTGATACAACAAAATAAGTTTACAATTTTTAGCCAGTTGATAGTATTTTTCTCTCTCAACTTAGATCGAATAGGAAATATAATGAAAGGTTTAATTTTGAGGGATAATAGTGTAACCAGTACATAGGGAGATTCTTAGGTGATGGCCATGAAATCTATCCTATATTGTAGACGTTGTTTAAATAAGTGGAGGACTTAAAATACTTATATTGGCTTTTCAAATCTTTAAAACTAAGTTGTGTTAAGTTGAATTCGCGTAACTCTCTTTTGTGCTTATATTTTCGATAATAATAATAATAGTATTCCAAGGGTATCCAACATTGCTTGTATATCAAGCGTTGGTGTGCAAACCCGCCAAGCTCTATCCGACACGTTGTTGACAAAGTCAAAGTTGGAATATCTTGGTCTCATTTTATGAGATTGGACACCTAAGGATTACCGACACGTTGTTGACAAAGTCAAAGTCGGCCTGCACAATCCGCCAAGCTCTTTACCCACTCTCCATTAGTCCGCGAGGCAGTGCATGGGTGGTAAACCTTGGTCTTTTTAGTTAGGTGTATGTACTTAATCATAAATCTTAAAATTTTATAAAATAAAGAACAAGCGATGATACCCAAACACTTCTTGACCTTATTGATTTGACTAGCCATACATGAGAAAAATAGAATACCACTTTGCAAACTGTGCCAAGCAAACTAAGAATTTATTTCATGGCTGCACTATGTTATCGACCGAACTAACTGGCCAAACTGGAATTTAACATTTAAAAACTTGATTTATATTGAAAATTTGTGACAAGTCGAGGTATCTAAAATAAAATCAACTGACTAGAAATTGTTAACTTAATTTGTTGTACCACTTTCTTGAAACAAGTCGTGTTTTCATTTTTCGTCTTTATTTGCATATGTCCATTGCATTCATGCAGTTTCATTAGAATCATAGCATATTACATTTGGATTTTGTGGGTAGTATCCGCTGAAAACCCTCACGAGACACCACTCGTCCTACTAGGGACACCTAGAGGTTTAACGGCTTGTTGCATACGCTCAATGCAATCGTGTTTCCTACGAAAGTGTGACCTATCTAGTTTAGTTTTTCATTTTTTGTTTTACTCGAGGACGAGTAAAAGATAAGTGTGGGGGTATTTGATTGACATTGAAAAATGTTTATTTTATGACTCTTATGCTTTATCTTTTGTAAATAAATAAATAAATGATACTTTGGGTTTTTTTATGTGTTTTTACAGATTTCAAGCGTTGCCTCCTTCAATTCAAATCAAAGGCCAACTACAAGAAAGAGCTACTTCCTCACATCAAATTCATTTCAATTGCAAAAGAAGTAGTAGCTCACTAGTAAAGGCATAGGAATTGGTGCTGAGAGACCTGAGTTCGAACCCCATCAAGCTCACTTTTTGCCAAAGAAACGGAGCGCGTTAACACTGGCCCTTTGCTTTGAGAAATATTTGGATTAGTGTTATGTTATATATATACATACACATATTCATGTGTATGTATGATGTGCACCAATTAACATTTCAGCAATAGCCATATTCTTATCATGGAATTAAATTCCAATCATTCAATTTCAATTAGAAGATTTTCTGATTGAATTGTTGCCAAGAAGAAAAATCAATTTTGAAGATTTTATCTTATATTGCCTTTGGAGTCTGATAAGCGTCCTTGTTTGGAAGAATTAATTGCAATCTTTTATCAATCAATTAGCCACATGGGAGAATTGAAAGATATGGAAAATATTTACCATGATATGCCCAGATTTTCTCCAATCAAGTTAGTCAAGGAAGGCAAGAGATAATCATGAATGAGGAGGCCCATTTATTCATAGACCTAATTATGGTTTTCCCATTCTCATCTATAAATATGTGTTGTAACCATTGTAAAAATCATTCATTCTTCTGTACTCTCTTTTAGTTTTAATAAAGCTTTCTTTTCTTTAGTTCCTGCATTTTATTTTCGTGGCAAATTGTGTTGTCTAGTCAATTAGATTTGCTAGAACACAATTTGCTATCGCTTCTATTTTTCTTACTAGTGATTGACCGTCTGATTAGATTCAACGGTAATCCTAGTTTTTATTTTCAGTTGTTGATTTCTTTTCTGCAATTTTATTTCCAGTGTTCTATTTTATTTTAATCTTTGAATTTATTACAGATCCGATTAGATTCGAATCTGTAGTGAATTTAATTGCATCTTTTATTCGTAGTTTCAGTTTTTATTTTGCTTTGCGAAAAAAAATCAACCTCTAAGCTTTGTCTAACTCGCCCAAGAGATTAGATAAATAATTGATTTAATTCACCTCCCTGTGTTCGACCTGTATGCTACACACCTGTATGCTTGCAGAATTTGATTTAAATGTCGCGCTTTTCTAATTCATAGACTAGCGTCGATCACTGATGATTGATTATAGAACACTTTTTCTATAGTAGTCCATATATCATTGGCAGATGAACACCCTATAACAGTTGGTAATAGATCTTCACTGATTGAAGGTAAGAGCCAAGAACTAATTAATCGATCTTGTCTATGATATTGAACGAATGCCTCATTGGCAACTATTCTGTTATCTTGATCTGTAATAAATTTGGTAGGAATGGGAGTGGTACCAAGAATGAATCCCTCTAAGCCATAGCCTTGTATAGCAGTTTCAACTTGTAGCTTCCATAGCAAGTAGTTTTCTTCTTGTAGCTGAACTGTGATTAGTTGACTTTGAGGGCGTACACCAGTTTTAACTAACTGATTTACAGGTCCATTTGGTGGGTTTGGCGGATTTGGTGGGTTTTCTGGATTAGTTCCAGTAGTGGTTCCTGTAGCTGATGTAGAAGAAGTGGAAGTATCCACCTTGATTAAAAGAGCATGAGAAGCTCAAGAAATTCTAGATCAAATATCATCTCTGGTTGAGGGAAAAGAAACAACTGGGACTCAGGGTGAAGCAGCCGAGAGTCTTGATAAAGAAGTATGTAAAAACTGATGTGAATGTCTGATGAGGCTCTCTGGCGAGGTTTTGACTGAGTTTTGGTGAGTTTCT
Source organism: Allium sativum (assembly GCA_030737875.1). Taxonomy (NCBI): domain Eukaryota; kingdom Viridiplantae; phylum Streptophyta; class Magnoliopsida; order Asparagales; family Amaryllidaceae; genus Allium; species Allium sativum. Next base: position 588,055,910 of record CM060918.1, on the reverse strand, counting down.
TGACTTTCTTGAATTGGATTCTTGGTGATTGATGTAGAATTTCAACAAATATAGTGTATTTTATTGAGATGCAGCCAAATTCGAAAGAGTTTATGGCAAGGCACCAATAATCACGCTATATTTGATCACTCAAATGATGTGAGAAATCACTGATGAGAGAAAATATACCCAAATGATGAAATTTAGCTGATGGGTATATACACACCAATAATTTACAGGAATTTGATGTCGTTAGGTACTGCAGTTGCTCCGATACCAAGTAAATATTTCTATAGTACTGGTTACGAGAGAATAGAAGTAAAAGCGATTTATTATTTGTTGAAATTGAATGTACAAAATAATACATAGCCCAGTTTATATATAAGTGATAAGTGGGCTTTGGGCTAAAAGATAACTGGTTACAAGACATGTAAAGGATAAGTAAATGGACGGCTTGATGACATAAAGGACTGATGTTTGATATTGTGCCATGTAAGCAATCCGCATAGAAGAGATGTAACCCTTCGTATGTTGTGTTTTCTCTTATTCTTAATACTGCTCTGTATCTCTCACTTATGTAGCATTACACTACAAGAAAATATGATATACATAGCATTATATCACAGCCTTATATTAAAATGCTATAAAAAATAATTAAAGAAAATAAAATAATACCTAAATTGTGCTATATAAAGAAAGCAAAGAAAATAACCAAAAAATTATGCTATGCGCTGGTAAATTCCGCTATGTTATCGTTGTTAGTAGGAAAAGCGGGAGCGAAAAAAATAACGTGGGGCAAAATGAAATGAAGGCTACGAAATTAAAAAGATTCCCTCCGTCACATTCACTTTATTCGTAAATCCCTAAAATTTTTGTTTCGCTGAAACTTGCCATCCTCCCATCTCTAGTTCAATCAATTCATTCATCTCCAACCCGGTCAACATAAATCCAGAGCATCTCCTGATTCACTTTGAAACACTACTTTCCTACCGCCATCCGCCTGCCGAACACCTTACGTCATACACTGGTGGCTCTAAAACACGTCGCGATTTTGCTGTAGATAGGTAATCGATTGTGCTGCAGTTGATTCCGCTTACCGTACGTCATTCGTCCTCCCTCCGACAGTCATTCATGTGTCGCAGTTGCAAGGTTACTTCGTCATCCCAATTGGATCTGCAAAGGTAAGCCTTTTTTAAACTACCTGTTCTTTGAAAGTTTTTATTTCCCAATCACGACTTCCTCATATTTTATTTTTGCCCAAACGATTAGACATGTTATTTCACCATCAATCACTGCAGAACTTCTACAACTCTCAAATTTGGACTCGACTGCGGACCATTACTGTCTTCAGCGATGATCGTAAGTACCACCTGACTATTTAGTTTCTATTTTTGTTTTATTACTGACCTTCACCCCTGAATCTAAGGCTGACTATATGGTTTACTGCTCAAAATCCATATTTAACATCTATTTCTCATATCCACTTGGTTAAGGTATTTTTCTGACATTATTTTATTTAACATGAGACAAATTTTGAAGTGCGAAACTTTATTTGTATGCTGCTGCTTTGTGTTCTTTTTTAGGAATAGATCTGTATCCAATTTTGTTGATTGCTTTTGTACTCATCCCCTCCTCTACCAACGAACGTTATCCACAAATTGAAAATATTAAGCATGTATTTTTATCCCTTTTATGGGTTTTTATACCAACTTTTCTTGTTACTGTTGCCTAGAGAACTGTGTACTAATATATGTTTCAATTTTTGTAATTTAAGCTCAGATTAGTACCATTCAATTGCAAAATTTAACCAGTATTATTGTTATTATATTATTAACTAAAAGTATATTCATTACAAAAAGTACCTTCATGGCTTAGTTTCTACCTTTACCTCAAATTGTTTCGTGCTGCTACAAAAATATTTATGTCTTCCATTTAATAATGCTTAATTTTTATACTCCATCCAGATATCCACACATAGTCCAGACAATTATCTCATTTCTACATATAATGACATTCTTTTAATCCAGCACATTGTTCATACTCATAATGTAACATGTTTTAATAATTGTCGCATCCAACTTCCCTACTCCTTCCAAAGGTGTCTAAATGCATGTGAAATTATTGCATTTACTATTTTTTTTTACAATTTCTTAATACATATACAGGGTAGGCGTAAGTTTACCTAAGAATATAAACGGACATAGTAAACATTCACATGGATTTCGATTACATTATAAATGGTCAAAAATATAAATATGGATTGGGTTTGACTGACTACTTGAAATATGATTTGATTGAATATAATTACAAGTATTTATATTAACCTAATTTTTTCCCCTTCATATAAATGCTTGCTTCCTTAAATTTTGGCAAAGTTATAGAAACCAAAACAAAAAAGAAAGAGATGCAACTTGAACAAAAACTATAATGGAATTATGCAAGGATTACTACTATTGTGCATTACGCTCCATTCTGATGTATCATTCTTCTCACCATTTTGATTATGCAAAGATTACTGCTATTGTGCAACTTGAACCCCATGAATTTCATATAATCCAGCAGTTTATGACATTCTTTGTTCCATAGCCTATTGACATTGGTCGTTTATATTTATACTACTATTTGATTAGCTGCTCACATTTTTGCACATCTTTTAAATTCAGTTAAAATGAGTGCCACATCAAATTACAAATACAAATATTATTATAGCTACAATCTGAAAATCAAGCAGGCATACTAGGCGAAATATGCGTACACATGTACAAAGTAGAAAGTATGAACATGAAATTTTAAGCATATATATATATATATGTATGTATGTATAGCTACGCCACCTAATATCAGGTTAAGATATTTATCTATAGTACTACGTATATAAAGGATGGAGGCAGTAGCAAAGTTACACGTACATAAATAAAAGATGCAGGTACAACATAAATATACAATACACGTAGGTTACATAATAAAAGGATACCATGTTGCTAAAACACGTAGGCAGAGACCAAAATTTTAAAGCAAGAATGCTTTGTCAAATAATGAATTGCATGCCTATATTTCAATGCACCAGGACATGTTAAGATGTGAACAAACAGGGACGAAATAAATCAAAGCAGAACGCTTTAGTGTATGATTTTTTTTTTCCCACAAAGAAAAGAACACTTAAAAGATGTGTCCAGTAGCTTGCAAATAATCAAAATAGAATTCAAATTTATGTGACAGAAGCAAGGAATGTTGCATGATCACCATTGTGTATAAATTCAAGTCAAAGAGGCATGGACGTAGAGGAGATCTCAATACCTGAAGTGAATTATCTATGACCAACAACATGTTTGTGTCCATTTGAGTTAAACATTGCCGAATTTCAAGAAGTAAAATTGTACTAATTCATTTTAGCTGATCAAACTTTCAATGTTATGGTATAAACACAAAGCCTTTGGAAATAAAAGCACATCGCACGCTAACAAAGTTTGCAAACACACCCTACCTGTACACACCTACATGTATGCATGTACCTATACATTATACATGCACGACACATATAATCGTACACAAAAATTCACACTCAAGCACACTCATTCACTAACACATGTACACGACTGGTAGCGTCCTCTGGCTGAACAACCCAGTCAGGCAACAGGCTAATCAGCAGCCTGCGCTACCGCTACAATATATAACAATTTACAAGATATTTCAAATTAGGAATGAAAGAAAAGAAGAAAAAATTGGGTAAGCCCTTTCATATCAGTTTTGTTAAGAATCAACTGCACTGTTAGGTGTTAACCATCGCTTACAATATAAATAAATTTTGAATCAGACTACTACTAAATATTACCTGTTGTTTTGCACAGTTTTATGTTGACTACGCCTAAGTAGATTAGTTCTAAATGCACCTATGCCAACCTCTTAATTCATACAAAAGTACTTAATCTCAAAGAGTTCCATGGGGCAAAAAATGGTGCGGAGTTCATTGATGAGTCGACTGGTGTCCTCACTGACAAGGACAAGTCTGCTGCTTATCTCAAGGTTTGTTTTTTTCTTTCAAATTTTAGATTTATGGTATTTCATCTATATCTGAGGTTCTTCTGGTTTAGGAAAAATATATGCTTCACTTACGTTAATTTTAACTCTTTCTTTGACATTATATCTAATTTGTTTCAATTTCCTCTATGATAGCTGTGGTAGGGTAAAATGGTCTTACTCCCGAGTACCTATACAACATATGCAAACCAAATGAATAAGGAACTGGAATGGGACTTCGGCAGTGCGACAAGCACAGAAAAAGAGTTATTCTCATTCTCGGTACCCAAAGAAACAATAAAGCATTGATATGCTTCATAGTTCATAGTTCATACTTCATAGTTTTTACATATTGTTACACAAACCATAAATAACAACTTACTGACGTTTTTTTCTTTTTCTTTTTTTAACACTTTGAGATTATGACAGAGCTTAATTACAATACTATATTTTTTCTAATATTATTTTGTGCATCACCAACAATGTTTGGTCAGATATTAAAAGTGTGTCATATTACAAATGTAACAAGCAATTTGCATGTACAGTTGATACCATACTTTATTTATTAGATATGCAACACAACAGGTGGACCTTTTAAGGTGGTGCGGGGTGGTGTGTTACGTGCTATGCATATAATAAGGGTTGGTGTGATTGGGTTGTCGGTATTCTTCACACATGGTCCATATTTTACTTATTGTACATATTCTACTTATTTTCGATCATCAGGTATTTTGTGGGCAATTATGTATGTTCTATGATGTCCTATTGTAATAATGTAGGTAGCATTGATACTATTGGCTGTCCTTACTTTATAGCACCTGAGGTTTTGAAAAGAAACTATGGGTCTGAAGTAGTTGTTTGGAGTGCCAGAGTTTTATCGTACATTTTGCTCTGTGGTGTAACTGGTGTTCCACAATTCTGGGTAGGTATATAAAATAATAATCTTAACTGGGTAGATAGTCACATTTCAGTAAAAGCATGCTAATATGGATAAGAGATTGAGATTTAATTGATTATTTTTGTGTCTAGAAACCAAACAAGGAGTTGCACAAAGCTATTATCTGACCTATTGTAAACTTTAAAAGAGATCCATGGCCTGCGGTTTCTGATAATGCGAAAGATCTTGTTAGGAGAATGTTGAACCTGGATCCTAAGAAGCGGCTAACAGCTCAAGAAATATTAGGTATTTTATATTCTATTCAGCATAATTTACTTTCAGAAGTAGTCACTTGATGTAAAAGCTTAGCTAGTTATAGTTACGCATATGCCAATAACTAGTGTAAATAACATTACTTTTGGAGTTTGTAAGCAACACATACCAAAGGGTAATGCTAAAGGAGGTAAATTCAAACAAGAAACATTCATAAAAAAAAATCATATGTGTGACAGCTAATGTAAAATTGCTAAGATATGCTAAGTTTGAGTCTAAGGTAGACAAACCAATGGTATTACGCATGCATAACCAAAAATCAAGGGTCATCTATTACGTGGAAAGATGAGTATACGACGGGATTTTAGAAAAAAAAGCTAGAGAATTAATTTCACAAATCCCTAAAAATAAATTATAACGAACTTTGTAAAATGAGACTAAGACTATTGAATGCGGAGAGTAGTGTAACGCCCAAAGAATGCATAATTCAGAACTAGTGTTATTCGGGGACAATATGTTATGATATGGCTTATGATGACTGAGGCTGTAATCTGTTACATCGATAACTATATGATAATAAATATTAATAAACAAAAAGCTCTTTGTTGAAACATTAGCTTAATAAATTGCTGCATGAAAATCATAATAGAAATTTAGGCTAAAGCAGAAAGGCCTTTGTGACATCCAAAATCGAAACAAGTAATGTCCACATGTCATCCAAAATTAAAAACGAATGAGTAAGACTGTGTGTCACCTAAAAATAAAAGCAATGGTGTCAGGCCTATAAGACATCAGAAGTTGAAAGAAAAGTGGTAAGGATGTGTGACATCTAAAATAGAAAGAAAAAGAGAAAGGCCCGTATAGCAACCAAAATTGTTAGATAAATAGGAGTATAGCCTATTTAAAATGGAATCGAGGGAAAGAGGAAGATGTTTGCCTGGAGGAATTTGTTGGTTATATATGACAATACAATGCATTCTCTACTATTATGGAACTTTCATTTCCCAACTGAGAAGCTGCTTTCATTTTAAGCTTCCATCACTGTGATTAGTTTCTCATTATTTTCTTCATTAGGTGTTTTTGTTCTTATTAATTCTTTCAAGCATGGGTGGTGATTATTATTATTTCTGTTGGCATTACAATTTACGAGCTTTATATCACTTTATTGGAGAAACTTGTGTTATTATTTGGATTGAATTTCTTCAGTTAGGAGTGACATCCTATAGTTACAAGCTTTTACAAGTAACAGTTGGTGTGAACGCATTTAACTAACATATTTCATCATATTATATTATTGTCTCTGCGGTTGTTACCGAGAATAATAATAAAAGATTTCAGAATGATAAATTAAATAAAAGAACTGGATCATGAGAACATCATAAAGGAAAGAAAAGCTGCTGGAAAAAGTAAATTTATACACATCATAAAATAATAAAGTGAGTCTGGTCAGAATTAATTTAACATCCGAATTTTGTTTGTTTAGGTAGTGAGATGAGTAAAGCACAGTATACTCGGATCCAAATTACATTTTCACCTTCTTTCGCTGACCCATGTAACCAGAATTGAGTTGCAAAATCTTCTATTCATATGGTCATAAACAGTCTACTTTGTGCCTTAGTTGGAGGTCTTGGACTTGTCATCATGACTTTCTAGGCCCTGTATAGTATGCATGAATATTCACACAAAAATGGATAATATAAATTCTAGCTATATCTTTTATTATTGTTCTATATGTAATATGTTGATTATGGTGCAGCTTTGTCGTGTCATATATTTTGCCCATGCATTTGTTAGATACTGTTCCGAAAACATGTTTTAACCCAACAAATTAATTGATGTCATGAGCTCAAAGACAGATTTTCTTCTTCTCATTATTCTATAGACATCAAATTGATTAATATCATATCTTTTTTTATTCTATTGATACTTTTCTGATATCCTTATTTCATAGAAGTAGTCAGGGAATAACTTAGAAGAAGCAGCATGTGCAGGTTGAACCATTTTTATTAGCCTGGTGATGATTGGCATTTGGCACGATCGAAGACAGATTTTCTTTTCTAAAACGTTTCATCAAATTTGACATCTAGGTGACGCATAACAAATTTGTCCATAATACTTGCAGGCAACACAATATGAAAAAGGAAGAAACTAATCTACTGATGTATTTTGCAAACAGGTGATGCATAACAAATTTTCCAACTGTATTTTTCTGTTTAACTCATCAACCCATTATATTTCTTAGGCCTGCTTAATTATGAAAGTTTGAAATGCCTCTTTTTTCCTCATTAGTTACACTTGGAATAGCTAACAAGTATGTTATGTTCACATTAATTAATTTATTTAAAATTAAATTTATTTCATCACAGGATTTAAAATGTTATTACCTCTTGAACTTATAATTGTACCATGTCTTGGTTCATCATCCAATACAATGTTTACTTTTTAAAAAAAAAATAAGTAGTCATGAAGAAAAACTACTAATGTATTTTCTTATTAGTATGTTATAAATTTGAATGAATGCTTGAATTTATTTTTTCTTATATCTTCAAAAGTAGACATTCTTTAATTTCTGTTAATCCAAGATACTATACTTTATTTAAACTTTAATATTTATTTCTTTTATCCCATTTGGTCTAATTTTAGCAGTCAATCAATAAGTTTAATGACAGAAAAGTCAGTATGCTTTCTAGGTTGCAATTTTGACAAGTCTAGTGACTAATATGCATCAAGAATTGACATTTGTTTTTAAGTTTTGCGATGTTTTTCAATCATTTTTTTTTGCATTTCCATATTAGATCCAAATAATTTTATGTTGGAGCGCAAAATGCATGCAGTGTTAAAAATGCATTGGTCCTGTTGTTTGTTTGCGCTTGGCCTATTTACTTAAGAAATCGAGACTTTTACTTTATGAGAGATATTTATATAAATAAATACACTTTCTTTTACCATTTGGGACTGTTATTGATGTCTAAATTAAGTATTCGTAATAGGGTCATACATAGGACCCACTGAGTACTGAAAACTGGTCTTAACATGTGCTATATCTCTGATACTAAAATCACTTGACAACAATTCTAAAGACTACCACTTAACTAAATTATCAGTATCCCTGTATTGTAATTCAATTGTATAGTGATGCCACAGATGGAAAAATGCCAGAAAAAGTTAGCTAAATATTAGCTAGCTAACAAATAGGTAAGCCAAACTTCAACATTTAATTTTAGTGCCTAGAGCAGACATTACTGGTAATTATTATTCTTGTTGAGGAGTATTATAGGTTGAGAAATCGGACGCATTAGAGGTATGAACTTTAAACAATGTAACATGCAAGTAGCACTTTAAACAATGTAACATGCAAATAGCACTTTAAACAATGTAACATGCATGTAGCACTGGGAACTAAAAGCAACACAATATGACCAAGGCACAGTTTCAGTAACAATAATTGGATGTTGAATTCACTCTTGCTCAGCTCGCAAAGATCAAAAGCAAAGAAGAATTCTTCTATATTTAAAGTATTTGCTGTCAGTGCTGACAATGGAACTGTTTCACGATTGGGGGGATTTCTTAATTTGGATACAATGCCATTCACTGATGAAATTATTGCCAAGTACATCTGGTATATATGTTATTCTCTTTCATTTTGTACTTACAGTAATTGCTTTTCTATAACCTTCCTATACATTCTGGCTAAAATCAAGTTCGCTTTTGACCTATAATCACAACATGAAAAATTTATATTGCCTAGTAATATCTTTAATATCTTGTAGCGAATGTTGCAGCTAATTATCATGTTTAATCATATATAGGATAGGAGGGACTGGCATTGATGTTCGTAGCAAATCAAGGGCAAGGCTTATGCCCTCTTGTGATTTGATTAAAGAGTACATTTGTCAAATATATGAATAATGTTTGGTGTATTTTTTAGCATACTAGACCATATCTAAGCCTATCGAGCATCTGTCAGAATTGCCAAAGTGGAATTATGATGGATCAAGTACCGGCCAAGCTCCAGTGAAGATAGCGAAGTCATCTTATGGTAAGAGTTTAGATACTTAAACAACTTATTTATTAAATTTTAATTGATAAGATCAACTTTATCTATGTTATTTCATTTGTTAATGTCCTGGTGCAACCCACAGGCTATTTTCAAGGACCCTTTTCACGGAAGAAACCATATATTGGTAGGTCTTGATATTAATTAGAGGAAACCATATATAGCGGTATGATATCACTATATTATATTTAGCAGCAGTAATTTTTGTTTGATCATTTTCCATCACATATAATCAATGTACTGGGGCCATACTACTGTGCGGCTGGGGCAGATAAATCATTTGGTCGTGACATATCAGATGCTCATTACAAAGCATGTTTATACGCTGGAGTCACCATCAGTGGCACAAACGGTGAAATTAAGCCTGGGCAGGTAATCATGATTTGACATATATGCGTCAGTGTTCCTTGCATCTGTATTCGTTTTTACATATATGAAATACACTATTAGAAATAAATCTTGCTTGTTCTACAGTGGGAATATCAATTTGGACCTAGCATGGGAATTGAAGCAGGAGATCACGTATGGTGTTCTAGATACATCCTTGAGGTATAAGAAAGAAAAGATCAAAAGTTAATAGTTGCAAATATATTTATTATAAAAAAATTCATGTAAAAATACTAGAAAGATCATACATTATTAATATAAGTTACCGAGAATCAGTTATACCAAATTAAATATAACTCAGTTCGAATCAAATCTAAAATTCGTGGTTTCAAACAATTTGTTCTAATTGGTTATATTTATCATTCTTTTCATGAATGATATGTTTATACTGAATACAAGTTTATCTCTGTAGCGAATAGCAGTACAAGCCAGAGTTGTGTTGACTATTAATCCTAAGTTGATTGATGTTCACTTCTAAAAATATCCATGTAATTTTGGCAATTCAATCTAGTTACTTTAATTTTGTCTTTAAAATAGGGCGATTGGAATGGCGCAGGATGTCATACCAACTAGAGGTACCAATGATATATCTATTTTAGTTGTACTTGATTTTCAAACGTATATGGTTGTAATGTATGAAAGAGATTTGGAAATGAAACATGGGATTTCAGCTCCATTTTTCTAACTTGTCATATAATAGATTGAACATTTCAGGAATAAGTTTCTGTTTTTTTTTATGCTTATCCATAATGTATTGAATTTTCCGTACAAAGATCATGAGAGAAGAAGGTGGTTTTGAAATAATCAAAGGCAATTCACAAAATTTCTTTGTGCCACAAGGAACACATTAGCGCATATGGAGAAGGAAATAAATGGAGATTAGCTGGAAAACATGAGACTGCAAGCATTGATCTATTCTCTTGGGTATATCTTTTATTTTATATAATATAGAAAATATCTACATATAACTAGAATTATCTACATTTTCCTGACTGATCAGCTGGTTATATTGGGTTAGTCTGTGATATGTGGTCCATACGTAGATACTTATGCAGTTAAAATCCCGTAAAAGCCCCATATAATATGTGCTATAGCACATATCGCTCTTTGACTATGCATCTTTTCAGTTTAGGCTAGACCTGTCAACGGATGCAAATGGATTCCAATATGGCTATATCTTATTGAAATCAAGGTGCTAATCATTGAATTTGATTTGTAGATAGTTTATATGATTGAATCTGATTGGTAGACAGTTTATCTGATTGAATCGTAGGCAGTTAGATATACAAATTTTTGAAACTTGACTTGATTTGTGAGTTCTGGAGACAGATGGATAAGCTTAAATTGTGTTTTTTGCATTTTTCTTTGTTATAAGATTGTAACTTGTGCTTGTGAATTGCAGGATATAGAAGTTGGACGAGCATACAAGCTGAAGGCTAAGTGATTTCAAATGTAATCTTGTTTTGAAACGATGTTTGAACAACATGTATTTTGACTTATTTCTATACTTATTAGTAGATTTATTAACTATAACTTTGTAATTGAAATCAAATATGCTTTTGGTATTAGTTTTTTGCTATTGACAGTTTTGTGTTGTGAATTTACTGTTTAATTGTTTGAACTGCGCACAAATTAAATAAGAAATTTGCTATATAAAGATCATGGCCGCTGAAATATGTGCTATATATTAAATATATTAATAGCGGAAAATTACACTTATGAAAATAAAAGGTGAAATGCTATGTAAAAAATTAAATAGTGTAGACAACTTTTTCATATCATTGAATGTGTGCTATGAAAAAATAAAAACGCTATATATACTACGAATATTCATAGCGGAAAACTCCTCTTATGGAATCAAAATGTGAAATGCTATATAAAATCTAAACCGTGTGGAAAACTTTTCATATCACTGAGTATGAGCTATGAAAATAGTGATAATGCTATAAAAAACGAGTATTTAACATAGTAAGGTATAAACGCTATATATCAATAAGGAATGCAATAATAACGGATTTTTTTTTTAAAAATAAAATGATTTTTTTCCATAGCAATGAATATGTGCTATGAAATTATTGCTAACGCTATAAAAAATAAGCTAAGATTTTAGTAAGCAAATATAATTGCAAGGTCTGAACGCTATGTAAAACATTTCATGCTAGTGAACGTGTGCTATAAAATGTATAATACTATAGCGTTTAGATTTGAGCTATAAGATATAACATGGCTATTATTGCATGTCATTATATAGCGTCGTCACTAATGCTATGGTAGCCTATTATAGCGTTTTTCACGTGCTATTAAATGGTAAATCTGTTGTAGTGTTACTTTCTTTGTTTTCAATGCTGGCTCCTATGATTTCTTGCATTACGCAACTAACCTTACTACTGCTCAATTTTATGTTACTTTTTCTGCTATTATTTGATCTTTTCGTAATTGATATGTTCACTGGGTACTACATGCAACGACATAACACATAGGGATGGAACTGTAGGGGGCACTGGGTACTACATGCAACGAAATAATACACACGGATGGAACTGTAGGGGGGCAAGTAGGGGCCATGCCCCCCTCCCTTAATTTATATAATTAAACAGGTAAGCAGTTTAAAGTGATGTGACAATATATACAATTATCCATGTACGAATAGGAAAGCGACTTAAAGTAATGTGACAACTTATACAATTGTCCATTTTGTAGTTTAACAATTATATACCATTATCCAATTTAAAGAAGTAAGCAGTTAAAAAGTAATGTAACTTGGCAATTATATACAATTATCCTTTTTTTTTAGTTTCATTTTATTGCGAAATATTCCACACGATTCAGTTTTAAAAAAAAAATCGGTAGCCTTGTTATCGAATTTCTGGCTAATAACACATATGCTTGTTTGTTAAAAAAATGTAATAACAAAACTGGACTGCAGATAATTATTCTAGAACAACGACGTCTTCTCACCAGTTGGTTTTAGTGTGTAATTTCATTTGGTCAAAAGTAATAAGGCATGACTAATACTTGTTGTAAAGTGTATTTGGGCCTTTTTTATAACCAATATAAAATGAAGCTTGATCTCTGTGAATATCATATCGGTTGAGCAAGAATTGCGGCGAGGAAAAAAATAGCAAAAATCCTCGTCCATCCAAAAGCAAAAGACTGCTTATAAAAAGGGAGTTAAACTATGATCAGAAAATTACCATTTAGAGGATTCTTTTCTCCAAACAGTTTTCAAAAATCCATTTAACGTACAAACAATTAAAAAAAGAAGAAGTTATTTCCATTAACTGACTTCACAAAACCTATTTTATGAAATGATTTTTTGATAGGTGTTAAGGGATCCCTAATCAGAAAAGAATGGAAAAGATCCTCATTTGTATTTGTTTCTCGGATTCAGATCCCTTCTGCTATGGCATGAGTAAACAAATAAAAATGGCGGTTCCCCCCATTTCGAGACCCTCCTAGTTGTTGGAGATGATCTAACTGCTGCTCAGTCATTAGGTAAATTATAACTTTTTTTTTTTTGCATAGCAAGCGGGTTTGAGTGACCCCAACCATCTTTATTAATAACTCAAAATAGTTACAAGAACAGAAATAACAACATAAGCACCAAATACAACGTAAGATAGTTCGGACCAATACATGTTTAACAGTAGGTATATTACTAAACACCCTATTGTTCCGCTCCATCCACATGTGATACAAAGTCTTCTTTAAAAGTTTTAAAAGAAACAACCATTAATGTTCTTCCACCTAGTGAATTTGAAAATTAAGTACCATTCTTCAGCAGACGATGCCAATGGAACATGCAGCCCAAAGTGAAACAACACCTTCTTCCAAACAAAAGCCGTATACTCATATTCAAAAAACATATGCTTAAGTGTTTCCGACTGGTTATGACATAGCATGCACTCATCACTTTGTATAATATTCATTGCAAGAAGTTTACTTCTGGTATGCAAACCATTTTGGAGAACTCTCCACATATGCATGTTCTCTTTTGGCTTACTGCTTGTCATCCATACCCTAGTGGCCCAAATAAATGGACAATTTTGCTTCACCAGTTCATTGTACACGGTTTTTTCCTTGTGATCCTTACCATTCCAGTGAGCATAAGATGATGATGGGGGATGAACATCTTGCATTATATTCTGCCACAAAATAGAGACCAGCGCCGAACTACAATGAGGGAGAACAATCGCTCCATTTACCACAAATCTAGACACTTTTGCACTGTCATTAATTCTAGCAATATATCTCATATTTTCGTCCACACTACTAGCAAGAATTTTCCCTTTATCAGACCAAGGGTCAAACCAAAATGATAATTTATTCATATTCATCAAATTGCATTAAAACATCGGAAGGAATGTTGTTCTTTGCTTCAGGATTTTCCGCCACGTTCAGCTACAATCTGACGGTATTAACATCGTCCAAAAATGATCTTTTTTAATTAAGTTAAGCATGCACCATGAAGCCCAAAGATTGGAATCAAATCTGAATATCTTATCAATTCTAGTAGAAATACCCGCTCTATTCCACTCTCTAAGGTTCATCACACCCAGGCCACCATTACTGTACGGCGTACACACCTTTTTAAATGACATAGGAACTAGCTTCTTCGAGTAGGGATTTCCGTGCCAAAGAACATGGCAAAGGGAAGCATTTATCATTTCTATCACTCTCACTGGTAGAGTAAACAGCCTGGCATAGTAAATACTCATGGATAAAGCAACTGATTTGACTATGATCAATCTACCGGCCATAGAGAATTTAGACGAAGGCCAGCTTGATATTTTAGCAATGATGCTTTCAATCAGTGGAAGACATTGCGACGCTTTCAGTCTGAAGGTGCATAAAGGGGCACCCAAGTAGTGTTCTTCATCACTCATCGGAGTTAGACCAATCAAATCATACATAACCACTTTGAGATCATCCAAGATTCCACCACATATTATTTTATATTTGCTTCTATTTATCGATAACCCCGTCAACCGTTTAAATGACTCAATAATAGAAAGTATCCCATTAACAGACTTGGCATTTGGTTTTGTGAACAGAAGCAAATCATCCGCAAATAAAAGAGTAGAAATATTGGAATTTTTGCAAGAAGGATGATAATCAATTTTTTTTGGATATCATGGCACGGTTAGCTAGGATAGTAAATAATTCCATAACGCATACAAATAAATAAGGCGAAATAGGGTCACCTTGTCTTAATCCTTGCTTAGTTTTGAAATAACCAAAAGTAGCTCCGTTAATGCTTAAGGAAATCTGGACTGACGAGATGCAAGTGTAAATCCAATAGAGGTAAGGAATCAGGAAGTTCATCTTGAAGAGAACGTAAATTACAGTATCCCATCTCACTGTGTCGTATGCCTTTTGTATGTCAAGCTTTAGGACACACCTTGGCGATATAGAAACCCTATTATACCCTCCCATTAGTTCAGTTGCAAGAAGAATATTATCCGCAATGTCTCTATTAGCCAACAAAGCACTTTGATTTGGAGAGATAACATTCGCTATTGCCAATTTTATACGGGACGCCAATATTTTTGCTATACATTTGTAAACTACGTTACAACAAGCAATTGGCCTAAAATCGGATACATTTATAGGGTTTTCAGTTTTGGGAATAAGGGCCAATCTAGTATTATTAATGCCACCTAACATCCTGCTTTGCAGGAAATTTTTTTGAATGGCCTTTATTACATCTTTTCCAACTACCACCCAACAACTCTTGTAAAACTTGGCATTATAGTTGTCAGGACATGGAGAGCTAGTCATATTCATAAAAAAAATAGAATTGGTAATTTCATCCTCAGAAATTTCAGCTATAAGACTAGAACTCATTTCATTCGAAATAGAAGGAAAGTTTAAATCTGAAAATGAAGCAAGTTGAATAGGAGTACCAGTTGAAATACCCATAGAAGAGGAAAAGAAATCCAAAAAAGCGGCCTGGACTTCATCAGGATTATTACAAGGAGTACCATTTTTATCATTAATGGACGACACATTAGATGAAGCTTGCTTTATCTTCAGCGTGTTGTGGAAGATAGATGTGTTCTTGTCTCCGTATAAATTCCACTTGGCCTTGGATTTTAGCTTAGCCATTTTTGTCTCTTCAGTTATAGTTTTGGTGAGTTCGGCAGCTAGTTTGTGTTCTTTCTCTGATAGTCTTCCAATTTCCGAACTAACAGTACAAGTAAGAATTTCATTTTGAGTCTGAAAGAGGTCCTGCCTGATTGAGTTAGAAAGAGAAGTACCATTCCCGAAGTTGATTGCAGCCCAGGTCTTAAGCACACACTTAACCCTTTTGAGTTTTTCCTGCAAAACAAACATAGGATTTCCCCTTACATAAGTGACCCAACTATTAGTAACAGTGAGTAAAAAAATTAGGATGATCAACCCAATTGTTAAAAAATGAAAATGAGGAGGGTTTTCTCATGATTTTCTTGCCCCAGTCCAACACGAGAGGAGTGTGGTCAGATAATAAAGGAGGGAGTTTTTGATAGCAAAGGGTAGGCCATTTATTAACCGCAGCGAAGTTTTGATATGCTCTATCCAAATTACAGTACATTCTAAGACCGCTTCTTGAGCAGTTATTCCAAGTATATGCAACACCATAACTAGGAATAGGAAGTAAGTTAGCGTCATAAATGGCGTTGTTTAAAGGTCTGGTTTGCTTAAAGGTGAGAGGGGGACCACCACACTTATCAGTAGAATACTGCATACAGTTCCAGTCGCCAATACATATTCAAGGGGTAGAGGATTGTTGAAGGGAGGGAATAATATCAAGAAAATGTTGACGGTTAACTACACTGTTTTCAGCATATATAATAGTGAGGAGAAAGTTTGAATTGGATGGTATACGGATGATTTGAAAATGGATAAATTGCCTATGAACAATAATGGGATTTAGGGAGAAAATTAGAGGGTTCCACAAGATTAAAAACCACCCGAAAGGCGCTTGAGCAAGATTATGAATATTACTCCTGTTAGGATTGCCTCGCATGTTGTTAAGGAGAAATGATGATTTGGATACAATAGTCCCACATCATGGAATATATTGAAGGATTTGTGTACAAATATGAGCTGGTAGGCACATAACATAAGTGATTCCTTTAAGAGTTGTGTGTCAGCTCATATGCGTGCAAGGGAGGGGTACTTTGTTCCGACCGTCGTTACATAACAACTCCAAGAAGGTTTAATATTGCTGATTGCTTTTAAGGTTGATGCATGATTCAATTTTGTCTCCGTAATAGCCATTAGTTGAATGTGCTGTGTCGAGATCAGATTTGCTATTTCCAACTGCTTTGGAAGGAGATTAGCTCCCCTTATGTTCCAGAATGATAACTTGTCTATCATTGGGATAACAATGAGGAGGATGCTCTGGTTTTAACACCAGATGAAGCTAGTATGGGAATTTGTTGAGAGGGCAAAGATAATACAGATTCTACCAAAGAGTACTCAGTGGAGAGATCTAGGTCTTGCGAAGTAGAGGATAACTTTTTTTTGGCCTTCCCCTACTTCTTTTGAAAACTCTGTTTCTAGGAATTGGGAAAGATGGAGCAACAGGCACTTTAGAGCCAGATGAAGAAGACAAAGCCTGTTGAATGTGAGGAGGCGAGTTTGAGGAATTCTGGTTTATGCTAATGTCACCGAAAATATGGTTTGGCAGTGATAGGGAGTTGTACTTATACTACTCCATGTATCAAGTCATTTTATCTCACTAATTTGGAAAATATAATTTTACCCATCTTTTTTATGGTGACTGATTTCATTGAACATTACCATATATTGTCATTGTTACACTCACACTATCTAATTTAATGTTTTAAAATATTTTAAATGAAGACGCTAATAAATAATAATTACCTTAGATGCTTTGACCACCAAAACTAAGGATACAGCAGGGAAAAGGAAATATGACAGATGCTTTGCTGGTCTATAAAAATTCATTAAGTTTCCCTCTTTCATTTTATTCTGTTATGCATAGGCAAACCCATGAAAATTAGTATCGTATCCATATTGGATGTTGCTCAACCAAAATTTACCCTTTTTTACTTGTGCGCACTCCATTTGATAGTTGTGTAACTACTTCAATACACAGTTTAGCGGAAGTAATCATCTGAATCGCATCTATGCATTCAGTTGGGCTCAAACTATAACACTATATCAGTTTTATACATCAGTCATCACTATATCTATCCTACTCACATATGTACTAGCAACACTAGCGACAATACACACGCCGACCCTCGTTACCACTATAGTTACAAGATCTACCGTAATTTACTATTATGACACTTCCCTTGTGCGAACCACGACAATCTAGTTTGTCAAAAGTTCTCAGGGGACTTCAAAAATATCGTATCTTCTTCATTTCCATTCTCATCATCTCATTCAGTTGATTATAACTTTAAACAAGCCCATTAATAAAAGAACAAAGTAGGTGCTTGAAAACGAAAAAAATAAAAGAAGAAGAAGAAACACCAACAACAAAAGTCATTTAATTGATAAATCTTATTAACGTGTGCCTAATGACACATTAACAAGACCCTTAATGGTGACTTGTCAATATCATACAATATTTTTGTAAAAAGTAGTGCTAATTGCTAAACTTTCCTCCTATCATCATGATTCATAAGGCATGTTTGTGGAGATGAGAAACAAAAAATATATAACTTATTTAATGTTCACCTTACTTCCAACATGAATGCGTGCGTGAACACCATCTTTTGCATCTTTTGATAAATTTACCCAAAACATTGTGGTTTCACCTTTGAAGGCAAGCAAGCACTAAGCATGAAACAGCGCCATTCTAATAACAGAGTCAAAAACTGATGCTACAAAACATCAATCCTCCAACGAAAATAAACATAAGCAGCATACAACTGCCAGAACCAGAAACACCAAGGAAAAAAAATAAGCACTAAAAAAAAGAACCAAATCGCTATTGATCAATTAATTAGGAGGGTGTGGTGGAGCAGGAACAGTAACAGGCCCAGGCATAAAAGGAGGGGGGAACAAAGAAAAAGGAAAAGGAAGAGAAGGAAGATTCAAAAAAGGAACAAGCCAAGGAGGCAAAGCAAAAGGCAGCACACTACCAGGGTCAGGCACAGGCACGACATTAAACGGAAAAGGCAACGGTGGAAAAGCGTTAGGAAGAGGCGGCCAATGCAGCCAAGGAATCAGAAAAGGCGGTATCAACGGCCAAAACGGGAACAACTCACATGAATCCAAACTACTAGATAGCAACTTCGCACTAGTGCCACAATAGTCATAGTCTCTTTTCCTCGGTTTGTAACTCATGGCGTTCATGTTCATGATGCAAAGATCGGATTTCAAAGGTTTGGTCATGATATAAGCCGTTGATGTCTTTAGGTTGGTAACATTGCATGTGGAAGATGAGCTTTTAAGCAGTGATACTTTACATGGCGACGAGCTTTAGTGAGCTTTTCGGCATTTGAAGGCTTTGATTCCGGGGATGTCGAGCTTATAAACGCCTTATTGGTCCGTGGTTTTGGCTGATCTGAGTGTTATATAGTTGTTGGGAGACGGTGAAGAGTTTCTTGCTTTGAACTTGCAACTTATTTGAACTTCCACTCCTGTCAAGATTTTTCAAGTGAAGTAGCAGTCTTAGAAGATAATGTTATATGTTTGAATTGTTACCTTTGAGGAAGTAGCTTCGTTTGGAGAAGGTGCTATCAGAGCATGAATCGCAGAAGACTGAGCCTATTATGGATATGGCGTTGGAAGTAGGGGGTTCTGAATCAGATTTTAGAGGAACGTAGGTGATGAATAGGAGTAATGTGGAAAGAAGGAAGTGTGGTTTTAGACACATGGTGACTTTTAGATCTTTGAGTTTAGGGAACTGAGAGTTGTTATACTGTGAGATGTATGATTAACTTTGTTTTTTATCATTAAAGTGCCCTTTTTTTGGGGGTAATAAACTCAAGTCAAGTGCTGCTTTGAAAAATTGCATGAGATAATGACTTCTATTTTTGTTTAAGCAAATTCACGGGTATTGCTGTTTTTCATCGCACGTGCATTTTGTCAATGTCTCAAATGTTCAATTTTCAACTCATGTGAACAAGTGGATAATATAATTAAACGGAGTTACATATAATTGCTGCTGTAAGACCATACAGTAAAAGATGCTAGTATGGTTGCTTAAAAGGATGTGGCATTAGGGAGTAGCTGGAACTGTAGGGATTTTGAACCAAGTGCCAAGAAACAATGTAGGGACATCTGCAATTAGGGCGGAATAAGTTGGAATAGGTTTGCATTATGGTCTCATACAAAATTTTGTTTTTCATTTACATATTTCTTTTACTTCTTTTCGTCCGTTAAGAAGAAATTCCACTTTAATTGTGTTTTAATTTTTTAATGGTAAACAAATATAAATCTCTTTTTATTTAGACTTTATATTTTATATTCAGATGGGTAAAACTTATTCAGTCAAATACCAAACCTATCAAAATAGCATTTGTCTTTTAAGTTTTTATTTCAAAATATCAAAATATCAAAATACCAAACCTATCAAAATATCAAAATACCTAACCTATCAAACTATTATCCTTTTATTTCAAAAGGATTTCCAAAGTTAAACAAGTTGTTTGTGCTGTGAATTTATCACAGATAGTATTCCAGTCTGACCCGGTGAATTTTTCTTTGCTTCAAATGTGCTCGGGTCAGACCGAGTATGTTCCAGATTAGGTTTCGCTTGGAGTTTTTTCCAGCAGCTGGAAGCAGGAGGCTTCACCGTTAGTTATTCAAAGTTATTTCCACTGTGTCTGATATATGATGTACTCTGATGGTTGGTATGTATATATACAGTTTCTTTTTGTATAAAGAGATTAGATATATTATATTTATTCGTTCCGCTGTGAGATTCTAATGTGTGTTCTTCTATTCTGATATTTCTTTCTTTCCTCACCCTCTAACTTCTTTCTATTAACAGTCAGGGGTTCGATACTTGGGTTTTTGGCAAGTGATACGGGATTGTGTATCATTGTTGAAAATTCGAGCATCGAATTTTTCCCAGGCCATTACAGAAAAAAACCCGATCTGAAGCCAAAATCCAACCTCAACGATACATCACAGCTATAAGCATATGGATTGACTGCTTTCTACGAATTTTGGGTTGCCTCCGAATGTGATATAATTTACAATAACTTTTTAATGCTTGAAGGCAACCCGTAGTGATTTGAATACAATAAGAAAATTACCAAATAAAGGGAAAGCGGTGGTGGTGTGATCAACATTGGAGGAGAGATGGATTCCAAGTTGGAATCTAAGAGCCTGCATAGCATAAATTTGATTATTTGGCGAACAATGCTAGTTTGATCAAGTCACTACAGAAGGAAAAATGACCGGAGTTCTTAACCGACATAGTAATGGCGGCAAAGAAATACTCCTGACAGCAAAACTCCAGCCCTCTCGCTACCTTCCAACCGCCTTTCCCTCCTTCCCAGATGTCGTCTTCTCCCCATTGCCGCCTCTGAAGCCTCCACACAGCATCGCATCCACCAAATACAACATCGCGACCTCCGCCCGATACTCTCCAGATGAGCCAAAAGCACTAGATTTCATTTTTTTTCCTTGAAGGAATTGAATTTCTATTTTAGGGTTCAGGCAAAATAATAAGGGGGTACACCGGATTTGAGGGTAAGCGGAGTGCACGGGTTTTGAGGCATCAGGTAAGGGTTGTGTAGTAGAAGGTAAGGGACAGATCTGAGAATGGGTGAAATTTGTACGCGTAAAATGAAAATTTGGGGTTTGAGCCAAAAGTATGAACGTTGGAGCCAAAAATATCGTTTAGGAGCTAAATAAAAATCTGTTTACATGCTTAGATTATTTTAAACAACGAACAAAATTATATGTAGGCATTGAGATTTGAAACATAATATTTATATTTTTCAAATGCGTCAAAAGTCTAGTATAGTGAACAGTTAAAACTTTTATGTTTTGGTTAATCCGTCAAACTTGCTTCTACGTTTTAGAAAATTTCAAATATTTTTGAAATATGAAATATAAACATTAATTTTAATTATTAATTATCAAACACAAAATAAAAAACTATAACTTGTAGTATAATATTATTTGGTCAGAGAAACAAGTGTAGTATCAGTCCATTTGTTCGTGGTAAAGAGACAAGTGTAGTATCAATTCAAAATCAACAAGCAAAAATCAAAGAAGTATTTGGTTAGAAAATTCAAAAATAATTCTGTTTGAATATGTATTTGAATATCAATTTCGAAAATGTGTTGAACTGTTCAACAATGTCAAGCCGAAGCCAAATCAAAATTACGCATACTTCTCACGGTTGACAAAAGCAGTCTTATCTAAGACAAAATCAACCAATGAATCATAGAAACAAACAAGTTTTAGAACACTATAAAAAAAACCATGGTTTTATAGATTAAAGTTTTTTTAATTTTTGATGTATCTTTTATTTAAGCAAACTCTAGTTTAAATTATTATGGATTAATTTGTGTTGTGTCTATATAGATTAAAGTGTCTTTTAATAATAATATTATTGATCATAAATTATTAATATTTAAAAAAATTAATTATTAATATTTATTGTTGATTATAAATTATTATATATTTGATATTTACTCGATTTTACTTACTAATTACTAAAAAGTAAAGTTAAGCTTGCTGGAAAACAAATTATTACAAGTTATAAATGATTAATATAATATTATTAATGATTAATTATTAAATATTAATAAGTAATATAGTATTATTCATGATTAGTAATTATTAATGTAATATTATAGTTAAAAACATTGTCATGGAAATCCTATTACAATATTTTTTCTTAAATATCGTGAAAGATCAAGAATTTTTACAACACTTCGGTGATTTAATGCAGATTCAATATTGTAAAATGGTATTTTTCATGTAGTGTGTAGTAATATTATTAATCATAAATTGTTAATGTTTATTGTTAATTATAGATTATTGATATTGATTACTGGATATATATTACTTACTAATAACTGGAAAGTAAAATTAAGTATGTTGGAATACTGATTATATATAATAATTAGTAATTAGAGATTATTTATTAATAATCATTAATTATTTTAATTTATAAATGATTAATATAATATTATTAATGATTGATTATTAAATATTAATGAATAATATAATATTATTAATGATTAGTAATTAATAATATAATATTATACTTAATAATATGTAATATATGATTAATAATTCATTATTAAATAATCAAAATTAATTTTATGGAAGTATTGTAATTATTAATTATCGACTGTCAAAAAATGGCGTCTATTACAACGGACTTTTTGTGACCGTTGTAAAATAGATATCTATTACAACGGATATATTGTGACCGTTGTAAAATAGATATCCATTACAACGGGCCTAAAAGTGACCGTTGTAATAGCACTTATTACAATGGGCATTATATGCCCATTGTAAAAAGGGTGTTGTACAGACATCTATTACAATGGTCCAGAGGATTACCGTTGTAATAGCAGTATATTACAACAGGCAGTAAAAGCCCGTTGTAAAATGGATGTTGTAATAGATTTGTTTTGTTGTAGTGAATAAAATAGAGTATGAATAAATATTACACATTTGATATATATTAGAGATTTACAAGTTACAATGCAGCGGAAAATAATACAAAACACAACTGAAAGGAATATACTGATACAGAGCTTTCCGAATATCATTCCAGCTGTAAACCAGGATCCTGTGAATATAATATCTACAAACCAAAATTACTAGCTGCCCATGTGGAAAATAAGGGCACCCAGAGTTTAGGTTAAGAAAATAAACTCCAGGTCAGTCATGTGATTGATGTGAGAACTAAAACAGTTATTTAAAACTTTACTTTAAAATGGAGTAAATCAAGGGACCACGCTGTATAACACGAAACGGGTTTCCTTCCAAGAATACTAGTGCATAAAATAAACAGCGCAATGCTTTTTGGAAAAACGAAGCTATTATAAGACCCAGGTCCCATCACACAATGCAACACAAGCCGGAGGATAGGGTTTTCCCTTATAATAGCCAAACATGTTTGGTACGTTTAAAACAAATCATTTGATACTATTATAAGTGCAGAGTGTATAAAACAACTTCAAATATAAATGTATCAATCATAGGTGGCATGGGTACCATCTATCATGTCGCCAATACTAGGCTCTACAATCAAAACCGAAATGTCACGTATTGGAAATTGGATTTCCGTCATGAGTCTAGGCAAGGGATGTACTCCTTTCTGCTTCGAGACACTCTAGCAAATGCCTCGGGACTACACACTCTGGGCAACCCCTGGATCCTCCAAGGCCAGTCCTCTCTTACGTTTGAGGATTGGCAATTCCTGAACACACGTTTCCCGGTCCTATAGTACCTATCCATCGGCTTCGTAGTAACCGATATATCCATGGCACCTCGCATTCCAACAACCACATAGGTAAAAATATAAAAATGTCTGGGCTTGCAAAACCCTGACATCACCCATATTTAGAAAGAAATGTCATGTCCTCCTTGGGTCCCTTATCCCGTTTTTAACTCATACCAAGGTGTGAGGCTCGCGAATTAATGCTATACACAAAGCTATGTTATATTAAATATGTGCTTTGATCATTAACAACAAGACTCTGCTTTTCAAAAGAAGCCTTGATCGTTTGCATCTCAGCATGCCACAAAGGCAATTCACGCCATGCGACTGATGTCTATCGATATATAATCTCTGAGCTTGTACGTCTCCGAGAAAGGCGTTAAGCAAGAGAATAAATTCTCCGCCGCCAAACAGATATATATTCAATAGAGATCAATCAACACAGAATAAAATCCAATGTCAGACACACATCCATTTACTAGTTTGTTCTGGGTCTGAACGAAACCGGAGGCACCTTATTCCTCGTCCCGTGTCCAATACAGGAGAGAGGTCCTCGCATATCCGGTCGATCTCCAAGTTCGTCTAGACGATCACCACTTATTACCTTGTCTTGGGAGTACTGCCCAATCAAGACATCAGTAATCATCTAAACGATGTGAAAACCTCCGGTCTTCAACCACCGTCTTCATCGTCGACTTATCGTCGAATCAGTTATTCAGAATGGGTACAAACCCGGCCTTTCTAAATAACTCGCGTATATAATAAATAAGTGCTATAAAAACACAACATATGCCTAATTCCAATTCTGAATATTCTTTTATTTAAATATTCATATCCCTTGGGAAAGGTTCTCATTAATTTTATCAAAGATAAATTCTTTAAATTTAGTCTTTAATCTTCCTTTGGATATCAATTCAAACCATATTAAGGTTTTCCAAACTAGTCGGGATTAACGCATCTTACCGAAGTAATTTTTTGTTTAATTTCCCAATCCCAACCTATTCATCACATGGAGCAAAACTAATAATACTCCATATCTAACACCCCAGTTTTATCGGTAAATTAGTTACCATTTTACGTTCAAATCTAATTAAAGATCTAACTATCGCTTAGAGCAAAACTGGTGATACTCCATCCTCGATTATTTCCCAAATTTGATAATTTAAATTATCAATTCCCATTTCAATCTAATTAAAGATTCATTAAAACTCCACTTAGTTTTAATCTTTCCAAAAATCAGTATTAATGATTATTTAACTTTGGAAACACAAACATGCCGCATCAACAATCTACACTGTACTATTGATTTCTGCCGATATATAACCTCTAAGCTCGTACGTCTTAGAGAAGGGTGTTAAGCAAGAGAATAAATTCTCCTCCACCAAACAAATATATATTTAGCAGAGATCAACCATATAGTTCGAAATACAATGTTAGACATGTAATCCTGGCTTTAACTGGGTTAAATAACTAATGTCATTTGAAAACATAGTTGACAATAAACCTAAATCACATTCCGTTAATTATGGAATCTCCACGGAAAACAGATCAATATATATAATCGATTTCAATTTCCGTATTCGACTAATAATATAAATGGAATAACGACCAAGCTTTTTAAATTCCATATACATTAACAGTCTTCCTCCACAGAAGCTCATTTCGATTATTATCAAATCGAATTCCATTCTGATCCAATTTAGTATATTAAATTGGAAAACTACTTTTGGAAATTTCCCGTTAAATCTTAATAAAAAGATTTATAAATTCCAAATTACATCTCAATGTAAATCGGGTTAAAAAACGAATGTCGTTAAAAACACAGTTCATAACAAACACAAATCACATTCCATTTTCAATTCCAATTAAATGTTAATTAATTGGCAATCATTCTTCAAATCTTAATTAAAAGATTTATTCTTTTCACATAGGGTTTAAGAACAGTGTTATTTATGACATCATTTACGACAAACCCAAAATCCAATTCAATATTATATGCAAGGCTCTGAACAGAAATTATATCGGCTTATACTCAATATCAAATTCTGAAATCAACAAATATCGTATTGGGAATAATGATATATATATATATATATTCCAAATTCCTCCACAATATCCGTATAATCACGGAATCCAATTTTGAAATATTTCGAAGATGATTTCAATTCAAATCCATTCCAATTAATATATATTGGAGATTCTAGTGATTTTTAAAATCATTTCTAATCCAATTTTTTTATTTAAAAATATTGGATTATAAATCTAGTTCATAACCAGTTCATTTTAATAAAAATATATTTTTATCTTTACAAACGTGGAATTTTTCACCCAAATTCTTTCCAAATCATTTATTATGATTTACACAAATTATTAATATTTTAATAATTTTGTCAAGGCCCATACAGTTGATTTTCAAAAACGGTCATCGAACTGCACTTACAGCGATCTTTTCCAAATTTGATTTGGACATAATTCCAAATCCAACCATTGGATTTCAAATCCCTTATATTCGTTGGAAAGCTCTTTTCGATATGAACCCAATGTTCCAGTTTTAGGAGGATCCGACAATCAGATCTCCCGTAATGTCAATTCGAAGTTAATGGTCGAAATTCGCGTACTACCGCGACGCGGCGCGTTCTTTTTAGGCCATTAAATATATAATATATATATTATATATATTTCGTCGATTTCCACTTAAACGTATTTTATAAATCGTTTTAAATTCGTTTTCAAAAAAATTTGAACTTCGTATTCAATTTTAAATCAAAATTGAATATTCTATATCATTAATATATAAATGATAATATTTTCAAAATATTAGATTTTGAAATCACTTTCTTTTCGATATTCACTATAAAAATGAATAAAATCAATATAAATATTGTTCACGTCAAAATGGCGTTAATCTAATCAACACGGCTTTATATATTTAAATATTTTCGTGTTCATCCCAAATCGGACATCAAAATCATATTTTGATCCATTACTGAATATTATTTTAAAATATTAGTTATTTTAAAATATTCGTTATTCGCCATTTTAAAATATTCGTTCTTTCCGAATTAGAATCATACACAGTCAATTGCCATATAATTTTATTTATATGGATTTCATACACACATGTACACAATAATTATCAAACACAGTCAACCATCATCCAGAGTGCATTACACAACTGTATAAGCATTAAATATAAACAACTAACGCTTACAACAGTCTGTCAACCCATCGATTGACATGCAACTAAATATTGGGATTAGTGTATGTCCAGTATCATCCCAATACCCATGTGAGGTTTTCAAACAACAACACTTATTATTATTTGTGCAGTTGGGCGATGTGTAAAATATATCGTTCCAATCAATATCGGTTAAATGTGTGTACATAAACAAATCGTCCGATTTGTAAATGAATATTTATTTTATTCATACACACGTTAAAAATTATATTTTTAACTATAAAATATTTATTTCATCTCATGAATATTTTATACAGTTCATATATACAATATAAATGATATTTTTATTGTTCTAATTTTTTTTAGAAAATTTCGGCAGCACAATGGCGCGATAGAACTGAAATAAGGTCTAGCCTTATACCTCGCGTCATGTACATACCAATTCTAATCAATTTATTTTATTTCCCAAACCAAATTCAACCAAATAATCTAATCAACCAAACAAACATGGTTTCAAACAAAGGTGTCGGGTGCTACTAAGCACCGTCTGCATCCTGTATATATTTTTAACTAGAAAATAAATTAAAGTGAGAAGTTCTCACTTTTGGGATCCACTCCTCCATTTTATTTCTGAATTTCTGAATAGCTGGGATTTGCCCGAAATTCAACGTAGTCATTTCCACGCTGTTCATATTGAAAATCACATTCTCAATATGATGTTTATATATTTTTATCTAACTAAAAATCATATTTTTCCATCGATACTTATATTTTTAAAATCCCATTAATTTTTTCGCTTCATATATAATAAAAATCATATTTTTACAATTCAGTTTTCTATATAAAAACGATATTTTGATAACGATGTTTATAGCATAAAAATCATATTTTGATGTCGCTATACATATAATAAAAATCATATTTTTACTTCGCTAACTTCATAATAAAAAATAAATTTTTATTCCGCTACTTCATATATAAAAATCAATATTTTATATCGCTATTCAAATAATAAAAATCGAATTTTTATTTTGATATTCAAATAATAAAAATCGAATTTTTATTTCAAATCTATATGGATAAAAATCATATTTTTATTCTTTGTTTTCATATATAAAAATTGCATTTTTATTTCTGAATCATTCATATAAAAAATCAAATCTTTATTTTTATTTTAAAATCACTCATATAAAAATCAAATCTTTATTTCGAAATCATTAATATAAAAATCAAATCTTTTCCTAATTTTATATATAAACAAATTATAACTTTATATATAAATAAATCCTGACTTTATATACATAAATAAAATTATCGCTTTATATATAAATAATATTAATAAAAAAATGGATCTAAAAGAAAATTAAAATTAAAATAAATAAGAAGACTTACAGTTTTTTTCAACCGGTGGGGGGGGTTACTAGTGGTCGCGGTTCATCCGGGAGGTGGCAGGGTTCCTCTTCAGGTCGGAGGCGGCGGAATGGGGCTGTGGCGGCTCGATTTGGGCGTGGGGCTTTAATTGGAGGAGAGTATGGGGGTGGCCGGCGGGATGCTGGGGAGGTGCGGCGTCAGAGGAAGCGACGACCGACGCGGCGGTGGCCCTGACGGAGGAGGCGATGCATTTTGAAGGAGGGCTGAAGCGAGATCGAGATTTCAATTGAAAAAGGGGGCGCGACTTTCTGAGGAAAGAATTAGGGTTTTAAATCCTTTTATATAAATTTTATTTATTTATTAATTTAATTCCAAAATGCTACTTTTTAATTCGAACTCATAATCGAACCCAACGACTGTCGTCCCTAACCAATTACCCATATTTCGAACACAACGAGATATGCTCGGTAAGCCAATTCGGCTGTTTCGATAGGTTTTTATCAAATTTAAAATATAAATTAATATAACGTTCAAAATTGATTTCAGCGTACAATTTAATTTACCGAGGCCACATACTAACCCCAAAAATTCTAGAAAAATAAATATGACTATGTTTTGATGATTCGGTCCTAACAAAACTAATTTTGTTGAATTTAGAGACCGTTTGAAAAACTGTCATTTTTTAGTCGATTAAATTCAAATTGAATTGGCCAAACACGTTTAAATTCCACATATTGATTACAAAAATTATGAAAATTGGAATCCAGCAATAATTTGACATTCTGAATCCAACAAAAGTGGTCTCGTCGAAAACGGATGTCGTTTGCAAAATCTCCACTTTTAAGGGCTATATTTTATATAAAATTCCACAGCGACTATTCCGAATTTTCAACTGGACATAACTTTTTATTCCCACTATAAAATCTGGATTTTTCACATTCGTTGGAAAGATATTTTCAAACAGATTCAAATATTTTTGGTTTTACTAAAATTATGTTTATTTTGAATCCTGTACATTCATTTGAAATTTGAAATCGAATTTTCAAATTACTGCGCCATTTCCAATTCCTTTTATAATTAAAATAAATATTAATATTCTAATTTCGATTTAAATAAATTTATACGTTCTAATTCTATTCAAAATAAATTTCTAGTCGTTATTATTTAAAATAAATCGTTTTAAATATTAAAAATTCATTAAAATAGCCAAAATAAAAATTTTAATTTGGTTTCGATTTTCCGGGTTGTTACAATCAACTATGCACTTTGACTCATGCACAACACAAGTCGACATTGTGTGATCTTGCTACAACTACCGTCAAATTAGCATCTATAGTCCATAACAGTAAATATGTGCTAATCAAATTACCATTAAACAATTACGTTTATTCCATTTATTTTCAAATCAACCTGCAACACAATCATCGTAAGCCTAATTACATACATGCTAATCATCGTTTTCAACCTCATAAATCAATTAAATATGTGCCAACCATCGTTTTCAACCTCATAATCAATTACATTTATTTCCAAATCGACCTAAACACAATCGACATCATATGCATCTCACATGAAAATCAATTTCATACCCATAAACAATCAATTTACAAACAATATAAACATGCAAATTAACTATAATTAATCCTAATTAAACATAAAATAGGGTTAGAAGACATACCGACTCGAAATCGGAAGATTGGAGACGAGTTTGAAGCAGTGGAATCGTTGGAGCAAAGGGGATGTTAATTGGGGAAATGAGGAAGGAGGTTACAGTCTGTTGTTCGTATCAGCAGATCGTGCAACGACTTGCGATGGCTTGCAACGGCCGTTTTTTTAGCCGTCGCAAGCTGTTGCTATGGGTCGTCGCAATATTCTGTGTTTCTTGTAATGCTAGAAATTTGTTATTAGAGTTGCATGTTGCCATTCAGAAAGCCACCCTGATTTATTGTGACAATGTACCTGTGATCTACTTATCAGCTGGTAATCCAGTTCAGCATCAACGCACTAGACACATTGAGATGAATATTCACTTTGTCCGTGAAAAAGTAGCTAAAGGCGAAGCTTGAGTCCTCCATGTCTCATCCTGTTATCAGATTGTTAATATTTTTATAAAAGGTCTTCTGCGTGTATAGCCTCAACGTCCAACAACGGTCTGCTTCGATTGCGGGAAGTGTTAGAATAATTGATATATGTTATTCATGTTTATATATATATATATATATGTAAAATTTATTTTAATGTTTATTTGATTGCAATAATTCATGTAAACATTTGCAGTACTAAACTCCTATATAAAAGGGCAGGGAATAATGAAATAGTCAGGAAATTGAATTCCTTCGGTAGGCTTATCTCTATTTTTACCAAATGTTCAACAGATGTTTTAGTTTGCTGATTTGACTCATTTGGATTTTCTGCCGTTGAAAAAACTGTTTCTCCAGCCGTTGTGAGGACGCTTAGAGGGAGATCTTGATTTGATCAAAGAGGAAATGATGATCAACAGGAGGAACAAATCTGAAAACAGCTTGAGATGATAAGAAAAGTTGATTTAAGGGATGGTAGAGGTAAGTTCAGAATTCAGGTATGTGCAAACACTCTCAAATGGTGTTGCTAAACGGATGGGTTGCCTGTAGGGTACTTTCTAGAAATTCTGAACTGAGTTCTCTGCTTTCTTGATTTTAGTTTTCTTGACTTGGTGACTATTTTTTATTAGAGTCTGATGAGCAATTCTGATGTAGCCTGATCTTTTTATTATGGCGAGGGACATAATTATTGATCTGAGTCAGCAACTCTCAGATGAAGGGAGAAAATCTCTGAGGAGAGGCAACCCAAATGATGAATCTACTCTGATAGGTTGAACCTTTACTTTCGAAAAGAATTCGGTTGGCAGAAGCACGCTGTTAAGCTTCAGAGAGCATTGGTATTAAGATTTTGATATGCTGGTGATTTTGATTTTGTAACGCAATGGAGAGAATACGACATAAATGTTTTACTGAATTGTATTCTCAAAACAAAGTTGCAGAACTGAAAAATAGCGAAGATAGTACAATGTACACAGCTCTCAGTATTTATAACAGTATTTCTGATGTGGACTTGGGCCTTAGCCTGCATGCATTGTCTCTAGTAAACGGTTTGTACCTGGTCCACGATGCTTTGGCAGTATAACAGTAATGTTGGATGGATCAGCCCTTATTCTCTGATATTTCACCAAATGATATATCTCATTTGCCAAAAGTACTCAAGAGACTTGAAAAACATCATATCTTCTTCTTTCCCGTTCTGGTCATCTCATTCAGTTGATTATAAATTTAAATTTAAACGAACTCACTAATAAATGGACAATGTAGGTTTTTGAAAAGAAAGGAAGAAAAGAAAAACAAGAAGGTTATTTAATTAATAAATCTTATCCTTAACGTGTGGCTAAGGATGCACATTAACAAGATCCTTAACAATATGATGCAATGTGGCTCATATATATAATGACTGATTGATATATCATATAGAATCATATACATGATGTTATCATACAATTGTAAAGAAGTGCTACTTGGTAAACTTTCCTACCATCATAAGGCATGTTTTGTGGAGATGAGAAACATAAAATTAACTAATTTAATGTTCACTTTGCTTCCAACATGAATGCATGCATGAACACCGTCTTTTGATAAATTTACCCAGAACATTGTGGTTTCACGTTTGAAGGCAATCACTAAGCATGAAACAGCGCCATTCTAATAACAGAGTCAAGAACTGATGCTACAAAACATATAATCCTCCAATGAAAATAAACATAAACAACATACAACTGCCAGAACCAGAATCACCAAGGAAAAAAAATAAGCACTAAAAAAAAGAACCAAATCGCTATTGATCAATTAATTAGGAGGGAATGGTGGAGCAGGAACAGTAACAGGCCCAGGCATAAAAGGAGGAGGGAACAAAGAAAAAGGAAAAGGAAGAGAAGAAGGGAGATTCGGAAAAGGAACAAGCCAAGGAGGCAAAGCAAAAGGCAGCACACTACCAGGGTCAGGCACAGGCACAACATTAAAAGGAAAAGGCAACGGTGGAAAAGCGTTAGGAAGAGGCGGCCAATGCAACCAAGGAATCAGAAAAGGCGGTATCAACGGCCAAAACGGGAACGACTCCCATGAATCTAAACTACTAGATAACAACTTCGTGCTAGTGCCACAGTTATCGTAGTGTTGAGATTTGTGATACACAAATCACAATTATAGGCAACAAATTTTCTATGTGGATCCATTTTTGATGGAGATATTTGTTGCTACTTTTATGGGATATTTGAAAGTGAAGGCAAGGATTATTTGGTGCTTATCCAAATAGATGTTTGATATATATGAGGATATTTTGGGTGGCAAGTTACTTGGATGCCAAGGAAACTTGGGTATGAAGCAATTCACTCTATAAAAGGCCTATTTGATATCTTCATTATATGTGGTGGAAAAATTTGCCATTGTTCTTCATTATCTTTCTCCTCAAATTGTTTAGCCATTAGATATTCTCCACCTATTTCTCAATAAGGTTATTGATTCAAGTTGTGTTTGTTTAACGATAGTTGAGATCGGTTGTAAACAATATTTTGGTGAATCAATAAAGAGGGTGGTTGGGTGGAATATCGTGTGTTCATATTTCCGATATTTTTTTGTGTTGTTGTTTGTTATTCAATTACATTCATCTTCAAGTGATTGGGTGAAAAAGATTCATTTTGTTTTTGGGTGTTTTGTCAAAACTTCCGCTGCGCACAAAACCCCAACAGTTGGTATCGGAGGTCAAATCACCGTATAGCTTGGAGTGTTTGTTGGATTGAAAAAAAAAAATTGATTTTTTGTTTGAAAAAAAATTGATTTTTTGATGTCGGAGATGATGACGTTGTCGAAGATGGCTATTTTGAATGGGAGGAATTGGGGTATATGGAAGCCGAAGATGGAGGACGTTCTATATCTCAATGATTTGCATGATCCCATTGATGGAAATGGGGAGAAGCCCTCGAATATGGATGAGGGAAAGTGGAAGAAAATGGACAAAAAGGCGATTGCGTTGATTCGCCAATATTTGGATGATTATGTGTTCCACCATGTGGCTAGTTGTGAATCCGCAAAGGCGTTGTGGGACAAATTAGTATCGCTGTATGAGTCAAAGAGTGCTACAAGCAAGGCTTTTCTGGTTCGAAAGTTGGTGCAACTTCGATTGGATGAGGAGAAGTCTGTTGCAGAGCATTTGAACGAGTTTCAAGATGTCATCAATCAATTAGCAAACATGAAGGTCAATTTTGATGATGAGTTGCAGGCTCTTTTGTTGATGAGTTCTCTTTCGGAAAGCTGGGAGACTTTGGTTGTTTCATTGAGTAATTCCAATGCTAATGGAACTATCTCTTTGGAAACGTTTCGAAGCAGTCTTTTGAATGAGGAGCTAAGGAGAAAAGGGTTGGAGTTGAAATCGGTTCAAACTGTGGCGATGGTAGCAAGGGACTCAGGTAAAGATACAAGGAAGAAGAAAGGTGCTATCTTTTGTCATTATTGTGGTAAGAAAGGCCACAAGCGCAATGATTGCTATTCATATATACGAGATATGAAGAAGAAGAAGGCGCAAGGTGATAATAATAGTGATGAGGCACAGGCAGGCTTTGCTGAAGGTACCGAAGGCAATTCTTCATGTGATGTCCTACTTAGTGTTGTGGAGCCTTGGAAGATGGATTCAGGAGCCAGTTTTCACATATGTCGAGATGTGAAAAGTTTTTCTTCGTATGAGAAGAGTGTTGGCATGATAAAGATGGCCAATGGAGTAGAGCTACCAATTTGTGGAGTTGGAGCTGTTAGGTTTCGGATGCATGATGGAGTGGAGAGAGAAGTTGTCGGTGTGAGGCACATACCCACTTGTTCGCATAACCTCATATTTCTCGGTCAGTTAGATCGCCGCGGTTGCACTTATGAGACTCGAGGTGGAGTTCTGAGAGTGAAGAAGGGTGGTCGTGTGATGATGCGAGGAGTCTTGGAGGAGGGAAACCTATATAGTTTGGTCGGTTCAGTGGTCAACAATGGAAGGCGGGTGACGGTTGAAGAACCTAGTCCACAGTAAGGTGGAGAGGTTAATATGGTCACTGTTGATAGTCCTAAGGTGGAGGATCATGGTATCGACAAGGGTCTAGATGTTGATGATGCTCGAGGGATCCCGGAGATGAAGAGATCATGTCAAGCGGAAGACGGATGTCGAGTTGTGAAATCCACAAAGACAAGATGGAGGTCTTTGTGGTATTACAAACGCTTTTGAAGATCGCTATTGGCGTGGTGCACGATGAGGGAGGTGCACCATTTGTGGGCGATGGTGGAGGTTTGTAATGATGTTAATTGAGAAAAGAAGTTTGAAAGTGAGAGCTAAGTTGGTTAGTGTTGAGTGGAGGAGATGTTGTGATTTGGTATCAAGGTGAAGTGTTGAGATTTGTGATACGCAAATCACAATTGTAGGCAACAAATTTTCTATGTGGATCCATTTTTGGTGGAGATATTTGTTGCTACTTTTATGGGATATTTGAAAGTGAAGGCAAGGATTATTTGGTGCTTATCCAAATAGATATTTGATATATATGAGGATATTTTGGGTGGCAAGTTACTTGGATGCCAAGGAAACATGGGTATGAAGCAATTCACTCTATAAAAGGCCTAGTTGATATCTTCATTATATGTGGTGGAAAAATTTGCCATTGTTCTTCATTATCTTTCTCCTCGAATTGTTTAGCCATTAGATATTCTCTACCTATTTCTCAATAAGGTTATTGATTCAAGTTGTGTTTGTTTAACGATAGTTGAGATCGGTTGTAAACAATATTTTGGTGAATCAATAAAGAGGGTGGTTGGGTGGAATATCGTGTGTTCATATTTCCGATATTTTTTTGTGTTGTTGTTTGTTATTCAATCACATTCATCTTCAAGTGATTGGGTGAAAAAGATTCATTTTGTTTTTGGGTGTTTTGTCAAAACTTCCGCTGCGCACAAAACCCCAACACGTAGTCCCTTTTCCTCGGTTTGTAACTCAAGGCATTCATGTTTATGATGCAAAGATCGGATTTCAACGGTTTGGCCATGATATATGTGGTTGACGTCTTTAGGTTGGCGACATTGCATGTGGAAGATGAGCTTTTAAGTAGTGATACTTTGCATGGCGACGAGCTCTTAAGTAGTGATACTTTGCATGGCGACGAGCTTTTGTGAGCTTTTCGGCATTTGAAGGCCTTGATCCCGGGAATGTTGAGCTTGTAAACGCCGTATTGGTCCGTGGTTTTGTTGGACGTGAGTGTCGTTGGGAGAGGGTGATGAGCTTCTTGCTTTGAACTTGCAAATTATTTGAACTTCCACTCCTGTCAAAATTTTTCAAGTGAAGTAGCAGTCTGAGAAGAATTTTTTGTGCTAAATGCTAAGGCATATGTTTGAATTGTTACCTTTGAGGAAGTAGCTTCGTTTGGAGAAGGTGCTATCAGAGCATGAATCGCAGAAGACTGAGCCTATTATGGATATGGCGTTGGAAGTAGGGGGTTCTGAATCAGATTTTAGAGGAACGTAGGTGATGAATAGGAGTAATGTGGAAAGAAGGAAGTGTGGTTTTAGACACATGGTGACTTTTAGATCTTTGAGTTTAGGGAACTGAGAGTTGTTATACTGTGAGATGTATGATTAACTTTGTTTTTTATCATTAAAGTGCCCTTTTTTTGGGGGTAATAAACTCAAGTCAAGTGCTGCTTTGAAAAATTGCATGAGATAATGACTTCTATTTTTGTTTAAGCAAATTCACGGGTATTGCTGTTTTTCTCTTTGTTTTTCGTCGCACGTGCATTTTGTCAATGTCTCAAACGTCCAAATGTTCAATTTTCAACTCATGTGAACAAGTGGATAATATAATTAAACGGAGTTACATATAATTGCTGCTGTAAGACCATACAGTAAAAGATGCTAGTATGGTTGCTTAAAAGGATGTGGCATTAGGGAGTAGCTGGAACTGTAGGGATTTAGAACCAAGTTCCAAGAAACAATGTAGGGACATCTGCAATTAGGGCGGAATAAGTTGGAATAGGTTTGCATTATGGTCTCATACAAAATTTTGTTTTTCATTTACATATTTCTTTTACTTCTTTTCGTCCGTTAAGAAGAAATTCCACTTTAATTATGTTTTAATTTTTTAATGGTAAACAAATATAAATCTCTTTTTATTTAGACTTTATATTTTATATTCAGATGGGTAAAACTTATTCAGTCAAATACCAAACCTATCAAAATAGCATTTGTCTTTTAAGTTTTTTTATCGAATTGCATTTGGCATTTTGTTAAAAAACTATCTTAAAAAAACTATCTAGATATCATTTATTATAGAAAGCTTTCAAATGTCTATCCTATACGGTCATGTTACTAAGAGATAGTATCGAGATGGAAATTTAAAATCTGAGATGTCAGTGTGAGTTGTACTTCCAGAGTACATTCATCTCATGTGAGATCTCATCCGGTACGAGATATTGGATGTAAAATTATCGAGATGAGACTCGATTGAAATCCGCTTAGGCGTTGGTTAGCATTACCGTTCAATATTTGCCTAGTCCATTTAAATGAAACATAACTGCATCATTTAAGTATGTAAACAAGTTCATAGACACTATCTTACGCATCAGTTTATGTTCGATGCCCGTTGTAAGCATAAAAATATTTGTTTCAAACGAGTTTGTCTCCACTAATGCTTCTAGAACTTTTCAAGTCCATGACCTCCCAGTGAGGGTTAGTTAATACTAAATATAATACTAAAATTTTATTCAAAATACATGAATTTATAAAAACATCTATCTTCGATTAATGCTAGATTAATTCTTGATAGGCGATTAATTTATAATACATCCGCCTGGCGATTTTTACAACGGTGGATAAAACTAAGATGTGTAGTGCACAACCCATGCTCAGTTAAGTTAATTTTACACGTCATTTTTTTTAATGTAAGCGAGGATTTCCTTACTTTTAGTTAGTGAGAGTTTCAATGTTAAACACAGTCATGTTTGCTTCTATCCTGTGATAATCATTATTTGGTTTTTCATGTTTCTCGGAATCTCCCAACGGACATTTTAGTATGTTATTTGAATGCTAATATATAGTAATGCTAATATCTTAGTATTTTGCACAATTAAAAATAATGGAGAGCAATCTGTTATGCAAAATTGAGCATATGCGGAAGCGTAATAAGCAGGACCTAGATTTGCCAATTGAACATCAATCTAATCTGATAGCAATTATTCTATTATGTAACACCCCACCTCCGCCAATGCCACTCTTGCAAGCGCACTAGCTTTGGAGGGGCGTTAAATAAGGTAAAAATGCATAAAGATATAACAAGACAGAACATATAAGTAAAACAGAGTAAGTAAAGCAGCGGATAAAACTACTATTTCAAAACCATAGTCAAGTTACATCAAAGTACTGAGTCATTATTTTCCAACTACTACAAGTCTAGAAACATAAACTTAAAACTGGAAATAACATAAAGTAAACTATTCCCCATAGTAGGAGTGATAAAGCCATAGCGAGCTCAAGTCCAAACCGTACATGAGCTATCCAGTAAGCAAGCTAAAGATCCCAGCTAGGTGCTAGTATTCCCACCCTGAGAACCTGGGGGGGAACGGAAGAAAAGAGGCGAAAGAAAACGGGTCAGTCATAAAGACTGGTAAGTCCTACCTACTATTAGTATAAAAACTAATAAAGTTAACTGGACATGTAAAACAGAGATGAAACATAGGATGATAACTGGCATGGTGAAAAGTTAACAAGATAGATCAAGTGTGGCATCACATATACAAGGTTAAGTTGCACCAGGTGTACTAGTATTCTAATCCATGTCAAGTATAAACGAGAAATGATCCCTTGGCCCAAAGTTGGCCCATCATCATGAGATGACCTAAATCAAGGTCCAACTACTCGGTCTAGTCGATCGGCTCCCAATAAGCCTAACTCGTCGTGTATCGGTGTCATACGGCCTAATCATGGAATGTAGTTGACTGTGCAAGGTCCACCCTAGGGTGTATCCAGCCCTAAGGTGTAAACCACAGACACAATTCAAGCACGCACAGTCTAAACCTACCGGTGCCCATGTTCAACTCCGGACTTAATGTGCACGACCATGGTCCGCCTGAACAACCGGTGCACTCTTCAGCCGTCTCTTTCGGTCTCTTACAATCAGTCAGTAATCGTGCCCCACCCTAACCTAGTCCAGGGTATCCAGATACTCCCAAGTAGGTTACTGCTGAAAAGGACCACGTAACTAGGGTTTTAAACGGGTTAAGTGTGGTTAACCCTATCCTAACCATGTATTGAGTTGGTCAAGTGTGTCCAAGCAGTTCATGACTTAACCCTATCAATACATCGTGTTCAACTGGTTAAGTATATTCAAGTGGTCCATGACTTAACCCTACCAATCCATCGTGTTTAATTGGTTAAGTATTCAAGTAGTCCATGACTTAACCCTACCATGTGGTATTAATTAACTTAATGCACCCCAACCTCTCACATTAGACTTTGTTGTGGTTACTAGTTAAGCCGGGCGGGTCCGGGTAGCTTTACACCACAACCTAGTCTAACCTCGGGTTTCAAGTGCGATGTGACCAACTACTCACATTGGGTCCTATTGTTTGTAGCCACTAGTTAAGCTGGTCGGTTCCGGGTAGATTTATGCTACAAACTCAACCCAACCTCGAGTTGGCCACTTTCATGTTTTCTACACGTCATGTCCATTTTCATGTTTCAAGTATAATCACATGTCATATTTTCAAGTCATGTTTCATGTCATTTAAGTTTACCCATAACGTAACCCCATCGCACGTAAGTTTGCAACAACACAAATAGATCAAAAAGGGGGGGGGGGACATAAGAATATGACAAGGTGGACATGAGATGGCAAAGTCTATCACAAGTTAAACATGGTGATATTTGAGGCCAAAGGGGTTTCAACATACTAGCATATGGCCTCAACATGTATGATAGCATAAAAGGTGACTTGGCCTCAAACACATCAAAATAGCATAAGGGCGATTTGGCCACAAGCATGCATAATAGCATAAGGGTGATTTGGCCACAAGCATGCATAATAGCATAAGGGTGCTTTGGCCACAAGCATGCATAATAGCATAAGGGTGATTTGGCCACAAGTTAAACATGGTGGCATATGAGGCAAATGTGTTCATAAACTTGCATATTACATTATAAGCCTCAAAACGTGCATGATATATCTTTAGCAAAATAAGTGAAACATGGTCATAAATGACATAGGATGATAGCAAGTGATTCGCATATAACATCATATGCAAGATAACATAAGGGTTATGAGAGTTTCTATGTTGCTTTATGCAACATTTCAAATCAAAGCTCATAGCTTTCTATGCACAAAGTCAAGGTGATAGCTTTACAAACATGCATAGAATAAATCTATGCATAACATGATAGGATCAAAGCACAAATCATACTTAGGCCCAAACTCAAACTTGCAACATGTCATATTTAACTTCATTGTTAGAATCTAAGAGTAGAATAGGGCTTACAATGCTATGAAGACTATAAAATAAAACAAGATTGAGACGAAGCCACACTAGCAACACTAAAAACCCTCAAATGAATACAAGCTCCAAGTTGTCTTGAGAAACAAGAAGCTCCTTTGATTTGTATGAAGAAAGATCCTTGTTTTGATGAAGAAAGGTGGCTCTTTTACTAGCTTAGAACGCTCAAACTTTCATGAAGAGGATGGAGGCCATGATATGAAGGTGGAGGCCATGATTAGGAAGCATTTTGGCATAGTTTGGTTGTAGGAATGATTTGTGTTGATTTAGGCTAGGTATTAGGGTCCTTTTATAGAAGATTAGGTTAGTTTAGGCCATAGGATTAACCCTAATTCAGATCTGAGCCATCAATTCACGTCACTAGCCCTAAAGCATGTCTTGAGGAACAAGTCAGGTACACCCAGGCCAAACTGGCCGACCACCCAAGT
The DNA here is from genome assembly GCA_030737875.1 of Allium sativum. NCBI lineage: Eukaryota > Viridiplantae > Streptophyta > Magnoliopsida > Asparagales > Amaryllidaceae > Allium > Allium sativum. The sequence goes on along the minus strand of CM060918.1, from coordinate 588,015,373 downwards.
CGACAGGGGGGTCGACTGGGCAGTCGACACCACCTGGGGTGTGTCGACTCCCCAGTCGACTTGGGGGTGGTGGGAATTTTTCCCGTCTGTCCTGCTTGGCTGAATTTGAATTCTGAATTCAAATTTGAACTGTTTTTGAACTTGAAATTTTCTGAAAACTTTGACGGGCCATAACTTGGTCATACAGGCTCCGATTTTCGAAAACTCGGACTCTATTTCGCGTATTTTTCCGAGACGAACGCAATGGCACAACCCGTTTCCCTTGATTCAGATTTTAAAATTTAATTCTGCCTTGATTTACGTTATAACATGTTATTCAAAAATACGGGTTGCTACATTCTCCCTACCTTAAAGGATTTCGTCCCCAAAATCTTCAAGTTAGGAAGAACGTATCCTACCATCCATCATCCATCTACTCAAAACATCATCCACGAGCAGTCATTGTCCTTAAAGGATTCTAAATGTTGTATGAACATATGCAAAGGTGTGTATATATGTACTTATCTAATGCGAAAATCAGGCGGTTACTGATTCAGTAAACCTCCTTAATGCAAAATATGTTTGTGAAATGCGTCCATATGTATGCAAATTCCTAACATAACTTATAATCTCTACATGAGTGCACATAACATCCATCCATATGCAACATCCATGTGATAGCGTACAAGTTTCATCCATGAATAAGCATAAACACTCATGCATATGCGGTATGAAAGTGTGTGAGCCGGTCTTAGTGCCTAAGGTGTATCATGCATCCACAAGTATCCACTTGCAAACACTTGCAACCACTTGCAAACATCAAGCATAACATGTTTCAAATACATGTTTCATCCAAAGGGTTTCTACCAAGGTTCTTAAGACAAGGTTAACGAGATGACAAGATAAACATGGATAGCAAAGGAAAGATATGCTAACTAGGAAAAGGGATTGAGAATGTACCCTCAAAAAGGAATGGATAAAGCCCACGCATCTTCTCCTCGGTTTCCCAAGTTGCATCTTCATCGGCTTCGCTCCACTGAACCTTTACTAACTTGACTACTCGATTCCTCAGTTTCTTGATCTTCGTTCCCAAGATACGAATCGGAGCTCGCCTCAAGGTCGCCTCTTTTTCTACCTCCATGTCTTCAAGAATACTTGGTTCAACCACTTCGGCTGACTTATACAGGCACTTTCTGGGATGCGAGACATGAAAAACATTGTGCACTCCGATCAACTTCTCGGGCAATTCCACCCTATAAGCCATTTGCCCAATCTTCTCGATGATAGGGAAGGGTCCGATGAACCTTGGTGCTAGCTTTCCAACTGCTCCAAAACGAACCACATTTCGCAAAGGAGAAACCTTCACAATGACCATATCTCCAACTTCAAACTCTAAGTCTGTCCTTCGCTTGTCTGCATAGGACTTCTGTCTGTCTTGGGCCGTTTTCATCCGCCTTCGAATCAACTCAACTTTCTCGGATGTGTCCCTTATCATGTCGGGCCCAAGTATAAGCTTATCAATCGTCTCCCACCAACATGTTGGTGACTTGCACGGCCTCCCATACAAAGCTTCGAATGGTGCCATTCCTATGCTTGCCTGATAGCTGTTATTACAAGCAAACTCTACGAGAGGAAGATGATCTTCCCAAGTGCCACCAAAGTCAAGAATGCATAGCCTCAACAGATCTTCTAGTACCATATTCACCCTTTCGGTCTGGCCATCCTCTGTGGGTGATAGGCCGTACTTAGATTCAATCGCGTACCCATCGCTTCCTGCGAACTATTCCAGAATTGGCTAGCGAAAATTGGGTCACGATCGTTAACGATGTTAGAAGGAACTCCATGCAATCGCACTATCTCTCGAAGACGAACAGATGCTAGCCATGATGTGGTCCTCTTGCTCTTCAACGGAACAAAGTGAGCACTCTACTTAAGTCTATCAACTATGACCCCTATCCCATAAAGCCCAAATAGTTTGGTCAACTTAATGGACATCCTCACCCCAACTATATAGGCGAGTCATACTCCTTATGGGGTTTGCAACAGAACTAAGATTAAGAATAGGACCGAGAGGATATGCTTAAAAGATAGCATGCGAGTAAGCTCTACAGAATAATAGGGATCAAGGATATACTCTTAGAAAGAGATATAATGCGCGTATTTAGTCTTCAATCTTCTAAGCCGCATTTTCTTGAGCTTAATCCTATCGTGCCTTGACCGTCTTTTAACTTCACAAATTCGTAGCTCTTAATTCTTATTTCCAAAATATGAGTTATAACTCATTTCACCATTGCCTCTCGTTCCACTTCCCCTTATTCTTTTCCTAAAATACTTGGCTTCCACATAACTACGTGCTCATGGTTTCATGCAAGCTTTCCAAAATTCGTTAGTGAATCCTGGATCTCGTTTACATCCTATACGGTATTCCACGCAGAAGAACTATCTCTTGAAAACAAATGCCAATCCACGTTGCCAAAGATACTTACTAGGGTGATTTCTATAACCCATGCTTAAGCGAAATGGGCTATCCACCTTAGTGGCGAACACCACCGGAGCACCCCATTCTGATATGCTTCGCCCAGTGAAATTTTCCTCAAGCAACTCCTTGATTTGCTTGCTAAGCTCTCTTCTTTCTCGCGGGGCCATGTGCCTAACAGGTAATGAAACTGGCTTGGCATTATTAACAAGATGAATACGGAAGTCTATCTCACGTTTAGGGGGTGACCCCTTAACCTCTTCAAAGACACCAGGATATTCTCGGACCACTCTCACAGATTGCAGATCATCGATGGACGAGTAAAGAGATTCAAGATAACATGACATGACGGGATCCATAGGGTTACCAGAAATTTCTAGGGGATTACCGAGGCGAGTCATGAGCCTCACTACCCTATGCTCACAGTCAAGAATGGCTCCATAACTGGACAACCAATCCATGCCCAAAATCAACCCATGTCCCATAAACCCGAGAACATAAGCATTACACATGAATTCTATGCTCAAGATAGAGATTTTCAAATCCATACAAATCACAGGTAGATGGGCGAACCCCCAATTGTATTTGAAACACTAACGGGACCTCAACTAGACTAGTTCTTAGGTGCAAACTTTCAACAAGATTAGAAATAAAACTATGCGATGCGCCAGAATCAAATAAGGTACGAACAGGGAAATCAGAAATGTAAACATGGCTTTTTATAGAAACACTACCTCGATCAAAAGCTGGAAGAGCGAGGAGAGCCTGCAACTGCCCTCCAGAGGGTCCTGCTTGCTGAGTTTTCCTTTTCCCTTGTCCTCGCTTTTTCGGGCAATCCTTGCTATAATGTCCAGATTCTCCACAATGAAAGCATACGCCCAGCTTCCTCTTCTTCTTCTTACAGTCTTTGGCTATGTGCCCAGTGATCCTACCGAAGTTGCACTTTCTTGTCTCTCTTGCCTTGTTGTCATTGCGGTTGTTGTTGTCCTTGCCTCCTTTCTCGGAATCTACCTTCTTGCCTTGAGACTCATTTGCCTTGACCTCCTTCTTGCCACTCTTATCTTCCTCTTGAAGCAGGGCCATATTCACCAAACTCTCGAAGGTTTCCCCCATGGGTATATGGGACATGGCCAAACCGTGCAATGGCTCGTTCAATCCTAGAGCAAAGTGTAGGGCCTTCTTCTGAGCTGTGTTAACCAAGTCTAGACCGAACCGAGCAAGTTGATTAAACGTATCCACGTATTTCCTAACTGTCATGTCCCCTTGCTTTAGAGATAGGAACCTCTCCATCTGAAGGTTTTCTTCTGCTGATGATAGAAACCTCAGTTCAAACCTTCTCCTAAAGTCATCCCAATTCTGAATTGGCCTAGCAGTGGTGGTGACTACCCACCAATATGCAGCTTCCTCTTTCAATAGCCATACTGCCAACAGAACTTTCCTACGGTCTTCCATATTAAAGATAGCAAAGAGGTCTTTAGTTTTCTTTAACCAGTTTCTTGCCTCAACAAAAGTCTCCGTCCCAACAAAATTCTTGCCACCCATCGCCTTAAAGTCCTTGCAAATCTTCCCGAAATCCGCTTGTGGATGCTAAGGAGGAGGAGGAGGAACCTCAGCTACGGGAGGAGGAGGAATGTTAACCACGGAGAGAGGAGGAGGAATGTCCGCGGGGCCGGCTTCATTCGCCCTTGCCTCCATGTACCTTCTAAACCAAATAGGTACTGGTACGTCCTCCAGAATGGCAAAATTATCGGCCATACTGAAACGAAGAAAAAGATAGATTCAGAACGAGGAAACAAAGGATAGTGCTAATGGCTTTTGGGGAATAGCCTTTTAAAATAAACTAGACTTTTCTTGGAAAAATACTTCTTTATAATCGGTTTTGAAAATAGTTTTTCAAAAGGTAAGTTTTTAAAAACCTTTTGCTCAGATCTTGTAAACCTCGCTCTGATACCAAATGTAACACCCCACCTCTGCCAATGCCACTCTTGCAAGCGCACTAGCTTTGGAGGGGCGTTAAACGAGGTAAACATGCATAAAGATATCACAAGACAGAACATATAAGTAAAACAGAGTAAGTAAAGCAGCGGATAAAACTACTATTTCAAAACCATAGTCAAGTTACATCAAAGTACTGAGTCATTATTTTCGAACTACTACAAGTCTAGAAACGTAAACTGAAAACTGGAAATAACATAAAGTAAACTATTCCCCATAGTAGGAGTGATAAAGCCATAGCGAGCTCAAGTCCAAACCGTACATGAGCTATCCAGTAAGCAAGCTAAAGATCCCAGCTAGGTGCTAGTATTCCCACCCTGAGAACCTGGGGGGGAACGGAAGAAAAGAGGCGAAAGAAAACGGGTCAGTCATAAAGACTGGTAAGTCCTACCTACTATTAGTATAAAAACTAATAAAGTTAACTGGACATGTAAAACAGAGATGAAACATAGGATGATAACTGGCATGGTGAAAAGTTAACAAGATAGATCAAGTGTGGCATCGCATATACAAGGTTAAGTTGCACCAGGTGTACTAGTATTCTAATCCATGTCAAGTATAAATGAGAAATGATCCCTTGGCCCAAAGTTGGCCCAACATCATGAGATGACCTAAATCAAGGTCCAACTACTCGGTCTAGTCGATCGGCTCCCTATAAGCCTAACTCATCGTGTATCGGTGTCATACGGCCTAATCATGGAATTTAGTTGACTGTGCAAGGTCCACCCTAGGGTGTATCCAGCCCTAAGGTGTAAACCATAGACACAATTCAAGCACGCACAGTCTAAACCTACCGGTGCCCATGTTCAACTCCGGACTTAATGTGCACGGCCATGGTCCTCCTGAACAACCGGTGCACTCTTCAGCCGTCTCTTTCGGTCTCTTACAATCAGTCAGTAATCATGCCCCACCCTAGCCTAGTCCAGGGTATCCAGATACTCCCAAGTAGGTTACTGCTGAAAAGGACCACGTAACTAGGGTTTTAAACGGGTTAAGTGTGGTTAACCCTATCCTAACCATGTATTGAGTTGGTCAAGTGTGTCCAAGCAGTTCATGACTTAACCCTATCAATACATCGTGTTCAACTGGTTAAGTATATTCAAGTGGTCCATGACTTAACCCTACCAATCCATCGTGTTTAATTGGTTAAGTATTCAAGTAGTCCATGACTTAACCCTACCATGTGGTATTAATTAATTTAATGCACCCCAACCTCTCACATTAGACTTTGTTGTGGTTACTAGTTAAGCCGGGCGGGTCCGGGTAGCTTTACACCACAACCTAGTCTAACCTCGGGTTTCAAGTGCGATGTGACCAACTACTCACATTGGGTCCTATTGTTTGTAGCCACTAGTTAAGCTGGTCGGTTCCGGGTAGATTTATGCTACAAACTCAACCCAACCTCGAGTTGGTCACTTTCATGTTTTCTACACGTCATGTCCATGTTCATGTTTCAAGTATAATCACATGTCATATTTTCAAGTCATATTTCATGTCATTTAAGTTTACCCATAACGTAACCCCATCGCACGTAAGTTCGCAACAACACAAATAGATCAAAAAGGGGGGAGAACATAAGAATATGACAAGGTGGACATGAGATGGCAAAGTCTATCACAAGTTAAACATGGTGATATTTGAGGCCAAAGGGGTTTCAACATACTAGTATATGGCCTCAACATGTATGATAGCATAAAAGGTGACTTGGCCTCAAACACATCAAAATAGCATAAGGGCGATTTGGCCACAAGCATGCATAATAGCATAAGGGTGATTTGGCCACAAGCATGCATAATAGCATAAGGGTGATTTGGCCACAAGCATGCATAATAGCATAAGGGTGCTTTGGCCACAAGCATGCATAATAGCATAAGGGTGATTTGGCCACAAGTTAAACATGGTGGCATATGAGGCAAATGTGTTCATAAACTTGCATATTACATTATAAGCCTCAAAACGTGCATGATATATCTTTAGCAAAATAAGTGAAACATGGTCATAAATGACATAGGATGATAGCTAGTGATTCGCATATAACATCATATGCAAGATAACATAAGGGTTATGAGAGTTTCTATGTTGCTTTATGCAACATTTCAAATCAAAGCTCATAGCTTTCTATGCACAAAGTCAAGGTGATAGCTTTACAAACATGCATAGAATAAATCTATGCATAACATGATAGGATCAAAGCACAAATCATACTTAGGCCCAAACTCAAACTTGCAACATGTCATATTTAACTTCATAGTTAGAATCTAAGAGTAGAATAGGGCTTACAATGCTATGAAGACTATAAAATAAAACAAGATTGAGACGAAGCCACACTAGCAACACTAAAAACCCTCAAATGAATACAAGCTCCAAGTTGTCTTGAGAAACAAGAAGCTCCTTTGATTTGTATGAAGAAAGATCCTTGTTTTGATGAAGAAAGGTGGCTCTTTTACTAGCTTAGAACGCTCAAACTTTCATGAAGAGGATGGAGGCCATGATATGAAGGTGGAGGCCATGATTAGGAAGCATTTTGGCATAGTTTGGTTGTAGGAATGATTTGTGTTGATTTAGGCTAGGTATTAGGGTCTTTTTATAGAAGATTAGGTTAGTTTAGGCCATAGGATTAACCCTAATTCAGATCTGAGCCATCAATTCACGTCACTAGCCCTAAAGCATGTCTTGAGGAACAAGTCAGGTACACCCAGGCCAAACTGGCCGACCACCTAAGTCGACAGGGGTGTCGACTGGGCAGTCGACACCACCTGGGGTGTGTCGACTCCCAAGTCGACTCCCCAGTCGACTTGGGGGTGGCGGGAATTTTTCCCGCCTGTCCTGCTTGGCTGAATTTGAATTCTGAATTCAAATTTGAACTGTTTTTGAACTTGAAATTTTCTGAAAACTTTGACGGGCCATAACTTGGTCATACAGACTCCGATTTTCGAAAACTCGGACTCTATTTCGCGTATTTTTCCGAGGCGAACGCAATGGCACAGCCCGTTTCCCTTGATTCAGACTTTAAAATTTAATTCTGCCTTGATTTACGTTATAACATGTTATTCAAAAATACGGGTTGCTACATATTACATCAAACAAATAGTAAATAACAATAACAGAGAAACAAAGAGACACAATATTTATACTGGTTCCACTATCCTCGAGATAGTGTACATCCAGTCCAACAGAGAGAGATTTTATTTCACATGAGAGAACTACAAGAGATTACAAAATAAGAGTTTACATATCCAAACCTCAACCAGGCTTAACTAGTAGAGACACCATTGAGGATCACTGGCTCCAGGCCAGGATGGGTTTACACTAAAGTCTACCACTAAATATATAGCCAGTGCAAATCTATGTTAGTCATCAATTAAATTACCAACATATGGTAATAATATAATGGAGGTAAATTACCATAGCAACAAATGTGCAAACATAGGAAGTAAATCAATCTGTTTCTTTAGCATAGATGGAAGAAATTAATCCCTTCATTTATTTATCTACCACCTCATCAAATGCAATCAATGCATTCCCATTATAAATATATTTACTTTTCATTCTTTGCAAATTTGTTCCAATCAATTTGTGATTTTGTATCACCAAATTTAACACTCCACCTTGATGCAAAATCACATGTCTGCAACACCCCATCTCCAATCAAATTCTCTTCACATCATAAAACTCTTCAACATAACTCCACCTTCAATCAAAATCTCACAATAAGATAGAAACCAAAAATGAAAATTTGCTTAATGGGTTCCAGCAAAGCTACCCCCCATCACACAATTGTTAACGAGCTCAGACTACGTCCCCGCCCGCCAACAAACTGTTGCAAATATCCAAAATAACAAAGAAGGCAGACACCAAAGTAATCTCAACACCACCAATTCAAATACAGAGCCAAAATACAAATCTCTGTACTCACAAAAAATCTCTCTCCGGCCACTTAATCAAAACCATTACAAGCTTCACCCACCGCTTGCAAAAGATGCATCTACCACCATGAGCTGCACCACGCATAAACCAACGGTCTAAAAGTGCTTGCAATACACATCGACACCCGTATAACACTTGACCTGAGCTCCTTCCTCGATCATCCCGGATCCCTCAAGCATCATCAACGTGAAGACCCCTGTCTAAACCACAATGATCTCTGTCTCGACACCCGTCTATCACTTGATCTGAGCTCCTTTCCTGATCATCTTGGATCCCTCGAGCATCATCAACATGAAGACCCCTGTCAGAAACATGATCAAAACTTCCCAAATCCAATAGTCCCTTCAACGCAGTAAACTCCGTATCACGTCAAAGTTCCCAGATTGGAACGCTCTTTTCTCTCAGAATAATCTCCTCCACCGAAGTCTCCTTTTCTCCAAAATAGTAATAGCATAATCACCACTGAATCTACCAACCTTTGTAGAAATAATTGATGCACAATTTAAAACAAGTCGCCATGCTCTGATACCAATCTGTTGTGCAAAATTGAGCATATGCGGAAGCGTAATAAGCAGGACCTAGATTTGCCAATTGAACACCAATCTAATCTGATAGCAATTATTCTATTACATCAAACAAATAGTAAATAACAATAACAGAGAAACAAAGAGACACAATATTTATACTGGTTCCACTATCCTCGAGATAGTGTACGTCCAGTCCAACAGAGAGAGATTTTATTCCACATGAGAGAACTACAAGAGATTACAAAATAAGAGTTCCAAACCTCAATCAGGCTTAACTAGAAGAGACACCATTGGGGATCACTGGCTCCAGGCCAGGATGGGTTTACACTAAAGTCTACCACTAAATATATAGCCAGTGCAAATCTATGTTAGTCATCAATTAAATTACCAACACATGGTAATAATATAATGGAGGTAAATTACCATAGCAACAAATGTGCAAACATAGGAAGTAAATCAATCAGTTTCTTTAGCATAGATGGAAGAAATTAATCCCTTCATTTATTTCTCTACCACCTCATCAAATGCAATCAATGCATTACCATTATAAAAATATTTACTTTCCATTCTTTGCAAATTTGTTCCAATCAATTTGTGATTTTGTATCACCAAATTTAACACAATCTTTGTTTCTTTAATTTCTTTTTGCCCTCATTTATGTAGGACAAAGCGGATGTCTATAGCTGAAGGACCTCGCAACTTTGCTTCAAGGAAAAAGAAGATTAAAACGTTGCTGGACTCACCAGATTGATAATCATGCTCACGAATATAATGTTTTTTCATTTCCAAATCATGCAAGTTTAGTTTTTATTCATACTCTTCTTATGGAATGAATATGAACAAGATCTTGTATTCTTACCTCAGCAAGCAATATGATTTACTGCACAGGCCTTATGTTAAGTTTCATGCTTAATTTTAACAGCCTCTCATTTCATAATTGTTTATTTGTTTACTCTTTCTTAAAAGGTTTGTTCCATAGCAACATATATTTTGCGTGAAATGGCACTTGTTTTACATGTTTCATATGGCAAAGAAACCATGATTCGGAGCTGGTATATAGTCGTCCATCTTTCTTTCTTATTGTGTATATTCAGTTGAGTTCATCAATCGTTACAGCAGATGAGAGAAAGTCTGTTAGAAGGTTAGCACCGTACATGAAAAATGGTGAAAAGATAGAATAATGATTTTGGAGAAAATTAATAATACTTACATAGTTTAAAAAAATAAAAAAAATGCTTAGTATATCAAATACTAAAATAATGAGTATACAGCTAGGTAGAATCATCGAAAAGATTCGAGTGAGCTTTTTGCTTACTGCTTATGCCTTTCTCCTAACCAGATAAGTGATAATGTTTGTTGTTAAGCTTGCTTCTGTAGAATAAGTACCCTGATTTTTTAATAATGAGATCTGAATCATAAGCATAGACTGTTTGAAATGTTATTTGAACCTATGGCCACTACGAAAGAGGAAGCCTGAAGGGGAATCGTTAATGACCAGATGTTATGGTAGTAGCTACGTGAAATGTTGTTCAAAACATTCCGACTCTATAGATAATGGATCCTATCGGTTCTAAGAGTCTCATGGATGTCTTTTCTAAGATGGAAAAGATTGAAAAAACATTGAAGCGTTTATGAATCGAGATTCTTGAACTAAGCTTGAAAAAAGAACAGAAAAGCGAGTTGTTCAATGGTGTAATAAATAGCGATTATGTTTACAAACAGTACACAAGTTTTAACTGTTTTCCCAGCATCTTTGGATAAAGATAATTCGGATTTAGGGATTGTATCAATTTGTAAAATCAAACTAAATTCGTCTTATTTTAATCCAAAACAATGGATTTGGATATATTTTTGTATTTAGTTTGTTGTTCTGCATAAATTTTACACGAAATTAAAATGGGTTATACGACGTAGAGTTCAACAATTAATTGTTTCTAAAGTATGTTGAATTCATAACAAGTTGTTTACTCAATTACTCTCAAAGTATTAGATTAAAGATGCTTCAATTTTCATGTGATTTTTATGTAAATCACTAAATTGTTATATTATTCACTTCTTCGTACAGGAGATACATCCATCTTTGTAGTAGGTTTTTGAAGGAAGTGCGTGCATAGATAAGTAGCTTAAAAAGCAGAATGTGTCTCACAGAAAGATAAATCTCATTTGTCAAAAGTTCTCAAGAGACTTCAAAAATGTCATAGTTCCCGTTCTGGTCATCTCATTCAGTTGATTACAACTTTAAACAAGCTCACTAATAAAAGGATTAAGTAGGTGTTTGAAAAAATGAAAAAACAACAACATCCATAATTTAATTAATAAATCTTATGCCTAAGGACACACATTAACATGACTCTTAATGATATGATGCAATGTGGACTTATTGATATCATAAAATCATATACATGATGATCTCATACAATTTTTTTTGTAAAAAGTAGTGCTAATTGCTAAACTTTCCTATCATCATAAGGCATGTTTTGTGGAGATGAGAAACAGAAAATTAACTGATTTAATGTTCACTTTACTTCCAACATGAATGCATGCGTGAACACCATCTTTTGACAAATTTACCCCAAACATTGTGGTTTCACGTTTGAAGGCAAGCACCATATAAGCATGAAATGGAAACATGCTAATAACAGAATTGATGCTACAAAACATATAATCCTCCAATGAAAAATAAACATAAACAACATAAAGCCGCCAAAACCAAAATCACCAATATATATATATATATATATTGCTAATGATCGATTAATTAGGAGGGAGTGGTGGAGCAGGAACAGCAACAGGCCCAGGCATAAAAGGAGGAGGGAACAAAGAAAAAGGAAAAGGAAGAGAAGAAGGAAGATTCCAAAAAGAAATAAGCCAAGGAGGCAAAGCAAAAGGAAGCACACTACCAGGGTCAGGCACAGGCACGACATTAAAAGGAAAAGGCAACGGTGGAAAAATGTTAGGAAGAGGCGGCTAATGCAACCAAGGAATTAGAAAAGGCGGTATCAACAGCCAAAACGGGAACAACTCCCACGAATCTAAACTACTAGATAACAACTTCGTGCTAGTGCCACAGTAGTCGTAGTCCCTTTTCCCTGGTTTGTAACTCAAGGCATTCATGTTTATGATGCAAAGATCGGATTTCAAAGGTTTGGTCATGATATAAGCCTTTGATGACTTTAGGTTGGTGATGTTGCATGTGGAAGATGAGCTTTTAAGTAGTGATACTTTGCATGGCAACGAGCTTTTGTGAGCTTTTCGGCATTTAAAGGCCTTGATCCCAAGAATGTCGAGCTTGTAAACGCCGTATTGGTCCATCATTTTGTTGGATGTGAGTGTTATGTAGTTGTTGGGAGATGGTAAGAGGTTCTTGCTTTGATCTTGCAATTTATTTGAACTTCCACTCCTGTCAAGATTTTTCAAGTGAAGTAGCAGTCGGAGAAGAGATTATGTGCTAAATGCTATAATGTATAAGTTTGAACTTTGAATTGTTACCTTTGAGGAAGTAGCTTCGTTTGGAGAAGGTGTTATCGCAGCTTGAATCGTAGAAGTTATGGATATGGCGTTGGAAGCAGGGGGTTCTGAATCAGATTTTAGAGGAACGTAGGTGATGAGCAGGAGTAATGTGAAGAGAAGGAAGTGTGATTTTAGACACATGGTGACTTTTAGATCTTTAAGTTTAGGGAACTGAGAGTTGTTATACTGTGAGATGTATGATTAACTTTTTTTTCTTATCATTAAAGTGCTCTTTTTTTGGTGTCATAAACTTAAGTCAAGAGCTGCTTTGAAAAATTGCATGGCATATTTTTTTTCCAGCCTAAAGTAGCAAATTTACGAGTGTTGCTGTTTTTCTCTTTGTTTCTCATTACATGCAGGGGCGGATCTACTCTTGGTCCAGCTAGGGCCAATGCCCTAGCTGGAAGAAAAAATTTCTGGCAAAATTACCCACTAACTAGATTTTTCCCTATCTGAAAACATGTAATGTGCCCTACCTGCACAACAAGAAGGCCATAGTTTAGCCAATATGAAGTTCTAATTACTTAAATTACATTGGGTTAGTATGTGTTGATATATATATATATATATATATTGGGTAACTATGTGTTGATATATATATATATATAAGGTTTTGTAGAGCTTTTGCAATGTGGGACTAAAACTGTTAAGTTTTGGGCCCTAGCTCAATGTTTGAGCTAGATCCGCCACTGATTGCACGTGTATTTTGTCATTGTCTCTAACGTCCAAATGTGCAGTTTTAAACTCATGTGAACAAGTGGATAATAGAGTTAAACTGAGTAACATATAATTGTTGTTGCTTGAAATCTATCAAAATGGGCGGTGGCTTAGTGGGTTTTGTTGGTTGTTGATGTTGTCTTGCTAAAGGTTGGAACTACAATTTGGTTAGCGTACATTATTTTTTCCTCCTCCTACCTAGAGCAACCCCTCATTCCTCAAACTTTATAAGCCGTCGCTGATCACAATAAACTATATCAATGCGAGTTAAGTCTATTTTAGGTATATGTTGCGGCTAAAAGATGCAATCTAAATTTCTTTATCCTTTTTTCGTCTAGCAATAAGTTTTATGTAACAACCCGGAAAATCAGAACCAATTTAAAATTTTATTTTGGTAATTTTAATGAATTTTGAATATTTAAAATGATTTATTTTAAATAATAACGACGATAAATTTATTTTGAATAGAATTAGAACGTATATATGTATTTGAGTCGATGTTAGAATATAATTATTTATTTTAATTATAAAAGGAATTGAAAATGGCGCGGTAGTTTGAAAATTTGATTTCAAATTTCAAATGAATGTACATGATTCAAAATAAACCGGATTTTAGCGAAATCAAAAATATTAGAATCTATTTGAAAATATCTTTCCAACGAATCTGAAAAATCCAAATTTCATAGCGGGAATAAAAAGTTATGCCCAATTGAAAATTCAGAATAGTCGTTATGGAAATATATCCCTTAAAAATGGCCATTTTTCAAACGGTCTTCAAGTTCGACGAAATTAATTTTGTTAGGACCGTATCATCAATACGAAACTAGAAATAATTTTTCGGGAATTTTTAGAGTCAGTATGTGGCCCCGGTAAATTAAAATGTGCGTTCAAATTTAATAGACATTGATTTGTATTTTAAATTTAATGGAAACTATTTGTAACAGCCGAATTAGGTTATGAAACATATCCCATTGCGTTCGGAATGAGGGTATTACGTTAGGAACGACAGTCGTTGGACCCGATTCAAAGCTCGTATGAAAAGTCAACTAGTATGGAGGAAAAAAATAATAATATTAAAATATTGTATATATGTTTAACCCCCCCCCCTTGTTTCTTTCCACGATCAAAAAACCCAGCCCCTTTTCTTTTCCAAACAGACGTCGTGCCCTAACCCACCGTCGTGCCATCGCGACCTCGCCCAGAGCCACCGCGCCTCCGGCAATCAACTCCCCTCCCACTGGCACCTTCAATCCTCTCCTCCCCCCTCTCCAACCATCGATCGAAGCCCCAATCTCCACAGAATCAGCCGCCGCCCCTGAAACCCTAGCCGACCACCCTGCCAGCCCCGCCTGGAGCTCCCACGATCGACGCAGGTCAGGCGCCCCCCCATCCGCTGCCTCCTTTCTCATCTCTCCCTCTCTCCTCATAAAAACTCCAAACCCGATAGTAACCCCCCCCTTCGCTTTGAGTTTCTTTATTTTTTTTTTATTTCTCTTTATAAAATTAGATTTTTATGGCGATCAAAATTAGATTTTTTATGGCGATTAAAATTAGATTTTTATGGCGGTAAAGATTAGATTTTCTAAGGAGAAAGATTAGATTGTTAAAAATATAAAGATAAGATGGTTAGAAATATAAAGCTTTGATCTTTAAATATACGAAGTTATGGTTTTTAAAGAAAAAAATTTGATTTTTAATGTGTCCATAGAATAAGAATGATATGATTTATATATAGGAAAGTTTAGATTTTTATATAGAAAAAGATCTGATTTTGTTTACTGAAAAGATTATATTTTTATATAATAAAGTAGCGAATTAAAAATATGATTTTCATATGTAAAGTACCGTTATAAAAATATAAATTTTATAATATAAACATCAACATAAAACTATGATTTTTATGTATGAAGTAATAGTATAAAAATGTGATTTTTAATAATCAACTGCGTGAAACAGATGGCGATGGATCAGATTGAAATCAAAACGAAATCCAAACTGTTCAGAAATAAAGAATGGAGGAGTGGAACCCAAATGTGAGAAATCCTCACTATAATTTTCTTTGTACAGTTATTTATTTTATAACTGCATGTATGAACTGCTCCCCATCGTCCACAAACCATGGACGACTTGTTTGATTATTTGGTTTGTTTGATTGTTTGGTTTGATTGATGTATTTGTTTGAATATTGGTTTGGGGTGTGAAACGAATTGATATAATTTGGTTTGTGTATGACGTGCGCCATTATTAGGCGAGGGATAAGGCTAGACCTTATCCCGTTTCTAGTATCGCGCCGTTATGCCACCAAAATTTTCTAAAATATATTAGAACAATAAAAATACCATTTTTATTAGACAAATGAACCGAATAGAATATTCATGTGTTGAATAAATATTTTATCATTAAAAATATAATTTTAACGTGTATATGAATAAAATAAATATCCATTTACAAATCGGATGATTTGTTTATGTATGCTTATTTGACTTATATGGATTGAGACGATAAATTTTACACGTCGCCCAACTGCACAAATAAAATCTGTGTTTGTGGATTGAAACCCCACACGGGTGTTGGGATGATATTTGACGTACACTAATCCCAACTGTTTAGTTGTATGTCAATCGATAGGTTGACAGACTGTTATAAGCTCTAAATATTTATATGTAATGCTTATACAGTGTAGAATGCACTTTGGATGATGGTTGATTGTTTATCATGGCTGTTGTATACATATGTTGTATGAAATCCATATAATCGCATTATATGGTAATTGACTGTGTCGTATTCCAGTTCAGAAAGAATGAATATTTTAAAATAACGAATATTTTAAAATAATATTCAGTAAAAGATCAAAATCTGATTTTGATGTCCGATTTGGGATGGACATGAAAATATTTAAATATATATAGCCGTGTTGATTAGATATGCGCCATTTTGACGCGAACGATATTTATATCGATTTTATTCATTTTTATAATGAATATCGAAAAGGAAGTGATTTCAAAATCTAATTTTTGAAAATACTATCATTTATATATCGATGATATGGAATATTCAATTTTGATTTGAAATTGTATATGAAGTTGAAATCGTTTTGAAAACGAATTTAAAACGATTTATAAAATACGTTTTAAAATGGATCGACGAAATATATATAATATATATATAAATATATATTATGGCCTGAATAAAACGCGTCACGCCGCGGCAGTTCGCAAATTTTGACCGTTGACTTCGAATTGACGTTACGGGAGATTCGACCGTTGGATTCTCTTAAAACCAGAACGTTGGGTTCGTATCGAAAAGAGCTTTCCAACGAATACAAGAGATTTGAAATCTAACAGTTGGATTTGGAATTATGTCCAAATCAAATTTGGAAAAGGTCGTTGTAAGTGCAGTTCGATGAGCATTTACGGAAATCGACTGTACGGGCCTTGATAAAATTATTAAAAATATCAATAACTTGTGTAAAATCATAATAAATGATTTGGAAAGAATTAGGATGAAAAATTCCATATTTGAAAAGATAAAAATATATTTTTATCGAAATGAACTAGTTGTGAACAAGAATTACAATCCAATATTTTTAAATAATTAAATTGGATTTTAAATGGTTTTAAAAATAACCGGAATTTCCAATATATGAATTGGAATGGATTTGAGTCAAAATTATCTTCGGAATATTTCGATATTGGATTCCGTGATTATACGGATATTGTGGAGGAATTTGGAAGATATATATATATATATATCGTTATTCCTATACGATATTTGTTGGCTTTAGAATCTGATATTGAATATAAGCCGATATATTTTATATTCAGAGCCTTGTGTTTAATATCAAATTGGATTTTGGGTTTGTCGTGAGTGGTATCTTTAAAAATGTTGTTCTTAAACCCAATGGAATTAAGAAAATTAGAAACTAACTGGAGATTAGCTAAGTTGAATGGTTTCCTGAGTATTGATCTGATGTTGGTTTCGGCCTTCGGGTTTAATACTTAGGGAATTGTTCTCTTACTAATTTACAGTTAGAGACGGATGGAATGGTGTCTTCAGTAACACTGTTCTTAAACTCCATGTGAAAAGAATAAATCTTTTAATTAAGATTATTAGTGTTTCCAGTTAATTAACATTTAATTGGAATAAAAATGTGAATTGGGTTTATCGTGAGCTGTGTTTTTAACGACATTCGTTCTTTAACCCGATTTGCAGTGAAATGGGATTTGGAATTCATAAATCTTTTTATTAAGATTTAACAGGAATTTTCCAAAGTAAAGTTTTCCAATTTAATATACTAAATTGGAATTGAATGGAATTCGATTGGATAATAATCGAAGTGAAATTCTATGGAGGAAGACTATTAATACATATGGAATTTAAAAGGCTTTGCCGTTACTCCATTTATATTGTTAGTCGGATACGGAGATTGATATCGATTATATATTGATTTGTTTTTCCGTAAAGATTCCATAATTAATGAAATGTGATTTGGGTTTATCGTGAACTGTGTTTTAAATGACATTAGTTCTTTGACCCAGTTAAAGGCAGGATTACATGTCTAACATTGTATTTCGAACTGTATGGTTGATCTCTGCTAAATATATATCTGTTTGGTGGCGGAGAATTTATTCTCTTGCTTTACACCCTTCTCTACGACGTACGAGCTTAGAGGTTGTATATCGGCAGAAATCAATAGTATGGTGTAGATTGTCGATGCGACATGTTAGTGTTTCCAAAGTTAAATAATCATTAATATTGATTTTTGCGAAGATTAAAACTGAGTGGAGTTTTAATGAATCTTATATTAGATTGAAATGTGAATTGATAATTTAAATTATCAAAATTGGGAAACGATCGAGAATGGAGTATCATCAGTTTGGCTCCTAGCGATAGTTAATTCTTTAATTAGATTTGAACGGGAAATGGTAATTAAATTTACCGATAACACCGTGGTGTTAGATACGGGGTATGACCAATTTTGCTCCATGGGATGAATAGGTTGGGATTGGGAAATTAAACAAATGATTACTTCGGTAAGGTGCGTTAATCCCGACAAGTTTGGAAAACCTTAATATGGTTTGAATGATATCCAAAGGAAGATTAAAGAATAAATTTTAAAGAATTTATATCTGGTAAAATTAATGCTAACATATCCTTAAGGATGTGAATATTTCAATAAAAGAATATTCTGAATTGGAATGAGGCGTATGTTGTGTTTTTATAGCACTTGTTTATTATATCACGAGTTATTCGAAAAGGTCGGGTTTATACCCATTCTGAATAACTGATTCGACGATAAGTCGACGATGAAGATGGTGGTTAAAGACCGGAGGTTTTCACATCGTTTGGATGATTACTGATGTGGATTGTACACCCAAGATGAGGTAATAAGTGGTGATCGTCCAGACGTACTTGGAGATTGACCGGATATGCGAGGACCTCTCTCCTGTATTGGACATACGGGCGAGGAACAAGGTGCCTCCGGTTTCGTTCAGACCCAGAAAGAACTTGTAAATGGATGTGTGTCTGACATTGGATTTTATTCTGTGTTGACTGATTTTTATTAAATATATATCTGTTTGGCGGTGGAGAATTTATTCTCTTGCTTAATGCCCTTCTCTCAGACGTACGAGCTCAGAGGTTATATACCGATAGATATCAGTCGCATGACATGAATTGCCTGTGTGGCATGCTGAGATGCAAATGATCAAGGCTTCTGTTGAAAGGCAGAGTCTTGTGGTTGATGATCAAAGCACAGCTTTAATATAGCTCCACCTTGTGTATAGCGTTAATTCGCGAGCCTCACACCTCGATATGAGTTAAAAACGGGATAAGGGACCCAAGGAGGACATGACGTTTCTTTCTAGTTGTGAGTGGTGTCAGCATTTTACTAGCCCTGACATCGTTGTTATTTTCCCTATGTGATTGTTGGATTGCGAGGCGCCTCGGATATATCGGCTACTGCGGGAGCCGATGGATTTAGGTCCTATAGGACCGGGAAACGTGTGTTCAGGAATTGCCAATCCTCAAACGTAAGGGAGGACCGGCCTTGGAGGATCCAAGGGTCTACTGCGGGAGATCTTGAGGCATTTGCCAGAGTGTCTTGAAGCCAGCGAGGAGTACATCCCTTGCCTCGACCCATGAAGGAAATCCAATTTCCAATACGTGACATTTCAGTTTTGATTGTAGAGCCTAGTATTGGCGACATGATAGATAGTACCCATGCCGTCTATGATTGATACATTTATATTTGAAGTTGTTTTCATACACTTTACACTGTAATAGTATCAAAATGATTTGTTTTAAGCGTACCAAGCATGTTTGGCTATTGTAAGGTAAAACTCTATCCTTCGGCTTGTGTTGCATTGTGTGATGGGACCTGAGCCTTATAATAGCTCCATTTTTTCAAAAAGCATTGCGCTGTTTGTTATATGCATTGGTATTCTTGGGAGGAAACCCGTTCCATGTTATACGGTGTAGTCCCTTGATTTACTTTATTTTTAAAAGTAAAGTTTTAAATAACTGTTTTAGTTCTCACACCAGTTACATGACTGACCTGGAGTTTATTGTTTTAACCTAAACTCTGGGTGCCCCTATTTTCCACATGGGCAGCTAGTAGCTTTGGTTTAGCAGATTTATATTCACAGGATCCTAGTTTACAGCTGGAATGATATTCAGAAAGCTCTGTATCCGTGTATCTCTTTCAGTTGTGTTTTTGTGTTATTTTCTGCTGCATTGTAAATTTCTAAATCTCTGATATTTATCAAATGTATATTATTTATTCATACTCTGTATATTCTTGTATCTGTTGTAAATTGTTGTAATAAGCAACGAAATGTTCTTCTGTTTGAGTTCTGATTTGTCGTGTTCTCAATTCAATCCGGGTTTCCTTAAGTTCGGGTCGTGTCAGTTTGGTATCAGAGCTTTGGTTTACAGAGCTTGAGAACAAGGCATATTAGAACCAAACAAAAGGATTCGTCAGAGATTGGATTAGTAATATCCAGTGAGAATGACTCGTTAGAGATAGGATCAGTAGTATCCTAGAACGAGTGTGAAGAGTGTTATTTTTGAAATAAAAATGAAAACAAATTTTGTTTTGAAAATTTAAACCATTTTATACGTATTTGATTATTTATTATGAATTGATTTGGACAATCCAATATATAAAGATTTTGCATATACGCCTTAAAAATGTATATTCGAAGTTTTAACATACTGGATAGATATAGAATCACGCTCTAGTCGCCCGGACATGATTCTGGTGATGCCCGGGCATCGTCAGTATTTATGTTCGAGTTTCAAAGGTGGGATTTCTATATATTTTCAATTGACTGGTATGAGAATCAAAACTAGATAGGATTTACTGTTTGTGAATTGGCATCAAAAACATGATTTTTGTATATATATATATATCTGAAGTTAAGAATTTGAAACGATAATCAACTAATTGATTGTTGATTGTGTTGTTTGATTATTGTTTTGGTTAATTAAAATTTTGAACCATTTAGCCAAATTGTATCAAATTTTGAATTGAATTGAAAATTGTTTGAGATTGCATGCATATACATGTACATACATTGAACAGGTCATAGCAAGGAGGCTAGAGAAGAGGAATAAAATTGTATGCCCGACAAATAGGTACATGTTTACTAATTTCCACTACAACAAAATGACCCTATTACAACGGTGGAACACCGTTGTAATAGGGTTTTTACAACGGTGGGCAAACCGTCGTGTCTTAAGAAGTTGTAATAGCCTAATATCTTTTACAACTTTTCTGCACTGTTGCAAGACCGTTGTAATATGTATATTTTACAACTTTTTTCCACCGTTGTAATAAGTTTATTACAACAGTTATGCACCGTTGTTGTTTTAATTTTTACATTTTATTACAATTTTTATATTTTACAATTGTAATATATCCACAAATTATATACATATTACTAATAAAAGAACTCATTGCAGAACATATTATCTACAAAACTGAAAATATCAAACAAACTTAAACCATGAACCAAAACAATATATTATTAATTTCAAACTCATCATTTTTTTTACATAATACATTGACAAAACTGAAGATACAAAGACTTTATAACAGTTCTAACTTTCTTCTGCTCCTGTTAATCTCCTTGTGCTCCTTTTTCTCCTTAATATCCATTCCTAAGAAAGAAATTATCAAACTGTTAGTGCTGCAGTATAGATTTATGCATGTAACAAAAATTGGAAAAATGTGAGTGCACAAAATAAACAGCTAATACAATGCATTCAAACCATTATATACGTAAATAACCTGACCATTATATACAATGCATGTAAAGTTGGATGATTCATTTTGTTATATACAATGCACTGAAAAGCTTTGCCGTGGCAAAGCCATGCAGTGCAATCACTTTGCCGCGGCAAAGCTTTGCAGTGCAAAGCTTGCTGCGGCAAAGCTTTGCACTGCTACTTGCAGTGCAAAGATTTGCTGCAGCAAAGCTTTGCACAGCAAAGCTTTGCATAGCAAAGCTTTGGCAAAGCTTTGCACAGTGTGCAAAGCTTTGCCGCAGCAAAGCTTTGCACTGTAAATAGCAGTGCAAAGCTTTGCCGCGGCAAGCTTTGCCGCAACAAAGCTTTGGCAAAGCTTTTACATAGCAAAGCTTTGGCAAAGCTTTTGCACAGCAAAGCTTTGCCGCAGCAAAGCTTTGGCAAAGCTTTTGCACAGCAAAGCTTTGCACTGCAAATAGCAGTGCAAAGCTTTGCAATGCAAAGCTTAGGCAAAGCTTTGCAAGCTTAGGCAAAGCTTTGCAGTGCAATCACTGCATAGCTATGCCGCAGCAAAGCTTTTTTGCATATTCATCAAGTTTATAAGCAAAATAGCCTCCTGTGCCTTGAATTAGAACACAAAATGCACAGACAAACCAAAATAAAACTTGCAAGAACAGATCACAATAATCCCAAGCAGCAAAACCATAGAACCACAAGGCTGCAAAACCATAGAACCACAACAAACCCTTCGAAACTTCCTCAAAACCAACAACCAACTAACAGTTCCTCAAATTCCTCGATAACTCAATAAACCAATTCCAAAATCCACTCAACAAGCAAAGAACCCATCGAAAAAAGCAAAATAGACATACTGTAGCAGTGCAAAGCTTAATTCGTATCACACCCAATACGAAATCATATCTGAAATCAGACAATCTGATGGTCGAACTATAGATCTAACCCAATACGAGCCCCATGGTTCTGAAATCACATGAATCGAAATATAGATCTAACCCAAATCAAACAAACAAAATATTACAGCTAATTTAAAACGAGTAAAAAGGAGAAACTTAGCTTAATTCGAGATCGCTCGTCGTGAAGGCTCGGGGGTTGGCTGGCGATGGCCGAACTGGTGGTCTGTGGGGGTTTAGGGTTGATGGCGAATCATTGAGGAGGTCGAAGGGGTAGTTGCGATGTCGGTTATCTCGTGTTACGAAGGAAGAAAAGGGGATCTAGGGTTTTTCATCAATTCGGTTTTGAGAAATTTGTGAGGCGGCTTGAGTGAATGAAGGGGGTTACGATGGAATTAGGGTTATAAGGGATGGCGGGTCGGGTACGTTTGGTTGGGCCGACGGATCATAAGGGTAAATATACTTATTAATAGTATTAGATATTACTTTTTGTTATTAGTTATTACCTATTAATGTTACATATTAAATATTACTTATAAATGAAATATTAAATGTTAAATATTGATCATCAAACATTTGATGTTAAATATTAAATTATAAATAATGACGTGTATAAGTTATTATCAAGAAAAACCAATTATAAAAACCCTTTATTACAAATGTCGAGAAAAATCAATTTTTATAAATTTGTTATTGCAATTGTCGTCTATCGAACGTTGCAAATATTTAGTTAATTGTAATATGGTGATTAATTTTGAATTATTAAATATTTTGTTACTTATTGATTATTTATTAAATTTATTTTTTATAGTTATTATTAGTTAATATTATTAAATTAAAAAATTACGTTCATCATACATTATAAACTAATTGGTACATCTTAAAAAAAACATACTTGAACCTCACACGCAAATACATGTGAACTCCAGACAGATGAATTATTTGTAAATTATTAATTAATTAAGTAATATTTATTTGTTTACTTATTATTGATTATTAATTATTATTTACTAATTAGTTATTAATTAAATGTTAATTATTAATTAGGATTATTTCATATTAACAATAGTTATTATTTAACTTTTACTTATTTCTACTTAGTTATAATCGAGTAATAACTATTAAAAGCTTATAATGTATATGTCACCTAAATATTAATTAATAAGCAGTTAACATTAACTATTAAACATTAGTTACCACTTATTAACTATTAATTATTTAATAAATATTATTGATTCCTAAGTTTATTATTAATTATTAATTATTATTAAATATTAATATAATTAGTTATTAAATATAGATATTATAAACATGAAATTTGTAATGGGCATCTATTACAACTAACAAAACAAAAAGTTGTTAAAAATATGTTTATTACAACTTTAGGGAATACCACCGTTGTAAAAAACCATTTATTACAACGGTGCTTTTACCACCGTTGTAAAAAACCATTTATTACAACGGTGTCTTTACCACCATTGTAAAAAACCATTTATTACAACGGTGCGTTTACCACCGTTGTAAAATTAAAGTTGTAATATGGTGTTTTTGTTGTAGTGTTCTTGGGTGATGATGTGTTTATGAGCTGATTGGCTAGCCCCTTGGCTTTTTCTTTTTCTTTTTGAGATGAGAGGGCATGTGCGGAGGTTTGGGGATTTTCCTGGTGCTCCCCGTACAAAGGAGGTTATGGCTAAATTTTTCGAAAATTTAGGGTGTTAGCCAAGTTTTTGAAGAATTGGAAAATTCTTAGAAACTGAAAAGTAGAAGAATGGAAGCCAAACTAAAAGTTGAGTTGATTAGTGAAACTACTTTCAGCTCCGTTCCTTTTCGAGGACGAAAAGATTTTAAGTGGGGGAGATTGTAACAATCCGGAAAATCAGAACCAATTTAAAATTTTATTTTGGCAATTTTAATGAATTTTGAATATTTAAAATGATTTATTTTAAATAATAATGACGAGAAATTTATTTTGAATAGAATTAGAACGTATATATTTATTTGAATCGATGTTAGAATATAAATATTTATTTTAATTATAAAAGGAATTGAAAATGGCGCAGTAGTTTGAAAATTCGATTTCAAATTTCAAATGAATGTACAGGATTCAATATAAACCGGATTATAGCGAAACCAAAAATATTAGAATCTATTTGAAAATATCTTTCCAATGAATCCGAAAAATCCAAATTTCGTAACAGGAATAAAAAGTTTTGCCAAATTGAAAATTCAGAATAGTCGTTATGGAAATATAGCCCTTAAAAATTGCCATTTTTCAAACGGTCTTCAAATTCGACGAAATTTGTTTTGTTAGGACCGCATCATCAATACGAAGCTGGAAATAATTTTTCGGAAATTTTTAGAGTCAGTATGTGGCCCCAGTAAATTAAAATGTGCGTTCAAATTTAATATACATTGATTTATATTTTAAATTTAATGGAAACTATTCGTAATAGCCGAATTGGGTTACGAAACATATCCCATTGTGTTCGGAATGGGGGTATTACATTAGGGATGACTGTCGTTGGACCCGGTTCAAAGCTCGTATGAAAAGTCAACTAGTATGGAGGAAAAAAATAAAAAAATAAAAATATTATATATATATATATGTTTAAAGCCCCACCTTTATTTCTTTTCACAATCAGAAAAACCCAGCCCCGTTTTTTTTTTCCAAACCGACGCCGTGCCCTAACCCACCGCCGTGCCATCGCGACCTCGCCCCAGAGCCACCGCGCCTCCGGCAATCACCTCCCCTCACCCTGGCGCCTCCAATCCTGTCCTCCTACCTCTCCAACCGTCGATCGAAGCCCCAATCTCCACAGAATCTGCCGCCGCCACTGAAACCCTAGCCGACCACCTTGCCAGCGCCCCCTGGAGCTCCCATGACCGCCGTAGGTCAGGCGCCCCCCCATCCACTGCCTCCTTTCTCATCTCCCCCTCTCTCCTCATAAAAACTCCAAACCCAACAGTAACCCCCCCCCCTTCGCTGTGAGTTTCTTTATTTTATTTATTTATTTCTCTTTTAAAAATTAGATTTGTATGGCGATCAAAATTAGATTTTTATGGCGATTAAAATTAGATTTTTATGGTGATAAAGATTAGATTTTTCTAAGGAGAAAGATTAGATTGTTTAAAATATAAAGATAAGATGGTTAGAAATATAAAGCTTTGATCTTTAAACATATGAAGTTATGATTTTTTATGAAAAAAATTTGATTTTTAATGTGTCCATAGAATAAGAATGATATGATTTATATATAGGAAAGTTTAGATTTTTATATAGAAAAAGATCTGATTTTGTTTACTGAAAAAAATATATTTTTATATAATAAATTAGCAAATTAAAAATATGATTTTCATATGTATAGTACCGTTATAAAAATATAAATTTTATAATATAAACATCAACATAAAACTATAATTTTTATGTATGAAGTAACGGTATAAAAATATGATTTTTAATAATCAACTGCGTGAAACAGATGGCGATGGATCAGACTGAAATCAAAACGAAATCCGAACCGTTCAGAAATAAAGAACGGGGGAGTGGAACCCAAAGGTGAGAACTCCTCACTATAATTTTCTTTGTACAGTTATTTATTTTATAACTGCATATATGAACTGCTCCCTGTCGTCCACAAACCATGGACGACTTGTTTGATTATTTGGTTTGTTTGGTTTAATTGATGTATTTGTTTGAATACTGGTTTGGGGTGTGAAATGAATTGATATAATTTGGTTTGTGTATGACGTGCGCCATTATTAGGCGAGGGATAAGGCTAGACCTTATCCCGTTTCCAGTATCGCGCCGTTATGCCGCCAAAATTTTCTAAAATATATTAGAACAATAAAAATACCATTTTTATTAGACAAATGAACCGAATAGAATATTCATGTTTTGAATAAATATTTTATCGTTAAAAATATAATTTTTAACATGTATATGAATAAAATAAATATTCATTTACAAATCGGACGATTTGTTTATGTATACTTATTTGACTGATATGGATTGAGACGATAAATTTTACACGTCGCCCAACTGCACAAATAAATTCTGTGTTTGTGGATTGAAACCCCACACGGGTGTTGGGATGATATTTGACGTACACTAATCCCAACTGTTTAGTTGTATGTCAATCGATAGGTTGACAGACTGTTGTAAGCGTTAAATATTTATATGTAATTCTTATACAGTTTAGAATGCACTTTGGATGATAGTTGATTGTTTATTATGGCTGTTGTATACATGTGTTGTATGAAATCCATATAATCACATTATATGGTAATTGACTGTGTCTAATTCTAGTTCAGAAAGAATGAATATTTTAAAATAACGAATATTTTAAAGTAATGAATATTTTAAAATAATATTCAGTAAAAGATCAAAATCTAATTTTGATGTCCGATTTGGAATGGGCACGAAAATATTTAAACATATGTAGCTATGTTGATTAGATATGCGCCATTTTGACGCGAACGATATTTATATCGATTTTATTCATTTTTATAATGAATATTGAAAAAGAAGTGATTTCAAAATCTAATGTTTGAAAATACTATCATTTATATATCGATGATATGGAATATTCAATTTTGATTTGAAATTGAATATGAAGTTGAAATCGTTTTGAAAACGAATTTAAAAGGATTTATAAAATACGTTTTAAAATGGAAATCGAAGAAATATAATATATATATTATGGTCTGAATAGAACGCGCCGCGCCGCGTCGAGCCGCGGTAGTTCGCGAATTTCGACCATTGACTTCGAATTGACGTTACGGGAGATCCGACCGTCGGATTCTCCTAAAACCGGAACCGTTGGGTTCGTATCGAAAAGAGCTTTCCAAAGAATACAAGAGATATGAAATCTAACGGTTGCATTTGGAATTATGTCCAAATCAAATTTGGAAAAGGTCGTTGTAAGTGCAGTTCAATGGCCGTTTATGAAAATCGACTGTATGGGCCTTGATAAAATTATTAAAAATATCAATAACTTGTGTAAAATCATAAAAAATGATTTGGAAAGAATTGGGATGAAAATTTTCATATTTTAAAAGATAAATATAAATTTTTATCGAAATGAACTAGTTGTGAACTAGAATTATAATCCAATATTTTAAAATAATTAAATTGGATTTGAAATGGTTTTAAAAATAACTGGAATTTCCAATATATGAATTGGAATGGATTTGAGTTGAGAATATCTTCGGAATATTTCGATATTGGATTCCGTGATTATACAGATATTGTGGAGTAATTTGGAAGATATATATATATATATATCGTTTTTCCTATACGAAATTTGTTGGCTTCAGAATTTGATATTGAATATAAGCCGATATATTTTCTATTCAGAGCCATATATTTAATATCAAATTGGATTTTGGGTTTGTCGTGAGTGGTATCTTTAAAAACGTTGTTCTTAAACCCAATGGAGTTAAGAAAATTAGAAACTAACTGGAGATTAGCTAAGTTGAATGGTTTCCTGGGTATTGATCTGATGTTGGTTTCGGCCTTCGGGATTAATACTTAGGGAATTGTTCTCTTACTAATTTACGGTTAGAGACAGATGGAATGGTGTCTTCAGTAACACTGTTCTTAAACACCGTGTGAAAAGAATAAATCTTTTAATTAAGATCATTAGTGTTTCCAGTTAATTAACATTTAATTGGAATAAAATGGAATTTGAATTGGGTTTATCGTGAGCTGTGTTTTTAACGACATTCGTTCTATAACCCAATTTACAGTGAAATGAGATTTGGAATTTATAAATCTTTTTATTAAGATTCAACGGGAATTTTCCAAAGTAAAGTTTTCCTATTTAATATATTAAATTGAAATTGAATGGAATTCGATTGGATAATAATCGAATTGAACTTCTATGGAGGAAGACTATTGATACATATGGAATTTAAAAGGCTTTGCCGTTACTCCATTTATATTGTTAGTCGGATACGGAGATTGATATCGATTATATATTGATTTGTTTTTCCGTGAAGATTCCATAATTAATGGAATGTGATTTGGTTTTATCGTGAACTGTGTTTTAAATGACATTAGTTCTTTAACCCAGTTAAAGACAGGATTACATGTCTAACATTGTATTTCGAACTGTATGGTTGATCTCTGCTAAATATATATCTGTTTGGTAGCGGAGAATTTATTCTCTTGCTTAACACCCTTCTCTAAGACGTACGAGCTTAGAGGTTATATATCGGCAGAAATCAATAGTGCGGTGTAGATTGTCGATGCGACATGTTAGTGTTTCCAAAGTTAAATAATCATTAATATTGATTTTTGGGAAGATTAAAACTAAGTGGAGTTTTAATGAATCTTTAATTAGATTGAAATGTGAATTGATAATTTAAATTATCAAAATTGGGAAACGATCGAGAATGGAGTATCATCAGTTTGGCTCCTAGCGATAGTTAAATGTTTAATTAGATTTGAACGGGAAATGGTAATTAAATTTATCGATAACACCGTGGTGTTAGATACGTGGTATGACCAGTTTTTCTCCATGGGATGAATAGATTGGGATTGGGAAATTAAACAAATGATTACTTCGGTAAGGTGCGTTAATCCCGAAAAGTTTGGAAAACCTTAATATGGTTTGAATGATATCCAAAGGAAGATTAAAGAATAAATTTTAAAGAATTTATCTTTGATAAAATTAATGGGAACATATCCCTAAGGATGTGAATATTTCAATAAAAGAATATTCTAAATTGGAATGAGGCGTATGTTGTGTTTTTATAGCACTTGTTTATTATATCATGAGTTATTTGGAAAGGCTGGGTTTACACCCATTCTGAATAACTGATTCGACGATAAGTCGACGATGAAGATGGTGGTTGAAGACCAGAGGTCTTCACATCGTTTGGATGATTACTAATGTCTTGATTGGGCTGTACACCCAAGACGAGGTAATAAGTGGTGATCGTCCAGACGTACTTGGAGATCGATCGGATATGCGAGGACCTCTCTCCTGTATTGGACATACGAGACGAGGAATAAGGTGCATCCGGTTTCATTCAGACCTAGAACGAACTTGTAAATTGATGTGTGTCTGGCATTGGATTTTATTCTGTGTTGATTGATTTCTATTAAATATATATCTGTTTGGCGGCGGAGAATTTATTCTCTTGCTTAACGCCCTTCTCCGAGACGTACGAGCTCAGAGGTTATATATCGATAGATCTCAGTCGCATGGCATGAATTTCCTGTGTGGCATGCTGAGGTGCAAATAATCATGGCTTCTGCTGAAAAGCAGAGTCTTGTGGTTGATGATCAAAGCACAACTTTAATATAGCGTCGCTTTGTGTATAGCGTTAATTCGCGAGCCTCACACCTCGATATAAGTTAAAAACGGGATAAGGGACCCAAGAAGAACGTGACGTTTTTTTCTAACTATGGGTGGTGTCAGCGTTTTACTAGCCCTGACATCGTTGTTATTTTCCCTATGCCATTGTTGGATTGTGAGGCACCTCGGATATATCGGCTACTGCGGGAGCCGATCGATATAGGTCCTATAGGACAGGGAAATGTTTGTTCAGGAATTGCCAATCCTCAAACGTAAGAGAGGGACGGCCTTGGAGGATCCAAGGGTCTATTGCAAGAGATCCTGAGGCATTTGCTAGAGTGTCTCGAAGCCAGCGAGGAGTACATCCCTTGCCTCGACTCATAACGGAAATCCAATTACCAATACCTGACATTTCGGTTTTGATTGTAGAGCCTAGTATTGGCGACGTGATAGATGGTACCTATGCCGCCTATGATTGATACATTTATATTTAAAGTTGTTTTTATACACTTTACACTATAATAGTATCAAAATGATTTGTTTTAAGTGTACCAAGCATGTTTGGTTATTATAAGGTAAAATTCTATCCTCCGGCTTGAGTTGCATTATGTGATGGGACCTGAGTCTTATAATAGCTCCATTTTCTCAAAAAGCATTGCGCTGTTTGTTATATGCAATGGTATTCTTAGGAGGAAACCCGTTCCGTGTTATACGGCGTGGTCCCTTGATTTACTTTATTTTTATAAGTAAAGTTTTAAATAACTGTTTTAGTTCTCACACTAGTCACATGACTGACCTGGAGTTTATTGTTTTAACGTAAACTCTGGGTGCCCCTATTTTCCACATGCGTAGCTAGTAGTTTTGGTTTTGCAGATTTATATACACAGGATCCTGGTTTACAGCTGGAATGATATTCGGAAAGCTCTGTATCCGTGTATCTCTTTCAGTTGTGTTTTTGTGCTATTTTCCGCTGCATTGTAAATTTGTAAATCTCTGATATTTATCAAATTTATATTATTTGTTCATACTCTATATATTCTTGTATCTGTTGTAAATTATTGTAATAAGCAACGAAATGTTCTTCTGTTTGTGTTCTGATTCATCGTGTTCTCAACTCAATCCGGGCTTTACTTTACGGGGAAGTTCGGGTCGTGTCAGTTTGATATCAGAGCTTTGGTTTACAGAGCTTGAGAACAAGGCATATTAGAACCAAACAAAAGGATTCATCAGAGGATTAGTAATATCCAATGAGAATGACTCATTAGAGATATGATCAGTAGTATCCTAGAACGAGTGTAAAGAGTGTTATTTTTTAAATAAAAATGAAAACAAATTTTGTTTTGAAAATCTAAACCATCTGATACATATTTGATTATTTATTTTGAATTGATTTGGACAATCCAATATATAAAGATTTTGCATATACGCCTTGCAAATGTATATTCGAAGTATTAATATACTGGATAGATATAGAATCATGTTCTAGTCGCCCGGACATGATTCTGGTGATGCCCGGGCATCATCAGTATTTATATTCGAGTTTCAAAGGTGGGATTTCTATATATTTCCAATTGACTGGTGTGAGAACCAAAACTAGATAGGATTTGCTGTTTGTGAATTGGCATCAAAAACATGATTTTTGTATATGTATCTAAAGTTAAGAATTTGAAACGGTAATCAACTAATTGATTGCTGATTGTGTTGTTTGATTATTGGTTTGATTAATTATTATTTTTAACCATTTAGCCAAATTGTATCAAATTTTGAACTAAATTGAAAATTGTTTGAGATTGCATGCATATGCATGTACATACATTGAACAGGTCATAGAAAGGAGGCTAGAGAAGAGGAATAAAATTGTATGCCCGACAAACAGGTACATGTTTACTAATTTCTTGGGTGATGATGATTTTATGAGCCTATTGGCTAGTCGCTTGGCTTTTTCTCTCCTTTTTGAGATGAGAGGGCCTGTGTGGCGGTTTGAGGATTTTCCCGGTGCTCCTCGTACAAAGGAGGTTATGGCGAAATTTTTGGAAAATTTAGGGTGTTAGCCAAATTTTCGAAGAATTGGAAAATTTTTAGAAACTGAAAAGTTGAAGAATGGAAGCCAAACTGAAAGTTGAGTTTATTAGTAAAACAACTTTCAGCTCCGTTCCTTTTCGCGGACAAAAAGATTTTTAGTGGGGGAGATTGTAACAACCCGGAAAATCAGAACCAATTTAAAATTTTATTTTGGCAATTCTAATGAATTTTGAATATTTAAAATGATTTTTTTAAATAATAACGACGAGAAATTTAT
The DNA here is from genome assembly GCA_030737875.1 of Allium sativum. Classification (NCBI taxonomy): domain Eukaryota; kingdom Viridiplantae; phylum Streptophyta; class Magnoliopsida; order Asparagales; family Amaryllidaceae; genus Allium; species Allium sativum. Next base: position 587,983,478 of record CM060918.1, on the reverse strand, counting down.
TTTGAATAGAATTAGAACGTATATATTTATTTGAATCGACGTTAGAAAATAAGTATTTATTTTAATTATGATAGGAATTGAAAATGGTGCGGTAGTTTGAAAATTCGATTTCAAATTCCCAAATGAATGTACAGGATTCAAAATAAACCGGATTTTAGCGAAACCAAAAATATTAGAATCTATTTGAAAATATATTTCCAATGAATCCGAAAAATCCAAATTTCATAACGGGAATAAAAAGTTTTGCCCAATTGAAAATTCCGAATAGTCGCTATGGAAATATAGCTCTTAAAAAATGGCCATTTTTCAAACGGTCTTCAAATTCGACGAAATTAGTTTTGTAAGGACCTTATCATCAATACAAAGCTAGAAATAATTTTTCGAGAATTTTTAGAGTCGGTATGTGGCCCCCGTAAATTAAAATGTGATCGTTCAAATTTAATATACATTGATTTATATTTTAAATTTAATGGAAACTGTTCGTAACAGCTGAATTGGGTTACGAAACATATCCCGTTGCATTCGGAATGGAGGTATTACGTTAGGGAAGATAGTCGTTGGACCCGATTCAGAGCTCGTATGAAAAGTCAACTAGTATGGAGGAAATAATAATAATGAAATATTGTATATATGTTTAAAGCCCCCCCCTCCCCCTCCTCTTTATTTCTTTCCACGATCAGAAAAATCCATCCCCTTTTTTTCAAATCGACGTCGTGCCCTAATCCACCGCCGTGCCATCGCGACCTCGCCCCAAAGCCACTGCGCCTCCGGCAATCACCTCCCCTCCCCCGGTGTAACAACCCGTATTTTTGAATAACATGTTATAATGTAGATCAAGGCAGAATTAAATTGTAAAATCTGAATCAAGGGAAACGGGCTATGCCATTACGTTCGTCTCGGAAAAATACGCGAAATAGAGTCCGAGTTTTCGAAAAACGGAGTTCGTATGACCAAGTTATGGCCCAATGAAGTTTTCAGAAAATTCCAAGCCCGAAAACAGTTCAAATTCGAATTCAGATTCGAATTATAACCAAGGCAGAATGGGCGGGAATTTTCCCGCCCCAGGCAGGGTCCCCAATGGGTCGACACCCATGTCGACCCAGGGGTCGACCCCCTGTCGGACCAATTTTTCTGGTGCACCATTTTGACAGGTTGGGTCTTGTTCTGGAAGTTTCTGACGGGAGTTGATGGCTCAGATTCGATTTAGGGTTAATCCTATGGTCTAAACTACCCCTAATCTCTATAAAAAGACCCGTAGACCTAGCCTAAACCCTCATTAATCATTCCTACAACTAAATGTTGCCCAAATGTTCACTAATCATGGCCTCCACCTTCTTCATGAGAGCATGAGTGTCTCAAATCAATCTATGTCATAAAGGAGCCATCTTTCTTAAGTAAAAGAGCCATCTTTCTTTGTCTTTGGGGTTATTCCTTCTTGTTCTCAAGTCTTGAAGTGGAGTTTATCGTCTTTGGTTGCGGATTTGCTAGTGTGGCTTCGTCTCAATCTTATTTTATATTAATTCTAGTCTTCATAGCATTGTAAGCCCTATACTACTCTTAGATTCTAACTATGAAGTAAAATATGACATGTTGCAAGTTGAGTTTGGGCCTAAGTATGATTTGTGCTTTGATCCTATCATGTTATGCATAGATTTACCCTATGCAAGTTTATAAAGCTATCACCTTGACTATTGTGCATAGAAAGCTATGACCTTTGATTTGGAATGTTGCATTATGCAACATGAGAACTCTCATAACCTTTATGATAACTTGCATATAATGTTATATGCGAACTTCTAGTCATCATCCTATGTCATCTAGGACCATGTATCACCTATTCGCTAAGTTTGAATGTTATGCATGTAACATGCAAGTTTAAATGAACATATTTATGCTTCATATGCCACCATGTTTAACTTGTGGCCAACCTTATTACCTTATGCCCTTTTTGTCATGTTTTTGCCAAGTTCCCTCTTTTGATCTATGTTATGTTATGCGAAACGTACATGCAATGGGAATGCGTTGGGTTTGGGTAATATTAATGACATGAAAACATGGTTTTAAAATATGACATGAACATTGACTTGTGATTATGTTTGTAAACATAATGATGGACATGACACTTAGAAAATATGAGTGTGGCCAACTCAAGGTTGGGTTGAGTTTGTAGCATAAATCTACCCGGAACCGACCGGCTTAACTAGTGGCTACAAACAATAGGACCCAATGTGAGTAGTTGGTCATGTTGTGCTTAAACCCGAGGTTTGACTAGGTTGTGGTGTAAAGCTACCCGGACCCGCCCGGCTTAACTAGTAACCACAACGAGGTCTAATGTGAGAGGTTGGGTGCATTAAATTAATTAATTCCACATGATAGGGTTAAGTCATGGACTACTTGAATATACTTAACCAATTAAACACGATGGATTGGTAGGGTTAAGTCATGGACTACTTGAATATACTTAACCAATTAAACCCGATGTATTGATAGGGTTAAGTCATGAACTGCTTGAATACACTTAACTAACTCAATACATGGTTAGGATAGGGTTAACCACACTTAACCCACTTGAAATCCTAGTTACGTGGTCCTTTTCAGCAGTAACCAACTTGGAAGTATCATGGGTACCCTGGACTAGGCTAGGGTGGGGCACGATTACTGAACTGATTGTAAGAGGCCAAAAGAGACGGCTGAAGGGTGCACCGGTTGTTCAGGCGGACCATGGTCGTGCACATTAAGTCCGAAGTTGAACATGGGCACCAGTAGGTTTAGACTGTACGTGCTTGAATTGTGTCTGTGGTTTACACCTTAGGGCTGGATACACCCTGGGGTGGACCTAGCACAGTTAACTACATTCCACGATTAAGCCGTATGACACCGATACACGACGAGTTAGGCTTATAGGGAGTCGATCGACTAGACCGAGTAGTTGGACCTCGATTTAGGTCATCTCATGATATGGGTCAGCTTTGGGCCAAGGGATCATTTCTTGTTTATACATGACATGGATTGGAATACTAGTACACACCTGGTGCAACTTAACCTTGTATATGCGATACCACACTTTATCTATCTTGTTAACTTTTCACCATGTCAGTTATCACCCTACATCTCATCTCTGTTTTACATGTTCAGTTAACTTTATTAGTTTTTATACTAATAGTAGATAGGACTTACCAGTCTTTTTGACTGACCCGTTTCCTTTCGCCTCTTTTCTTCCGTTCCCCCCCCCCCCAAGGTTTGCAGGGTGGGAACACTGGTATCTAGCTGGATCTATAGCTGCTTTTCTGGATAGCTCATGTATGGTTTGAGCATGCTATGGCTTTATGCTACTTTGGGGATAGTTACTTTATGTTTCTTTTTCAGTTTTCAGCTTATGTTCTAGACTTTGTTTTATGGGAAAATAATGACCAAGTACTTTGATGTAACTTGACTATGGTTTTGAAATGCTAGTTTTATCCGCTGCTTTACTACTCTGTTTTACTTATATGTTCTGTCTTGTGATATCTGCATGCATGTTTACCTCGTTTAACGCCCCTCCAAAGCCAGTGCCCTTGCAAGAGTGACCCTGGTGGAGGTGGGATGTTACATTTGGTATCAGAGCATAAGGTTTACAAGATTTGAGCAAAAGTGTTTTTAAAACTTACCTTTTTGGAAAACTATTTTCAAAACCAATTAAGTATTTTCCAAAGAAAAGTCTAGTTATTTTTAAAGGCTATTCCCCAAAAGCCATTAGCTCTATCCTTCGTTTTCTCGTTCTTAATCTATCTTTTCCTTTTTTAGCATGGCCGATCTTAACCTTCCCGAGGGAGTGACGATTCCCGGATGGTTCCGGAGGTACTTGGAAGCTAGGGCCAACGATGTGGGCCCATCAAATACCCCCACCGTAACTGAGGTTCCTCCTCCTTCTCCTCCGCATCCACAAGCAGATTTCGCATAGGTTTGCAAAGACTTTAAGGCGATGGGTGGCAAGAATTTTATTGGGACGGAGACTTTTGTGGAGGCAAGAAATTGGTTGAAAGAAACTGAAGATCTCTTCACCATCTTTGATGTGGAAGACCATTGGAAAGTTCTGTTGGCAGCGTGGCTATTAAAAGAAGAAGCAGCTTATTGGTGGGAGGTCACCAATGCTACTAGACCTATAGAGACTTGGGCCGACTTTAGGACGAGGTTTGGACTTAAGTTTCTATCATCTGCTGAGGCAAATCTGCAATTGGAGAAGTTTATATCTTTGAAGCAAGGGGACATGACAGTGAGGGAGTATGTGAATAAGTTTAACCAGCTCGCTCGATTCGGTTTGGACATGGTTAATACTCCCCAGAAGAAGGCTTTACGCTTTGCACGAGGGTTGAATGAGCCATTACAAGGTTTAGCCCTATCTCATATACCCATGGGGGCCACTTTTGAAGGCCTAGTAGACATGGCATTGCTTCAAGGAGACGATAAAAATGGCAAGAAAGAAGTCAAGGCTAATGAGACTCAAACCAAGAAGACAGACTCCAAGTGGGGAGGAAATCAGAGCAATCAGAACAACAAGAACAACAAGAACAACAAGGGCAATAAGGCCAACAACAACAAGGCAAAAGACCCAAGAAAATGCAACTTCTGTGGGATTGTTGGGCACATAGCCAAGGATTGCAGAAAGAAGAAGAGGAAGTTGGGCAAATGCTTTCACTGTCGAGAGCCTGGACACCTTAGCAAGGATTGCCCCAAGAAGCAAGGACAAGGGCAAGGACAGACTCAGCGTGCATGACCTTCTGGAGGGCAAGTGCATGCCCTCAACACTGCTCCAGTTCAAGACCGAGGTAGTATTTCTGTAGAGAGCCTTGTTTATATTTCTGATTATCCTGTTCGCACCTTATTTGATTCTGGCGCATCGCATAGTTTTATTTCTTCTGACATTGTTGAAAGTTTGCACTTAAGTACTAGTCTAGTTGAGGATCCCGTTACTGTTTCAAATCCAATTGGGGGTTCCGCCCATCTATCTATGATTTGTGTGGATTTGAAGATTTCTATCTTGACCGTAGAATTCACGTGTAATGCTTATGTTCTTGGGTTCACGGGATACGGGTTGATTTTGGGCATGGATTGGTTGTCTAGTTATGGAGCCATCCTCGATTGTGAGCATAGGGTGGTGAGGCTCATGACTCGCCTCGGTAATACCCTAGAAATTTCTTGTAACCCTAGAGGTCCCGTCATGTTATGTTATCTTGAATCTCTTGACTCGTTCATCGATGATCTGCAATCTGTAAGGGTGGTCCGAGACTATCCTAATGTCTTTGAAGAAGTTAAGGGGTTACCCCCTAAACGAGAGATAGATTTCCGCATTTATCTAGTCGATAATGCCAAGCCAGTATCATTGCCCGTTAGGCACATGGCCCCACGAGAAAGAAGGGAGCTCAGTAAGCAAATCAAGGAGTTGCTTGAGAAGAATTTTATTAGGCGAAGCATTTCTGAATGGGGTGCTCCTGTGGTATTCGCTACTAAGGCGGATGGTTCGCTTCGTCTATGTGTTGATTATCGAGAGTTGAACAAGCTGACAAAGAAGAATAGGCACCCGTTACCAAGGATTGATGATCTCTTTGACCAGCTTGTTGGTGCTTCTGTTTTCTCTCAGCTCGATCTAGCCGCCGGATTCCATCAGCTTAGAGTAGCTGAGGATAGTATTGATAAGACTGCGTTTAGAACTCCAGATGGATTCTTTGAATGGCTTGTCATGTCATTCGGTTTGACTAATGCACCCGCCTACTTCGTAGATTTGATGAGTAGGGTGTTCAGGGAGTTCCTTAACAAGTTCGTGGTTGTCTTCGTGGATGATATTCTGATCTTCTCAAAGGATGTGGAAGAGCATGCCAGACATCTCAAGGAAGTGATGGATACGCTTAGAGCGCATCAGTTGAAAGCCAAGTTCTCCAAATGTCATTTTTGGAGAAGGGAAGTTCGATTTCTTGGACATATAGTTTCTAAGCAAGGCATAGCTGTGGATCCCGCGAAAGTGGTTGTGGTTCAAGACTGGAAGACTCCTAGGAATGCAACCGAAGTAAGAAGCTTTCTCGGTCTGGCGGGCTACTATAGGAAGTTCATCAGGGACTTCGCTAAGAGTTCGGCCCCTCTTACTAAGTTGACGAAGAAGAACTTAGTCTTTGCATGGGACTTAGAGTGTGAGCTTGTTTTTCAAAGGCTCAAGAGGGCTCTTACCACAGCTCCAGTTTTGGCATTACCCGATGGCGGTAAGATGTTTACCGTGTACACCGATGCATGTGGCACAGGGTTAGGTGCTGTTCTGATGCAAGAGGGAAGAGTGATATGTTATGGGGGTAGGCAACTTAAAGTTCATGAGAAGAACTATCCCACTCATGATTTGGAGTTGGCGGCGATCGTCTTTGCACTCAAATCCTGGCGCCACTATCTCCTAGGCGAAAGGTTTGAGTTGTATACTGATCACAAGTCACTTAAGTACCTCTTCTCGCAGAAAGATCTGAATCTAAGGCAGCAAAGGTGGATGGAATTCTTGGCATCATATGACTTCGAGATAGCTTATACCCCTGGCAAGGGTAATGTTGTGGCAGATGCACTAAGCAGAAGGAGGTTGACTTTGAGTCCCTTATTTATTGAGATGAAGAACTTAGAGTTCTTGGCAACCTTTGATTTCACACCAGCTGTTGAGTCGATGACGGGTTCATTAGCATCCCTTGAGCTTAGACCCACACTTCTTGATCAAGTTGGGGCTTCCCAGAAAGGAGACCCGCAGATAGTCGAGGTCATGGACAAGTTGATTCGTGGTGAGACGTCTAGTCACCTTGCTAGATATACTATTGATGACAAGGGTTGGCTAAGGCGTGATGGGAGGCTATGCGTTCCACAAGTAGGAGACTTGGTGCATAAAGTTCTCGAAGAAGCGCATCACTCGAAGATGACTATACATCCTGGAGGAGATAAGATGTATAGGGATATGAAGCGCGTTTTCTTTTGGGCTGGAATGAAGAAGGATGTGGCAGAGTATGTTTCAAAGTGCATGGTATGCCAACAAGTGAAAGCCGAGTCGAAGAAACCCGGTGGGCTATTACATCCATTGGAGGTCCCGCAATGGAAGTGGGAGAGTATTTCTATGGATTTTGTGGATGGATTGCCTAAGTCAAGGAAAGGGAATACGAGCATATGGGTCATAGTTGATAGACTTACGAAGAGTGCTCATTTCATTCCAGTAAAGAGCAAGAGGACCGCATCATGGCTAGCATCTATTTATCTTTGAGAGATAGTGCGGTTGCATGGAGTTCCTTCTAGCATAGTTAGCGATCGTGACCCGATTTTCACTAGCCAGTTCTGGAATAGTTTGCAAGAAGCGATGGGTACGCGATTGAATCTAAGTACAGCCTATCACCCCCAGACAGATGGCCAAACCGAAAGGGTGAATAGAGTGCTAGAAGATCTCTTGAGGCTTTGTGTTCTTGACTTTGGTGGTACTTGGGAAGACCACCTCCCTCTTGTGGAGTTTGCTTATAATAATAGCTATCAAGCTAGCATAGGGATGGCACCATTTGAAGCTCTGTTTGGGAGGCCGTGTAGGTCACCATCTTGTTGGTGGGAGACAACAGATAGGCTTATACTTGGGCCCGATATGATACGGGACACATCCGAGAAAGTTGAATTGGTGAGAAGATGGATGAAAGCGGCCCAAGACAGACAAAAATCCTATGCTGACAAGTGAAGGGAAGATTTGGAATTCGAAGTGGGAGACATGGTTTTCGTGAAGGTTTCTCCTTTGCGTAATGTGGTTCGTTTTGGAGCAGTTGGGAAGCTGGCACCAAGGTTCGTAGGACCCTTCCCTATCATAGAGAGAATTGGAAAGATGGCCTATAAGGTGGAATTGCCCGAGAAGCTAGCCGGAGTGCATAATGTCTTTCATGTCTCGCATCTCCGAAAGTGCCTACATGAGTCCGCTGAGGTGGTTGAACCTAGCATTCTTGAAGACATGGAGGTGGAGAAAGAGGCAACCCTGAGACGAGCTCCGATTCATATCATGGAAACGGAGACAAAGAAGCTAAGAAGCAAAGAAGTTAAGCTTGTTAAGGTGCAATGGAGTGAAGTAGAGGAAGACACAACTTGGGAAACCGAGGAGAAGATGCGTGGGCTTTATCCATTTCTTTTTGAGGGTACATTTTCAATCTCTTTTCCTAGTTGTTATATCTTTCTTTTGCTATCCATGTTTATCTAGTTTATCTTGTTTCGTAAATCTTGTCATGAGAACCTTCGGTAGAAACCCTTGGTTGAAACATGTATTTGAAACATGTTATGCTTGATGTTTGCCAATGGTTGCAAGTGTTTGCAAGTGGATACTCGTGGATGCATGATACACGTTAGGCACTAAGATCGGCTCACACACTTTCATACCGCATATGCATGAGTGTTTATGCTTATTCATGGATGAAACTTGTATGCTATCACATGGATGTTGCATATGGATGGATGTTATGTGCACTCATGTAGAGACTATAAGTTATGTTAGGGATTCGCATACATATGGACTCATTACACTAAAATATTTTGCATTAAGGAGGTTTACTGAATCAGTAACCATCCGATATTCGCATTAGATAGGTGCATATACACACACTTTTGCATATGTTCATACAGCATTAGAAATCTTTTAAGGACAATGATTACTTGTGGATGATGTTTTGAGTAGATGGATGATGGATGGTAGGATACGTTCTTCCTAACTTGAAGATTTCGGGGACGAAATCCTTTAAGGTGGGGAGGATGTAACAACCCGTATTTTTGAATAACATGTTATAATGTAGATCAAGGCAGAATTACATTGTAAAATCTGAATCAAGGGAAATGGGCTGTGCCATAGCGTTCGTCTCGGAAAAATACGCGAAATAGAGTCCGAGTTTTCGAAAAACGGAGTCCGTATGACCAAGTTATGGCCCAATGAAGTTTTCAGAAAATTCCAAGCCCGAAAACAGTTCAAATTCGAATTCAGATTCGAATTACAACCAAGGCAGAATGGGCGGGAATTTTCCCGCCCCAGGCAGGGTCCCCAACGGGTCGACACCCATGTCGACCCAGGGGTCGACCCCCCCTGTCGGACCAATTTTTCTGGTGCACCATTTTGACATGTTGGGTCTTGTTCTGGAAGTTTCTGACGGGAGTTGATGGCTCAGATTCGATTTAGGGTTAATCCTATGGTCTAAACTACCCCTAATCTCTATAAAAAGACCCCTAAACCTAGCCTAAACCCTCATTAATCATTCCTACAACTAAATGCTGCCCAAATGTTCACTAATCATGGCCTCCACCTTCTTCATGAGAGCATGAGTGTCTCAAATCAATCTATGTCATAAAGGAGCCATCTTTCTTAAGTAAAAGAGCCATCTTTCTTTGTCTTTGGGGTTATTCCTTCTTGTTCTCAAGTCTTGAAGTGGAGTTTATCGTCTTTGGTTGCGGATTTGCTAGTGTGGCTTCGTCTCAATCTTATATTATATTAATTCTAGTCTTCATAGCATTGTAAGCCCTATACTACTCTTAGATTCTAACTATGAAGTTAAATATGACATGTTGCAAGTTGAGTTTGGGCCTAAGTATGATTTGTGCTTTGATCCTATCATGTTATGCATTGATTTACCCTATGCAAGTTTATAAAGCTATCACCTTGACTTTTGTGCATAGAAAGCTATGACCTTTGATTTGGAATGTTGCATTATGCAACATGAGAACTCTCATAACCTTTATGATAACTTGCATATAATGTTATATGCGAACTTCTAATCATCATCCTATGTCATCTAGGACCATGTATCACCTATTCGCTAAGTTTGAATGTTATGCATGTAACATGCAAGTTTAAATGAACATATTTATGCTTCATATGCCACCATGTTTAACTTGTGGCCAACCTTATTACCTTATGCCCTTTTTGTCATGCTTTTGCCAAGTTCCCTCTTTTGATCTATGTTATGTTATGCGAAACGTACATGCAATGGGAATGCGTTGGGTTTGGGTAATATTAATGACATGAAAACATGGTTTTAAAATATGACATGAACATTGACTTGTGATTATGTTTGTAAACATAATGATGGACATGACACTTAGAAAATATGAGTGTGGCCAACTCGAGGTTGGGTTGAGTTTGTAGCATAAATCTACCCGGAACCGACCGGCTTAACTAGTGGCTACAAACAATAGGACCCAATGTGAGTAGTTGGTCATGTTGTGCTTAAACCCGAGGTTAGACTAGGTTGTGGTGTAAAGCTACCCGGACCCGCCCGGCTTAACTAGTAACCACAACGAGGTCTAATGTGAGAGGTTGGGTGCATTAAATTAATTAATGCCACATGATAGGGTTAAGTCATGGACTACTTGAATATACTTAACCAATTAAACACGATGGATTGGTAGGGTTAAGCCATGGACTACTTGAATATACTTAACCAATTAAATCCGATGTATTGATAGGGTTAAGTCATGAACTGCTTGAATACACTTAACCAACTCAATACATGGTTAGGATAGGGTTAACCACACTTAACCCACTTGAAATCCTAGTTACGTGGTCCTTTTCAGCAGTAACCAACTTGGAAGTATCATGGGTACCCTGGACTAGGCTAGGGTGGGGCACGATTACTGAACTGATTGTAAGAGGCCAAAAGAGACGGCTGAAGGGTGCACCGGTTGTTCAGGCGGACCATGGTCGTGCACATTAAGTCCGAAGTTGAACATGGGCACCAGTAGGTTTAGACTGTGCGTGCTTGAATTGTGTCTATGGTTTACACCTTAGGGCTGGATACACCCTGGGGTGGACCTAGCACTGTTAACTACATTCCACGATTAAACCGTATGACACCGATACACGATGAGTTAGGCTTATAGGGAGCCGATCGACTAGACCGAGTAGTTGGACCTCGATTTAGGTCATCTCAAGTTGTGGGCCAGCTTTGGGCTAAGGGATCATTTCTTGTTTATACTTGACATGGATTGGAATACTAGTACACACCTGGTGCAACTTAACCTTGTATATGCGATACCACACTTGATCTATCTTGTTAACTTTTCACCATGCCAGCTATCACCCTACATCTCATCTCTGTTTTACATGTTCAGTTAACTTTATTAGTTTTTATACTAATAGTAGATAGGACTTACCAGTCTTTTTGACTGACCCGTTTCCTTTCGCCTCTTTTCTTCCGTTCCCCCCCCCCAGGTTTGCAGGGTGGGAACACTGGTATCTAGCTGGATCTTTAGCTACTTTTCTGGTTGTGAACTGGGCAACACAAAGTCAAGACATGAAATATTGAAGAAACTTGAAAAACTCTGAAGCGGGTCGGATCGGAGCAGGATAGCGGTTCGGATCGGATAAGGTTTTCTGTTTGGATCGGTGAACTATTGCTGAGGAAATTAGAAAGGCACAGCTGTTCGGATCGGAGGACAATATAATCTCAATTGGATCGGAAAGCCATTTGATTGCTACAGAGATAGATCGGAGCGGAGCGGAGCAGAATAAAGAGAAGAGAGAATTGTTTCCAAGTCAATCCGGGTCGGATCGGATATCCCGATCCGAACCCCTTGTACATGTCCCTCCGACCCGAACCCATTTTCCACATCATTCCCCTGCATGAGCGCCTGGATATCCGGATCGGCTATGACCAGTTCCTGCCCACAACGTCCATTACTCTGATGCGTTGTCAACATAGAAATCCATCCGAACCCGAGGCAGATGGGATGGATGACACGTGGCTCCGATCCGGATCGAATCCTGAGAAAATTCACACCTATAAATACCCCGTCTGGAGACAAAGAAAAGGATCTTTTTTCTGGCACTTGGAGAGTTTAACCACCTTCATAACCCGAATTCCAGCAATCCCGGAGAATCCAAATCTTCTTTCATTATTTGTTTTCAGACAATTGAGTGATTGTAAGTGAGTTGTGAGAGAAATCAAGTGAATATTTCATTGTACTTGCAACAAAATCAGTGAAAATAGTGAAAAACAAGTGGACGTAGGCATTTCTTCGCCGAACCATTACAAATCCTGTGTGTTCATTTTTATTTTTATCTCATTTCATTTTGCTTTTAATCAATTTGGGTGTTAGAACCACTTTTTGGTCTAACATTTTGGTGCTTTCACTGAGAACTTCATCTGAATTCTTTGTTTTTCGGAATTATCGTTCTGCTTTTTGGACCGTTGAGTTCAAAGAAGTTAATCCTCAAGTTTCAACGCCCTTGGATATTTGTTGAAGTGATTGTCGAAGAATCATGGCCAAAGGAAAAGGCAAAGAAGTTCAATCTGGTCGAGGAAATGGAGCTGGTGAAGATCAGCAAAATGCGGTTGTAACAAGGTCTCGTGGGCAGAGTTCAGCAGCAGGACGAACCAATGCAGGAAATCCGAACCGTCTTCAGGGGGAGAGCTCCGATCCGATCCGGGTAGGAGATTCTGAAGCAGTGCATTCCCCCAATATGAACCGATCCGAGCAGCTTGCCATGTACCGACCCGACCAGACTCCCCAGCTCCGAACCGACCCGACCTCCCATCTCCGATCCGATCCGAATCTTGGTGATGTTGGAACCTCTACTCGAGTCCCTACAAATGCTCCGATTCCAGCCGCCAGGGTCAGTGATCAGGTCAATCCTTCTGCGCCCATTACTCCAGGAGATTTCTCGCGCCTACTTGATATGCTTGAAAGTACTAGGGAGGCTATGAAAGTCCACGAGCGCACCAACCTCATGATGCAAGAAAACATGAGGCTCATGAGTAGGGAGATCAGCGAGCTCCGTCGATAGAGAACCCCATCACCGGTTCGTCACACACCAGTGGATCAGTCTTCATCTTCCGAGGAAGAGCGGCCCCGTGAACGAAGGCCGCTCGAACGACCTCAGAATGTGGAGCAGCTGACATTTGGATCTTTGGGGTCTCGCGAGGATATTGCACGAGCACTAGGAAACAATGACCCCACTCGGGGGCAAAGGCTCCAGTCCCCTCCTCCCGAGATCGACCGGGAGCGTGGGGAACGGAATAGAGCAGAAGCAGCTCGAAGAAGAAGGGCATCTCCTGAACAAGAGCCCAGAAGGAACCCGAATACTAGGGCCAGGGAACCTGAGCGGCCCCTAACTAATGCTGATGTACAGGCAATGGTGCGCCAGATCATGTCCGAGAGCCGGAACTATACAAATGAAGATTATGGCATTGAGCGAAGCCATACTCCTTTCACCGATGATATCCTCGACTTCCAGTTTCCCCGGCGTTTTAACCTGCCGTAGATGGACAAGTACAACGGGAGAATTGATCCGGGACAGCATTTGATGCGATACTCGTGGCTCATGAATGCTGCTGCTGCTCCTGATGCAGTAAAGTGTAAGGCATTCCCGATTTATTTAGAAGATGTGGCACTGTTCTGGTTTACCCAACTTCCCCCTCGTTCGATTTCGAATTACAAGGAGCTGAGCGAACGTTTTATGAATCAGTTCCGACTCCATGCCCGAAAGTCCAAAAATGTTATTGAATTATCAAGAATCAAGCAGGCACCAGGAGAGTCTTTGAGGGCATATCTTGACCGTTTTAACTTAGCTGTGACTGAAGTTAGTGACCCGCATGAGCCCACCATTCTGATGGCATTAAAGGAAGGAGTCGATCCTGAATCTGAGTTCGGGGATTACCTTTCTGGGAAGACACCCTCCACAAGGGAGATATTCTATGAAAAAGCCGATATTTATTTAAGGCGAGAGGAGGCCAGGGCAAACCGAAAGAGAAAGTCTGAGGCGGCTTCAAAAGAAAATGTGCAGAGTAACGTCACCGTGAAGCAGTCTGGGGAAAGTTCCGGCAAGGTTGAAGTAAATGTGGGAAACAAGGGTGGAAACAACAATGCTGGAAACGGGGGCAACAACAATAACTGTAATGCGAACGGAAACAGAAGAAATAGAAATAGGGGAAGTGATCCTAACAAAAGACCCCGATTCCAGACCTACGAGAATCATACACCATTGAACGACACCCTGGAAAATATTTACCTGGACACGTACAACGTTTTGCAGTATAAAAGACCGCCACCTCGTGATTCGACCGAGAATGAGATGGCGACAGGGAAGTTTTGTTTGTTTCATGGAACTCATGGGCATTAAACCAATGAATGTCGGCATTTGAGAGATGTGATTGAGAAGCTGCTGCGTGAAGGGAAGTTGGATGAATACAAGGTTGCCCCGAGGGACATGGGGCAAGGAGAGCAGGCTCCAAAACAGATTCTACCTGCTCCCAAGCCTACAGCGCAGCAGAAAGGTAAAGGAATTGTTATCAACTCCATAGTGGGCGGACCTTACCCAGCAATCCGTAGTTTCAGATCAATGGATCAATATGTAAATGCTGCCAAGCACCTAGATGTGAATGAAGGTGATGATTTGGAAGATATCACCCCCATAAAACAATAGAAGACCATGTTTGACGACGTGGTATTCCGCAGCCGAGATAATACTGGGATCCAATCACCCACTGATGATCCGTTGGTAATTACTACCACTATTGGGCCGGCCTTGGTCCATAAGGTATTAGTAGACAACGGAAGTTCTGTCAATATTTTATTTAAAAAGTCATTCGATCAGATGAAGCTTGAATCTGAAGATTTGAAGCCATGTGAAGGATGGATCAGAGGCTTCAACGGGGCGTCAACAGCTCCCATGGGATACATAGAGTTGCCCGTGACCTTGGGGCAAGGAGAACGCAGAAGAGTGCGAATGCTTCAGTTCGTAGTATTGGACGTAGATTCGCCTTATAATGCATTTTTGGGGAGGCCTGCCCTTGCTGAATTCAGAGTTTGTATCGCCCCCCGGTGTTTATTGCTTAAGTTCCCAACCGAAGCCGGAACTGGAGTAATGAGAGGGGATCAAGTTTCCGGACGGGCCTGCTATGTGGCCGAACTAAAGATGTTGATGAAAGGACTTAACATTGAGAGTAAAGATGCCTCGCCTCCCCCAAAGGGGGGCTCGGCATAGCAATTAGAGAAATCGACCCCGAAGGAGTTGCCCAAAGGAACGCCTGAGGACCTGGATCCCAGAAAAGACGAGGAACCAAAGACTAGAAATGCAACTCCTAATGAAGCGACAGTGGAAATTCCCATTGATGAAACTGATCCGACAAAAGTTTTGAAGGTTGGTTCTCAATTGGATCCATGTCGAGCCAAAGAACTAACGGACTTCTTGAAGGCAAACTTGGACGTGTTTGCCTGGACCCATGCTGACATGTGTGGGATATCGCCATCCATTATAAGTCACAAATTAAATGTAAACCCGAAACATCCGCCTGTGAAGCAAAAGAGACGTATGCTGGGCCCAGAGAGGTCGGCTGCTCTCAAAGAGGAAGTGGAGAAGCTGAAGCAGAATGGATTTATTCGAGATTCGACATATCCCGACTGGATATCGAATCCCGTCTTGGTAAAGAAGCCGAATGGAAAGTGGCGGACTTGCATTGATTTTTCAGATTTGAACAAAGCTTGCCCAAAAGATAGTTTACCACTTCCCAGGATTGACCAGCTTGTAGATTCGATAGCAGGTCATGAACTTCTCTCTTTCATGGATGCATATTCCGGATATAATCAAATTCCTATGCACGTGCCAGATCAAGAGCATACGAGCTTCATTATGAATTTGGGGTTATATTGTTATGTTGTAATGCCATTCGGATTGAAAAACGCCAGAGCCACTTATCAGCGCTTGGTGAACAGAATGTTTTATAATCAAATAGGGAAGACTATGGAAGTTTACGTGGATGATATGCTTGTCAAATCAAAACAGTCCTCCAGCCATACGCAAGACTTGGCGGAAATGTTTGGTATCCTACGAAAATATCGAATGAAGTTGAATCCTCTGAAATGCTCATTTGGAGTGGCATCGGGAAAGTTCCTAGGCTTCATTGCGAGTTCCCGAGGAATTGAAATCAATCCTAGCCAGATAGCAGCGATTAGAAACATTGAAGAGCCGAGGAGAATTAAAGACGTCCAAAGTCTTGCAAGGAAAGTAGCTGCGCTGAGTAGATTCATCTCCAAAGCCACAGACAAATGCGTTCCGTTTTTTGATTTGATTAAAAGAGGAAAGAAGAACTTCGAGTGGACTCCGGACTGCGTTGAGGCCTTTCGAAATTTATTGGAACTGCTAGAGAAACCGCCGATTTTGTCGAAGCCAGTAAATCACGAAGAATTGTTTGTTTACTTGGCAGTCTCGGCTCACGCCGTCAGCACAGCCCTGGTTCGAGAAGAAGACAAAGTACAAAGGCCAGTGTATTATGTAAGCAAGAAATTAGCAGCGGCAGAGCGCAACTACCCAAAAATTGAGAAGCTCGCTTACAGCCTCTTAATCGCATCCCGAAAACTTCGTCACTATTTCCAAGCTCATCCAATAACCATATACACCGACCAGCCCTTGAGGCAGGTATTGCAGAGACCCGAAGCATCGGGAAGGATGATCAAATGGAATATAGAATTAAGCCAATTTGATTTAAATTTTCAACCACGAAAGTCGGTCAGGGGGCAAGCTCTGGCGGACTTTATAGCGGAGTTCACCATCCCAGAGGAGGAAGTAATCGATGACAAAGTGGTTAGGTCCGAGGATGAGTTAAAGATAAATCCGTGGAAACTATACACAGATGGAGCCAAGAACGATCGAAGGTCCGGAGCTGGAATCGTCTTAGTCACCCCCGAAGGACGGTCGTTATATTATGCTCTACGATTAGAATTTTCGGCGACTAACAATGATTCTGAATATGAACCCTTATTGCCGGGCTGAAGCTTGCTAAAGACCTCGGAATAAAAACATTGGACATATTCTGTGACTCTAAAATCGTTGTTTGCCAAGTGCGAGAGGAATTTGTGGCTCGGGGACCTCGACTTATCGCCTACCTCAGGAAAGTGAGAGAGCTATTGAGTAGCTTGGAGCGGTACGATATAACACACATCCCAAGAGCCGAAAACCAGAAGGCGGATAGGCTGGCAAAGCTGGCTAGTTCCGACAACCCAGAAGAGACTGAAATAATTCCAATTGAAACGTTGGAATCGCCAAGCTTTGAGTCGATGGAAGTTGAGTTCGCTTTCGAAGCGGAACCGGAGAATGAGTCGTGGATGACTCCAATTAAGAATTTCCTTAAGAATGGGACACTCCCATCAAAGAAGAGTGAGAAAAGGGCTGTAGTTCGCAAGGCTACCAGATATGTCATACAAGATGATACTCTTTATAGGCAAGGATTTTCTATGCCCCTGTTACGATGTATAGCACACGACGACATCAAGCGTGTACTAAGAGAAGTACACGAAGGTGAGTGTGGAGATCATACAGGAGGTCAGACTTTAGCAAAGAAGATATTGCGATACAGATACTTATGGCCTACAATTAATAAAGATGCAGCTGATTATTCACGACGCTGCGATAAGTGCCAGAGATTCGCCAAAATCCCCAGAGCACCGTCGACCCAACTTAAATCAATGGTGAGTCCTTGGCCATTTGCCACATGGGGAATTGATATGATTGGAGTTCTACCAATTGCTAAAGGAGGAGCTAAATATGCAATAGTGGCTGTGGACTATTTTACGAAGTGGGTGGAAGCTGAGCCCTTGACCAAGATCACGGCAAGAAAGGTGATAAGTTTTGTGGTCAGAAATATTATATGCCGATTCGGGATCCCAAGGACGATTATAACTGACAACGGAACCCAATTTGATAGTACTGAATTCAGAAATTTCTGCCAGAAGTATAAGATTGACAAGCGATATACTGCAGTTGCCTATCCGCAGTCGAACGGGCAAGTAGAGGCAATAAACAAAGTAATAAAATCCATCCTCAAGAAACGGTTAGAGCGTGCAAAGGCAAAATGGGTTAACGAATTGCCCCTAGCTTTGTGGGCATATCGAACAACATTTAAGACGGCCACCGGTCACACCCCTTTCTCTCTCTCCTTTAACTCAGAAGCAGTAATTCCAATTGAACTGGAAGTTCCTTCCCACAGGGTGACATATTATGACCCGATGACGAATCGGGCGCTCTTACTTGAGTCTCTTGATGAAGTCGAAGAAAAAAGGGACGAAGCAGATTTGCGTGCGGCAAGACATCGACGTCAGATGGCACACTATTACGACAAAAAAGTTCGCCTCAGGACTTTTGGACTAGGAGATTTGGTGCTATAAAGAGAGTCTTTCCATCCCTTCCTCACCTCGGTCCAAAGTGGGAAGGACCCTTTGTCATCCAACGGAAACTTGAAAAAGGAACCTTCAAGTTAACGACCGTAGATGGCGAAGAAGTCCCTAGAGCATGGAATGCCCAACACTTAATGCGATATTTGGATTAGAAATGCTGTACTTTTTGTTATTTTTCTTATGAACTCTGTAATAAGGCACGACTTGCCTTGGGAAAATCCGACGATATGAATAAAGGACTATAAAGTGGATGTAGGCTACGACTTAGCCGAACCACTATAAAAATATTGTGTGTTATTTACTTTTATGCATTATATATATATATTCATCGATTATTCTGTTGTGATTATGGAATACAGGATGATTCAAAACCTGAAAAGGTTGAAGACAGTTTAAACATACGAAAAGGCACAGCGACTATTTGTGTGACAAGACATAAAAGAATGAGAAAACGACATTCTTAACTCTAACTCTCCAGAGAGAGAGAGTATAAAAGCGTCTCTGACTGAGCGCCGAAAAAGAAATTCTTCCCCTAACTCTAACTCTCCAGAGAGAGAGAGAGAGAGTATAAAGGCGTCTCCGACTGAGCGCTGAAAAAGAAATTCTTCCCCTAACCCTAACTCTCCAGAGAGAGAGAGAGAGTATAAAAGCGTCTCCGACTGAGCGCTGAGAAAGAAATCTTTCCCCGCTGAAAGACCGGGGAATGAATAGATTGCTGAGCTCGAACTCTAACTCTCAAGAGAAAGAGAGAGAGTATAAAAGAAATGCCAGAAAAAATGACAGGTACTGACGACACAGGAAGTGCTATCCCGTCAGAAAATCGAGAGCATTCAGATTGCTTGATTAAGCATTAAATAATTTGTGGGAATTGACTGGGGGCATATATGTATACGCATATTTCCTCCCTCCGTAACTTCATTTCATAACTATAGTAAGACATGCATTTTTACATAAGTGCAGAACTACTAACAAACAGACATTGCAGAAAATGAGTTATTTTTTATTTACAAATGAATGAATTTGTACAGGAAAATAGCTAAAAAAGAAAGTGCAAGAGCCACTCTTGTAGCAGCAATTGTTGGTTCACTGGATGCTAAAATGATACAAGGCAATCCACTATTTAGGTTTTGAGTGAGAATTGGACTTCTTGGCGGTTTTCTCCGCATCCTTTGCTTCTTTCTCAGCCTCTGTCAAGATTCGTTTAGATTTCTTCTTTCCTGAAGATGCGGTGCTGGAACCGGTTGACTTCTTCCCAGAGGGTGGAGCGCTGGAATCAAGAGAAGATTTTTTAGCGAATTCCTCTGTAATAGATCTAGTTGAGAGCTTAACAACTAACCTTGATCCCGCATCCACAACTGCGAGGGGCTTGAGGGCTTCAGGGTCTAGTTCCTCGGCTTTTAATTGCAAGCGTTTATCTTGATCAGTTTTCATTGCAGCCAAGGTAACATCATCAGCATTTTTTGACTCCCCGACTATTGCAACTTCTGGTTCCTCTTCATGACCCCCGTCACCGCCATCATCCCTTAAAGCTGCTATCATTTCTTCATCATGGGGAGTGGCGACCTTAGTCGGCTCACTTCCTTTTCCCAAGTCTAAAGGAGTAGCCTTGTCCTCCCCTCTTTTGGCCTTTTCTGCGGGCTCTGCCCCGGCGGTGGCTCCCTGAGTCACATCTGTCTTTTCGGATGGCTCAATACCTACAGAATGAGAAGCAACAGTTATCAACTCAGGCGAAAACAATGGGTTTTTCATCGATTGCTCAATCACGTGGCGAAAGGTAGAAATAGCCTTGACAAATTGAGGAGAAAAGGTAAGGATACCTTCCGAAGACTTCTCGGCAGGGGTGACTATTACCTCTGATGCTGTTTCAGGAATAGGGGATAGCAGAGTTGTTCGGGGAATTCCCGGATTTTCAGGATCATACCCCTCTACTTCAGAAGTCGCAGGGGCAGAAGAAGAGGAACCAGCTTCGAGAACATTCTTTTGTTTAGACTTCCGTCTCTCTTCTTCCATGGCCTCAGCAATGAGGCGGCGCCCTTCAGCTAGGCGCTCCGGTTCATCATCCCTCAAGTATTTCTCCATTAGCTTATCTTCATCGATGGAATCGACCTTAAGTTCCTCTTTTTCCCACTCGACGATATGATTCCATAGTTGAACTAGAGTGGATGGATAATCCTCGATCCAAGAAATGTTTCGGTGACGGATGATATGTGCGAAGAATTCAATCATTAATTCGCCGAAACCCTGAATATCAGCCTCCGCCTCTGACAGTTTTTTGCGGGCTTCCTCCGCAGATTTGATAGCACACTCCACATTGCCCTCAGCCAGGGCAGCTCTGTTCTCTGCCTCCAATAGCTTGGAAGACAAGTCGGCATTCTTCTTTTCTAGTTCAGCACTCCTCTTTGCTAACTCGGCATTTTTCCGTTCGAGGTCAGCATAAGCAAGGCGTGTCTTAGCAGCTTCTGACTTGGCCTCATCAGCTTGCTTTTTTAACTCAGAACGCTCTTGAGTGTGAGATTCAAGCAAGTCATGATAACGTTTTTGCATGTCCTCAAATTGTTGTTTGAAGTTAGAAGCGTCCCTTTGAGCGACAGCTAGCTGAGCTTGAGTGTCTTCCAAATCTTTTCCTAGAGCTTTTAAAGCCTTGGCATCCTCCTCCGCGGTCTTTTGCATTGAGTCGGTATTTGTGATTAGAGTGCGGATGATTCTGGAAAGGTTGCGTGAATATTTAAACATCTCAGAATACTGTTTTTCCACCGCATCTATCTTTGCTTTGGCCTCATCTGCCCACTTAGAAGAAATAGGTTCAACGGCAGGTAAAAAAGTCAAAGTCTCGAAGTAGTGTTCGGGAAATTGCTCCTCCAAATATGCCTGGTTTATTGCAGTGTCCGCGTCTAGTGGGGGAGGAGCGGGGATTGTCAATTCGGTGTCCCTGTGTGAGGAGGATTCGGTAGTTTCTTTGTCTGTCCTAGGTCGTTTAGTAGCAGGGACCTTGTGCTTACTTCGAGGCCCGGTTTCTTTTGGAGGACTTCTCTCTCTACTGCGCTTTTCATGGGAAGAAGTGGAGTCTTTAGATTGTGGTCTATCCTCTTCCCTACGGCTTTGATAACCTTTGTACTTCTCTTGATCCGACCGAACGAGAGAGCGAGAACGTGAGGGTCGAGAACGATAGGGATCATAAGGCCTTCTCTCTTCTCTACCACGATCATCACGGCGATCATACTCGATATCCTGAGGTGGATTAGACATGCTACGGCGAAGCTTCCTGATATCATAGTAGGATCGAGACATCGTACCTGCACAATAAGACAAACGAAATTTAGTATCAATGGATTCACGGAGAAAGAGGTGCAATGAATGCTAATGCTGTTGTATAAAGTGTGTCCTAAGTGGTGTGTTTCCCCCCAACCAACCCGAGTCTGAAGCTAGACTCGTACGGGCAGGCTCTTTGGCCTTAGCAGGAGTGGTCTCTTCAGAAGAGGTGAAGACTAAAGGATCCTTCCTAAAATCCTCTGAGGTGTATATAGTTTCAGGTAAGGGGAGATCCCCCAAACCCTGGAATATTTGGTCATCAGTACTAGGGACATCCCCCTCGGAAGCATTAAGTGGCGACTCTTGGGAGGATGTTGACTTTTCCGGAGAAGTAGCCTCCTCGGGGGCAATATATCCTTCACGATGCTTTTCGGCCAAGTTAGCCAATTCGTCATCCTGAGTAGAAGATGGAGAAGGTGAAGTTTGAAGAGGCGCTGTAGGAACTCTTGAGCCTTCTCCTATCTCTGGGACTACCTCCACTGGAGGGATATATGCGTATGGAGCCGTCCCATGACCAATGCTACGAAAAACGGATAACAGCCCATGAAAGTGAAGATATTCGTCTTTAAGGACTTCGTCGATAGTCAAGAATTTTTGATCGCCATTAAGAAGTTGGTGCATCCGGTCAAAGAACACCTGATCTGATATTTGTTTTGGATTGTCGACTGCAAACAAAAAGGAAAACAAGTTAAGGTGATAACTCGAGTGTATAGAGCCCGGATTTAGAAAATCAGTGCTTTACTTGATTTCGTCCACCTCCTGGCACATCCAGGCTGTCGCTTCACATAGAACCATTCCAGTCTGGAGTCTCCAGCTTTACTGCTGAATGGCGCCGAGATTATCTTCCTCTTAGGAACAGACTCAAAATAGCAGAAAGATGGAGTCTCTCGAGTCCGATGCTTGAAGTTATAGAAGAAATGAACGTCATCGAACGTGAGCTCTATGCCTAAGATCTCACGGTATGCTATGTACAAAGTGTGCAAGTAGGCATAAGAATTGGGATGCAGCTGCATGGGGGCAATCCGCATTTGTCTTAGAAAGTCAATGATGAAGGGAGAAAACGGAGGGATAGCGCCGACCATACACATCAACCGAGTGACTGCCATATATCCTTCTGGAGGGTTGTGGGGACGGTCAGAGCTTGAAGGCACTAGAGTGTCCCTTTTCATTATCCCGTACTTTAAGCAAATTCGGATAAGTCGATCGTTGTCGATCGTTGATTCAACGGAATCTGGAGGTGATTCCAATATAACGGCCGATTCAAATTCATCGGGGGCTCGATCGTCACCAATCCCTCCTTCCTCCTCAAAACCCAGAGAAACTTCATTCTCTGAAGACACCTCGTTGCTTTCCCGATTTCCAACCCCGTAGTCTGGACCCTCATTGTCCCATTCTGGATCCGACGGAGAAGATATGTCCTCGAGAGTGACTTTGTTAGAGGTTTCCGGGGCTTCTTTCCTCTCAGCTAGTCTGGAAGAGCGTCTGGGTCTCATGGTCATAGAACTATTGAAGAAGCAATAACACAAATTAGAGCAAATTAGCCCGTATCCCCCCGTGCGTGTGTGCAAACTAAAGTGTGAACAGTGTATACGGAAAGTGCAAAGTAAATGTTTAAAAGTGCGACGAAAAAGTTTGGCAAGATATAAAGAGTTGAAGTAATTCTTGATGTCCAGTTACGTTCGCAAGGCACTATCCTAACTGTCCATAAAATTGAAGATTATGCCGAAGGTCGATTAGGCCAGTTAGACGAGTTTTTATGCGTTAAGGTAGACTGTGCTTCGGTTCGGTTCGGATTTATTCATTGGGATCGGATCGGGGGCGTGACCTTAGGCTTGGAAATCTTATTGAAGCTCAGAAATTGAAGTCGGATCGGATCGGAGGCAAAGTCCCCTAACGGTTCGGATCGGATCATGTAGTTATATTTCTCTTCCATCATTTTACGATCCGATCCGATCCGGTTAGGGAGGCTCCTTCCCTCCTGTCTTAAATGCTTGCTCCGACCCGATCCGATCTCCTAGATTTCGTTTCTTTTTTCTTTCTGTGCTCGCCCCGACCCGATCCGACCTCCTGAATTTCCTTCCTTCTTCCTTTGTTTTTCACCTTCCATATCCTTCCGAACCGAACCGATTCTCCATCATCTTCTTCTTCTCCTTCACCCTCTTTCTTCCCTATCCAATTCCGAGGCCAATTTCGTGCCATTCACCCAACTCGAAGCCAAGCAATTCTACGATGGTGCACTTAACAACGGATTATAATCTCCTGCATTCCAATCTCGAGACGACGACAAGTTTATTGGTGATGATGACGAGGGAGGGTCACGGTGGCAAAGTTCAACAGAATTTCATGCTCAACTCATCCTAATTATCTACAAATTCGAATCAGGAATAATTAGAAAAAGGATTGTTCAAAGTTTCAAAACCTACCAATAAAGTTACGTTGAGAGTTAAAAGAAATTTGGGTGCTTCAGGAGTTAGATGTTTTTCTTTCTTTCTCGCTTTGCAGAACTCGGGAGTAAAATAGTAAGAATGAGAGAGGGATGAAGAATCGGTTTATATATAGGAGTAGGGTGTCTATTCGTCTCCCCGTTCGGACCGGATCGGTGGTCCAGAAATAAAGCTTGGCCCAATACTCCAGTGAAAGATAGAGAGAAGAGGGGGTCTGTTCGGATCGGATTCCGAACCGAATTCTTTAGCTCGCCAACAAACTGAATTGAAATTTGAAGAAAAAGATAAAAACGCAAGGAAAATCAAAAGGGAAATTACCTCGAAGAGCGTTATGCATTGATGGTCAAAGCATGCTCCGTCTCCAACAGAAGCATCCTTTGAGGGGGCAAAATGTTAGCCCACTTTGTGAACTGGGCAACACAAAGTCAAAACATGAAATATTGAAGAAACTTGGAAAACTCTGAAGCGGGTCGGATCGGAGCAGGATAGCGGTTCGGATCGGATAAAGTTTTCTGTTTGGATCGGTGAACTATTGCTGAGGAAATTAGAAAGGCACAGCTGTTCGGATCGGAGGACAATATAATCTCAATTGGATCGGAAAGCCATTTGATTGCTACGGAGATAGATCGGAGCTGAGCGGAGCATAATAAAGAGAAGAGAGAATTATTTCCAAGTCAATCCGGGTCGGATCGGATATCCCGATCCGAACCCCTTGTACATGTCCCTCCGACCCGAACCCATTTTCCACATCATTCCCCTGCATGAGCGCCTGGATATCCGGATCGGCTATGACCAGTTCCTGCCCACAACGTCCATTACTCTGATGCGTTGTCAACATAGAAATCCATCCGAACCCGAGGCAGATGGGATGGATGACACGTGGCTCCGATCCGGATCGGATCCTGAGCAAATTCACACCTATAAATACCCCGTCTGGAGACAAAGAAAAGGATCTTTTTTCTGGCACTTGGAGAGTTCAACCACCTTCATAACCCGAATTCCGGCAATCCCGGAGAATCCAAATCTTCTTTCATTATTTGTTTTCAGACAATTGAGTGATTGTAAGTGAGTTGTGAGAGAAATCAAGTGAATATTTCATTGTACTTGCAACAAAATCAGTGAAAATAGTGAAAAACAAGTGGACGTAGGCATTTCTTCGCCGAACCACTATAAATCCTGTGTGTTCATTTTTATTTTTATCTCAATTCATTTTGCTTTTAATCAATTTGGGTGTTAATGTATGGTTTGAGCATGTTATGGCTTTATGCTACTTTGGGGATAGTTACTTTATGTTTCTTTTTCAGTTTTCAGCTTATGTTCTAGACTTTGTTTTATGGGAAAATAATGACCAAGTACTTTGATGTAACTTGACTATGGTTTTGAAATGCTAGTTTTATCTGCTGCTTTACTACTTTGTTTTACTTATATGTTCCGTCTTGTGATATATGCATGCATGTTTACCTCGTTTAACGCCCCTCCAAAGCCAGTGCCCTTGCAAGAGTGACCCTGGTGGAGGTGGGATGTTACACCCGGCGCCTCCGATCCTCTCCTCCTCCCTCTCCAGCCGTTGATTGAAGCCCCAATCTCCACAGAAGCCGCCGTCGCCCCTGAAAACCCAGCCGACCACCTAGCCAGTGCCGCTTGGAGCTCCCACGACTGCCGTAGGTCAGGCTCCCTCCATTCGCTGCCTCCTTTCTCATCTCTCCCTCTCTCCTCATAAAAACTCCAAACCCGACAGTAAACCCCCCTTCACTGTGAGTTTCTTTATTTATTATTTATTTATTTATTTCTCTTTTAAAAATTATATTTTTATGATGATCAAAATTAGACTTTTATGGCGATTAAAATTATATTTTTATGGCGATAAAGATTAGATTTTTCTAAGGAGAAAGATTAGATTGTTAAAAATATAAAGATAAGATGGTTAGAAATATAAAGTTTTGATCTTTAAATATATGAAGTTATGATTTTTGAAGAAAAAAATTTGATTTTTAATGTGTCCATAGAATAAGAATGATATGATTTATATATAGGAAAGTTTAGATTTTTATGTAGAAAAAGATCTGATTTTGTTTACTGAAAAGATTATATTTTTATATAATAAAGTAGTAAATTAAAAATACGATTTTTGTATGTATAGTCTGTTATAAAAATATAAAATTTATAATATAAACATCAACATAAAAATATGATTTTTATGTATGAAGTAACAGTATAAAAATGTGATTTTTAATAATCAATTGCGCGAAACAGATGGCGATGGATCAGACTGAAATCAAAACGAAATCCGAACCATTCAGAAATAAAGAATGGAGGAGTGGAACCCAAATGTGAGAAATCCTCACTATAATTTTCTTTGTACAGTTATTTATTTTATAACTGCATGTATGAACTGCTCCCCATCGTCCACAAACCATAGACGACTTGTTTGATTGTTTGGTTTGTTTGATTGTTTGGTTTGATTGATGTATTTGTTTGAATATTGGTTTGGGGTATGTAACGAATTGATATAATTTGGTTTGTGCATGACGTGCGCGCCATTATTAGGCGAGGGATAAGGCTAGACCTTATCCCGTTTCTAGTATCGCGCCGTTATGCCGCCAAAATTTTCAAAAATATATTAGAACAATAAAAATACCATTTTTATTAGACAAATGAAACGAATAGAATATTCTTGTGTTGAATAAATATTTTATCATTAAAAATATAATTTTTAACGTGTATATGAATAAAATAAATATTCAATTACAAATCGGACGATCTGTTTATGTACACTTATTTGACTGATATGGATTGAGACGATAAATTTTACACGTCGCCCAACTGCACAAATAAATTCTGTGTTTGTGGATTGAAATCCCACACGGGTGTTGGGATGATATTTGACGTACACTAACCCCAATTGTTTAGTTGTATGTCAATCGATAGGTTGACAGACTGTTGTAAGCATTAAATATTTATATGTAATGCTTATACAGTGTAGAATGCACTTTGGATGATGGTTGATTGTTTATCATGGCTGTCGTATACATGTGTTGTATGAAATCCATATAATCACGTTATATGGTAATTGACTGTGTCTGATTCCAATTCAGAAAGAATGAATATTTTAAAATAACAAATATTTTAAAATAATAAGCAGTAAAAGATCAAAATCTGATTGTTAGATCAAAATTTGGACCTAACACCCAAATTATTCCGAATCTTATAGAGTTTCAACTGAAGAATGAGGAAAAAGAAAATAACACGCAGAATTTATAGTGGTTCGGCGTTAACGAGCCTACGTCCACTTTATATATTATTGATTATACTTTGAAAGCTAATACAATCAAGGATTTCTCTCAATACTCTAGTAGTCTGACAATAATGGCGGATTCAGTACTCAATATTGCCAAAAAAAGATCCCAAAAAGTGCCAAGCTCTGGGCTATTTATAACTGATTTTGTCAGGCGGGTCGTGGTAACACATGGCACGAATCCCGAGAACATCGGATCGCATCACTGCCGTTGAAGAAATAGTCAAATTAGCCGTTGCAGACAGGTGTCGCGATCCCCTGGAAAATCGGATCGTGCAAATGGGGAGAATTGGTCAAAATGACGGTTAGGGACACATGTCGCTAGATACGTGCGTCTCGGATCGCTGAAGACTAGCTCGTGTTTGAACGGGTCAGAGGCTCCGCCATGCATCAGGGGGATCAGATCGGTCAATACTGGGCAATAACACATGCATGGATCGAGTCGCATAGAGGTGTCGTTTCGCTGATGAAATGGGGGCGATCCGTTATGGTGCGATCCGATATGGGGGCGATCCGATCGTGCGATTCGAGGAGGGGCGATCCGATCCTTCATGCTCTTAGGGAACGCAGTTTCATACTTTCTTCTTATGAATGAACCTGGATGGCTTGGTCAAAAAGCTAGCCAACATTTTGCCCCCTCGAAGTATGTTTTATTGATGATGGAACATGCTTCGAATACTTTAGGATCGTCTTTTCACAACGATTCGCCAATCAGTGAATGATTCCTTTTCTGGGACTTTTTAGAGTCTTCATTACTGAATCTGTTGGTGATTTATCGATTCGTATCGCATACTCGAGTCGCGGTCCTTTATCAAGCCATTCGAGCCATTCGTCTCGTTCTTTGGTGAGCGCTTGAGCTTCTTTACGAAACGAAACGAAATGGGCTTCTCTCCGAGACGTGGTGGGCTTTTGGTTCGCGGCCCGCCTATTTTCGCGGATCGAATAAAACAAAAAAGGGGAGACAAACGGTCGCCCTTTTGCCTATATAAGCCGTCCCTCCTCTTCACTTTCTTCCTTCTTCTTTCTTCCGTATCGTTTCGCCTGCATCGTTGAGGAAAGAACCTTAGTTTTTCAAACCTTCAAAAATCCGAGTACTTTCCCAATTTTTAGAAAGGTAACTCCACCGAAGACACCCTTATTCGTAATCGCTGTTGTTTATGAATTTTTTCGACTAGCTTGAGGGAAGAAACGATGGAATATCGTGATTTTTGGGGGAACCCTCGATGCGCCATGGCTGATGGGTTCATAGGTTGGAGTTCGGAGATGAGAAGGAGAGGAGAAAAACGAATGAGGAAGAAGAAGAGAGAAGTCCAGTTCGGATCGGGGGCAAGGAGAGGAGAGGAAGAAGATGAAGGCGAGTGGCGAGACGGAGGGTCGTGGTGACGGCAGAGGCACGTACCGTGGGGGGCTGCAACGATTCGGCAAAGACCCCGATCACTTAATTTCACGATCCGTGAGGGGGCGATCCCCCTGCCCTGTGATCCGAAGGAGGGCGATCCCTCTATCCTGCGATCCGAAGAAGGGCGATCCCTCTCCTTGCGATCCGACTCGTAGTTCACGATCCGAACGAATTTCGAACTTTAAACGACGCCTTGTCACCATAAAATTCTGAACAGTTAGGCTAGGGCCTTGATGTCGGACTTTCTGGACTAAATGACCACATAATTTGACTGCATATGACGACTAATATTTTGATGATCTTTATAGCTTTCACGCTTTATCTTTAATGCACACACAAGCACACACACCGGCACTTGCATACACGGGGGACAGGTAGTTTTAATCTCATTGTTCATGTTTTCTCATCCTAGCAGTAATGTCGAATAATCAATCTCCTTCAAGATCCGCAACAGAAGCAGAATCCGAGGTTCCTGAGCAATACAACCCCGAGATTCCTCCAATTAATCCAGGAGGTGAAGATTCCGGATCTGAATACGAGGCAACGGAATCAGATCCGTCCGAGAGTACTTCATCTAGCGAAGAGTCTGAGATAGATGGGCGAGCTCCCGACGAGATTCCTGGCGCGCTCAGAATAGATAAATTTTCTGATTCTTTAGCATCTAAGCTCGACGATATAAAGCTTAAAAGAATCTGCTTGAGACACGGGATTCCTTGGGATGATGTCTTGACACCCGGTAGCGAAGATAGACCCCACTTAGCTCCGGAAGGATATATGGCTATCAGTCGAACCATGTGCTTGGTAGGAGCTATTCCTCCGTTTCCTCCGATCGCCCTCGAGATTTTAAAACGACTGGACATTGCTCCGATGCAGCTTCATCCTAACGCTTACGCATCTCTATACACCCTATATGTTGCATACGCGGAGATTCTACACGCTGAACTTAAATTCAGAGATCTGACATTCTTCTTTCTTTTCAAGCACCGTTCTTCGGCAACTCCAAATTTCTCTTTCTTTAAATCGGTGGCGAATAGGAAGGTTCTGTACGATGGATATAGCAATATAGGGGATCCTAAGTCTGATTGGTTTTATATAAAGAAACAGGCCGGATGCTCAAGAAGATGGCTCAAATCAAGTAAACTTTAAGCTTTTAATTGAATATCTTGTTTAAGAAGTCTAGGCGTTAACATTCTCCCCCCTTTTTCTTTGTCTTAAACAGATCACGTCTTCCCTAAAACGGAGGGTCCAATATACAACAATCGATTGTCCATTCTTCTACAAAGTTGATCCGACTTTCTAAGGATCAAAAAATGCATTACTGATGAAAATCTTCATAAGCATCATCTTCTGGATAGAAGATTTGGACTTGGCACTGGCGGCAGACCTTATAAGTACGTGCCCCCAACGGAGGGAGAGGGAACTTCGCAAGCGGTAGAAACAACTAAGTTTCGCAAGAGTCCTTCTCCGATAATCGTCCAAGACGATGAGGACCTGAACATATACAGAGGGGATGAGGTCTGCGGTGACATGTCCAAGGAAATCCCAATTTCTACTTCAATCGAAACCGCTGCTCCCGATGACTTGACAGAAGAGCAGTTATTTGACGAGCTAAACAAAATTCCTCTGCCCGATGATGTATATACAGAGAAGGACTTTGAAGGGGGGCCTTTCTTCCCTGCTTCTGAAGAGACCATCGCTCCAACTAGAGAACAAGAAATTGGTCAGATGAGCCTGTCTTCAGGCCCGGGTCTGTTAGGGGGGATTATATGGGATGCACAAATCACACACACTATCTGACCCTGCACTCTTATATCGGGAGTATTCAAAGTTTTAATATGCTCTTCTCTTTTTTGCAGGAACGATGTCCCGCAAGAAATCTTACCCTTATCGTTCTCTTCGTGAGGGCACACCCAGCCTTCATCCGGGTACCGAGCGCTCTCGTGGCCCTTCTCACAGGTTGACTTCCTCGCAACCCCGGTCTCCACCAAAATCGACATCTGTCAAGCTTCCCAGTCATCCGATGGTTCCTACAGGGGGAAAGAAACTTCCTAAAGAATTAACTCCTCCAAAAAGTGCACCCTCTCACAGCAAGTCGTCAAAAAGGCATCATGAATCTAAAGACAAAGGCAAGGATCCAATCAGAGAATCTGAAAAAGAGAGGAGTGACATCGTCCCTTCCAGCCAGCCAGAGTTGGCTGCCCCTGGGTCACGGGATTACATGCATGGTCCCGAGATTCAAGGTAGGCTGGAAAAGATGCGGGAACAATTCCCAGACATATTCTTTGACAGGATGACATTTGTTCCAGCCTTGGAACCGGTCCCCAAGAACTGGGATAGCGAAGTTGTCGGGCACATCTGCCATGTAGCCAGGCAATATGAAATGATGAAGAAACATGCAGTTAACCTTTCGGAAGTCATCCAAACACTTGAAATAGAAGCACATAGATCCAAGGCAAAACTTGAAAACAACGAAAGGGCCAGGACCAAGATGGAGAAGGACCTGGAAGATGCTCAATCCCAACTCGCCTTAGCACGGAGAGATGCCGAAAATTATAAGACCGAGTTGGAGAACGCTAAGAAACGCTTCCATTCTGAACTTGACTCCAATAGCCAAGAGAAAATGGCCTTAAAGAAGGAGGTTGAAGATCTCAAAATGGCCAACATCGAGTTGAAAACAGCACAAGGCCATTTTGCAGCTGAGAGAGCTGCTTGGGAGGCAGAAAAAGCAAGTTTAAGAGAAAGTTTGGCTTTGGCTAAAGCAGAAAAGGTGATTTTAAATGATCAGGTCGTGGACGCGGAGAGACGGGCAGCTCTCGCCGAAAAGAATGTTGAAAGTGCCATCGAATTGGCCACTGCTTCTAACAACAAGCTCCTCGAAAGAGAGAAGGATATCGAGGGGTTTGAAGAGATGATTTTCGACTTCCTTGGCCAAGTTCTCAAAACTCGCAACATTTCGTGGATCCCGGATTACCACGTTACTTTAGCCAATTTATGGGATGCCATTGTTGAGGGTGAAAAGCAGAGATTGGGGGTCGAAGAAATTGATGAGGATGAGTTGATGAAGAGCATCTTGAGGGATAATGAGCCTGAGGACCTGGCAGAGGGTCGTCGTCTGATTCTAGCGGAGATGGAAAAGGAGAGGGCCTTGGCTAAGGGTAAAGGAAAAGCTGATGAAGGTTCAAGTTCTGCCGCGAGGCCCAAAACCTCCGGAGTTGAGGAGTACCATTCTGATGATCCACTAATCCCTTTAGGCCTAACTCCCGTAGTTGTTGGAGCTCCTGCAACTATTCAAGAAGGAGGATCCGCGGAAGGTATCTCCTTTTTTTCTCCACAATTCGTCAAAGCAATTGTGAATTGTCGTCGTCGGGTAGAACAACCAATTGAATTAGTAACGTGTGTTCCTCATAATACAGGTGGCGAGCCCGTCGACAAGGGTGCTGAAAAAGAAAAAGAGGCGGAGAAGGAGGCGGTCTCACCAGGTGCCGGTATTGATATATCAAAGTTGGCTGAGGTCACAACAGCAGAGAAAAGCATCCCGACACCTAGCACTGACGTTCCCAAGGATGCTGAGACCATTGAGGCCTTGAAAGACATGGATGGGCGCCATGTAGAGGATGAGGAAGACATTATCGGCGCCAAAGAAGCCGACAATGATGACGATGAAACCTTGGCCAGCCGAAAGGCTAGGCAGGAGAAAGAGATGGCTTCGAAGAAGGTGGGAGATGAGGCTTTGGACGTAGTCCCTCTTGCAGAATTCGATCCCAAAACTGGGATGATTGTGAAAATCCAGCCCGAATCCATCAGCCGACAGCTTCATTTTGCAAATCCCGATGACTTCCCGGCTTCCCTTTCTGATAGAAGAAAGCGACAAGAAGTGGAAGAGGAATCTTCAGAAGAGTCGGATGTTCCTCTCATAGACAAAAGGAAGAGGAAGAAAGGGGATCAGTCCGATGCCGACAAGGCGAAGCTGGAGAGACAGAAGCAGGAGAAAAGGCCAAAGCGTAAATAGGATATTGTTGCTTGTTGATATTTTGTCTTTAGGTTTTCCACTGGCCAGGAAGTGTAATTGTGAGACTGGCCCTCACTTTCCTTTCTAGGTTGTTTTTCACTTTGTTGGTTCGCAGTATATAAATGAAAGTTTATCTCTTTTTGCATCATTGTGTACCTGTATTCAAATAAACTTTCCATGTTTAGTCATAGGCCATCTAATAATAATTACAAATCAGTCAAACAACAGAAAGAAAAATTTTCGTGCTGCGTTGCTGTATTAAAGTTCAGTATATGTATATGAGTATATGTGCCCCCAATCAATTGTTATCATAGCGCCTGACTGGGGTTTACTAAGGATTGGTTAGTATTGTCGGCAGGTTGCCCCCTATTTCTGAATATAGGGGACTTAGAAGATTTCATAGGATAATTGTTCTTGTGGTACCAAATTTCTGGCACCTTTCTCAGTGCTTAATCACAGACTTCTTTATACTCTCCTGACGGTTGCCAAGGTTAGAGTTTGAATTCAGTAGTTCAGTCGATCCCCGATCCTTTAGCAGGGAAGAATTTCTTTCTCAGCGCTCAATCGGAGACGCTTTTATACTCTCTCTCTCTCCGGAGAGTTAGAGTTCGAGCTCATCGATTCATTCGCTCCCCGATCCTTCAGCGGCGAAGGAGCTCTTTCTCAGCGCTCAGTCGGAGACGCTTTTATACTCTCTCTCTCTCCGGAGAGTTAGAGTTCGAGCTCATCGATTCATTCGCTCCCCGATCCTTCAGCGGGGAAGGAGCTCTTTCTCAGCGCTCAATCGGAGACGCTTTTATACTCTCTCTCTCTCTGGAGAGTTAGAGTTTGAGCTCAGCGATTCATTCGCTCCCCGATCCTTCAGCGGGGAAGGAGCTCTTTCTCAGTGCTCAATCGGATACGCTTTTATACTCTCTCTCTCTCTGGAGAGTTAGAGTCACGGATCAAGCAGTCTGCAATCATGCATGCTCATCAAACTCGTCCTAGGTTTACATTTTAATCCAAGCTTCGAGGATTAAAACCAGTCGGACAAGCAGTTGGAGCTTTTGCCAAGGCTTTGAGTTCCTCCGAACAGTCTACGGGAGGAACAGTTGGCACCAGACGACGGGTACCTGCATTATTCACGCCGATTCCCATAAAAATAAACAGGCAGATAAATAAGGATGCAATAAAGGTAAATGACACACAATATTTTTATAGTGGTTCGGTCGAATCATGACCTACGTCCACTTTATAATTTTTTGCTTCAAGGAATCAAACTATTCTAGGCTAGTCATGCCTTATACATGGTTTTCAACAAAGCAAAAGAACAGATTTGAAACTTTTATGCTAAGTATGGCCGTAAATGTTGGGCATTCCACACTCTGGGGATTTCCCTTCCATCTACGGTTGCCAGCTTGAAGGTTCCATTATCAAGCTTGCTCAGAATGGAGTACGGTCCTTCCCACTTCGCTCCCATATGAGTTGGGGGTGGAAAGACATGTTTCAGAACCAAGTCTCCGGGTTCCCAGGTTCGGGCTCGAACCTTTTTGTTGTAATATCGAGCGATCTGTTGCTTGCATCTCAAGGCGCGCAGGTCCGCCTCATCCCTCTTTTCTTCGATCATATCCAGGGACTCAAGGAGCAATTCATTATTGGTCATCGGATCATAATAAGTCACCCGGTGAGAAGGTACCTTTATCTCAACCGGGATGACTGCTTCCGTTCCAAAAGCAAGGGAGAACGGGGTATGTCCTGTTGCCGATTTATATGTTGTCCTGTAGGCCCATAGTGCCAAGGGCAATTCATCAGCCCACATGGCTCTAGCCCGCTTCAGTCTTCTTTTCAGAATAGACTTAATCACTTTATTCGCCGCTTCGACTTGTCCGTTCGATTGCGGGTGCGCCACAGAGGTGTACCGATTCTCAATGTGGTATTTTTAGCAGAAATTTCTGAATTCAGCGCTATCGAACTGAGTTCCGTTATCCGTTATCACAATCTTTGGAATCCCAAATCGGCAAATGATGTTTCGAACAATAAAATTGATTACTCGTTTGGTAGTGATTGTAGTTAGTGGTTCAGCCTCGACCCACTTAGTGAAATAATCCACAGCCACAATAGCGAACTTTGCCCCGCCCCTTGCTATGGGGAGACTTCCAATGATATCAATTCCCCACATAGCGAAAGGCCATGGGCTCATCATTGTTTTTAACTGATTAGGAGGTGCTCTAGGTATTTTTGAAAATCTCTGGCACGCATCACACCGTCGTGCGTATCTTGCCGCATCCTTGTTTATGGTAGGCCAGAAATAACCATGCCGCAATACCTTTTTTGCCAAAGTTTGCCCTCTAGTGTGGTCGCCGCATTCGCCTTCGTGTACCTCCTGCAGCACACGCTTGATGTCATCGTGAGCTATGCACCGGAGGAGGGGCATCGAAAATCCTTATCTGTAAAGAATTCCGCCTTGCAGAACGTATCGGGCGGCTTTACGAATTACTTTACGCCTCTCGCTTTTCTTGGTCGGAAGCGTTCCATTCATCAGGAAATTCTTTAGAGGGGTCATCCAGGACTCCCTTTCTGGTTCCGTCTCTAGTATTAGGTCGATTTCCATTTGATCTATGCTAGGGGACCGAAGTACTTCAACGGGGGCTAGCCCAGTCACTTCAGGATCGTCGGAACTAGCCATCTTTGCCAACTTATCCGCCTGCTGATTCTCTGACCGCGGAATATGAGATATGCTGTAGTGATCAAAATCGTTCAACAACTCTTTCACTTTCTTTAAGTATAAAATCAATCTTGCACTTTTAGCTTGGAATTTTCCAGTAACTTGGTTCACAACTAACTTGGAGTCGCAAAAGATGTTCAGCTTTGTGACCTCTAATTCCTTTGCGATCCTTAACCCGGCTATCAAGGCTTCATATTCGGAGTCGTTATTGGTGGCGTGAAACTCCATCCGGATAGCATAGGATATCAATCGTTTCTCTGGAGTTTCAAGCACTATTCCAGCGCTGGATCTTTCGTCATTCCTAGCGCCATCAGTATACAATCCCCAGGCATTGGGATCGAGAAGTAACTTTGAAGGATCAACTTCTTCGTTTGCTATATTTTCCTCAGGGACAGTGAACTCTGCTATGAAGTCGGCTATCACTTGCCCCCGAATTGACCGTCTGGGCTGAAAGTTCAAATCGAATTGACTTAACTCGATATTCCATTTGAGTAACCTTCCAGATGCCTCTGGTCTCTGTAGGACTTGCTTGAGCGGGTAATCGGTGTATACGGTAATAGGATGCGCCTGAAAATAATGTTGAAGCTTTCTAGAGGCGATCAGTAAACTATACGCCAACTTTTCTATCCTTGGGTAATTACGCTCTGCGGCCGTTAATTTTTTGCTCACGTAATACACAGGTCTTTGGACCTTATCCTCTTCTCTTACCAACGCTGAGCTGGTCGCATGGGATGACACTGCCAGATACACGAATAAGTCCTCGTGATCCATTGGCTTAGATAATATCGGAGGTTTCTCCAGGTGCCTGAGTAAATTCTGAAACGCTTCTATGCAGTCGGGCGTCCATTTGAAGTGGCGTTTCCCCCGCTTTATTAATTCGAAGAATGGGATGCACTTATCCGTAGCCCTGGAGATAAATCTGCTTAGTGCGGCCACTTTTCCTGCAAGGCTTTGCACATCCCTAATTTGCCTAGGTTCCTGAATGTCTCTGATTGCCGCGATCTGGTCTGGATTAATCTCAATCCCGCGGGAACTGACGATGAATCCCAAGAATTTTCCGGAGGCAACACCGAATGAACATTTGGTTGGGTTGAGTTTCATTCCGTACTTTCGAAGAATGTCGAACATCTCTGCCAAGTCAGTAGTGTGTTGAGAAGATTGCTTGGACTTAACCAACATATCGTCGACGTATACTTCCATTTTTTTCCCGATCTGGTTATAAAACATTCTGTTGACTAAGCGTTGATATGTAGCGCCCGCATTCTTCAAGCCAAAGGGCATCACCACATAGCAATATAATTCCAGATCCATGATAAAACTAGTGTGTTCTTAATCTGGAACATGCATCGGAATCTGGTTATATCCTGAATAAGCATCCATAAATGAGAGAAGCTCATGACCCGCCGTCGAGTCTACCAACTGGTCAATCCGGGGTAACGGGAAACTATCTTTTGGACAGGCTTTGTTCAAATCCGAGAAGTCAATACACGTTCGCCACTTCCCGTTGGCCTTCTTTACCAGGACTGGATTCGAAATCCAGTCTGGGTAGGTCGAGTCTCTGATAAATCCATTACTCTTTAGCTTTCCAACCTCTTCTTTCAAGGCAGCGGACCTCTCTGGGCCCAACATTCGCCTTTTTTGTTTTACCGGAGGATGTTTAGGGTTAATGCTTAATGAATGGCTCATGATTGATGGGGATATCCCACACATATCCGCGTGGGTCCAGGCAAATACATCCAAGTTGTTTTTTAAGAAATCCGTCAATTCTTTAGCGAGATTCGGATTTTACTGGGATCCAATCTTAAGGACCTTCTCCGGGTCACTGTCATCGATCGGTACATCCACAGTTGTCTCGTTGGGAGTCGCCATTCTGCCCCCGGGTTCTTGATCCTCTCTGGGATCTATATCCTCAGGCAACTCTCTGGGCGACTCTCCAACGACTATCCTCTTTAGTTGCTATAAGGTCTCCGCCCCCGTAGGGGGAGAAGCGCCTTTAGTTTCAATGTCCCCTCCATTGCGAAGTAACTTTAGTTCGGCAACATAACATGCTCGCGCAGCAACCTGATCTCCTCTGACGATACCAATGCCAGCTTCTGTGGGGAATTTCAATAACAAGCACCAGGGGGCTATACAAGCTCTAAACTTTGCGAGGGCCGATCGGCCCAAGAAGGCATTGTAGGGCGATTCAACGTCCAAAACCACGAAGGGAAGGATTCTCACTCTCTGGCGTTCTCCTTCCCCAAGCGTAACCGGTAATTCTACATAACTCATTGGAGCGGTAGATGCTCCGTTGAATCCACGGATCCATCCTTGACAGGGCTTCAAGTCTTTTATTTCAAGGTTCATCTGGTCAAATGTCCTTTTGAAAAGAATGTTGACGGAACTCCCATTGTCCACTTAAACCTTATGAACAGTGGCTGGTCCAATAGGTACTGTAATTACAAATGGATCTTCTGTCGGAGCATGGACTCCAATGCTTTCTCGTTCTCGGAAAACGACATCGTCGGTCATCATCTTTTGTTGCTTTACCGGGATATTGTCCTCAGGGTTGCTACACTCCCCTACCTCAAGGTGTTGCTTGGCTGCATTGACATATTGATCCAATGCCTTGGAACTATGCCCGGCAAGATAAAGTCCTCCGATTACGGTATTGATAACAATGTTCTTTCCCTTCTGCTGGGCAGTTGGCCTAGCAGCAAGTTGATTCTGGTTCTGATTTGGGGCCTGTACTGCTTGCCCCCTGTCTCTGGGCGTTACTCTATATTCATCTAATTTTCCTTCTCGAAGCAGCCTTTCGACTACATCTCTTAAGTGACGGCATTCATTTGTCGAATGGCCGTGAATCTGATGAAAGAGACAAAACTTCCCCGTTTCACGTTCTTTCTCCGTCGACTCTCTGGGAGGTAGCCTCTTATTCTGGAGGACTTCATACGCATCCATGAAGATATTTTCCAGAGTATCATTTATTGGTGTATAACTTTCAAAGGCCCTGGGACGAGTCCTTCTCTGGGAGTCGTTCCCTCGGTTCCTCTTCCGATGGTTGCCATTACTATTATTATCATTGTTCCCTGACTGACGACCACCCTGATTCCGATTTCCAACATTAACTTCGACCTTCCCCGAGCTGTCTCCTGTCTGCTTAATGGCGACATTGCTCTGGATTTCCTCTTTATCGGCCGTTTTTGCCTTTCGGTTAGCATATACTTCTTCCCGGCGCAAGTGTACGTTGGCTTTTTCGTAGAATAACTCTCTAGTATGGGGTGGTTTGCCTGCCAGGTATCTCCCGAATTCAGTGTCATTATCTACTCCATCAATCAGTGCTGCGACAACGGTTGGTTCATGGGGATCTCTAACTTCAGTAGCGGCCAAATTGAAACGGTCTAGGTACACCCTCAAACTCTCGCCTGGTCGCTGCTTGACAAGGAACAAATCAATCACACTTTTTGTTTTTTGTGCATAGATACGGAATTGTTCTACGAACTTCTCACTCAGCTCCCTGAAGCTAGAAATCGATCTTGCTGGCAAGCGAGTAAACCATAACAATGCTACATCCTCCAGGAATATGAGAAATGCTTTGCACTTGATAGCGTCAGAAGCTGCGGCAGCGGTCATTGACCAAGAGTATCTCATCAGATGCTGGACGGGATCAGACCTGCCCGCGTATCGGTTCATCTGTGGCATGTTGAAACGCCTTGGGAAAGTCGCATCCAAAATATCATCGGTGAAAGGGGTGTGACTGCGGTCGATTCCCCAATCTTCGTTCCGTTGTCCACGGCTATCTGCCAGAATCTGATGGATCATGGCTGCAACATTTGCACTGGTCAGCGGAGGTTCGGGGTCAGTGCCTCTGGATCGACGGGGTTCTCTAATCTCTCTTTCGGGAGCAGTCACAAAATCCGGGGCTCAGATAGGGCTTCGTTGCCCCCTGTTACCATGAGCATGTGCGCGGCGACGGGGCTGAGGTAGTCTGTTATGTACAGGACTGTCCACATCTCGAGTCCTGGGAGTCGTGGCTTGATCGTTCACTTTACGGTTTGAGGGCCCCGCCTCCAGTGCTTCTTCTTCCCGTGATGGCAGGGTTCCGAACCGAAGCTGCTTTATGTTTTCGGCTCTCTCATACGGTCGCCGCGGAGGTCTCGGCGATTCCTCAGACGAAGAAGAATATCCTGGAGTGAGTGGACGAACCGGCGGCGTCCTTTGCCTTGCGAGCTCATCAAGCCTTCTATCCATAGCAGTCAAATTTTGTCGCAGGACGGAGCTTTCCTGCCTTTGGGCAGCCAATTCATCAAACAGTCTCTCCCACATTTCGGAGAAGCGAGAGAGATCCCCCTCAGTAACGGGAGCAGCAGGATCATATTGGTCATCATCACTTTCTCTTATGCGCAAAGAGCTTGAGCCAGGTCGAGCGGAGGGGCCAGGACGGTAGGAGCGAGCCATAGGCTCCTTTCCAGGTCGAGTTGTAGTCTGATCATCAATTCGAATCGCTGTGGTTCGAGGATGGCGGCTCGCAACACCCCCCTGAGATCGATTCGCGGTCGCGGTGCGCGGAGGATTCGAGACGTTACCTCGGGATCGAGTAACAACCCCTTCAGCAGTCCGGATCGCCTCGTTCTCGTCGACTCGGAGCGTGGCGTCTTCATCGGATCGGTTCGCCCCCTGCGCTCCGCGATCCAGAGTCTCCTCATTGCCTAGCTCGTGCACACTTTCTTCAATTGTTTCATTGGTTTGCGAAGCTCGTGCTTCCTTTGATCTTTTTCCAGCCATGATATCCGAATCGCTGGAGTCTTCAAAGAACTGAATAGTGAAACCTGAGTTCAATTCTCAGTGAAAGCACCAAAATGTTAGATCAAAATTTGGACCTAACACCCAAATTATTCCGAATCTTATAGAGTTTCAACTGAAGAATGAGGAAAAAGAAAATAACACGCAGAATTTATAGTGGTTCGGCGTTAACGAGCCTACGTCCACTTTATATATTATTGATTATACTTTGAAAGCTAATACAATCAAGGATTTCTCTCAATACTCTAGTAGTCTGACAATAATGGCGGATTCAGTACTCAATATTGCCAAAAAAAGATCCCAAAAAGTGCCAAGCTCTGGGCTATTTATAGCTGATTTTGTCAGGCGGGTCGTGGTAACACGTGGCACGAATCCCGAGAACATCGGATCGCATCGCTGCCGTTGAAGAAATAGTCAAATTAGCCGTTGCAGACAGGTGTCGCGATCCCCTGGAAAATCGGATCGTGCAAATGGGGAGAATTGGTCAAAATGACGGTTAGGGACACGTGTCGCTAGATCCGTGCGTCTCGGATCGCTGAAGACTAGCTCGTGTTTGAACGGGTCAGAGGCTCCGCCATGCATCAGGGGGATCGGACCGGTCAATACTGGGCAATAACACATGCATGGATCGAGTCGCATAGAGGTGTCGTTTCGCTGATGAAATGGGGGCGATCCGTTATGGTGCGATCCGATATGGGGGCGATCCGATCGTGCGATTCGAGGAGGGGCGATCCGATCCTTCATGCTCTTAGGGAACGCAGTTTCATACTTTCTTCTTATGAATGAACCTGGATGGCTTGGTCAAAAAGCTAGCCAACACTGATTTTGATGTCTGATTTGGGATGGACACGAAAATATTTAAATATATATAGCCGTGTTGATTAGATATGCGCCATTTTGACGCGAATGATATTTATATCGATTTAATTCATTTTTATAATGAATATAAAAAAGGAAGTGATTTCAAAATCTAATGTTTGAAAATACTATCATTTATATATCGATGATATGGAATATTCAATTTTGATTTGAAATTGAATACGAAGTTGAAATCATTTTGAAACGAATTTAAATCGATTTATAAAATACGTTTTAAAATGGAAATCGACGAAATATAATATATATATATATATACATACTATTGCCTGAATAGAACGCGCCGTGCCGTGGTAGTTCGCGAATTTCGACCATTGACGTCGAATTGACGTTACGGGAGATTCAACCGTCGGATTCTCCTAAAAACGAAACCGTTGGGTTCGTATCGAAAAGAGCTTTCCAACGAATACAAGAGATTTGAAATCTAATGGTTGGATTTGGAATTATGTCCAAACCAAATTTTGAAAAGGTCGTTGTAAGTGCAGTTCGATGACCGTTTATGGAAATCGACTGTACGGGCCTTGATAAAATTATTAAAAATAGCAATAATTTCTGTAAAATCATAATAAATGATTTGGAAAGAATTAGGATGAAAAATTCCATATTTGAAAAGATAAAAATATATTTTTATCGAAATGAACTAGTTATGAACTAGAATTATAATCCAATATTTTTAAATAATTAAATTTGATTTGAAATGGTTATAAAAATAATTTGAATTTCCAATATATGTATTGGAATGGATTTCAATCGAAATTATCTTCAGAATATTTCGATATTGGATTCCGTGATTATACGAATATTGTGGAGGAATTTGGAAGATATACATATATATATATATATCGTTATTCCAATACGATATTTGTTGGTTTCAGAGTTTGATATAAAATATAAGCCAATATATTTTCTATTCAGAGCCTTGTATTTAATATCAAATTGGATTTTGGTTTTGTCGTG
The DNA here is from genome assembly GCA_030737875.1 of Allium sativum. NCBI lineage: Eukaryota > Viridiplantae > Streptophyta > Magnoliopsida > Asparagales > Amaryllidaceae > Allium > Allium sativum. The sequence continues at coordinate 587,941,538 of CM060918.1, read as the reverse complement.
AATGGTATCTTTAAAAATGTTGTTCTTAAACCCAATGGAGTTAAGAAAATTAGAAACTAACTGGAGATTAAATAAGTTGAATGATTTCCTGGGTATTGATCTGATGTTGGTTTAGGCCTTCAGGATTAATACTTAGGGAATTATTCTCTTACTAATTTACGGTTAGAGACGGATGGAATGGTGTCTTCAGTAATATTGTTCTTAAACCCTATGTGAAAAGAATAAATCTTTTAATTAAGATTATTAGTGTTTCCACTTAATTAACAATTAATTGGAACAAAATGGAATGTGAATTGGGTTTATCGTCAGCTGTGTTTTTAACGACATTCGTTCTTTAACCCGATTTACAGTGAAATGAGATTTGGAATTTATAAATCTTTTTATTAAGATTCAACGGGAATTTTCCAAAGTAAAGTTTTCCAATTTAGTATATTAAATTCGAATTGAATGGAATTCAATTGGATAATAATCGAAGTGAACTTCTATGGGGGAAGACTATTGATACATTTGGAATTTAAAAGGCTTTGCCTTTATTCCATTTATATTGTTAGTCGGATACGGAAATTGATGTCGATTATATATTGATGTGTTTTTCCGTGAAGATTCCATAATTAATGGAATGTGATTTGGGTTTATCGTGAACTGTGTTTTAAATGACATTAGTTCTTTAACCCAGTTAAAGACAAGATTACATGTCTAACATTGTATTTCGAACTGTATGGTTGATCTCTGCTAAATATATATCTGTTTGGTGATGGAGAATTTATTCTCTTGCTTAACACCCTTCTCTAAGACGTACAAGCTTAGAGGTTACATATCGGTAGAAATCAATAGTGCGGTGTAGATTGTCGATGCGATATGTTAGTGTTTCCAAAGTTAAATAATCATTAATATTGACTTTTGGGAAGATTAAAACTAAGTGGAGTTTTAATGAATCTTTAATTAGATTGAAATGTGAATTGATAATTTAAATTATCAAAATTGGGAAACGATCGAGAATGGAGTATCACCAGTTTGGCTCCTAGCGATAGCTAAATCTTTAATTAGATTTGAACGGGAAATGGTAATTAAATTTACCAATAACACTGTGGTGTTAGATATGGGGTATGACCAGTTTTGCTCCATGGGATGAATAGGTTGGGATTGGGAAATTAAACAAATGATTACTTCAGTATGGTGCGCTAATCCCAACAAGTTTGGAAAACCTTAGTATGGTTTGGATGATATCCAAAGGAAGATTAAAGAGTAAATTTTAAAGAATTTATCTTTGATGAAATTAATGGGAACATATCCCTAAGGATGTGAATATTTGAATAAAAGAATATTCTGAATTGGAATGAGGCGTATGTTGTGTTTTTATAGCACTTGTTTATTATATCACGAGTTATTCGAAAAGGTTGGGTTTATACACATTCTGAATAACTGATTCGACGATAAGTCGACGATGAAGACGGTGGTTGAAGACCGGAGTTCTTCACACCGTTTGGATGATTACTGTTGTTTTGATTGGGCTGTGCACCCAAGACGAGGTAATAAGTGGTGATCGTCCAGACGTACTTGGGGATCGATCGGATATGCGAGGACCTCTCTCCTGTATTGGACATACGGGACGACGAATAAGGTGCCTCTAGTTTCGTTCAGACCCAGAACGAACTTGTAAATGGATGTGTGTCTGACATTGGATTTTATTCTGTGTTGATTGATTTCTATTAAATATATATTTGTTTGGTGGCGGAAAATTTATTCTCTTGCTTAGCGCCCTTCTCTGAGACGTACGAGCTCAAAGGTTATATATCGATGGATATCAGTCGCATGGCATGAATTGCCTGTGTGGCATGCTGAGATGCAAATGATCAAGGCTTCTATTGAAAAGAAGAGTCTTGTGGTTGATGATCAAAGCACAGCTTTAATATAGCACCGCTTTGTGTATAGCGTTAATCGCGAGCCTCATACCTCGGTGTGAGTTTAAAACGAGATAAGGGAACCAAGGAGAACATGACGTTTCATTCTTGCTTTGGGTGGTGTCAGCGTTTTACTAGCCCTGACATCATTGTTATTTTCCCTATGTGATTGTTGGATTGCGAGGCGCCTCGGATATATCGGCTACTGCAGGAGCCGATGGATATAGATCCTATAGGACCGAGAAACGTGTGTTCAGGAATTGCCAATCCTCAAACCTAAAGGAGGACCGACCTTGGAGGATCCAAGGGTCTACTGCAGGAGATCCTGAGGCATTTTCTAGAGTGTATCGAAGCCGGCGAGGAGTACATCCCTTGCCTCGACTCATGACAGAAATTAAATTTCCAATACGTGACATTTCGGTTTGGATTGTAGAGCCTAGTATTGGCGACATGATAGATGGTACCCATGCCGCCTATGATTGATACATTTATATTTGAAGTAGTTTTCATACACTTTACACTATAATAGTACCAAAATGATTTGTTTTAAACATACCAAGCATGTTTGGCTATTATAAGGTAAAACTCTATCCTCCGGCTTGCGTTACATTGTGTGATGGGACCTGAGTCTTATAATAGCTCCATTTTTCCAAAAAACATTGCGCTGTTTGTTATATGCATTGGTATTCTTGGGAGGAAACCCATTCCGTGTTATACAGCGTGGTCCCTTGATTTACTTTATTTTTAAAAGTAAAGTTTTAAATAACCGTTTTAGTTCTCACACCAGTCACATGACTGACCTGGAGTTTATTGTTTTAACCTAAACTCTAGGTGCCCCTATTTTCCACACGGGCAGCTTGTAATTTTGGTTTTGCAAATTTATATTCACATGATCCTGGTTTACAGCTGGAATGATATCCGGAAAGCTCCGTATCCGTGTATCTCTTTCAGTTGTGTTTTTGTGTTAATTTCCGCTGCATTGTAAATTTGTAAATCTCTGATATTTATCAAATGTATATTATTTGTTCATACTCTGTATATTCTTGTATCTATTGTAAATTGTTGTAATAAGCAACGAAATGTTCTTCTGTTTGTGTTCTGATTCGTCGTGTTCTCAACTCAATCTTGGCTTTCCTTTACGGGGAAGTTTGGGTCATGTCATTTTATGTCCATCTTTGTTAGTATATGCGAAATATAAGTATCTGATCATCGTAATTAGCTTACAAGATCATCCATTATTAGTTTTGATTTTTGCATTGTCAACAAAGGAGAAGTTGGGTAGCTACTAGGGGTGAGGGTTTGGTTGGTTCGGTTTATCCAATGATGAAAATTGTCATATCAAACTAAAACCAATAAAAATGAAAACCAAACCAAACCAACCGAATTAAGATTGGTTGGTTCGGTTGGTTATCCGATTTAACCGTACTAAAAAATATTTTAGACTTTATGTTCATATTATTAACTATATATTGAAATAAAATATAAATATATGATTAAAGTATTATTATTTATGATTCTTATGTTTTCCAAAAGTAATTCTGATACATATGTGATGATTAAAATTTACTTAGACAACTAAACTAACATAAAATATTTACTATAATATTAATAATTTTGAAAATATAATAAATGTATGGTAAATTTGGTTAAACCGATAATCAAACTAATTTTGTGTTTGATAAAAAGTAAGTACACTTTTCAGTTTTGGTGGAATTTCTGCAATTCACTTTGTTTTGCATGTTATTTAGTAATATGCATGGAGTCTTAATTGCTATTTAACTCCTCAGTGCATGTTGAGACTAAAATGAAATAGCAAGTGAAATGGAAGGGAATTCCACTAAGAAATTGTTAAAATGAACAACAGACATTTAATAAACCGACTGTTATGAATGTTTGATTTGTGTCACTTGATCAAAATAAACTTGAAGTTAAAAAATGCTTCTTTTTTTAAGAATTGTTTTCTCTAATGTTTTTCTAACGTTTTAAATTTTAATGTTCAAAATTTCTTTAAAGTATCCACAACATTTCAAATATACTTTAGATCTACTGTTAATATTCTATTTCTGCAACAAAATCCTTTGATATATCAAAATACATTATTTAGAAAATACGACAAATTTTAAGAATGCAACAAATTCTTGAATCAAATATGTTTTTGTCGATTAATCTAAAAATACATTTTTTTTTAAATTATACAATCAGACGGTTGGTTTTTCCACCGTTGTGTGGTAATCAAACCGACCGTTAGGGAGGTTTCCCTACTTTAAGAGGGCCAAAATCAATTTGTTAGTGCCAATGGAATTCGGCATCCTATTCGCCCTTCAAATATTTGCTCCATTTTCTTCTCCGCGTTTTTCTTTCTCATCACGAATTCTTTTTCTCCTCCTCCGCCTGCTTCTCCTTCGGACCAGATTCGCGACTCAATTGGAGAACGCATTCCACTTCATCCTTGCAATACGAATAAGTAACAATCTATTCTCCAATAAGCCATTTCCCCAATTTCATCGCTTTCATTCTCTGATTCATTTTCATTTTTTTATCTGGTTTAATTAAGAATTCCTTATCTATTTTCAAATCTTACTAAACGAAGGGAGAAGAAGAGCATAACGCAAAGCCAGGAGTCACGAAATTAGGTAAATTTACACTTTATAGTCAGCCTGAAAGGAACTAACTCATAAATCTAGTTAGTAATCAATTAGTGGATCGATCTTGAAATTTATTCATTTTTGAATCGTTTTTTATATATTCGTTCTTTCTGCTCTACATAAATCTAGTGCTATGGTCTTTGTACTGGAAATTTATTACCTCCTTTCACAACTTTTGCAATTCCGAAACAATTTAGGTTCTTTTCTGAATAATTCTCATCATATAAGCTCGATTACAGTTTTTTTAGTTATGAAAGAAAATTGTTTGAGATCAGATTGATTATTGTAGGAAATGAATGTTGTAGAAATATTGAAGGTTGGATTCGAGTATTTAGAAACAAAGATCTATAAGTGATTTTTTTTGCTTCTGCAATTACATGTATTGTCCTTTCCAACATATACTTGTAGATCATAATATTGAAGATCGAAAACTGGCTTACTTGATTATTCCTGTTATCACTTCTCTTTCTCTGTCCCAGCAGTTGAATTTTATATTGATATGTTTTTATTCTTTTAAACTTTTGAAATGATATTGGTTCCTCCTTTTAATTGTACGTTATTTCTTTTTCTTCTATGACCGATTGGTTATTGCATTTATAACCATTGCTTATCTTTTAGGGGGTTGTTAATGACACTCCCTTTTTGGTTAAGGGGAGTCATTTTTTTAAGGGGACACCGTCTATTAAAAATTTGTTAAGGGGCAACACAACTTAAACTTTTCAGAGACAAAAATAACTTTTGTGTCCTTCAAACTTCAAATCCACTCACGCATTTCAAAGCCCGCGCTATACTTTCCAAATCGCGTTTCTCTTCAGAAATAGGGTTCTTCAGTGCTCATTCTCGTGTTCGTCGGAGCTAGGGTTTGGCATTAAAGATGGTTCGATTCAAGCATACTGCGAGGAAGATGAAGGAATCCATTGCCAAGAAGCAAATCGCGGAAAAGAGGTATGTTTGTAGTAGATTAATAGTAATTTCAGTTCGTAGTAGCACTTGTATGGTACGGTAGGGCTTGGTATTACCAATAGTGAGCAATGGGTTTGCGTGTGGTAGGGTTTGGTGGAGAAGAAGGGCAAAACTTTGGGGAATTTTGTTCGATTTGCAGAGAATACGGTTGGTAGGGTACGTTTTTGGGTGGGTAAATCTTCTGGAATATGAAAGTTTATCCCTTTTAGTATTTGACATGTTGTTATCATTTTTGTAATTCAAAATCGGCTTCTGTTTTCCATATATAAGTTTCATTTCATCAAAAATCATGTGAATTTTGGTTTCGGTTTGTATTGTCCGAATATACGTATTAAAAATGGTTGATTGATGTCGACTTATGGTTGAAAAAGGGTACTATGGTTTGTGAATATTAAAATACATATGAAAGCTTGTCCTTTCTAGTATTTGGCATGTTGTCACCGTTTTTATAATTCAAAATCAGCTTGTGTTTTCCATGTATAATTTTCATGTCTTCAAAATGTGTTGTATTTTGTTTTCGGTTTGTGCAGTCCGAATATAGTTAATATAAATGGTTGATTGATTTCGACTTATGGTTAGTTGTTGTCGAAATTTAGATTACACATTCAATTTTACTTGTTGTTTACATGGTGGCTTTGTACCTTCTTATAGTAATGAAGTAGGTTATATGTTGTCGTACTTTGTTGACGACGGCGTATAACTAAATTGTTTATGTGGTTGATTGCAGGAAACCGACTTCGTCTACGTCTAGTCGTGTACCGCCTACTGCTTCTAATAGGCAGAAACTTGCTAAGGAAAGACAATGCATATTGGAAGAGCAAAAGAAAAAGAAAGTAGTTGAAGCTAAAGCGAATAACTCCGAGCAAAGTTTAAGTGAAAAAGAAGAGTCCAACGACCGTAGTACTTCCGATGGAGGTGAAAAAAATAGTGATCATAGTGGCCACGAAGAAGCAGATGTACGCGTACAAGAAGAAGATGATGACAGAGAAGAGGAGGGCAACACAAGTGGTAGTGATCTTGAACGAGACGATGACGGTGAAGAGGGTGAAAAAGTTGGTACTGATCAGGAATAAGACGATGACAGAGAAGATGGCAACAAAGCTGATATTGAACGTGAAGAGGAGGAGGACAGAGAAAAGGACAACAGAGGAGGTAGTGAGCATGAAGAAGATGTTGAGATAGCGATGAAGATGATAGTGAGCGTGAAGAAGGAGGTGATGGAGTTGAGGAGGAAGCAGATAAAGAAGGTGACGCCTCAGTGGCACGTGTACAAAAGGGTAAGAGACATTTGAAACAAGTTTCTTGTGAACAATCTAAGTCTGAATATTGTGACCGTGAAAGTGGTAGTGAGGAACATGATAGTGAGGAAGGCAGAGTAGGAGAGAAAGAGGTGGAACATTTGGAAAAGAGAAAACGTGCAATTAAAGGCAAGCGAAAGCGAAAAGAAACAGAAGCATCCACCACTAAAGATGAATGGACAAAGTTGTTTGCATTCAAACATCACATTGCTCATAAAATATGGAAATCTACTATAAGTTTTTCTTATGTTATTTCTTAGATTTTATTTATACTTATGACTACGTGTGAATCGTTATCTGTTTATTAATATGTAATATATATATATATATGTGTGTGTGTGTGTGCATACCATATAGAAACCTCAAGGAGAAGTCAGACTGGTGAGAGTCCATACTCATGTTGGCAATCAACGATTGTGGGATTATAGAAAAGAATGTTCTTTTGTTAAGGAGGTTGCAGTTCAGTCGGGATTCCATAAGCTAGCGCTACATGCTCATGAGACATTAGACAAAATCCTAATCAATGCATTCATCAAAAGATTTTATCCAGAGACAAACACATTTCACCTTCCATTTGGTGAGTTGGGAATAACCATTGACGAAGTAGTGCACATAACTGGCCTTCCGGTGGAAGGAAGGGCAGTTACTGGTTCTCTTGGTGGCTCGAGGGGTATAGGTGTTGAAGATGTGTACAAACTACTTGAAGACTGCCTTGGTGTTGACATACCAACTACCATACAAGTATTGGGAGGCGATAAAGAAATTATATTTTAATGGTTACACAGTCATTTTGAGGGTTCGAAGGAGGATGATACAGAAGAACGAAAGATGCATTGTGCGATAACATATCTTTTGTACACAATTGGCAGTTTAGTTTATTGTGACAAGTCTAGGAATAAAGTGTCAGTTCATTTTCTGTAGTTTTTGACGAATTTAAAGGAGGTGGGTTCATATTCATGGGCCACTGCATGTTTGAGTTGGTTATTACATAATCTTGCTATAACAACTCGAACTGATGTTCATCAAATGACTGGTTGCATGTCCTTAGTACAGGTATATTCGAAGAATATTTTTGATACCGTTGTGTTGTAACTATATGTGAATAGTGTAGTCTTATTATATGCGTGTACATGATGTACCTTAATGCAGGTATGGATATTTGAGCATTTCCCTGTTCTTCGTCGACATAATCGTGTTATTGGTATTCAAGAAGGAGAAATTAGAGTCGCGTTCTACTTTGCAAAGAACAAGAGTTCGCAGTTAGCATCTGATTTAGTCACACTAAGAGAAAGAACTGATTATTTGAAGTGCAATGAAATTATATGGGATTGCTTTAGAGATAAATGTGATGTGTATCCATTTCATGAATGTGCGTTGTATAACGACCATGTTATTTGTTTTAAAACTGAAGAATTGTACCTACCCCAGAGATTTCTGCGCCAGTTTGGAATTGTTCAACCCATCCCGACCAATCCCTTCACGCTTAACAAGAAGAAGTACAAGTCGTCTAGTAAAGGTTTCAAAGCCGCTTACTTTAATGTTTGGGATTTTGTATGGGCTGAATGGGCAAATCACATGCTGAATGAAATTATAACGTCAAAAGAAGTGGCTAACCCCTGGGACTGTGAGGACAACTATATACAGTGGTATCAGCAAGCGTTGCAAATCCATCAAGAAGAATAACTGAGCCTGTGAAGGAAACCGAGGAGAAGTTGCTACCCATCCGTGTTGTAAGTTTGTTATATTTGCTAATTGAATAAAATGTTATTGATTGTTTTGCATACTAAAGTAGACATGAATTTCAGAAACGTCGACTTGGACTTGTTGCCGATACAATCCGTTCATGTGGACGTGGTAATGCAGTTTCTACAGCTTTGCAAATGATAGAGCATATTGAGGACCTAGAACCGTCTGCTGTGTACGGAGAGAACATGATAGCTGATGAAGGTGATGAGATTGTTGAGGCTACGACAAGTCGAGGTAAACGAAAGAAAGGAAAGAAGACTGCTACCAAGAAGAGAGGTAGAGCAAGGAACAAATAGTTTAACTTGTTTTAAGTATTTGTATGATCAAAGATCATGTACAAGTTTCAATTTTAAGATTGTATGTATGAAATAATTTTTGTTTGGATTGTATGGATGAAATAATCAACCTTGTAGTTAAACATTGGCAATTGTTTTCCATTTTTAAGATTCAAAAAGGTACTTGATCACCGATGTAACACCCCTTAATTTTAAATATTAAAGTTAACAAATTAAAGAATACTTAATTTCAAATGTGGGAATTAAGGGAAACGGGTTGCGCCATGGCGTTCGTCTCGGAATTCTGCTTGAGATAGAGTCCGAGTTTGTGTGAATTGGACTTCGTATGAAGAAGTTATGGCCTTCCAAAGTTTCAGAAATTAATTAAATTTAAAACAGCTCAGGTTCAGAAAAAAAAATAACAGGGACCAGGTCGACCCTAGTGTCGACCTCCCCTATACAGGGCGACCTTAGTGTCGACCTGGGGGTCGACCTTCCCCCCCCCTCCCAGGAAGATCTGAAAGATGATATTTTTGTGACTTAGTGCTGATTCATTAGGGCTGAGGTGTCACTCTATCTTGACTGGATGGTCTTGATTGATTCTAGGTTAATCTTACGGCTCTTAATTAACTAGTCTTCTATAAAAACACCCTAAAACCCCTAACCCTAATCACAAAAATTCATAACAAGAGCCGCCATGCCGTCAATGGAGGACCTAGAGTAGCCGCCATACACTTTCAACCCTAAAGCAAGATAGAGGCTTGAATTAAATCAAATCTAAATAACAACTAAGTTTACATCAAAGGCGAGCAATCCAATTTTAGAATACAGATCCCAGAAAGACAAGACTATTCCTTTTAATGGTGAGTATGATAGCTTTCACAAGATAATTAATTAATTTAATTATGATAAGATATAATTGGGATTATGAGAATATGATTTTGAATCATGTGATGTAAATTATATGTATGTTTGTGGTGTTGAATCATATGTTAGTTCTTATGTGAATCTTGTGCAAGTTGAATCATATACCTTATGCAAGTTGAACCGTATACCTTATGAAAGTTGAATCATATACCTTATGCAAGTTGAATCATATATCTTATGCAAGTTGAATCATCTATCCTATGCAAGTTTGTGATGATTGGATCATATATACATGTATGAATCTTATGCAAGTTTGGGTTGTTGAAATATATGTGAAACATGTATATGCATATGCTAGTTTATGTGACATTAATCTACATGTTTAGATCTATATGCAAGATTACACCTTTATGTTTAGATCTATATGCAAGTTTACATCTTTATGTTTAGATCGATATGGAAGTTTACATCTTTATGATTAGATCCATATGCAAGTTCACATCTTTATGTTTAGATACATATTCAAGTTCACACCTTTATGCTTAGATCTATAGCAGTACATAAGTTATGCAAGTTTATGCCCATTACCTATGCTAGTTTCTTATCATATGCTAGTTTGAATGAAATTCATATGCAAGTTTATGTCATGATCCATAGATTTATTTTATGTGTTATGTAATGTTGCTTTTCTTTTTTTTATAAGTTAGACTATTTGCGAGTCTAACATATGTCATATGAAAACGTACGAATAGCGTGGGGATGATGGGATAATATTGAATATACATAAATTGTGAATTGGCATAAAATGGCCTTAAAAGGCATATAATTAATTTGAGATATTAATTGGCATAATTGGTATTTATGGACATAATTTTAAGAGACAATTATGGACATAAATAAATTTGGAATTTATTGACAAATTTGAATAGGGATATTAATCCAATTTGGGGTTAAATAAAGATGTGTAATAATAAACCGCCTAAGACACGAGGTTAGACTCTTTTGTGGTGTAAGACTGCCCGGACCCGCCCGGCAAATCCAGCAGCCACAAATGTCAGTCTAATGTGAGAGGTCAAAGGCACGAATTAAATGCGTAACAATTGTAAAGACACGAGGTTAGACTCGTTTATGGTGTAAGACTGCCCGGACCCGCCCGGCAAATCCAGCAGCCACAAATGCCAGTCTAATGTGGGAGGTCTTTACAAGGTTACGATTTTAATGAATTAAGAAACACTTAACCAGATAAACATGTGGTGGGACATGGGGGGGTTAAGTGGGTGCCTTGGGTGGCATGTGAAACTAAGGGGGTTGCCTTAGGTGGCATGTGAAATACGATTAGATGCACTTAACCAATATTGAAACATGTAAGAAGACATGAATAAGAATGGGGTTAAGTGGGGAAAACCTTAGAGGGGACCAAGCATAGGTGGAAAACTTGTATCATGCATGGGTGCCCTTTTCAAACCAGTAACCCATTAAGTATCTTTGTGAGCTCGACCCAAGTCGAGGACGGGACACGCTTACTGGATTTGATTGTAAGAGGTCAAAACGGGTTAGCGGTGGCAACGCAAGTCCAACGGGGCCATGTACGTGCGTGGGCCCGGGCTGGTAGGTAAGACGTTGTTGCATTGTGTAGATATACGCCGTGCATTTTGGGTGGTATCGGGTTGCCACTTTGGGGAGTGATACACCCCACCGTGGGGTCAGCACAGGTATCTACGAGTTAGGGAGCCGATCGAATGGGGGTAGAGGGTACAACTAGTGGAGATAGGGGCAGACGACATCTATGAAGGCAGCTAGGGGTACACGAAACTACCATTATCATTATTAAGTTCTTTAGGCGGGATCAACTTTTAGGGTGACTAGTGGTGGTGTAGTATAGTAATTATCCTATAGTGATTAGGGACAAGATTAATGCTAGAATATTCCACTTAACTGCTTTGTCATGCCCACTTGTTTCATAGTTATATCTTATCTTACCAGTTTATGCCTTATCCTAGTTACTTTAATAATTATATTGTTAAAGTTATTAACTCGCCAGACTTTATGTCTGACCCCCCTTGTTTTCGCCTCTTTTCTTCCTCCCCCCCCCCCCAAGGTTCTCAGGGTGGGACTAGTACTAGTGGAGCTTGATCTTGGATCTCTTTCTCTCTCTTTTGGAAGTGCTTAGATTGCTGAAAGTAAAGTTCAGCTCATCTCTTTTATGGCTACTTGTGTTGGGGTTTATGCTTTTAATTTTATGTACTCTGAAATAATTTATCAAGATGGATATTAAGTGTACTTGGTTTATGAAGTTGTTGTAATCAAACTATTTCTCCGCTGCAATAAAAGTTGTTTTAAAATTTTCACCTACCATTATTTATATCTGTCTTGTTATATTCTGTTCTATACACTAAATACGCTCCATGGAAGTTAATGCATTCCCTTTGTGAGTGACATTAATGGACGTGGGGTGTCACAACCGATCAATCAGTTAAACGTCCTATAATTTGTTAAATGGTTACGCAAAACTGTTGTACTAAATAAAATTTGGTCATCGTAAACCATAATATTGCAGGTTGCAAACGAAATATGCAGACGGTAAGTGCACACCGTTTTAAATATAGAAAAACGATGAGATAATTCCGAAATATCTCAGGTTATGATATTGTCAAAAAACATGTGCAGACGGCAATAGAACACCGTTTTACTTATAAAAATTCGGTGTTCTCAATCCAAAATATCTTGGGTTATGATATTGTAAAAAAATATGTGCAGACGGAGAGTGGTTACCGTTTTAAATATAGAAAATCGGTTAGGTAAATCCGAAATATCTCAGGTTATGATATTGCCAAAAATCATGTGCAGACAGCGATAGACCACCGTTTTACTTATAAAAATTCGGTGTTATCAATCCAAAATATCTCAGGTTATGATATTGTAAAAAAAATATGTGCAGACGGAGAGTGGTTACCGTTTTAAATATAGAAAATCGGTGAGGTAAGTATGAAATATCTCAGGTTATGATATTGTCAAAATTCATGTGCAGACGGTGATCTTCTACCGATTAACTTAAACAAAAACGCTATAACCGTACCGTATATAACTTTTGAGGTTATAGAAATAGCTATAAACGGCATATATTCTCCGTTTTTACTTTCATAACATGGTTATTTCATTCCGAAAACTCTCAGGAAAGAATTATTTTTGAAAATTTGGTTCAGACGGCTATACTAAACCGTATAGTTAACGTTAAAACGGTAATTCACCACCATTTTTATAATTTGGAAATTTGTACTTGATATAACTATTTTTTTATAATATTTTATCGTTTGGTAGTTGGTTTAAATGAAAAATGCAGTATTTCGATAGTGAAATGCAGAAGTGTCACAAAACTTTACATACAATAGCTCAAACTTGCACTCTAGAAGTGCGATTAAATAAACAAAAAATACAACTGCATTGCCTCACAAGAGTAACCAATATGTGCCAGAAAAGTTAATATTTGCATTAATACTTCAAGATTCTGTTACATTAGCACTAAACTACGAACACATGCACGTATTCGACATTAACTTAGCACAACAACCTTTTTATCTTCGTCAACATGTTCATCTTCTTCTCCATCAACGAAGCGAGCAATTCTCTCCGCATATGTGTTGACCCAATCCTGCGTATTGATGTTGTAAATTCGGTAAAAGAATGCGAATGGAGGAGTATTAGGTAAAGGCAATTCGTACTTCAAAGTAATGCCAACAAAATGTGAGCTGTCTCCGTATCCCATTACGACCATCCTGTCCCGGTTTAACAAGGTTACTTGTATTGTTGACGGAACAAACAAGAAACTCATGTCCATACTAAGCAAGATAACAGCATTACCAAATGTTTCTACAATTATAAAACCGGATTCCGGCATTTGCATCCACTCATCTACCCCCAACGAGTTATCGCCTTGTATCCTCTTTTTCATTTCTTCGAAGCCACCTTCATCCCACATGCTTTTGTACATCTCTGAATGAATTATTAAATTATCAACCATAGCCTCACGTACGAACTTAGAAGGATTCTCTGGTCTTCGATTATGAAGATTTAATTTTTAACCACCACCCAATATCCATAGTTACCATCAGCGGGCATGTCGTCTATACGAGTTATATACGGTCACATACATTTGGGCATTTGTAATAAGAAATGTTCATCAATTTGAATGGTTTTAGGTGCATTTCCTTTTACTCCACGTTTCTTTAAACAACGACTAACTGGAGTAAGTTTTGGGCTGCAAGACAATGCAGCGTCAACATGCTCAAAGTAAGAAGGATCTCGTTTAGTCGACTTCTCCTTTTTAGATGATCTTCCTTTTCTTATAGTCGCCATGGGAGGTTCTTTAATCTTCGTAGTAGGAGGGAAGGCTAACAATTTCATACCTTGCTGAATATCATTCCTCATATTATCAGTAGCCTTTCATACCTATGTTTCAACGCATGAAATTCAGGCAAGTCCATAAAATCAAGAGTGGACCGATTCGGTGTAGGCGGAATACATGACAATTGTTTCCAATAAAAATCTATACCACTGAGGGGTATGAATCCGTATGAATGTCTAAAGTCTACTAGCATTTGTGTGCAAGGTAGACCGTTAATTTTCCATAAAATACAACCGCAAGTTTGAATATTCGTGCCAACTTTTGGAATACTACATAATTCGGTTTGCAATAAATCAAGCGCCTTATGAGAAACAAATCCCAACACCTCTTTAAACATTGGCTCATCTCGAAATCTATGAAGTGACTTCGATGAACTCGTTTCAAATGCATGTTCGATTGCGACTAATTCATTCTCACAGCAGAGAAGCGCGCTAGTCCAACACTGAACAAAACTGCCTACAGCTGAATCAAAATACAATTTCAGACGATGGTGCGCACTTTCAACTACACTAGTTGATACATTATCAAAGTGTTTAACTTAATTTGTCCAAGCTAACACAAACAACTCCTTATACTTGTTCAACCAGTTCTTGAAAACATAGTTCAAGGACTTTTTTTGCTTCTCCCTCCATGCTTCACGAAAACAATTTGCGTTTCGATTATACTTTTCTTCAGACAGCGAACTAATCACATTGCTCCAACCCTCCAAAAATAACTTGTACTCTCTTTTTCCTTCCTCATCTTCTACTATGGTCTCTCTATCCCTAATCATTACCCGTTTCTTTTTTATGAAATTTGGTTTGCAATTTGCTTGAACGTTTTTTGAAATATGCCACGCACAAAGAATATGACGAGCTGAAGAAATAATAGTGGCCACTGCATTGCTAATAGCAATTTCCGCATCTGTTATAGTAACACATGGAAATTATTTTTCTCAACAACATTTTCTAACACACTCCAAAGCCCATATATATGACTCAGTGGTCTCCTGACTAATAAAAGCTAGGGCAATGGTGAAGGATGCACCCGTTGAAGTTTGCGACACCATATGAAAACATGACAACTTGTACTTATTAGTCTTGAAAGTGCAATCCAAAAACAAAATTTGATAAAAACATTGCGCAACTAGAACACATTTCGGATGACTGAAGAAAAAGTCAATAACTTCATTTGTCATATCGTCGACTCTATGATGAACAGAATAGTGGTGACTGCAAGCCAACTTCATAAACTATTGCATAATCGATCTACCTTCTGTACTATGAAGTTTAAGCTTCATTTTGGCATTGTACACATTTCTGATTGTAGACTTATTTTTTGGGTTGTCAAGTTTAAGAGCAGTTAGAATATTCTGTGGCCTAACCCCAGTATTTCTCATTGTTTCAACGGTCTTTACTTCATTGTCTTTTAATCGCGCAACATACGGATGCCCGGTTAAAACAACAGGAAGACTGTGACTGTGGCATCCGTTTATAACTTTCAAAGTCCATTTTCCATCATCTTGACGATGTGCTCTTAATTCAAATGGAAAACCACATTTTCTACTTCCCGATCTACGCCTTTTCTTTTGGGTTATTGGTACATGCTCCTTAGTCTTATGATCAATGTACATTCCACTTCTTTCACAAGTAAGCAGCATCCATGAGCCTTTCCCATTATCTAAGAGATTTTTTGTTTTACTTCTTTTGATAACAATGACACAATTCACATCAAGTCCACGATCCAAGCACCATTTACGTACGTCCTCTTTGGAAACAAACAACTGCATCAACAAACAAGATATTACGATTAGAATAACGTACTTAATGTAAAACATAAGTACTAGTTTTCAAACCTAATCGGTGGTGAAACGGGAAGTTAAATTGGGGTACGCGCAATACAATATTCCTGCTTCCTCATATGAAAGATCGTTGATGTCATCATTTTCCAACCGGCAAACCTTATCATTAACATTTACATCGTCCGTTTCATAAGACTTCTCATTAACTGAATAATCCTCATTCCCGTATACTTTGTTCACGACAGCAATTGCATCAAACTGTAAAACAGCTGAATATTATTCACACCACAAAGAAATAACGGTATCAAATATTCATACAAATAAATAAAAACGGTATGGACCTGTCGATTAAATAACCATTGTTTGGTATAAAACATGCATGGAAATATTAGTACCACAAAATCGTATACACGGATACCGAGAAAAATTAATAAACACGGTGGCTCTTTTACGTCTTCTCTATCTCTGTATCAAACTGTAGTTCGTACTTGATAAAACCGGTCATACTATACCGTGTTTTCATACTTAAAATGGTCATTATTTTTGTATCTTCATACTGATTGTTCGCTATAAACATGGTCCATTGCAACCGAATTTTTCATCCATACTTCTTCTTCAATTCCGTAGGTGTTAACGCAAAATTAAATATCAAACTTTGTCATTAGCAGATCGGTCTTCATCATCTTCGTATAATTCACATTTTTGTGTGCAATTTACTACATCTTTGTCATCTATCTCATGATTAGGGTTTCTGGAAGCCATTAATATTTTCTTACAACGGTCGATGGAATTGTCCCATTGTTTACCATAGCTTGTATTTACATTAAGTAACTTTATTGGGGAAAGGGAAATTTTGTCTTGAAACAATAAATTGTTAAGGGGGGTTTAGTCTTTACTGTACACCCCTTAACAAAAAATTAAAAACTAAAAGTTGTGACATCCCTTAACCAAAAAGGGGGTGTCATTAACAATCCTCATCTTTTAATCTTTGGTATAGTAAGTAATGCAAGCTGAAAAAGGCCTAACCTTTTTAGATGAGAAACAATTGATAGATTTTCTGCTTTTAGCCTTTAAGCTAACATTTTTTTATTTCTTTCTTTCATGGTATTATAAGGATAGTACTAATCGTGTTCATTCAAATCAATGCAGCGATCATTTTTGCTGTTTTTAACAGAGATATTGAGTTTTAAACTTGAGCTAATTTAAAAAAGTTATAAATCTTATCATTTTTGCTGCTACAATTTCTTCATATGTATAATTTCTTCTGTCTAATCGGCCATTTATGGCAGTTCACTACTCACCTTGTCAGATGACCATTCGTCGTATATTGAGAGCTAGTTATACGGAAACAATGAGCTACAGTATGCAAACAGGAGGTGGTCGATGATGCTACTGATCGACAAAGAGTTCGGACTGGAGATGCCCAATGCAGCTGCTAGTTGCTGGTCAGGTAAAGTAATCGGTTTGTGATTTCTAGAGCTTTATTACAAGCAATAGAACCAATTTAAGAAACACGGTTGTGGATACATGTTATGTATACATGTATATAGCACTATTAGCTACTATTGGTATATGCATGTACGTGGTTATATGACTCACTTTTGAGTATAACACGTTTATACAGGTACTAAATTTAAGGCAAATTAGGCAATGAGAGAATTTATATGGGATAATATTAATATCTATCCTATTTGAATTTATAGGTATCTATCATTTAATATCTAGTCAAATATATAAACATAGGTGTGAAATTGACCTAGTTATAAGTTAAAGCTTTGTATTAGAAATATGACTATGAAACAACTTTCTAAACGAGATTAGTTAATGTATACTGCTAAACCATAACTCCAGTGTCCAAAGTCCAAACCATTTAGTTCATATTCCAAAGATGCAGTGGTCGATCAAAACCATTAAATCTCTGATTTTTAACAATAGAATATCTCTGGTTTTTTAAATAGAATGTGATCCATTTTATGGTTTGATAACAAGCTTTACTTTTTGGTAATGTTTGGGAAACGTAACAGGTGGATGCAAGGATTTATCTATGGAAGTGGAATACCAGAATAGTTATTTCTAATGTTGATGGAATGATTACAAAGTGAGTTATTTCAAAAATTAAATCAACATACTTGGTATTTGCTTGATATATTTCATTATTATGAATGCCTGGCGCCTTGCTGTTTAGTTTAGACTTACAGTTTGATTTCAGCTTAATATTAAAAAGTGGTGCACTTGATTAATGTTGTGTTTCATATATGCCAATGATGGGAGTGATATACATCTGCAATTTGTTTTATACTTGTTTTCATCTTTTGTTTTCTTTCTATAAAAGCATGTAGCGTCTAATTTGTGAATTTAAATGAAGCCTATTGAAATTTCTTATGCTGTATGTGAATTTTACCAGGAAGTGGTACTAATGAAATGACGGGATGCTTGCCCAATTGGATAGCTACACTGTCTCTGTGGTCGCAGACCCACCAATATAAGCACATGCATTCAAAATAAAGCACAACCCGCAATCATTGCTATCCATGGTCCATGCCTGATAAATGGGTATATAGCTTTACATTAAAGCCTGAACCTTAAACTTCAATTATCTCTTATCCTTCATCATGGCTCAACTCCAATTTTCTCCTCTCCATTTTATCATCTCAATTCTGACGCTCTCAACTACCGCTGCGTCATCTCAATTCAATTTAAATTTATTTGAAAGTAAAACAATACATGGTAAAAATAAATTCCACTGCGATAACTGGAAGCTATTTGTGGAAACGAACAATGCTAGCTGGTCCTTGGAAAGCGGTTCCTTCTAAATGCGTTGGATTCGTTGCTAAACACGTGAATGGACATAGATATTTGTGGGACTCGGACATCATCCCAAACGAAGCTCTCGATTTTGCGAAGACGATCAGTATTAATTTGGATGTGAAGGATGTTTGGGTGTTCGATATTGACGAAGCTTTGCTCTGGAATGTACCTTATTATAGAAAAAACGGATAAGGGTACGTATGTTTTTCCTTTTCCATTTCATTTTTATTTTATTCATTTTATCCTAATCCATATGCGTGCATTTAGATGAATGGTTTGAGTAAAAATTACCCGGTCAATTTGTGCTGGTTATTTTCGTGCATTTAGATCCGTAGAAATGGGATTTGAAGGTAGCAGAAAGAGGGGGATTAGAGAATGAAAGAGCACTGTTACTAGAAGAGATAATTTAAGAGAGGAGGGATTGAGAAATTCAGAGAATTTTAGAAGGGAAAGTGAGAATTGCGGGAGAGAAGTAACATAATTTTATCAAATGAAATAAGAGATTTTACATGAACGCTACATGTTGTTTCTCCTATATTTCTGACTTTCTAATACATAGCATAATGGTTCAGCCAATTTAAATACAAAAAGCCCAGTGAGATAATTCTCCTTCTTGCTAGTTCGTACACGTGTACGATGTCTTTGTTGTCTTTGTGTAATTTGACAAACCCTTGAAGTGAAATTAGTTAGTTTGATGTAATTTGTATGAAATGTGATTTATTTATTACATATATTCCTGCATTTTTATATTCTTTAATCAAATATTTACAAATATAATAATATATTTTGAGCTAATACTTATTTGATTAGTCCATCTATTTTATGAACTTAGTAATGATTTAGAGGTATAAAGATGTTCTTTGTTTATAGTATGTTAATCATTCTTGACATAATTTATATGTATGCATAGGTCGGTGAGTGATTTATATCAATACATTGATAGTAGATTTTTAGTATGAAACTGGCTTACATGCACAAATCTTAGTTTAACTGAATTTACAATTTTCCATACATTTACATTTTTTTAAATAATGCAATTAATTTGATAGTTAGTTTTTCATGAAATTCACGTTCGAGAAAAAGAAAACGTTAACAATTTTATTTTTTAGATATAACTTAACTGTCGGTTTTTCCACCGTTGTGCGATTATACTAGTAGTAGTTTAGCTTTGTTCTTGCAACTTTGAACATGTGCTAATCAAACCGACCGTTAGGGAGGTTTGC
Organism: Allium sativum; assembly: GCA_030737875.1. Lineage (NCBI taxonomy): Eukaryota > Viridiplantae > Streptophyta > Magnoliopsida > Asparagales > Amaryllidaceae > Allium > Allium sativum. The sequence goes on along the minus strand of CM060918.1, from coordinate 587,921,630 downwards.
CTACCATGGGAGCTAATCAAATTTAGTCTGAAGCGAAAATATTCCGCTCCCTGTTTCACGCAGAATTTTCCTGCCCGCATAAATCTCGTTCTTCTCCGACTTTCCCTCGTTCCGCATCAAATTTTCCCAAATCTTGCCTCAAAATTTCCCCTTTATTTGCTTTCAATCAAAATTTTGAATACAAATTTCCTCTTTATTTGTTTTGCTACTGACCCGATTTACCTTATATGAGAAGTCTTATTTCAAGTATTTCCTCCACCCGTGTCGCCCTCTTCGTCTGACTATGCAATCACCGTGTTTTTCACTTCCTCCATGGAAAACCCTACTTACTCGACGCCAAAGTCGACGACGCAATTTATCACCATACCTAGCTTCTAAACCAAGTGGATGCTAACCTTTCTTCCGCCGTTGTACGCAAGAACCAGCCTTCGGTCCCTAGCTGTCGATTTCGGAACTAGCTACACCATTGTCAAATTTCAACCAGGTCTCGGATTTTTTGCTTAATCTGTCTAAATATGAACTTGTCCCAAATAGATTTAGCTCGGTTCCTTTCTAAATCTTTCCAAGAAATGGGTTAAATTTATAGTTATTGGGCGAAGAACTCTGCTTCTTGTCACAAATTGGTCGAGTTTAAACTTCTATTTCTAATGTCGATTCTTATAGTTCTCAGCTGTTGGTTATTGTTAATCGTTGATTTTATATGTTTGATGAAGGTTGTCTTTGGCGAGTGGTATTGCGGCTTCAGCTGCTTATAATTGGTCAAAGCCCAATATGAAACCAGTGTCAGGATCATTCGTGCAAGGTATTATTTTATTAATGTGTTTGCAACTTTTAATATTTTGATTTTTGGTAGATGTAGCATTTAGATTTTTTTTCTTTTTTTTTTCTAATACAAATCTGAAGTGGTCCAAATATTGTTTAGGAAGACTTCCATCATTTCTTTGAATATAAGAGCTACATTAGTAGCGTATCAGTATAGATCCTGAGTCCTGAGGCATATCTAAATTTTGAATTGCAATCTGTACAAGCAATGTCCTTAATGACAATATAATTGATCATTATACAATTTGAGAATGTACTTTGGGAACTTGTGGAAAGAGTCTTATTATTTACTTGGGAAGTTAGATTATACATATAATTATTATCATAAATATAATGAATGAATTATTATCGTAAATACATTGAACAAGTGAGAGTTCAATGAAATCGGTGGAAGCTGAAATGTTGAAGTATCTGATTTCTATACTACATAATAAATTGATACCAATACAATTATATTGATACATATGACATACATTTTTATGCTTCAAAATATCATGAACTTACCATGCTTGGTTCGTGGATAACTCTACATTTCCATAAACATGACAAAGGTAGTTTTGTTAAAAAATATTCTGTTTTACAATTTAGCAAATCTCATATTTTATTCAATTTTAAATGCCTTTGTTTTCCGTAATAAATATATATGTTTATTCTGTAAGATAATCAACAGCATTTTTTTATGTGTATTCTATTTTTAACAAGGGCTTCTTAATTCTGTTTGTAACGTATTTTTTTAAACAAATTCTTGTTTCTTTCAGTATTTTTTTAAACGAATTCTATTTTCAACAGCATTTTTTTTATGTATGAAACTAATATCCATGATTGATAAAGCACTTAACCACTTCCTATGGAATGGTTCATAAAACTCCAGGTAACCAATTCTTGTTTCTTTCAGTAAATTCTCCAAGTCTAGATCTAGAAGGGCCTAGGCATTTATAAGATTAAAATTTGGGATATTGAGGCTGCTTCTGAGCACATATACTTTATTATTAGCAAAGAGGATAATCTTTGGGCTACTTGAATTCAATCACATATCTTACGTGATAAACACTTCTAGAAGATGCACATAGCTTCTAATCCATCTTGGCTATTGAGAAGTCTTTAATTTGAATTCTACCATACTAGAGATGATATACCCCCTTTTTGTGTACATAATTGATGACATTGGACCCACTTTTTCTGGCACATGCCATGAATTTCACTAGGAATTATTCTTGACAATATTATGGCATATAACCGAGAAACAACATAGGGAATTTTGGAGAATGCTTTGACATGCTCATTTATTATTAGCAAAAAACACTTGCGGGTGATTTAGACTATTAAAATGTGACATAAGGGTATATAACCATGTGATTTAATTTTTATTCGACAGTTTCATTTGATATTGTTTGCGATATTGTTTTCTGCAGTGTTCGGATCTCGCGTTTGTGATATTGTTTTTTGCTTGTACAAGTTTCTGCTATGCATAACGTGCGTATTACATGCCATGCGAGATTTTGATTTTACAATGTTTTGTTAGTTGTTTGGATATTCTGATTTTGCAATGGTGTTTTTCTCATTCTAGTTGATAAGTTGATGTGCGGGATGTCTGACTTTGTTCATTAGTAGTCTTTGGAATTGACGGATTTGTCTATGATTGGAGTGGAAAATTGTTTTCTTTTTGAGTTTGGGTTGTGGCCCTTGTTAGTCATGGTCCTTGTAACAATGAGCTTTAGAAGAACAAGTTTCTATTGTTAGAGAATGAGATGTTAAAATTTTGTTTCGGTTATGTGAAGTAGACCGCACTCAAGTTGTTATGCTAAAGTTTTTTATTATTACCTCTAAATGAAATGATTGATAGAGGAGGAGTTGGTCCCAGCCAATTGCTAAAGTCAGTATACATTCTACAAATTTCATTACTTCTAAGTTCTAAATGAATGGTTTATTTTGCATTTTCATTTCTTCTAAATGAAGCATGAATTCTATGCTCATTTCGTTTCATTGTTGGATTGTATAACATGCATGTTAGGTTCACAGCCTCATTGCCATGGAGTTATGGACTATATTAGAAAACTGCAGAATAAATACATTGTCAATTGAGGAATAGAATATTTACTACCCTCTAATTGTGAATCCATCATTAAATGAGGCATAGAAAGCGACTGTTATCTAATATACAAAAAATAAACATCCAGAAGAAGCTAAATTGGAATGTAGTATGTATGGCTTTATATGCGCTATTAAACGCTCTATTAAGTGTGCTTTTATTGCTATTAAATTAAAGTTACATAATGCCAACTATTAGTTATATATGAATACATGAAAACAATTGTCTTGCTCCTACGTTATTTAGTTATTTCCCAGACTTACAAAAAACCATAATAACATTGTTGTTCATTGTTATTTCTCTAACAAGTTAATTTTTTAATGTTACAGGTCCAAAAAGAATCGCTGACATTGGACTCGACGACAAGGTACAAACTTTGCCTAGGTATCCGTATAGCAAGAGGTTTTGCTTATTTACACAAAGACTATGCTGGAGATTGTAATGGAGACATCAAAGGGATGGATGTTTTACTCGATAAAGATCTCACTGCTAAAATATTGTTCAAAACAATCTAGAATATCCAAATTTTGGTCAAAATTTAATAGACCAACGTTTTATCTTAGAAAGATCTTAAAAATTATAGCCTATGAATCATTCTCATTCTTGCGCATTGTTTCTTTTCCACAGCAGGATCTTATATTTATATATGAATTAGTTCCTACTACAGTTAATATACATTTCCTTCAATATAAATCTACAGCCAAACAATTCCATGCTACTGTTTTTTCCCTGTAATTTTGCATATTTGGTCAAGGAGCAATCTTACCATGTGCATGAGACTGATAGTAATATTTGAAGAACATTATCATTCTATTAGTCGTTTAGCGGAATCGTTTGTAAATATCTAAACAACTTCAAAAGCATTATGCAGGAATCTCTCTCATTTGCGGCATCATCGTCTCAGAATATGACGCTGTTGCAGAATATGATGGATTAGTAAAAGGGCATGATATGATATTTTTAAACCGGTATGCGTAATTTTTTTAAAACCTGTTTTTTTGGCATGAAAACAACAATGTTCTTGTTAAATTTTTATTTGATTCACAAAGTGCTTCATGAAAAATTTGAAAGATGATTTAAAGGTCGTTCTTCTTTCGTGGATATGAAGCAGGATAGAAGATGATGAAGAAGAAATGAGAGATTTCTGAAGAGAGCTCAGAAATTAGATTGATATATATATTTTTTGCTTTAAGAAATTATAACCAGCAGTGTTGCGTCTTATTTGTATGAAATGAATTTTTAATATCTGAATTTGTATTGTCTAACATGATCATTTGGTAGTTTGCTTTGATTGGTTAGTTTGTTTGTATCATCTTGCAGTGTTGCTTGTTATTCATGAGTTAGTTTCCATGTTTACCCTTTTGTATTATGTTTTCATCAGTTGTTTGCTTGTATGATCAGTTTTATATTCTGTTTTTAATCTTGCCATGTTTATTATGTATGCCTTATTCATGAACATGCTTAGATTGGAAAAGGAAAAAGAAAAAAAATCTAAGACTTGCTGCTGGAATGTACATGGTTTGGTTACTAATTGTTTTGCTTTTGTTTGCATCAGAGATTGAGTATATTGTTGATTAAAAATCGGTGTAGAGAATAAAACGCAGTCAATGGTGAACAGTTCAAAGTTAGAGGAATGAGGGTCTCTTAAGTGAAATTCTGCTCATCAATCGGTTTTGCACTATCAGTACTATCTCACTCTTTTAATTATATTCATGAAAAAAAGAAAATTTTCCATGTTTCGTTTCCTATTTTTCAATTTTTGTGGCATTCAACTACTAAAATTCCAAAATTGAGGGGTTGGAACTCGTAACAAATATTATGTTTTCTTCAACGGTCGGAAGAAACACAAAAAGCTGTTCACACGGATCTTTTATGTATCCATCCTTATGGTATTCAATATGAAATATAACATTATTTGTTAAAACATATTTCAAGTCAGATTTTATTAAAAAAATTATAGGTAATTTAAGAGAAAATAGAATTAATTAAAAACGTGAAAATTCAATTAAACTGAATTTTACATGTAAATATGTAAACCAACTTGAGACTAAGAAAAGTGATTAATAAATATTGACATGTAAAATTCAGTTTAATTGAATTTTCACTTTTTTAATTAATTCTATTTTCTCTTAAATTATCCTTTTTTTTTTTAACAAAATATGACTTGAAATATGTTTTAACAAATAATTTTTTATTTTATATTGAACAACCTAACGGTCGGTTTTTTCACCGTTGTGCGGTAATACTAGTTTATGATCGAGTATGAAAATTACAAATCCGCAATGACATTAATCAAATGTCAAATTGTGATTGAATAACTTTGTTCAAACGGGTACATAACAATAATCAACGGATGCCTATAGCAGCATACACATAGGGCAATTGAGTGAGTAGGAGAGAGAATAAATAAAGCTAGATGCCAAAGGGTGCATCTGGTACGGCAGGTCCGGAAAATGGGTTGCGAAAACGTGCAAAAGTGATCGTCTTTCTCATTCTTTCTCCTTCATCGCATCCACTAGCTATTTCTTCTTCCTAAATTCGAACAATGATTGCAATTAAAATGCGCTCATTTGGATCTTCAAACTTTCACAAGAACCCATGGGATTTCTCCAAATAGGATTGCTTCTTTGTTTGCGAGATTGAGAGTTTCGGAGGTAATTATTTGGTCGAATCAAATCCATACTTATTTTTATTGATCTCGGGTATTAGAAGTCAATTAAAGTTTGTAGATGAAGGGTATTCTGTAGCAGAACGATGGGGAAGGGGAAAAAAAGATGTATCAGAAGAACGAGATGAAGGGAAAAAAAAATACAGCAGTTTTGGATATGGATGTTGAGCAAAATCAAGCTCGCCGTTGCCGGGGATCGAACCCGGGTCACCCGCGTGACAGGCGGGAATACTCACCACTATACTACAACGACCTTGTTATCTGGGTATGTAATTCGTTTTATAGATTTCGTTAAACGAATGAAGTTTGAAGACAGTCCACTCGTCGTTCCAGTTAACCCCAGTTTTGTTTCAGTTATGTCCAAGTTTACAAACAAATTGAAGCTGGATGAACAGCGGCAGTAATGATTTTGATGGGCATATGAGGGCTTCTGAACAGCTGTCGGCTGACGAAGTAAATGCTCAAAATACCCAGTGAAATGCTGCTAAATAGGGTAATCTATCATAATTTTGGGTTTAATTTATCTTGTTTTTCTTCTTCTCTCGGGATGATTATTTTGCTAGATGTGCTGCTTGTGAAATTTGGATGCTTTTTATGTATTTGTTTTTATTTGGTGTGTTAGCTTCAAGGCTGAGGCACAGTACATGTAATCTTGAAAAGTAAATGGGGGGGATGATCCATTGCTTTTATCACGCAAAGATTTATGGTTGTAGCATGTAGCATGTACCTTGCTTTAAAGTCCTATTCAGTCAGGGCAAATAAATAACTTAGATATTCTTATGGAATTTGAATCAAAGTTTGGAGTGAAATGAAATCCTGGCTGTGATAGCCTATCAATTAAGGAAATATTATAATTAATCACAGAAATATTATTTAGCTTACTAATTCAAAGCTGAATAGCAGTATTCTTCTCTTCAGCTTTCCTCTTAGTCGTTTAACACACGTATAATTATTTTATAATATAAAAGAGATATTAATGAAGATTCAAAAGAGATATAAATAAAAATTATATAGATATGGCAGGGCTAAGAATAAGAACCGGTTTAAAGTCAGATATTTGGACTTAGAATATTCAGATAGCAATCTTGAAATGCCTGGTCATAAGTTCATGTCAAAGCAGAAACGAACGTTTTTCTTCTGTGATAATCTTAGTAACCGAGGAATATAAGTGCAATTTTTTTTTTTATCAAACTGACCGTTAGGGAAATTTACCTACTGCTGAGATGAAATCAGTTTTGTCTATAGCCCAAATTTCATGCATATATTAAACCGATGTTTGACTGGCAGATGATCCGCTTGATTTTCTTCGGCACTCCCTCGAATCACTCCCTCATTCAATCTATTTTCTTTAGCGCTCCCTCAAATCATTCTCGCCTCTATTAGTTTATTTTTTCACGGTTTGACGTTTGAATTCTTCTCTTCTTTATTCTACCCGCATTTTAGCTTTAAATTTTGCTGAAAATTTTGATATTTAGCTATTCTTCCAGTTTGAGAAAATCGCAAGGGCGGTTTAAAAGATCAAAAAGCACTTGCCTTCTCCTCATCTTAGAAGATTGTTGATTTTGTTCCATTCTGACCTTTGAGTATGTTTCTTTTACTTCCTGTTTGTCGACCTGACCGCCGCCTGTTAATTTTTTGTTGGTTGATTTCAAACATCGTGAGTGGTCTTGCAAAATCTTAATTATTCAATGGTACCAACAACCTCTTTGATCTCAGGCGTAAAATTTTACAGGCTTAATTTCCTTTGTTCCTTCATTTTGTAGAAAAAAAAAAGCGTATCTATTTTTTTAATCATGGTAGCAGTTCTCGATATTATGTAGTTAGCTCACACGTCGAAAAAAAGCTGCTCGTATGCTACTTTTTTCTTGTGATCTCGCTTCCACTGTCAGGTGTTTAACAAATATTTTTTGTCTAGATTTACTGTTTTTCCAAATGCAGAAATGTATTGTCCAACTAATAACATTCACTTTAATTGTAAACCAAAGACGAGAATGGAAATGTGGACTATAAGCATAACTTCCAACCGATGTTCTTAGCATCGTTTACTCACCTTGCTTGCTATGTCTACTGACACCGTAGCCCTGGAAGGCAACATTGTGTCTCTAGTATGGTAGGTTTGCACATACATGGGACATGAACATATCTCCTTCAATTTCGGCTGTACGATTATCATTGTTTTATGTATGTGATCATTATCGCATTGGTCATATGTAAGTTTTATTTATATCTTATGATTTGGACATTTTAAAAAAAAAAATGTACAGGATCACTTGAGGGTTTTCAACTATTAATACGAGTAATTTGGCACGTGCGAAGGAGTACTCGGTAGTAGAAAAATGTTATTTGTAAGTTTTTTTCTTCCTAAAATGACTTTGATGCGTACATAATATTGCATTTCTATGTGTACCTGCACAAATCATTCAAATGTAATGTGACCAAGTTATTTTTGAAAATTATCAAAAAGGTGAAGAAGGTAATGAATTATAATATGAAGCACGCACGTGCGATACACCTAAAAGTAACTGGTATTTAAAACCATCGCTTGTATTCTTTCTGGTACCTTACAATATGAATTTTAAGTGTAAGTAATGTGGTATTTCTTAACCGTTTGTCAAAATACTAATTGAGACAAAGTTTTTTAGGAAATAATAAAATAAAATTAAGTTATTAAATATCTAATATTATATCAATACGAATAATGAAACAAATAGTAAACTTAGCATTTTTTTATAGTTTGAAATATGGGAAACTTTATGATCTCTCTTTTAAAAAGCAGTATCCATGTTGATGTAAAATAATAGTAATGTACACATAATAGTGAGAGATCAACGAACGCACAGTGGTAGGAAAACTTAAAATGCGAAACTAAAAAGTATATATGAATGCCTAACATTTTATAAAAACTTAGGTATTAACATTTTAACACACATAATGGGTTTCAAATTTAACATTTTAGGATAATAAATTTGTTAACTGTTAGCAATATGAATCTTGTTATGTAGAGAGAAAATTGATATTCATTTGCTCTATTTATTAATAAAATTAAAAGATGTGCATCATGTTCAGTATACATCCAAGAAGAAAAGGGCTGATGCGAAAAACAAAATTAGCTTCCTCATTACCACACAATCTTAACAACAAAAATTACAAAGATATCATGTACAAAGTTACAAACCACACGTAAAGACTTCTTTACACTCAGAGGTTAAAACACACACACATTTGTAAACAATAAATGCGGACAATATCATTCATTCGTGCATATTTGCTCTGAAATGGTTTTATTTACATAATCATCTTCCTATGCACCTTGCTTCACATGTGAGCTTGTGAATAACTAAATCAATGTTCTTCATCCTCTATTGCACTTGGTCAGCCATATTCATTACCGCCCTTATCACTTAAGCCACTTTATGAATTTACAACCATCTCAACAAATCTAGTCCACTAACCAAACATGAACAGGTCAAAACCTACATTTGAAATGATATTACATAAGATAGCAAACATAAAACTTAACATATTACCATCGTCGGTAGCAAGTATTCATGACCATGAATAGAATTTTTTTCCGCAGCTCGAACTGATTTGAAAACAGATTAATTCACTAAGTGACAATTAATGTTTATCGAAGTTTTAATTAGAAAAATAAAGCTAAATCACAATTTTTTCAAAGTTTATGCTTCCTAATGTACTACTTATTTTTTCTCAAAACTGTTAATTATTACAAAGTGATTTACCTACGATGGGAATATCTGAAAGTAAATTATCTCAATTTTAAAAATGGTAGATGCAATTATTTTTCGAAAATGTTTAGTTGATTCTTGTCTAGATTAGAAGGGTGTGGAACTTTACAAATAATTTGTTGAAGTAAAGGGATTAGTTTAACAACTGGTGAATTCAAATCAGGATAATTCTCCACCTACGAGGCAATTTGTTGACAATAAAAATTACATATATCTTGATGGATAGCGAACTGATTTATGGTAACAAAAATGGACGTCCCCTTGAGTACTAATCTTCAATGTGCAACAATAGTAAGGAGTACTAATCTTCAATTTCTTCAACTAAACTTCCTTTTAACTTGTCATTGATTTATAATTAATTAGATATGCAATCAAAATTATTTAGCAATCAGCAAATTATATTTCAGTTCGCAAATTTGATAGTTTCGTTAAATATGCATTTATAGTATTACTAAGCGGTCGGCAAATTATCTTTCGGTTCACAAATTTTCATCCCATTAATGAAAATTATTTCTGTTCAATGAATGAAATGAAACATGCATATCTTAACGCAAACAAAATCATTGGTTGATTTAGGGGTGGCAATTAGACCCGACCCGACCCAACGGGTCTCGGTTCTAGGCGGGTCGGGTTTTGTCGGGTCTAAACTATACATTTCAAAAATCTGGATCCGACCTGACTCGAGTTTCGGTTCGGGTCGGGTCGGGTTGACGCTCGGGTCGGTTCGGGTCCAATTGAATAATAACACTAAAAATCCATATATTTCAATGTTTTTTGGTCGGGTCTATGCGGGTCGGGTTTGATCAGGTCTTGATGGTATTTTTCAAAACCTAGACCCGACCCAAGACCTATCGAGTTTGGTTTGGGTTCGGGTCTTTTCGGGTCGGTTCGGTTCGGGTTTTCGGTTCTCGGTTCTGATTGTCAGCCCTAGTTGATTTAAAATATTTATTAATTATAATTTTTCAATACATTTTGAGCTTCATTTCCAAAGTTTGCAATCAAGAATCCTCTTTGTTAAAATATGAAACTAATGGTATTGTTACTATAAAGCTTGCAAAACTATGCATAAAATCGATATTTTTGTATGTTCTCATGCAATATTCAATGAAAATCATTTAAAATTTTAATTTCTTGTGTGTTTGAAATTGAAAAAATTGGATGTTGCCTAATGTGTATGATTTGGTAATAAGGGTTGTGATCTTGTGATATAACCGATGAAGCATGAAGAGGTACAACTGTTTTTTGAAACACTATTTGACTTGTATTCAATTGTTACTCATTTTTGAAGTATAAGGATTAAAATTTAGTGAGAACTAAAAATAAAATTTAAGTTATCTCACAGCTACAAATAACTCATTTAGTGGGTGATATAAAAGGAAATAATGTCAATCATGATTTAACATGACTTCATCCATTATGGAATAATTGATATATTTTTTTAACCGAATATATGAATATTCAAGTTCTTCAAATATGGCTGTACGCAATAACATGCATGTTATCAGCTAATTAATCAACCTAGTATGAGCTCCATTTCCATATTTTGTAGTTAAAAATCCACATTACTAATATGGCAGGACTAAGGATACACCATTATGGAAAAGCTTACAAAACTTGAGATACGTCAATATTTTGGTGAGGTTTCATGAAATATTCAACAAAAATCATTTAAATTTTGATTTCTTATGTATATGAAACTGAAAAAAGTGGATATTGTCTGACGTATATGATTTAGTATAGTAGCAGTAGTAGAACTTGTGAAGCATTGATATGTCCTATATTATAAAATATAAGATACAATGCAACCCATTAAGCACTCTCCCCTTACAAGCTAGCTTTTAAAGGTGAGTTCTACCTATTGGGCCGTATCATTTGGTGCTTTCGCTGAGAATCGCTCGAAGAAAGTTCGAGCCGTGAGAGGGGCGACCTATAGGCTGGATTAAATTACTGATAGGTGAGTGAAGCCGTCCAGAGAGAAAATGGCTACCATCGGGTCAGTGTCGATAGAGTGGGTGATGCAAACATCGGACTTTTGAAGAATGGTAAATAAATGAATCGGTGAAATATGGTAGAGATAATATATACAGTCTTTTCTCTCGTGTGTAATAAATAGTCCTGTGTAAAAAGTATTTGGGCTCAGTCCATTTACAATAAAGGTCTACATAATAGTATAAATAGACCTACTCTCTGTACAACATTTATTATTCGAATACAACTCTTCATTTTACCTTCTGCAAACCACTTTCTTGTTATCATAATAGCCTCAAAACTTTCCAAGTAAATTCTGATTCAACTGTTCTGAATTTCAACTTGGTACCAGAGCTTGTTCTAGCTTAACAACAAACAGATCATAGCTTCCGCGAATCCGTCTGAGTATTTCCCACCATTTGGAATGAATACTTTTCTTCTCCTCAGAGTAATATCATCATCGGAGAAGAAGAAACCATAAACGATCACACTGTGCCTCACCAACAGTCTTATACACAGCTGTAGATCGAATATCAATCAGTTGTGCACAAGAAAGTGACTGCATCAGTCAATTCAAATTTATGCCTTCTTGTTTTTTCAAGAAATCAAAAAAGAATTAAGAAATCACTGAGCCATATGTTAAATTTGGTGGTACAAAATCACAAATTGATTGGAACAAATTTGCAAAGAATGGAAAGTAAATATTTTTATAATGGGAATGCATTAATTGCATTTGATGAGGGGTATAGAAATAAACGAAGGGATTAATTTCTTCCATCTATGCTAAAGAAACGGATTGATTTACTTCCTATGTTTGCACATTTGTTGTTATGGTAATTTGCCTCCATTATATTATTACCATATGTTGGTAATTTAATTGATGACTCGCATAGATTTGCACTGGCTATATATTGAGGGGTAGACTTTAGTGTAAACCCATCCTGGCTTCGAGCCAGTGATCCCCAATGGCGTCTCTTCTTATTAAACCTGATTGAGGTTTGGATATGTAAAATCTTATTTTGTAATCTCTTGTAATTCTCTCATGTGGAATAAAATCTCTCTCTGTTGAACTGGACGTACACTATCTCGAGGATAGTGGAACCAGTATAAATATTGTGTCTCTTTGTTTCTCTGCTATAGTTATTTACTATTTTGTTGATGTAACAGAATAATTGCTAACATATTAGATTGATGTACAATTGACAAATCTAGATCCTGCTTATTGTTCTTCCGCAAAGGCGCAATTTTTCATAACAGATTGGTATCAGAGCGAGGCGATTTGTTTTAAATTGTGCATCAATTATTTCTACAAAGGTTGGTAGATTCAGTGGTGATTATGCTATTACTATTTTGGAGAAAAGGAGACTTTGGTGGAGGAGATTATGTTGAGAGAAAAGAGCGTTCCAATCTGCGAACTTTGACGTGATATGGAGTCTACTGTGTTGAAGGGACTATTGGATTTGGGAAGTTTTGATCATGTTTCTGACAGGGGCCTTCATGTTGATGATGCTCGAGGGATCCATGATGATCAGGAAAGGAGCTCAGGTCAAGTGATAGACGGGTGTCGAGACAGAGATCATTGTGGTTTATACAGGGGTCTTCACGTTGATGATGCTTGAGGGATCCAGAGTGATCGAGGAAGGAGCTCAGATCAAGTGGTAGACGGGTGTCGATGTGTATTGCAAGCATTTTTAGACCATTGGTTTATGCGTGGTGCAGCTCATGGTGGTAGATGCGTCTTTTGCAGGCGGTGGGTAAAGCTTGTAATGGTTTTGATTAAGTTGCAGGAGAGGGATTTTGTGGCGATTGAGAGAATTATTTTTTGGTTTTGGCGGTGTTGAGATTACTTTGGTGTCTGCCTTCTTTGTTATTTTGGATATTTGCAACATTTGTTGGCGGGCGGGGACGTAGTCTGAGCTCGTTAACAATTGTGTGATGGGGGGTGACTTTGCTGGAACCCATTTGGTAAATATTCATTTTTTGGTGTATCTCGTTGTGAGATTTTGATTGAAGGTAGAGTTCTGTTGAAGAGTTTTATGAGAAGAGAATTTGACTCAAGGTGGGGTGCTGGAGATATGTAATTTTACATCAAGGTGGAGTGTTAAATTTGGTGATATAAAATCACAAATTGATTAGAACAAATTTGCAAAGAATGGAAAGTAAATATTTTTATAATGGGAATGCATTAATTGCATTTGATGAGGGGGTATAGAAATAAATGAAGGGATTAATTTCTTCCATCTATGCTAAAGAAACGGATTGATTTACTTCCTATGTTTGCACATTTGTTGTTATAGTAATTTGCCTTCATTATATCATTACCATATGTTGGTAATTTAATTGATGACTCGCATAGATTTGCACTGGCCATATATTGAGGGGTAGACTTTAGTGTAAACCCATCCTGGCTTGGAGCCAGTGATCCCCAATGGTGTCTCTTCTTATTAAACCTGATTGAGGTTTGGATATGTAAACTCTTATTTTGTAATCTCTTGTAATTCTCTCATGTGGAATAAAATCTCTCTCTGTTGAACTAGACGTACACTATCTCGAGGATAGTGGAACCAGTATAAATATTGTGTCTCTTTGTTTCTTTGCTATAGTTATTTACTATTTTGTTGATGTAATAGAATAATTGCTAACATATTAGATTGATGTACAATTGACAAATCTAGATCCTGCTTATTGTTCTTCCGCAAATGCGCAATTTTTCATAACACCACACCATTAAACGCAATCAGATTACCATTTTCATCACATTGGTTACCTGGTTGATGCCGTAAATTCTCAAAGTCATCCTTGATTACCTGATCAATCCTCTTGATTACCCACTGTGTAGTTCTGTTCATTAATCATGGCCAACGATAACAACTCATCAGCGTCAGTAAATGATTCTGCAACTCAAGGAGAAGCCACACCTGTTGATAAGTTAATCAAAACGGTTGTAAGTCCTCAATCACAACTCATTTCTATCCAATTAGATGATAATAACTATCTGCTTTGGAAATTACAAATAGAGACTGCAGTACAAGTGTAACGACCCAGAAAATCTGAACCAATTTAAAAATTTTAAATTGGCTAAAATAATGGATTTTAAAATAAATATTTTAAAATCCATTATTTTAGCCAATTTAAAAATTTTAAATTGGTTCAGATTTTCTGGGTCGTTACAACAAGGATACAGTTTAGAAGGTTATATTCTTGGTACTGTCAATATACCATCTAAATTCGTAACTGATAAAGATAATAGGGTAGTAAGCAATGAGGAATTCACAAAATATCATAGACAGGATAGGCTAATCAGTTCATGGATTCTCTCATCTATAGCCAAAGCATTCTACCGCAAGTAGTTGGGTGTAAATCATCTAATGAAATTTGGCTAACTTTGGAAAAAGGTTTTAATAATCAATCATACGCCAAAGTGATGCACTATAAAAGACAATTACAGAAAATCAGAAAAGAAGGAATTTCAATGAGGGATTACTTAAGTAAGATCAAATTTTTATGCGATTTATTGGATGCTGCTGGTAATAAGGTACCTGAATCTGAACAAATTCTGATTATACTTAATGGTTTGAGTGAAGAATACGAAGTAGTTGAAGCAATTATATCAACCCAGAAATAATTTTCATCTATGGATGATGTTCACTCCATCTTACTATCACATGAGGCAAGAATCAATAGTAAAAAGTTTCAAGAAAATGAACTGAGTATCAATTATGCTGCTAATAAAAATAAAAGTCAGAATTTCAATACCAGACCAGATCAGACCTTCCAAAGAGGCGGTACTTCAACTCGAGGCAGAGGCAGGGGAAGATGGAGCAACAACAATAACAAGCCAAAATATCAGATATGTGAACGAGTTGGCCACACTGCAATAAAATGCTATTTTAGATATAATTCAAATTATACCATTAATCAAAACAATACCAATCAGAGGGACAAAGTGCCAGTGCAAATGTTGCACAAGTTCAAGCCTATGCTAACAGTCGATCTGATAATTCAAGAAACCTGATTAAGACAGCCAGATTAGATCATATTCAAGACGACAGTTGGTATCTGGATTTAGGATCTACCAACCACATCACAAATAATTTGGATAATCTAAATCTTAGGAACAGAGAATATAAAGGTAAGAAGACGATTTGCATTGGAAATGGTAAATGCATTAATATCTCTTATATTGGTCATGGCAACATCAAAGGTAAGAGACAATTATTTTTATATAATTTATTAAGGGTACCCAAAATCACGAAAAATCTTATTAGTGTATCTCAATTTACAAGTGATAATGGTGTTTATTTTGAATTTTATCCCAAATATTGTTTGGTTAGAGACATTCTAACTAGTGAAATACTTTTGCAAGGTGATGCTGTGAAGGGGTTATACAAGTTTAACCTCAACAATTGGAATAATTATGATAAAATAAAACCATGTTGCAATTTATCTGATAATAGTGCAAATTGTGATAATAACACTAGTACTGATTGTGATTTGTGCAGTATGAGTAATAGAAAGTCTACTTTTGATACGTGGCACTATAAATTGGGACATCCCAGTGTTAGAATTGTTAGAAAAATACTGCATGATAATAAAGTACCTTTTGATGATGTTAAATTGCCATATGTATGTATATACTGCCAAATGGGAAAAAGCCATAAACTACCATTTGCCAATTCTAATACTCACTATGCTAAACACTTTGACCTTATTGCTGCTGACCTTTGGGGTCCAGCACCAATAAGTACAGACAAATAATACGTATCCCTAGTTGATGCACACATTAGGTATACATGGTTATATTTATTAAAGTCAAAGTCAGAAACCCGTAATATAATTATTAATTTCACAAGTATGATTGAAAATCAGTTCAATAGTACTATCAAAAAATTTCAAAGTGATGGGGGTTCTGAATTTAAATCACTTCACAATTTCTTTGAAAATAAAGGAATAATTCATTGAATCATATGTCCTTACACCTCAGAACAGAATGACATAGTTGAGAGGAAATATAGACATATTATAGAGTCTGGTTTAACATTATTGGCACAAGCATCATTACCATTAAAATTTTGGCATGAATCCTACAATTCAGCTGTTTACTTAATAAAGAGAATGCCAACTAAAATATTGAATGATTCCAATCTAATTGAAAAGTTATTTAATTTTAAACCAAACTATACTGAATTAAAAACTTTTGGATGTCTTTGTTTTCCCCATTTAAGGCCATACAACTCAAATAAACTAGACTATAGATCTAGACCAGACACTTTTCTAGGATATTGTAACAATCAGAAAGGTTACAAATGTATTGACACTCATGGTAGGATATTTATTAGTAGACATGCCATTTTTGATGAAACTATATTCCCATATTAAAAAAATAGTATTAAGACATCAAAGAAAGTCTATAGTCAAAGGACAAATGTACCTGAGCTCCCAACTATAAATGATGTGGATGACAAAGATGAAGCTGAGGTTGCTGATGCTCAAGCAAACAATCAGAATGCGGTGAGTCAACAACATTATGATCATGATGAAACACACAGCCACGCCATGCAGCAACCTGAAACAAGTCATGATAATGATACAACATCAGAAACCAGCAGTAAATCAAATGACAATAGAGATCAAACAACTTCAAGTAATGACAATTCTGAACCAAATCAAGTGAATTTACCATCAAATCAACCACACAATCAGACTGGTCACCATATAATTACTAGAAGCAAGAGGAATTTTTAAACCAAAGACTTATACAACAAAAATAAATATGGATGAGCCAGAAAGCTACAATGAAGCTGCAAAAGATCAAAAGTGGATAGATGCTGTGACTGATGAGTACAATGCTCTTATAAGGAATGATACTTGGGAACTAACTAATCCTCCAAACAACAAAAATATAATTGGCTGTAGACATACAAATAAAAAGAACTCTGATGGCACTATTAACAGATATAAGGCCAGATTAGTGGTAAAGGGATTCACTCAACAATATGGTTTCGACTTTAATGAAACCTTTTCTCTTGTTGTAGTGCCATCCACAATTAGACCCATATTTACCATTGCATTAAACAATGGATGGAAAACTAAACACTTGGACGTCAATAATGCATTTCTTAATGGAGTACTAGATGAAGAAATATATATGCAACAACCACCAGGGTTTATACAAAATCCATCTCTAATATGCAAGCTAAACAAGGCAATCTATGGATTAAAGAAATCACCACGTGTTTGGTTTGAGAGATTGAAGACTGTTTTATCATCAATGGGATTCAGCTCAACTAAATCTGACTCATCTCTATTTATTAAAATTAATAAATCATCAACAGTATACATACTAATTTATTTTGATGATCTTATTATTGCAGGTGGTAACGAAGATGAGATCAGACAGTTAACTAAAAGGCTAGACAAACAGTTCTCTATCAAAAATCTTGGTGATATTTCATATTTCTAGGAATTGAAGTAAAGAAAATATCAAACTCTGAAATACATCTCTGTCAAAGGAAGTATATTTCAGAATTGTTGATTAAGTCCAAAATGCATGAAGCTAAAGCTCAGCCTACACCAATGATATCGAATCAGCATCTATCTAAGGGGGAAGCCATAAATAATATCAAACAGTATAGAAGTGTTATAAGAGCATTGCAGTACGCAATTATAACACGACAAGATAAAACCGTTAGTGTTAACAAAGTATCTCAATTCATGAAGAACCCTCGTGACGAACACTGGAAGGCTGTGTAGAGGATCCTACGATATCTAAAGGGGACAATCAACTATGGGCTCACACTAAGAGCAAGCAAACAACTGAACGTAACAGCTTATACAGACTTAGATTGGGCCGCAGATGTAGATGACAGGAGGTCTGTAACAGGCTATTGTAGGGAGATAATTTAATTTTTTGGTGCTCAAAGAAACAACAAACAATATCTAGATCTAGTGCCGAGGCTGAGTACAGGAGTGTAGCAGCAACAACATCAGAAATTTTATGGTTGCAGTCTATTTTAAAGGAACTAAACTCGACACTAATGCAAAGCCAGTGATATGGTGCGACAACCAAAGTACAATTTATATGACTGCTAACCCTATACAGCATGCAAGGACGAAGCACATTGAAATCGACATTTATTTCATACGTGAACAAGTCCAGAAAGGAAATCTAGAAGTCAATCACATACCATCCTTTTATCAAAAAGCTGACATTTTAACTAAATCCTTATCAACCAAAAACTTCGTAAGACTCAGAGATTACTTAAAAATAAAGGATTGAAACAACCTGATTCAAGCCCGAAGGCATGTAACTTCACCACAGGAGATGAATCAGCAAAGCTTTATCTATCTCATCGACAGTCACTGGAGAATCAACGAAGCTCATGTCAAAGGCCACTGTAGCTGATAACCTTCCATATCTACTAATCAAGGCACAATTTTGCTAGTCACTGGAGAATCAAGGAAGCTGACATTAAAGACTGTTGTAGATGATAATGATCCAGATCTACTACTCAAGTCACGATTTTGCAAAGTCACTTTTACCGATTGAAGCAATTTAGGGTTTTCCAGAAGAAACCCTAAACCTAAATTGAGGGAGGCAAATAAATGAATCAGTGAAATATGGTAGAGATAATATATACAATCTTTTCTCTCGTGTGTAATAAATACTCCTGTGTAACAAGTATTTGGGCTCAGCCCATTTACAATAAAGGTCTACATAATAGTATAAATAGATCTGCTCTCTGTATAACATTTATTATAAAAATACAACTCTTCATTTTACCTTTTGCAAACCACTTTCTTGTTATCATAACAGCCTCAAAACTTTCCAAGTAAATTCTGATTCAACTGTTCTGAATTTCAACTGCGGTGAACTGATATGTTCCATATCATAAAATATAAGATATAATGCAAGTATATATATCCCATTAGGCACCCTCCCCTTACAAGCTAGCTTTTCAGGGCGAGTTCTATCTAATGAGCCATATCAAGCATGAAGATGTACTAAGGATTTTTGAAATGTCGCTTGACATGTATTCACTGTAAATCATTTTTGATGTCCTATGGATATAAACATAATGAGAACAAAATAAATAGATAAAAGCTATCTTACAGCTAGGTACGATTCATTTGATGGGTAATATATAAAGAAATAACGCCAATTACTATTTAACATGAGTTAGTAAATTATGGAATCGTTTATTATTACCAATCTTCAAATATGCATGTATAGTGTAACATGCCCTTTATTAGCTAGCTAACTTACTAAGTGGTCAACCTAAAAAAATTCAGTTCACAAATTTGTATATAACTAATGCAAATTATTCTATCTAATTAATCAAAATGAGTCATACAAATTCAAAGACATTCAAATAAATAATTCTAATTAATTTTAAATATTTTTGAGTTATATGGTTAATCATCATTCATAGAATTTGCACCAAGATTCTAGTTTATTGAACATTATAGCTTCATGGATTTATGATTGTAAAAACTTATATGAACATAGGGGAAATTCCTTTTTGGTAGGTACAATATTTTTGTGAGATTTCATGAAACATTCAATGAGAATCATTTAACATTTTGATTTTCTAGTGTATCAGAAATTAAAAAAGTGGACAAACTTTATGTATATTACTTTATAACAAGAGTTGTAGAACCTACAGTGCATGAAGAGGCACTAATTTTTTTAAGTGTTGCCTGAACTCATGGTAATCATTTTTGAAGGACTTGAAATACAAATCTGAACAGAACTAAATATAAAGGTGCATGCTAATTGATTTCCCTTTTCAATCTAACTGTTATATTATCAAAATAAAATCCATAAAAATTGCAACAAATAATAAATCATTGAAGAGGTACTTCTTACTAATTAGAAAATAATGAATCGGATAATATGGCAGAACTAACTACTAAAGAACTGATATATTACCTTTCAATTTTCATTGTCCAAAATTTTCATCTCCAATACCCTCTTTTCCATTTCTTTACATGTTGCTCTTTGCATTTTAATTTTCTTCACTGTTACATACATTAACTATAAATTCAAATTGTTATATGCATGAAATTTTCATTTGATATAAATTCAATTTGCCATGAAACTTTCATTTGACTATATGAACATGATTTATAAATAAAACTATCAAAGTAACGAATAAACAATAACATATCACATGTTAGCTTTTAATAAAATAAAAAATTAATGCACACCCGCACTCATGCCTAAAACCCAAAATACATGTTAGAAAATAAATCTTCCAAACTAAGATCAAATAGTAGTTTCAGCCATAATGAATTTGCCTATAAAATCTTACAGTTTTACCTAATTCCAATTTTTACAAAATTATAAGCTTATATTAATAATATACTATTTTTTTCAACATGATGCTGGTTTTAAACTTGGCCGAGTATATTAAACTTATAGTTCACAAATAGCTATATACAGTAATAAAATACCAAGCTATGAGGAGTTAAGTTTTCAGAAAAAGAAAACAAATAGAACTATCCAAAATTTTGATTGCATTCATTTGCAGTGATTTGTTCCTTTGAACATCCTATACATAGTAAATTTGATGGTTATATCTATAAAAAACATAAAAACAACAAGCGTATAGTTTGAAATTTAGGAGAAAACTCATCATTTGAAAACTTAATTTTAGGAATTGCGCCCAAAGGAGCGAGTATTTGAAATGCCAAAATACGAGGCGCCTCAACAATGTGAGAAGGACAAAACTTGATGAAACTGGCGAAAATGGACAAGCGTGGTTAATCCAATCGAATTTAAGTTCACTGGAACATAAGCGTGTGTATTTGAATCTGTAAATAATGGTGGATATAAAAATTTTTGTTCTGTAATGTTTAATTGGTTTTGATGTAAGTGAAAATCAAATTATTTGAATTTTCTTTAATGTGTTTTAGTTCTGGAAGGCTGTTAGTTGTTTCCTGTTCTTTTTTTAAATGAACTGAAAGCAATAGATATTGCCTGTATAAACTATAAACCACATAGGGAAGGATTTTAATTTTCAAAAACGATGGCTTATAGCCTTGTAAACTTAATGAATGTCCATTAGCAAAAGAAATTGTTTTTGATTTATATACAGTTCCATTTGTATTTTTACATTGCTCATATGAAAAACTCATCCTTAGTGAGAGCATGTGGTCAATTTGGGGATGCATGTATAAATTTTCACATGTATGGTACTATATGCTTTCAGATATACACATATTTATAATTATATGAGTCATTCAATCCTCGGATGCCCATGCGTATACTGGCATAGTCATTGGCTGATTGGGTGATAAGAACAAGAGACCAACACAATATTATACATGAAGAAAAAAAAAATCAACCAATCAAAAGCTGTAGATGCTTTCTCCAGATTTATATATGCAAGACAAGAAGATAATAGTATTCCCAATTTGATTATATTGTCGATGATTGAAGTAAATTAAATATTCGGTTTAATTTAAGCTTGGTTTTTTCACGGAATCGATATTTGAATAAAATTATCATTTTAATTAATGATATTTAGAAATTTATTTATTATTCGAGTTAACAATAATCAGATTTCAATTATCTATTTTGACAAATGGCGATTGAGTCTGGTTTTGTGTTAGTAACAAACTGAATGTTGATATTCATTCTAATCAATGATAATTGAATTTAATTCATCATTGTAGTTAGTGAAACTTGATTTTAATTCATTATTTTAATTAAATATTAATTGAAATGTAATAATCATTTTAATGAATGATGTTTTGGTTCCATTAACTAGTTTAACTAATGGAGTTGATACGATTGGTCTGTTTTTAGTAAATTGCTCTGAAGGTGAAATTAATTTGATTTAACGGTATGAACAGAATCATTTTTAGTTGATTAAAAAAATGATTTAAGAATAATAAACTGATTTATAAAATGGTTTTAAATTTAAGGAATCAATTTAATCTTGATTTGTAAATAAGCAACTTCTTAATTAAAAAAGATCATAAATGGGATTAATTATTTTACGAAATAATTAATATTTGCTTTGATCAAATTTAAGTATTTAAATTTGATTTATTATCCTTTTTGGATAAATTGTATCTTTTAGATCTTATAAACGATAGTTAATAGGAATGCCCTTTTTAAATAGTAATGGTTTTGAAATTTAGTCTAAAGTGTAAGGGAAGTTCGGTTTTACCGAAATTGATGTTTTAATTTAACATTGGTTTCAACTTTTCTCTTAAATACACTTAGAATATTAATTATCTCTTTAAAACTAATATTTTAAATGATATCGTGAAAAGTGTTTTTGTTCAAATATCTAAAATGTGAAAACCAAGCACAAGTTTGAGTTCAGAAGTTTAAATGTTTTCTATACAAATATGGAAAAAAATTTCCATAAAAGATATCTCTTGTATGGAAAATATTTAGTTATACTCTTGTCGAAGTACATAAACTTTCCCTTTCTCGAAGTTTGAAAACATTGTCTAGACGATGCCTAAGGGTAACATTACCGTAACTTGTCCGTCTTAGTTTTAACTAAGAGATAGTAAAGGTTGGAATCGATAAGTAGTGATAAGGGAAAGTGATTTAGTTTTTATATATGATCATTTTTGAATATTTCTGATAGTTGATTTAACATATATTGGTTCAACTTTCTTAAGTTGTATGGTCAAAATCAAAACGATTTATTGCTCTTTGAGCGTTGTTATCCTTTGTTGTAAGTGACCGAATTCAGAAAGCGAATGGACGTCTAACTATTTGGGGTTGTTCCCATTAGGGTAATTCACATCTATTTTATGGTTGGTTTGGTTATATGCACGCAAGATGTGAAATACTCGGATATTCGGTGAAGTTAGCAGGATCCGGCTAGTACATTTCCGAGAACAGTGTAGTTCTCAAGTATATTTTAGAGGTATACTATTCGGTAAGATGGGTACACCCTCCTAGTCATTTGTTGGAAAAAATCCATTTCTATTCATTTGGTTCCAAATTTATGAGTTTTCCTATTTTACTTGCATCGGGAGAATAAATTCTTCACGATGTTTAATTATTTGTATCCATGGTGAGATTGGATGTTGTTATGATTGACCTAGTCCGTGGTTAACGGTGCGGTCCCATTTCTTTAGAAAATTTTACTTTTCCCTTGTTGGATCCAAATTCTTGGATCAATTTCTTTGTTTTCCATCGAGAAGTGTTGTATGCTCTTCTCCATGTGTTGTTCGATTATTTCCATTTTATGGATGCTTATTCATTTATGTTATTATTGTGAGGTAAAAACCCGTTCCGTGACCAGCGGCGTGGTCTCAGGGAATTATTGTATATTTCATTGTACATGAGTTTTCTTGTGTTGGTATTTCAGACTGATCCGTATATTATTTTATTATAATGCTCGAATTAGACTGAACTTGTTTCCAAGTTGTCTTCTATTGGATGTAGAGCTTATAAAGTAGAGTTGGAAGTTTGCTTGTCATGGTATTTTACCTCCGTTGTATTTTATTTTACCTATCTGCATTGTAAGGTCAATATTTTAAACTGTCCATCTTAGAATTTGTTTTTAACTCTGATGTACATTATATCTTGGAGTGACCGTTCATCTGTCATTATATTTTTATGTTGTTATTTCCTCCGTAAGATTATGTGTTTCTTTTGTTCCTTTCTTTTTCTTTTTACCCTAACAATCTACGTTTTCGAGGATTGGGTGTTTGACATTAAAGTATAGTGGACGTAATTAGTGTCGACTTTCGATGGTCGTAAGGTGGGTAATTACACACTCATAAGGTTTTTCTTTATTTTGGGTACTTTAAATAAATTATTTTACAATAGCGTGCTAGTGCAATTGATTGTACCCTTACATATATGAGCGATATTAATAAGTTTACCATTGCTCATGCATGCACTTTGTTTACCTCTGTAGTCCCTGCTACCTAAGTTTAAGTTGCCTAAGTTGTTGGTGAGATGATTGATGGCACCTGAATCAGGATACCAACTTTCATCGAGCACCGTATCTTGATTTGTTGTCACTTTTCTTTAAGTTCTTATTGTTATTTTCAACCTGTAAAACTTGATCATTATGCACCTGAATCGTGTTAGCATTTGGGTTCATTTGACTGTTAGAGCTTTGACCACTTGAGTAGTTTTGGTTGGACCTAAAGTAACACTTTATTGCCGCATGCCCACTTTTTCACAGATTTGACATTTGGGTCTATCGCTGTTATTGTTATATCTTCCTCTTCCACTTGACCTGTTTGAGTAGTTTCCATGTTGGTTTGACTGTTTCTGTCGAATCGTCCCTTGTTCTTGCTTGTTGCAACGTAATTAATTGATAAGTCTGATTCTTGTATTCTTGTAGCTTCAATTCTTGCTTCATGTGCAAGAAGTGTTGGGTGGACATCTTTGATTGTGCATATAACTTTTTGTGAAGATATAACTACTACATCATCATTGATGCCATTTAAGATTGTGAGAATTTGTTCATACTCTGTTATTTTTTGACCAGCACTTTAAGAGTATCATACATTGTTTACTTTGCTCAGGTATCCTCTCATAGGTAAGTTTTGCATTTTGCAGCTGTTTTCTATGGTACATTATCTTGGTAGCAGATTGCGAACTAAAATTTCTTTCAACTATTACCCGTATGTCATTAGCACTCTTGCATCCAATAACTTGAGACAACAGCTTGGAACTGATTGAAGATAGTTGCCAAGAACTTGTTAACCTATCCAGTCTATTGAATTTAGTGTATTACTCATTGTTGATAACTCTATTATCTCTGTCAGTTATGAATTTTGGTGGGATTGATAGTGTCCCATGAATGAATCCTTCTAGGCCGTATCATTGAATTGCAATCTCCATATGCAACTTCCAAATCTTCCTTTAATTTGACAGTAACGAGTTGATTTTGTAGGTGTTAGAATAATTGATATTTGTTATTTATGTTAATATATATATTACATATGATAATATATATATATATATATTATTGATAGAAGACTTGATATCTGTTATTTATGTTAATATATATATTAATGATAGAAGATTTGATATCTGTTATTTATGTTAATATATATATATATATATATATATATATATATTACATATGGTAATATATATATATATATATTATTTATGTTAATGTTTATTTGATTGCAATAATTCCTGTAAACATTTGCAGCCCTAAACTCCTATATAAAGGGGTTGGGAATAATGAAATAGTCAGGAAATTGAATTCCTTCATGGTATTAGAGCAGGTTTCGAATATCTAAACACGTGCTCTTCCATCCTCCTCTTTTTTTTCAACCATTTTTTTTTTGTTAAATCACCACAAATGGCTGAATCCTCCAAATATCACCCTGCTCTAACCATTACTAACGTCAAAATCCCTCATATCGATTACATTAGACAATGAACATGGCATGTACCATTCTTGGACAACATTATTTATTGTTCTTGTTCGAGTTCACGACCTCTACCATCACATCATACCACCAACCAAAGAAGACGCCCAGTTTGCCTACGAGGCTGTCAAATCCGCAGACCTATCCCTGTGGAAACGACTTGATGTTGTTGTCCTTCAATGGATATACAGTACAATCTCCTCCGACCTCCTTCATGTCATTCTCCTTCGCAACGATACAACAGAGGGTGCATGGAAACGACTTGAAGTCATGTTCCAAGACAACAAAGCTTCAAGGGCAACTCATCTTGAAGAAGAACTTGCAATAGTTGATTTTAAACAATTTAATTCAATTGACAAATTTTACACCCGCCTTAAATCATTGGTGGATAGATTAGCGAATGTCGGTGCCCCGATGACTAATAGCAAGCTTGTATTGTGTCTCATGGGAGCCTTGCTAGAAGAATATGCCGGCACCATGGATTACATTCAAAACCAAGATCCCTTACCACCCCCCCCCCCCGCCCCTTTGAGAGCTACCGAACCCACCTCAAGCTGGTCGAATGAACAATTAAAAATCGTTTGGCAAAAAGAGAATGGTGGAATTACTAGTGGTGGTGCTACGCTGTTGGCTGGAACTCCTACAAACCCAGAGAATTCAAACACCAACCCCACCCAAAGTTCCCGTAATAACAAAATAAGAAATAACAATAATGCCAAAACTAATGGTAGGGGAAGGGAAAACAAACTGGTGCATCCAGTCACATGCCAGGTCAGCAACCTAGTCATCATCAATGGTCCCCACACCCTCCACCACGTTGATAGCAATGGCAAAATCCATTTGGATCTTGTGGAGAAACGTTTAGCCCAATGGTTAAACCAGTAACCATACGAGAAGTTCTTAGTATCGCTCTTTCAAAATCTTGGCCCATTCATCAGCTGGATGTCAAGAATGCCTTTTTACATGGTCATCTTAATGAGACTGTTTATATGCATCAGACCAGGGGGTTTCGAGACAAGAGACAAGCAGTTTATGTTGTTTGCTAAAAAATATCTAAAATGGTTTAAAACAAGCTCCTCGGGCTTGGTATCAGCGATTTGCAGACTTTGTTGCATCCATTGGATTTACTTACAGTAAATCTGACAACTCTTCGTTCATTTATAGACAAGGTTCGGATATGACATATATATTGTTGTATGTTGATGACATAATTCTTATTGTTTCTTCAAATCATTTGCGTAATTCTTTCATTACTCTTTTGAGTTCAGAATTTGCTATGAAGGATCTTGGTCAATTAAGTTTTTTTTAGGTATTGTTGTTACTCGTCTTGCAAATGGTCTATTTCTATCTCAGAAAAAGTATGCTGCAGATATCATTGACAAAACTGGAATGTCTAACTATAGTCCTTACCTTACTCCCGTTGACACTAAATCTAAACTTAGTGCTACTAAAGATACCCCGTATGAGGATGCTACTAAGTATCGTCGTCTTGTTGGTGCTTTTCGGTATCTTACCTTCACATGGCCTGATATTTCTTATGCAATATAATAGATATGCCTTCATATGCATGATCCGAAAGTTGAGCATATGACTGCTCTCAAGCGCATCTTGCGCTATATTCAGGGTATATTATCTTATGGTTTGCATCTGTATAAGTTTTCTTTTGACAAACTCATCGCCTATACAGATGCTGATTGGGGTGGATTCCCCGATACTAGACGCTCCACCTTAGGTTATTGTTTGTTTCTTGGAGATAATCTTATTTCTTGGTCCTCTAAACGTCAGCCCACATTGTCTGGTTCTAGTGCAGAAGCTGAGTATGGAGGAGTTGCCAATGTTGTCTCTGACTCCTGTTGGATCAGAAATTTGTTATTAGAGTTGCATGTTTCCATTCAGAAAGCCACCCCGGTTGATTTTGACAATATAAGTGCGATCTACTTATCTGGTAATCCAGTTCAACATCAACGACAAAGAACACAATGATTTCCGACAGCAAAAAAACGTTGGCGGCAGTCGCTAGCCGTCGCAATTTAATTCGTCGCCAACAAGAAAAACAACGGGAAAAGCGAATGCTTCGTCGCTTAATTTGCAACGGCTTGCAATAACAAATTGTCCACTTGACATCATACATGGTAGGTAGTTTGTTTCCCAGGGAGCCGCAATAAGGTGTTACAAACCATTGCAAATAAATTGTCGCAAAGCCGTCGCAAATCTGGAACATAATTTATTGTGCTATACAGCTATTCCTTTCCCTCAATCCACACAAGAGCAGTACCATTCCAATATCAGTCCAGTATATTCAATACTGACTACCACACCCCTATCATTCCATCAATTCACCAATACTCATCAATAATCTATTCACCAAATCATAATATATCAAAAAAATAACTAAATTCAAAACACCATCATAACATATCATCGTCATACATCCAAAACACAATACCATCGTCACATATCGTCGTACCATCATCACATATCATCGTCGTATATATCCAAACACACCATATCATCGTCACATATCATTGTACGTGCATCTAGCATATAAAAAACCAAGTATATGTACATGCCCAATCATAAGAACAATCAAACTAATCTTCCTCATCGTCGTCGTCTTCTTCTTCGCCTTTGCCTTCAGCAACAGCATCTCCCTCCCCAGGCATCGAGTCATGCTCTGGATAGTACGCTGCAATGCGATCGTCTGTTTGCTGGGCCAGCTGGCTTCTTCGCCAATCATTAATCTCATCCAACTGCTGCTGCATTCGAGCTACAATCTCTTCCTCCATGAACCTCCTGTAACCTCGTTGAAAAGCAATAGCCTGCGAAATAATTCAAGTTCACATTAAAGTTAATAATTCAGTTTATATTCATGATGTTATGTTATAAGTCTAAAAAAGGTTTACCTCCTGATTCCCGAAGTCATATCACCTCTTACGAGTATGCAGATGATTAACATAGAAATGTGTTTATTTTATGATCTTATATCTTATCTTTTGTATATAAATAAATATTACTTGGATATTGTTTTGTCACATTTACAGATATTCCAACCCAGCCCGCATGCAACCAGAAAAGTAGAGAAATGGAGATCAGATTTCTATATATTTACATTTTGAAGAATTGTAGATGAAGATCTCACATCTAGTTGTTGTTGGACAAGAAAATGATTGATAAAAAGGCTATGCACATCTCAAATTAAAGGAGGCTTGCAAGAGAAAAGGAAAAAGGCCTAGAACTTGTTCCAAATGACAAAAGGCCTAAAACTTACTTGAAATAGCTAGGCCCATTTGTAATTAGGGTTATGGTTTGGTTATCTCCTATAAATACCCTTGTAATATCATTGTAGCCACCATCCTATTTTCTATCTTCTTCTACATTAACAAAGTTCTTCGTTTTATTTTCTGCAATTTTCTATTTCTTAGCAATTAGTGCCATCTACACAATTAGATTTGGTAGAGTACTAGTTGTATTTTACATTTATTTTCATTAGTGATTGACCGTCTGATTAGAGTCAGCGGTAATCCTAATTTTAATTCCTGTTTCTTATTTCAATTTCTGCAGTTTTAATTTCTGTTCTTTTTATTGTGTTCTTAGGTCATATTGGATTGAATATAGATTTGATTAGATTCAGATCTGTACTCAATTCAATAATAGTTTTATTGTTTTTCAAAATCAATCCCCAAGCTTCATCTAACTCGCCCAAGAAATTATTTAAATAATTTGATTTAATTTGCCTCCCTGTGATTCGACTGTATACTACACGATCTATGCACTTGCAGTATTATTTCATAAATCGCGCTTTTCTAGTTCAGGGGAAGCGACGATCAGCGGATCAATAACAAAATCCCATATACGATCGGACTCTGCAACCATAAGCTCCTTTCGTCAACTAGTTGCGTCACTCTAGCCGACTTTGCGTCATGTCTCGCCTACAATATCAATATAATTTTAACACAAATGTTATATAATTTATATATTGTAATATGAACGAATATGAAACATTTTAATTACGGATAAGCATATTTACCGTTACACCCGCAGCCTTGTTGTTCATCCAATCATACGTAACGTTCCCTTCTTGATCATGTATGCTTCACCGCATGTATGTCTGAAAACATTTGACGTCGGAGGCTCCCTTCCTAACTTTGCGACCTGAGTATATATACAGTAATAAAATTATTGAAAATAAGAATGAATGGTATACACTACATTTTTACGTGAACATATGCTAAAAATATTGAAAATTTATACCAATTCTCTTCTATGTTGTTGGAATGATTTTGAGCCACCGTGGTCTAAGAATGGATTCTTAACTCTATTTGCCTTATTTCTGGCTGTTACTTCCTATTAAATTTGATACACGATTAATTAAAATACTGCAACCAACATATGTGTGAATATTTTCATTATATCTTACTTTAGCTGCTTCCGTATTCCAGTATACTAGAAATGCTGGCCAAACATCGTCACTCATCCACGAAGGTTTTTTACCAGATGTCTTTGCTCTTGAAATTGCCTCTCGATAATTTCTACGCATCTTCATATTCCAATGAGTCAAAAAAACTTTCATGTCATGCGGCTCCATACGTACAACAACCTGCATATTAAATTTATTTTGAATTATTTACATATAATAATTTTCGATAATAATATTAAAAAATACTTACCAATAAATCAGCTAGAATGACGTTCTTGATATGGGGTGGTATACTATCCTAATGCGGCCAAACCCTAGACATTCTGCTCCTGTAAGACTCTCTCCTTACCTCTAGAATGAAATCTGTTGGCTCAACCATAAAGCCTCTATATACATGTTGACATAGACATTTCATATATTTTAAATAATGTAAATTGAAATAAATTTGATATTTACCCCGCACTCTTCGGAACAATCTCTGCAACTTGGCGTAGATCTGGCTTCAAGCTGCTCGGACCTGCTCCTGATGTAGGAGATCGTGAAGGAGTCGGTTGAGACGTACTCCTCGATCGTCTTTGATCTGACATATCTATCACAATCATATAATGCATACAAAATAACTTGAATTATTAACATTAGTCATCATTATCATTACATAAATCGTACATGAGAAGAACAATGCATAACTCTTCATAATGCATAACATATATAGTCATCATTATCATTACACAAATCAGAGTAGTAAAGAACGTCAGTAAATTCATAGTTAAGAATAGTCATCATCATTATTATTACATAACTCATAATAGTACATAACGAACATAGTACATAGCTCATAATAGTATATAACATCAGTCTTCATCATCTTCTGATCCATACTCAGTTTCATACTCTATATCATTCTCTTTAGTACTTACAAAAGCATTTACTAATACATTTGCTTCATCATTCAACAACCCTACATCAATGTCATCAGCTATTATTATTTCAGTATTTGGCTCAAGATCCACTTGATACGTTGCTTCGTATGGAATATTATTTCCATCAAATGTGAATCTTGTCTTTATTTTAAAAACAACAAACCAATCTGTTTTATCTTTTTTTAACGATGGATACGGAGCAAAATAGACTTGTAATGCTTGCTTAGGTAACACGAAAGGATCATACTTATAGTAATGTGATGATTGCCTTATTTCAATTAGCTTATAATCTTTGTGCACGTTAATTCCAGAATCAGGAACATTGCTAAACTAGTTGCATTTGAATAGAAAAAATTTCTCTGCGGGATGTACATAATATGTCAACTCTAAAAACTTGTGTTAAGACGCCATAAAAATATTTTATATGCTCCTCTGGATCATCACTACCTTTGATAAATACACTGCTGTTATATGTTAATTTTTCAGCTTCGTAATCATTGGTGTTGAATTAAAATTCATTGACGAAGTATATTGGATAAGTTTTGACATTTCTTTTTGCTTCGATAGCAATATGTCGTAATCCTTCGTTTAACAACACAGTTTTTGGGATCATGAACATAGTCTAAAAAACATCCAACAATTTTTTTATTGAGATCACCAGATGGATTTCTGATTCGTATATGCTGCAAATATGTGTTATGTTCCTTTTTTATTAATATATATATATATATATAATTGAATTGTACATGAATTTAGTATTACCTAACAAATGGTGCAACTTCCACACAATTTAAAAGAACATGTGTGTGCCACATGGTAATCTTTATCACTTAATCATATTTCCACACATTTTCCAGCAGGTCTTCCGTGTTGTCTAAAAATAGATAACATTGTTTGAGAAGACTCATGTTCAACGACTTCTTCATTACGTGGAACAATTACAAAAGATAAGTTCACATCTTCACTTAAGTAATAGGAGAAAAAAATGAAGCTTCTTCTTCAAGGTACGATTTGCAAATCAAACCTTCTACTCGTGTTTTTTGTCTAATTTTTTTCTTCAAATGATTCAAATACTATAATAAGGTTAATTAAATTCATATGTTGGTACAAAATTCTAAATTGTAATCTATCAAGATTATTGGGTATATGCAAAATTATCTCTCAAATGGATACATCCATTCATATTGCACAGGAATTCGAAGGAGTGCTTCGGACGGAAGATGAATAGGTAAATGCACCATTACATTAAAAAAATCGGTGGAAATATTTTCTCGAGTTTGCAGAGCAGTATATGGAATTCTACTTCAAGCTTACGTAGATGATCTACCTCTAACGTCGTCGAACAAAGTTGTTTATGAAACATACTTGATTCTGTTATAACACTCCATATTTTTATAGGCAACAGTTCCTTGAAAATCACAGGTAAAAAATATTCCATCATGATATGGTAGTCATGGCTTTTCATCCCACTCATCAAACTGCTTTTAAAGTCCACACATCTACGGAGGTTAGAAGAAATCCCATCAGGACATCTTAATCCTTCCACCCACTTTAGCACGAGTTTACTAGTCTGTTGTCTAGCTCATAGCATGCTTTGGATTTTTTATTATCGTCATACAAGTGAAGTTCCAGCTGTTTACAGAAGTGTAATATATCATATCTCGAATTCACATCGTCCTTAGTTTTCCCCTTTAGATTCAAAATTGTACGAAAAACGATTTTTCATTGTGCATGACGTCAATTTTATGTCGAAATAGTAGATTTTTTGAGTAAGGTAACTCCCAAAATATACTTTGCTTGCACCAATTACGAATGTCCGATTTACCTGAAATTTCAACCTGCTTTTCAGTTTCATGTATTTGTGGATAGTCTTTTACGATTTCATATATCTCTTAACTTGTCCAAACTTTAGGCGGTAGCATAGTTTCTACTCTGTTGGCTTTAAAGTTTTTTTTATCCGTTCTAAATTTATGGTTAATATGCAGAAAGCATCGATGATAGTCAAACCAAGATTTTTTTTCATACTTTAATGAAAATGCTAGTGTCTCATCCATACAGTGAGGACAAGCTATATGTTCAGATGTGCTCTGTATTAACCCGGAAATCTGGGCCAAATTAAAATTTTTATTTTGGCAATTTTAGCGAATTGTGAACATTTAAAATGAATTATTTTAAATAATATCGACGAGAAATTTATTTTGAATAGAATTCAAACGAGTATTTATATAGATCATCGTTAAAATATAAATATTTATTTATATATAAAAAAGGAATTGAAAATGGCGCGGTAGTTCGATAATTCGATTTCAAATTTCAAATGAGTGTGCAGGATTCAAAATAAACTGAATTTTAGTGAAACCAAAATATTTGAATCTAACTGAGAATATCTTTCCAACGAATCCGAAAAATCGAAATTTCATAGCGGGAATCAATAGATATGTCCAATTGAAATTTCAGAATAGTCGCTATGGAATTTCGGCCTTTAAAAATAGCCATTTTGCAAACGACCTCGGATTTCGACGAAACAACTTTTGTTGGATCTGTGATGTCAAGTTATTGCTAGATTCCAATTTTCGTAATTTTTCGAATCAATATGTGAGCGTGGTAAAGGAAAACGTGTTTGACCATTTTTAGTTGATTTTAATCGGCTGGAAATTGGCCATTTTTCAAACGGTCTCAGAATTCGATGAAACTAGTTTTGTTAGGACCGTATCATCAATACGAAGCTAGAAAATATTTTTCGGGAATTTTTCGAGTTAGTGTGTGGCCCCGGTAAATTGAAATGTGCGTTTAAAGTGAATATATAGAGTTATATTTTGATTTTGACGGAAACTGATCGAAACGATCAAATCAACTTACGATACATATCCCATTGTGTTCGGAATAGGGGCAATTAGCTATGGACGACAGTCACTGGGTCTCATTTGGAGGTCGAATAAAAAAAGTAACAAAAATGGGAGGATTTAAATTAAATAAATATATAAATTATAAAAACACCCTCCCTTCCCTCTATTCAAAGTCAACACCCCCTTCTCTCCTCATAACCCCCCCCCCCCGTCAGTTATTTTAAAGAAAAAATAATCTCGAGATCGACGGAACCCGTCGCCGACGCCCCACAGGATCCACCGCCCTCTCCATCGACTCCCCCACCGCCGTCTTCCTCCTCCGTCCCTGCCTCTCCTCTTCCTCCTCGCGTACTCTCCCTCCTCTCCTTCCTGATGTCCACCGCGCCCTCCCCCTTCCTCAAATCCTGGCGCGATGGTGGC
The DNA here is from genome assembly GCA_030737875.1 of Allium sativum. Lineage (NCBI taxonomy): Eukaryota > Viridiplantae > Streptophyta > Magnoliopsida > Asparagales > Amaryllidaceae > Allium > Allium sativum. The sequence goes on along the minus strand of CM060918.1, from coordinate 587,887,355 downwards.
TGCGAGCTCGCCCCAATTTCTGGCGATGGTGGCCGTGTCCAAGCTCTTCAAAGTGGCAGCTCCAGATCCTCCTCCGGCGCTGTGTAGGTGGTGCAAATTTCAAACCCTAGGTTCGAAGTGGGATACGATTTTAGTTCGGATACCTGAATGCTTGAGCGAACAAAGAAGAAAGGTAGTTTCATTTCCTTTTTATTTTAAAATAGGATTGTTTAAAAATCAGTTTGTTTATGAAAATAAAATCAGTGTTGAGGTGAGTTTTTATTTTATATTTACATTTATTTTTCAGTTTCGATGTAAATAATATTGTTTTCGTATATGATTTTTAAGCTAAAGGTAGGATTTTTAAAAGAAAGGTATAATTTTTATTTTAAAGAAAAAAATGTGATTTTATATAGTTAACGAAATGAAAAAGATGATATTTTTATAATATGAAGGACGAGATTTTTGAATACGAAAAGATTATATTTTTATATATGTAAAGAGAATATAAAAATATAATTTTTATAAAGTAGGAGTATTAAAGATATGATTTTTATATTATAAAAATAATAAAAATATGATTATTATCATATGTGAAATATAAAAATATACTTTTTATAAAGTAGAAGTACTAAAAATATAGTTTTTATATAATAGAGAATATAAAATATTATTTATTGAATGAAATGAAATAAAAATATAATTTTTATTTGAACAGCGTGTAAAGAACTGCATAGGAATTTCAAGCAGATCTAGACGGTTCAGCAGTTCAAAAGCAAAGCACGGCGGAGTGGAACCCTCTGTGAGAACTCCTCACTTTAAATTTTATTCTCTAGTTAAAATATATACTAGGATGCAGACGATGTTTAGTAGCACCTGACACCCGTCATACACAGACCATGGATGGCTTGTATGTTTGATTGTTTGTTGTGGTGAAAATTGATTGTGTGATATGAAACGAAATAAAATATTTTATAGTGGAAAATATTTTATAGTTAAAAATAGAATTTTTAACGTGTATTTTAAATAAATATTTATAAACAAATCGGAGATTTGTTTATATACGCTGATTTGATTGATATTGATTGGGACGATAAATTTTACACATCGCCCAGCTGCACAAATAAAATCTGTGTTTGATTGTTTGAAATCCCACACGGGTATTGGGATGATAGGTGACATACACTAATCCCAATAATTAGTTGTATGTCGATCGATTGATTGACAGGCTGTTATAAGCATTAAATATTTATATTTGATGCTTATACAGTGTAGAACGCACTCTGGATGATGGATGATTATTTATCGTTGTTATTTTGTACATGTGTTGTAGAAAATCCACATAATTAACATTATATGGTAATTGATTGGGCCTCATTCCAGTTTTGAAATAGAAATATTTGAAAAAGAAATAATTGAAATAGAAATATTTAAAATAGGAATATTTGAAATAGAAATATTTGAAATAGGAATATTTGAAATAGAAATATTTGAAATAGGAATATTTGAAATAGAAATATTTGAAATAGGAATATTTGAAATAGGAATATTTGAAAAAGAAATATTTGAAAATAGAAATATATGAAGCCGTGTTGATTAGATTCACGCCATTTTGACGTGAACGATATTTATATCGATTTTATTCATTTTATAATGCATATCGAAAGTGATTTCAAAATCTGATATTTTGAAAAGAATTAGAATTCGAATTGAAAGTGAATAGAATATGAATTCGAATTGAAAGTGAATAGAAATGAATTCGAATTAAAAGTGAATAGAAATGAATTCGAATTGAAATTGAAAATGAACTGAAATTGAAAAAAAAATCGATTTGAATTGAAATCAATTTGAAATGAATTTAAATCGAATTTATAAGGAAAAATTCAATTTTGATTTGAATTTGAAAAGAAGTTGAAATCGTTTTGAAAACGAATTTAAAACGATTTATAAAATACGTTTTAAAAGGAAATCGACGAAGTATATATTATATATATTATATATAATATAATGGCCAGAATAGAACGCGCCGCGCCGCGGCAGTCCGCGAATTTCGACCATTGACTTCGAACGGATATTGCGGGAGATCCGACCGTCGGATTCTCCTAAAACCGGAACCGTTAGGTTCGTATAAAAAAGAAATTTCTAACTAATATTAGAAATTTGAAATCTAATGGTTGGATTTGGAATTATGTCTAAATCAAATTTGGAAAAGGTAGCTGTAAGTGCAGTTCGATGGCCGTTGATGGAAATCGACTGTACGGGCCTTGATAAAATCATTAAAAATAGTAATAATTTGTGTGAAATCATAAGAAATGATTTGTGAAGAATTGGGATGAAAAACTCCATATTTGAAAAGATAAAAATAGATTTTTATCGAAATGAACTAGTTTTGAACTAGAATAATAATTTATTTATTTTCAAAATAAATAAAGTGGATTTGAAATGGTTTTGAAAATAACCAGAATTTCCAATAATTACATTGGAATGGATTTGAATCAAAATTGTCTTCGGAATATTTCGATGTTGGATTTCGTGATTGTACAGATGTTGTAATGGAAATTTGAAAGATATATTTATATATCGTTATTTCTAATTCGATATTTGTTGGTTGTGGAATTTGATATTGAATATAAGCCGATATATTTTCTATTCATAGCCTTGTATTTAATATCAAATGTGATTTGGGTTAGTCGTGAATGGTGTCTTCGTTAACACTGTCCTTAAACCCAGTTGAGAAAATGATTGAATCTTTTTATTTAGATTTAAGGAAGTGTACCAATTAAATAATATTTAATTGGAATTGAATTGGTATTGATTTTTGGGTTTATCGTGAACAGTGTCTTAAATAACACTTGTTCTTTAACTCGAGAATTAATGGATGGTGATTTTGGGTTTATCGTGAGCCATGTTTTAAATGACACTGATTCTTTAACCCAGTTAAAGATTAAAACTAAGTGGAGTTTTAATGAATCTTTAATTAGATTGAAAAGGTGTTAGAATGGAGTATCACCAGTTTTACTCCAGGCGATAGTTAAATCTTTAATTAGATTTGAACGTGAAATGGTAATTGAATTTACCGATAACACCGTGGTGTTAGATATGAAGTATTACCAGTTTTACTTCATGGGATGAATAGGTGGGGATTGGGAAATAAAATAAATGATTACTTCGGTGTGGTTCGCTAATCCCGACTAGTATGAATTGACATTCAAAGAAGATTAAAGAATAAATTTAAAGAATTTATCTTTGATAAAATTAATGGGAACCTTTCCCAAAGTATAAGGATATTGGAATAAATGAATATTCTGAATTGGAATGAGGCGTATGTTGTGTTCGTGTAACACTTGTTTATTATATACGCGAGTTATTCAGAAAGACCGGGTTTATCCCATTCTGAATAACTGATTCGACGTGGTGTCAAAGACAAAGACGGTGGTCGAAGACCGGAGGTCTTCACGTCGTTTGGGTGATTACTGATGATCTTGATTGGGTCGTACACCCAAGAGGAGAGAATCAGTTGGTGATCGTCCAGACGTACTTGGAGATCGATGGATATGCGGGGTACTAGGTGCCTCCGGTTTCGTTCAGACCCAGAACGAACTTGTAAATGGACTGTGTGTCTGACATTGGATTTTATTCTGTGTGGTTGATTTCTATTAAATATATATCTGTTTGTCGGCGGAGAATTTATTCTCTTGCTTAACGCCCTTCTCTGAGACGTATGAGCTCAGAGGTTATATATTGATGGATATCAAACGCATGGAGTGAATTGCTTGTGTGGCATGCCTAAGTGGCAATATGATCAAGGCTTCTGTTGAAAAGCAGAGTCTTGTGGTGGATGATCAAAGCACGGCCTGTGTGGCATAACTTTGTGTAACGTTGATTCGCAAGCCTCACACCCCGGTTGTGAACCAAAACGGGAGAAGGATCCAGGGAGGGCATGCGTTTCCTTCTAGCTAGAAGTGGCGTCAGTGTTTTTACACGCCCTGACGAGTTTGACTTATGTGGTTGTTGCTGTTGCGAGGCGCCTCGGATATATCGGTCGATCCGGGACCGATGGAGTCATTGGACTCATTGACACCCCAAAGGGTGGGGAAACGCAGTGTTCAGGAATTTTAATCCACATCGGTGGACCGGCCCTGTGGCTCCTAAAGGTCACTCGAGCTCTGATCCTGAGACACGGGCTAGAGCGTCTCGAATCGGTAGAGGACTATCTTTTGCCTCGGTTCATAGATGGAAACCCAATTTCCAAATACGTGACTCTGCGATTTTGATTGTATAACCTATATATGGCGACATAGTGGTATGGGGCATTAATGCCGCCTATGATTGATACTTATGATTTGAAATTGATTTCTTCACTTATAGTAATAATAAAAGATTTGTTTTAACGTATCAAACATTCTTTCGTTATTATAAGGTAAAACCCTATCCTCTGGTTTGTGTTGCATTGTGTGATGGGACCTGGGTCTTATAATAGCTTCATTTTTCTTTATTCAGCATCGTGCTGTTGTTTTATGCACTGGTGTTCTTGGGAGGAAACCCGTTCCGTGTTATACGGCGTGGTCCCTTGATTCACCGAACTTTAAAATAAAGATTAATAACTGTTTTAGTTCTCACACCAGTCCCATGACTGACCTGGAGTTTATTGTTTTAACCTAAACTCTGGGTGCCCTTATTTTGACACGGGCAGCTAGTAGTTTTGGTTTTGCAGATTTTTATTTACAAGATCCTGGTTTACAGCTGGAACGATATCCGGAAAGCTTTGTATCCGTATATCTCCTTCAGTTGTATTTTATATTATTTTCCGCTGCTTTGTAATTTATTGTAATCTCTGATATTTTATAATGTGTAATATTGATTTATACTCTGTATATTCTTGTAATCTGATGGAATTGTTGTAATAAGCAATGAAATGTTCTTCTGTCTGCGTTCTAATTTGTCGTGTTCTCAAAACAATCAGGCGTTTCGAACGGTCTTGATCGGTTTAGCGACTGATTCGGATCCAGCGAAATTCCCAGTTGTCACAGCTGGTAACAGAGCTTTGGTTTACAAAGCTCAGAGAACAAGACACATTAGAACCATACGAAAGAATTCATCAGAAATTGGATTAGTAATATCCAACGGGAATGACTCGTCAGAGAAGGGATCAGTAGTATCCTAGAACGAGTGTGAAGAGTATGTTTTTAAAATAAAAACAATTTTTGTTTTGAAAATTTAAATCAGTTATTCATATTTGATCATTTATTTTATATTGATTTGGACTATCAGGTTTATAAAAATTTTGAGTATACGTCTGATCCGCGTGTATTCGAAGTTTTAATATACTGGATAGATATAGAGTCACACTCTAGTCGCCCGGGGATAATTCTGATGATGCGGCCGCATCATCAGTATTTATATTCGAGTGCCGAAAGCGTGATATCTATATATTTCCATTAGATTGGTGTGAGAACCAAAATATAGTTAGAATATATTGGTGTGATTTGGCATCAAAAATGTGATTTTTAGATTATGTATCAAAGTTATGAATTTGAAAAGCTAATCAACTAATTGATTGATGGTTGTGTTGTTTGAATATAGTTTGATTAATTAAATGTTGAACCTTTAGCAAAATTGAATCAAATAGTGAGTTGTACTGAAAATTAGTCGCATTTGCTTGCATATACATGTACTTACATTGAACAGGTCATAGCAAGGAGGCTAGAGCAAAAGAATAAAATTTGTTTGCCCGACAAATAGGTACATGTTTACCATAATTTACTGTTTCGTTTGGGTGATGATGATTTTGTGAGCCGATTGGCTAGCCGCTTGGCTTTTTCTTTTTCTTTTGGATTGAAGAAGGCCATGGGAGGCTATATGAAATATCCCGAAGTCCCCGATGCTGGGGAGGTTATGGCGAAATTTTTCGAAAATTTAAGGTGTTAGCCAAATTTTTGAAAAATATGAAAAGTTCTTAGAAACTGAAAAGTTGAAGAACTTAAGCCGTAGCGAAAATAGTGGAAGTTGAGTTGATTAGTTAAACAACTTTCGGCTTCGTTCCTTTTCGGGGATGAAAAGTTTTAAGTGGGGGAGATTGTAATAACCCGGAAATCTGGGCCAATTTAAAAATTTTATTTTGGCAATTTTAGCGAATTGTGAACATTTAAAATGAATTATTTTAAATAATATCAACGAGAATTTTATTTTGAATAGAATTCGAACGAATATTTATATAGATCGTCGTTAAAATATAAATATTTATTTATGTATATAAAAGGAATTGAAAATGGCGCGGTAGTTCGATAATTCGATTTCAAATTTCAAATGAGTGTGCAGGATTCAAAATAAACCGGATTTTAGTGAAACCAAAAATATTTGAATCTAATTGAGAATATCTTTCCAACGAATCCGAAAAATCGAAATTTCATAGCGGGAATTAAAAGATATGTCCAGTTGAAATTTCAGAATAGTCGCTATGGAATTTCGGCCTTTAAAAATAGCCATTTTGCAAACGACCTCGGATTTCGACGAAACCACTTTTGTTGGATCTGTGATGTCAAGTTATTGCTAGATTCCAATTTTCGTAATTTTTCGAATCAATATGTGAGCGTGGCAAAGGAAAATGCGTTTGACCATTTTCAGTTGATTTTAATCTGTAAATTGGCCATTTTTCAAACGGTCTCAGAATTCGATGAAACTAGTTTTGTTAGGACCGTATCGTCAATACGAAGCTAGAAAATATTTTTTGGGAATTTTTCGAGTTAGTGTGCGGCCCCGGTAAATTGAAATGCGCGTTTAAAGTGAATATATAGAGTTATATTTTGATTTTGACGAAAACTGATCGAAACGATCGAATCAACTTACGATACATATCCCATTGCGTTCGGAATAGGGGTAATTAGCCATGGACGACAGTCGCTGGGTCTCATTTGGAGGTCGAATAAAAAAGTAACAAATTGGGAGGATTTAAATTAAATAAATATATAAATTATAAAAACACCCTCCCTTCCCTCTATTCAAAGTCAACGCCCCCCTTCTCTCCTCATAACCCCCTCCCCCCCCGTCAGTTATTTAAAGAAAAAAAATCTCGAGATCGACGGAACCCCTCGCCGACGCCCCACCGGATCCGCCGCCCTCTCCATCGACTCCACCCCCCCCCCCCCCCCACCGCCGTCTTCCTCCTCCGTCCCTGCCTCACCTCTTCCTCCGCGTGTACTCTCCCTCCTCTCCTTCCTGATGTCCACCGCGCCCTCCCCCTTCCTCAAATCCTGGCGCGATGGTGGCTGCGAGCTCGCCCCAATTTCTGGCGATGGTGGCCGCGTCCAAGCTCTTCAAAGTGGCAGCTCCAGATCCTCCTCCGGCGCTGTGTAGGTGGTGCAAATTTCAAACCCTACGTTCGAAGTGGGTTATGATTTTAGTTCGGCTACCTGAATGCTTGAACGAACAAAGAAGAAAGGTAGTTTCATTTCCTTTTTATTTTAAAATAGGATTGTTTAAAAATCAGTTTGTTTATGAAAATAAAATCAGTGGTGAGGTGAGTTTTTATTTTATATTTACATTTATTTTTCAGTTTCGATGTAAATAATATTGTTTTCATATATGATTTTTAAGCTAAAGGTAGGAATTTTAAAAGAAAGGTATAATTTTTATTTTAAAGAAAAAAAATGTGATTTTATATAGTTAACGAAATGAAAAAGACGATATTTTTATAATATGAAGGACGATATTTTTGAATACGAAAAGATTATATTTTTATATATGTAAAGAGAATATAAAAATATAATTTTTATAAAGTAGGAGTATTAAAGATATGATTTTTATATTATAAAAATAATAAAAATATGATTATTATCATATGTGAAATATAAAAACATACTTTTTATAAAGTAGAAGTATTAAAAATATAGTTTTTATATAATAGAGAATATATAATATTATTTATTGAATGAAATGAAATAAATATATAATTTTTATTTGAACAGCGTGAAAAGAACTGCATAGGAATTTCAAGCAGATCCAGACGGTTCAGCAGTTCAAAAGCAAAGCATGGCGGAGTGGAACACTCTGTGAGAACTCCTCACTTTAAATTTTATTCTCTAGTTAAAATATATACTAGGATGCAGACGGTGTTTAGTAGCACCCGACACCCGTCATCCACAGACCATGGATGGCTTGTATGTTTGATTGTTTGTTGTGGTGAAAATTGATTGTGTGATGTGAAACGAAATAAAATATTTTATAGTGGAAAATATTTTATAGTTAAAAATAGAATTTTTAACGTGCATTTAAAATAAATATTTATAAACAAATCGGAGATTTGTTTATATACACTAATTTGATTGATATTGTTTGGGACGATAAATTTTACACATCGCCCAACTGCACAAATAAAATCTGTGTTTTATTGTTTGAAACCCCACATGGGTATTGGGATGATAGGTGACATACACTAATCCCAAAAATTAGTTGTATGTCGATCGATTGATTGACAGGCTGTTATAAGCGTTAAATATTTATATTTGATGCTTATACAGTGTAGAACGCACTCTGGATGATGGATGATTATTTATCGTTGTTATTTTGTACATGTGTTGTAGAAAATCCATATAATTAACATTATATGGTAATTGATTGGGCTTCATTCCAGTTTTGAAATAGAAATATTTGAAAAAGAAATATTTGAAATAGAAATATTTGAAATAGGAATATTTGAAATAGAAATATTTGAAATAGGAATATTTGAAATAGGAATATTTGAAAAAGAAATATTTGTAATAGAATATTTGAAAATAGAAATATATGAAGCCGTGTTGATTAGATTGACGCCATTTTGACGTGAATGATATTTTTATCGATTTTATTCATTTTATAATGAATATCGAAAGTGATTTCAAAATCTGATATTTTGAAAAGAATTAGAATTCGAATTGAAAGTGAATAGAATATGAATTCGAATTGAAAGTCTATAGAAATGAATTCGAATTAAAAGTGAATAGAAATGAATTCGAATTGAAATTGAAAACGAACTGAAATTGAAAATAAAAAATCGATTTGAATTGAAATCAATTTGAAATGAAATCAATTTGAAATGAATTTAAATCGAATTTATAAGGAAAAATTCAATTTTGATTTGAATTTGAAAAGAAGTTGAAATCGTTTTGAAAACGAATTTAAAACGATTTATAAAATACGTTTTAAAAGGAAATCGACGAAGTATATATTATATATATTATATATAATATAATGGCCTGAATAGAACGCGTCGCGCCGCGGCAGTCCGCGAATTTCGACCATTGACTTCGAACGGATATTGCGGGAGATCCGACCGTCGGATTCTCCTAAAACCGGAACCGTTGGGTTCGTATAGAAAAGAGATTTATCAAATTTGGAAAAGGTCGCTGTAAGTGCAGTTCGATGGTCGTTGATGGAAATCGACTGTGCGGGCCTTGATAAAATCATTAAAAATAGTAATAATTTGTGTAAAATCATAAGAAATGATTTGTGAAGAATTGGGATGAAAAACTCCATATTTGAAAAGATAAAAATAGATTTTTTATCGAAATGAACTAGTTTTGAACTAGAATAATAATTTATTTATTTTCAAAATAAATAAAGTGGATTTGAAATGGTTTTGAAAATAACTAGAATTTCTAATAATTACATTGGAATGGATTTGAATCAAAATTGTCTTCGGAATATTTCGATGTTGGATTTCGTGATTGTATAGATGTTGTTATGGAAATTTGAAAGATATATTTATATATCGTTATTTCTAATACGATATTTGTTGGTTGTGGAATTTGATATTGAATATAAGCCGATATATTTTCTATTCAGAGCCTTGTATTTAATATCAAATGTGATTTGGGTTAGTCGTGAATGGTGTCTTCATTAACACTATTCTTTTAATTTAGATTTAAGGAAGTGTACCAATTAAATAATATTTAATTGGAATTGAATTGGTATTGATTTTTGGGTTTATTGTGAACAGTGTCTTAAATAACAGTTGTTCTTTAACTCGATAATTAATGGAAGGTGATTTTGGGTTTATCGTGAACCGTGTTTTAAATGACACTGATTCTTTAACCCTGTTAAAGATTAAAATTAAGTGGAGTTTTAATGAATCTTTAATTAGATTGAAAAGTTGTTAGAAGGGAGTATCACCAGTTTTACTCCAGGCGATAGTTAAATCTTTAATTAGATTTGAACGTGAAATGGTAATTGAATTTACTGATAACACCGTGGTGTTAAATATGAAGTATTACCAGTTTTACTTCATGGGATGAATAGGTGGGGATTGGGAAATAAAATAAATGATTACTCCGGTGTGGTTCGCTAATCCCGACTAGTATGAATTGACATTCAAAGAAGATTAAAGAATAAATTTAAAGAATTTATCTTTGATAAAATTAATAGGAACCTTTCCCAAAGTATAAGGATATTGGAATAAAAGAATATTCTGAATTGGAATGAGGCGTATGTTGTGTTTGTGTAACACTTGTTTATTATATACGTGAGTTATTCAGAAAGACCGGGTTTATCCCATTCTGAATAACCGATTCGACGTGGTGTCGAAGACGAAGACGGTGGTCGAAGACCGGAGGTCTTCACGTCGTTTGGGTGATTACTGATGATCTTGATTGGGCCGTACACCTAAGAGGAGAGAATCAGTTGGTGATCGTCCAGACGTACTTGGAGATCGATGGATATGCGGGGTACTAGGTGCCTCCGGTTTCGTTCAGACCCAGAACGAACTTGTAAATGGACTGTGGGTCTGACATTGGATTTTATTCTATATGGTTGATTTCTATTAAATATATATCTGTTTGGCGGCGGAGAATTTATTCTCTTGCTCAACGCCCTTCTCTGAGACGTATGAGCTCAGAGGTTATATATTGATGGATATCAAACGCATGGAGCGAATTGCCTGTGTGGCATGCCTAAGTGGCAATATGATCAAGGCTTCTGTTGAAAAGCAGAGTCTTGTGGTGTATGATCAAAGCACGGCCTGTGTGGCATAGGTTTGTGTAACGTTGATCCGCGAGCCTCACACCCCGGTTGTGAACCAAAAACGGGAGAAGGATCCAGGGAGGGCATGCGTTTCCTTCTAGCTAGAAGTGGCGTCAGTGGTTTTACACGCCCTGACGAGTTTGACTTATGTGGTTGTTGCTGTTGCGAGGCGCCTCAGATATATCGGTCGATCCGGGACCGATGGAGTCATTGGACTCATTGACACCTCAAAGGGTGGGGAAACGCAGTGTTCAGGAATTTTTATCCACATCGGTGGACCGGCCCTGTGGCTCCTAAGGGTTACTCGAGCTCTGATCCTGAGACACGGGCTAGAGCGTCTCGAATCGGTAGAGGACTATCTTTTGCCTCGGTTCATAGATGGAAACCCAATTTCCAAATACGTGACTTTGCGATTTTGATTGTATAACCTATATATGGCGACATAGTGGTATGGGGGCATTCATGCCGCCTATGATTGATACTTATGATTTGAAATTGGTTTCTTCACTTATAGTAATAATAAAAGATTTGTTTTAACGTATCAAGCGTTCTTTGGCTATTATAAGGTAAAACCCTATCCTCTGGTTTGTGTTGCATTGTGTGATGGGACCTGGGTCTTATAATAGCTTCATTTTTCTTTATTTAGCATCGCGCTGTTGTTTTATGTACTGGTGTTCTTGGGAGGAAACCCGTTCTGTGTTATACGGCGTGGTCCCTTGATTTACCGAACTTTAAAATAAAGATTAATAACTATTTTAGTTCTCACACCAATCCCATGACTGACCTGGAGTTTATTGTTTTAACCTAAACTCTGGGTGCCCTTATTTTGACACGGGCAGCTAGTAGTTTTGGTTTTGCAGATTTATATTCATAGGATCCTGGTTTACAGCTGGAACGATATCCGGGAAGCTTTGTATCCGTATATCTCCTTCAGTTGTATTTTGTATTATTTTCCGCTGCTTTGTAATTTATTGTAATCTCTGATATTTTATAATGTGTAATATTGATTTATACTCTGTGTATTTTTGTAATCTGATGGAATTGTTGTAATAAGCAATGAAATGTTCTTCTGTCTGCGTTCTAATTTGTCGTGTTCTCAAAACAATCAGGCGTTTCGAACGGTCTTGATCGGTTTAGCGACTGATTCGGATCGAGGGAAATTCCCGGTCGTCACATGCTCCAACTTGAAAGCATGTCATACGCGAAAAATCACTAATAGTACATAATAAAGAAAGAAACATACGAAAGTTCATTTTTCTCGAAATATCGTATGTTTCAATTCCTTCATGCTACAGTGTTTTTCAACTCTTCAATCAACGGTTGTAGATAAGCATCAATTCCTTGTGTCGGATCATCGGGACTGGGGACGACAACCGTTAAAAACTTTTATGGATTTTTTGTACAAATCCATGGAGGTAAGTTATAAGGAGTAACAATGATAGGTCATGATGAATATTTATTACCAAATTGAGAAAATGGCGAAAATCCATCTGTAAATAAACCGAGTGTAACATTATGGCTCTCTGCAACAAATTCTGGATAAGTTCTATCAAAGTGTTTCCATGCTTCATCATCACACATGACATGCAGGTCTCACGCTATGTCATCGCACATGACATGCTATAGCAGAAGATGCATACGGTCATTGAAGTCTAGGAGTTATGGGTAGATGATGCATTCTTTTATATGGAACTTTTTTTCCTTTCTTTTATCTTGCTTTATATTTATCTTTGTTGCAAAATTTGAATTTTCTAAAGTGAGCGTCTTCTTTTCAATGCAACATGCAACCTTTTACACATGTATCTATCTTCTGATACGGTAGTCCAAAAGCAGACATAAGTTTTTTCGCTTTATAATGGCTATCTCACATCAAGTTATTGGGCGGCATGTGTCGTTATGCAGTTTATACAACCGCTGTAAATGCAGTTTTTGTAAGATTGAATTTTGATTTCGTAATGATGAATTCGGCAGTTACAGATTATTCGGTTCCACTTGTACACCCTTCCCACAATGACCTCTTAGCAGAATTCAATAAATCATAAAAAAAATTAGCTTCCACCATTGGTTTTTCTACATTTCCATTCTCATCGTCGCCTTGATCAATGGTAGGAAACATTGATCGTGCTGCATCTTGCACCATATTTTCTATCGGATTCGTCGTTGTATTAACGTTCATCACCATATTATCGTCCTCTACCACTACATGATTGAATGTAGGTTGAACAAGTTCTCCATGACGATCCCATAAGTAATAATTTGACAAAAAACCAAATTTATACATATGTACTACTACATCTGGCTTTCAATGCTTAAATGTTTGCACTTACTATACGGACAATGAATGTCTACGTTACATCGATTATTAGATTTAGCAGATCTAATAAATTTTTGGACAACATTATGAAAATGTTCCTTTATCGATCCTTTTCTACCGGTTCGGGATTCATACATCCAACTGCGATCAAGAAAGTAATCAAATATTTCACTGATTTGCAACAAATATGTTAGAAAATTCGTTCAAACACTTTATATTGATTAAAGTCTTGTAAAATTTTATTTATAACTACTTCATGTTTTTGGTTTATTACTTTATTTCCTTTTACTTTGAATACCAATCAACCTACTTTCCATTACAAATATAATAATGTAAGCATATTTTATAAATTATTTCAGGTTAAATGGTTCAACAAAATTTCGGCAGTACTTCCGTTTGGTCCCTGTATCGTACACAAATGCGTGTACACAGGGAACAAAATGGAAAGTGCCATCGAAATTTTGTTAACCGTTTAAAATGAAATGATTTATAAAATATACTTACATTATTATATTTGTAACTTGTCCAATACTGGGACAAATCTAACGAATATTGTATCAGATGAATATAGGTTACCGTTCTGTATAAAAACGAACATTCATATAACGATCATATACAACACTTACCGGACGGGGCCAAAAATCTCTAAGGGGTTTACATAAGTGAAACACATTATATAATTTGTAAACCAATGTCTACATAATAATTTCCATACGTTCAATTTGTTAACTAACATTACATAACCAACTAGAATCCATGTTTGATGCAACAGGATTTGAAATAAACTGTATGAGGGTCCGAAGGAGTCTGAAACGCTTCGAACCACTAAGCTTTCAAGTTAATTAATTAATTTTAGTTTAAATTATGAAGTATAAGTTAGTTTGAGTTAGTTTTAGTTAATTTTAGTTCAAAGTATAAGTTATGAAGTTAATTTTAGTTTAAATCTTTGAAAGATAAACTAAGCTTTCAAGTTAATTAGTTAATTAATTAATTTCATTTAAAATTTAAAGAGTTAAGTTATAAATATGATTTTCATTTTAAATTTTAGTTCATTAAATTGTATTTTGGATTCTTGACTTTAGTGAAATAGTGATATTTTAATTTCTTTTAAAAAAACAGTTAAATAAAATATGTGAATAGTTAAATATTGTATAAAATATGATTAAAAGTAATTTAGTTAAAGATACATGAATGTATTCACATAATACAGTATATGACACAAGTTAGGTAGCAGCAGAAACTAGCATCAATGTAACGACCCAAACTTCCCCGGTCTCTGAAGAGAAGAGAAAGAACGGATTGCTTTGAGAACACGACAAATCAGAACACAAACAGAAGAACATTTCATTGCTATTACAACAATTTACATCAGAGTACAACAATAAAACAGAGTATGAATAAATATTACACATTCGATAAATATTAGAGATTTACAAGTTACAATGCAACGGAAAATAATACAAAACATAACTGAAAGGAATATACGGATATAGAGCTTTCCGAATATCATTCCAGTTGTAAACCAAGATCCTGTGAATATAATATCTGCAAACCAAAACTACTAGCTTCCCGTGTGGAAAATAGGGCCACCCAGAGTTTAGGTTAAAACAATAAACTCCGGGCCAGTTATGTGACTGGTGTGAGAACTAAAACAGTTATTTAAAACTTTACTTTAAAATGGATTAAATCAAGGGACCACGCCGTATAACACGGATCGGGTTTTCTCCCAAGAATACCAGTGCATAGAATAAACAGCGCAATGCTTTTTGGAAAAATGAAGCTATTATAAGACCCAGGTCACATCACCCAATGCAACGCAAGCCCGAGGATTGGATTTTCCCTTATAATAGTCAAACATGATTGGTACGTTTAATACAAATCATTTGATACTATTATAAGTGCAAAATGTATAAAATAACTTCAAATATAAATGTATCAATCATAGGCGACATGGGTATCATCTATCATGTCGTCAATACTAGGCTCTACAATCAAAACCGAAATGTCACGTATTGGAAATTGGGTTTCCGTCATGATTCTAGGGAAGGGATGTACTCCTTTCCGTTTCAAGACACTCTAGTAAATACCTCGGGACTACACACTCTGGGCAACCCCTGGATCCTCCAAGGCCGGCCCTCTCTTACGTTTGACGATTGATAATTCCTGAACACACGTTTCCCGGTCCTATAGGACCTATCCATCAGCTCCGTAGTAACCGATATATCCAAGGCGCCTCGCATTCCATCAACCACATAGGTAAAAATATAAAAATGTCTAGGCTTGCAAAACCCTGACACCACCCATAGCTAGAAAGAAACGTCATGTCCTCCTTGGGTCCCTTATCTTGTTTTTAACTCATACCGAGGTGTGAGGCTCGTGAATTAATGCTATATCCAAAGCTATGCTATATTAAAGCCGTGCTTTGATCATCAACCACAAGACTATGCTTTTCAACAGAAGCCTTGATCATTTGCATCTCAGCATGTCACACAGGCAATTCACGCCATGCGACTGATGTCTATCGATATATAACCTCTGAGCTCGTACGTCTCAGAGAAGGGCGTTAAGAAATAGAATAAATTCTCCGCCGTCAAATAAATATATATTTAATAGAGATCAATCAACACAATAAAATCCAATGTCAGACACACATCCATTTACTAGTTCTTTTTGGGTCTGAACGAAACCGGAGGCACCTTATTTCTCGTCCCGTGTCCAATACAGGGGAGAGGTCCTCGCATATCCGGTCGATCTCCAAGTACGTCTGGACGATCACCACTTATTACGTTATCTTAGGTGTACCGCCTAATCAAGACATCAGTAATCATCCAAATGATGTGAAGTCCTCTGGTCTTCAACCACCGTCTTCATCGTCGACTTATCGTCGAATCAGTTATTCAAAATGGGTATAAACCCGGCGTTTCCGAATAACTCGCGTACATAATAAACAAGTGCTATAAAAACACAACATATGCCTAATTCCAATTCTGAATATTCTTTTATTTAAATATTCATATCCTTTGGGAAAGGTACTCATTAATTTTATCAAAGATAAATTCTTTAAATTTGTTCTTAAATTTTCCTTTGGATATCAATTCAAACCATATTAAGGTTTTCCAAACTAGTCGGGATTAACGCATCTTACCGAAGTAATCTTTTGTTTAATTTCCCAATCCCAACCTATTCATACCATGGAGAAAAACTGTTAATACTCCATATCTAACACCATAGTGTTATCGATAAATTTAACTACCATTTCACGTTCAAATCTAATTAAAGATTTAACTATCGTTTGGAGCAAAACTGGTGATACTCCATCCTCGATCATTTCCTAAATTTGATAATTTAAATTATCAATTCCCATTTCAATCTAATTAAAGATTCATTAAAACTCCACTTAGTTTTAATCTTTCCAAAAATCAATATTAATGATTATTTAACTTTGGAAACACAAACATGCCGCATCGGCAATCTACACCGTACTATTGATTTCTGCCGATATATAACCTCTAAGCTCGTACGTTTTAGAGAAGAGTGTTAAGCAAAAGAATAAATTCTCCGCCACCAAACAGATATATATTTAGCAGAGATCAACCATACAGTTCGAAATGCAATGTTAGACATGTAATCCTGGCTTTAGCTGGGTTAAAGAACTAATGTCATCTAAAACACAGCTCACAATAAACCCAAATCACATTCCGTTAATTATGGAATCTTCACGGAAAACAAATCAATATATATAATTGATATCAATTTCCGTATCCGACTAATAATATAAATGGAATAATGGCCAAGCTTTTTAAATTCCATATATATTAACAGTCTTCCTCCACAGAAGCTCATTTCGATTATTATCAAATCGAATTCCATTCTATTCCAATTTAGTATATTAAATTGGAAAACTTTACTTTTGGAAAATTCCCGTTAAATCTTAATAAAAAGATTTATAAATTCCAAATCACATTTCACTGTAAATCGGGTTAAAGAACGAATGTCATTAAAAACACAGTTCACAACAAACCCAATTCACATTCCATTTTCAATTCCAATTAAATGTTAATTAATTGGTAATCCTTCTTTAAATCTTAATTAAAAGATTTATTCTTTTCACACGGGGTTTAAGAACAGTGTTATTTATGACACCATTCACGACAAACCCAAAATCCAATTCTATATTAGATTCAAGGCTCTGAACAGAAATTATATCGGCTTATATGCAATATCAAATTCTGAAATAAACAAATATCGTATTGGGAATAACGATATATATATATCTTCCAAATTCCTCCACATTATCCGTATAATCACGGAATCCAATATCGAAATATTCCGAAGATGATTTCGATTCAAATCCATTCCAATTCAAATATTGGAAATTCTGGTGATTTTTAAAACCATTTCTAATCCAATTTATTTATTTAAAAATATTGGATTATAAATCTAGTTCATAACTAGTTCATTTTGATAAAAATATATTTTTATATTTACAAACGTGGAATTTTTCACCCAAATTCTTTCCAAATCATTTATTATAATTTTACACAAATTATTGATATTTTAATAATTTGTCAAGGCTCGTACGGTCGATTTTAAAAAACGGTCATCGAACTGCACTTACAGCGACCTTTCCCAAATTTGATTTGGACATAATTCCAAATCCATCCGTTGGATTTCAAATCCCTCGTTGGAAAGCTTCTTTCGATACGAACCCAACGGTTCCGGTTTTAAGAGAATCCGACGGTCGGATCTCCCGTAATGTCAATTCGAAGTCAATGGTCGAAATTCGCAAACTGCCGTGACGCGGCGCGTTCTATTCAGGCCATTAAATATATATAATATAATATATATTTTGTTGATTTGCATCTAAAACGTATTTTATAAATCGGTTTAAATTCGTTTTCAAAACAATTTCAACTTCATATTCAATTTTAAATCAAAATTGAATATTGGATATCATTATATAAATTATAATATTTTAAAAACATTAGATTTTGAAATCGCTTTCTTTTCGATATTCATTATAAAAATGAATAAAATTGATATAAATATCATTCACATCAAAATGGCGTTAATCTAATCAACACGGCTTTATATATTTAAATATTTTCATGTCCATCTCAAATCAGACAACAAAATCATATTTTTATCCATTACTGAATATTATTTTAAAATATTAGTTATTTTAAAATATTCATTATTCGCCATTTTAAAATATTCGTTCTTTCCGAATTGGAATCAGACGCAGTCAATTACCATATAATTTTATTTATATGGATTTCACACATACACGTACACAATAATAGTCAAACACAGTCAACCATCATCCAGAGTGCATTACACAACTGCATAAGCGTTAAATATAAATAATTAACGCTTACAACAGTCTGTCAACCCATCGATTGACATGCAACTAAATATTGGGATTAGTGTATGTCCAATATCATCCCAATACCCGTATCAGTTTTTAAACAACAAATACTGATTATTATTTGTGCAGTTGGGCGATGTGTAAAATATATCATCCCAATCAATATCAGTTAAATGTGTGTACATAAACAAATCGTTTGATTTGTGTATGAATATTTATTTTATTATTATACACGTTAAAAATTATATTTTTAACTGTAAAATATTTACTTTATCTCATGAATATTTTATACAGTTCATTTATACAATAAAAATGATATTTTTGTTGTTCTGACATTTTTAGAAAATCTTTGTAGTGCAACGGTGCATTACTAGAACCGGAATAAGGACTAGCCTTATCCCTCGCCTACTAATGGCTCGCGCCATGTACATACCAATTCTAATCAATTTATTTTATTTTCCAAACCAAATTCAATCAAATAATCTAATCAACCAAACAAGCAAACAAACATGGTTTCAAACAAAGGTGTTGGGTGCTACTAAGCACCGTCCGCATCCTAATATATATTTTTAGCTAGAAAATAAATTAAAGTGAGAAGTTCTCACTTTTGGGATCCACTCCTCCATTTCATTTCTGAATTTCTGAATAGTTGGGATTTTCTCGAAATTCAACGCAGTCTTTTCCACGTTGTTCATATTGAAAATCACATTCTCAATATGATGTTTATATATTTTTATCTAACTAAAAGTCATATTTTTCCATCGATGCTTATATTTTTAAAATCCCATTAATTTTTTCGCTTCATGTATAATAAAAATCAAATTTTTACAATTCAGTTTTCTATATAAAAATGATATTTTTATAGCGATGTTTATAACATAAAAATCATATTTTGATGTCGCTATACATATCATAAAATCATATTTTTACTTCGCTAACTTCATAATAAAAATTATATTTTTATTTCGCTACTTCATATATAAAAATCAAAATTTTATATCGCCATTCAAATAATAAAAATCAATTTTTTATTTCGATATTCAAATAATAGAAATCGAATTTTTATTTCAAATCTATATAGATAAAAATCATATTTTTATTCTTTGTTTTCATAAATAAAAATCGATTTATATTTCAGAAGCATTCATATAAATCAAATCTTTATTTTTATTTTAAATTCATTCATATAAAAATCAAATCTTTATTTCAAAATCATTAATATAAAAATCAAATCTTTATTTCAAAATCAGTAATATAAAAATCAAATTTTTATTTCAAAATCATTAATATAAAAATCAAATCTTTTCCTAATTTTATATATAAACAAATCATAACTTTGTATATAAATAAATCGTAACTTTATATACAATAATTAAAATTATTGCTTTATATATATAACATTTTTTTTTAAATAATGGTTTAATAAAAAAATCGGGTCTAAAAGAAAATAAAAATAAATAAGAAGACTTACGGTTTTTCAGCTAGGGAGGGTTTACTGGTGGTCGCGGTTCATCCGGGAGGTGGCGGGGTTCCTCTTCAGGTCGGCGGCGGCGGAATGGGGTTGTGGCGGCTCGATTTGGGCGTGGGGATTTAAATTGGAGGAGGAGAGTATGGGGGTGGCCGGCGGGATACTACGGAGGTGCGGCGTCAAGTGAAGCAGCGACCGGCGCAGCGGTGGCCCTGGCGGAGGAGGCAATGCGTTTTGGGGGAGGGCTGAAGCAGGATCGAGATTTCAATTGAAAAGGGGGGGCGCGACTTTCCGAGGAAAGAATTAGGGTTTTAAATCTTTATAAATAAATTTTAATTATTAATTTAATTTCAAAAAACTACTTTTTAATTCGAACTCATAATCGAATCCAACGACTGTCGTCCTAACCAATTACCCATATTCCGGACACAACGAGATATGTTCGGTAAGCCAATTCGGCTGTTTCGATAGGTTTTTATCAAATTTAAAATATAAATTAATATAACGTTCAAAATTGATTTCAGCGTACATTTTAATTTACCAGTGCCACGTACTAACCCCAAAAATTCCAGAAAAATAAAGCTGGCTATGTTTTGACGATACGGTCCTAACAAAACTAATTTCGTCGAATTTGGAGAACGTTTGAAAAACGGTCATTTTTCAGTCGATTAAATTCAAACTGAATTGACCAAAGACGTTTAAATTCATCACGCTCACATATTGATTTCAAACATTATGAAAATTGGAATCCAGCAATAATTTGACATTCCGGATCCAACAAAAGTGGTCTCGTCGAAAACGAGGTCGTTTGCAAAATCTCCACTTTTAAGGGCTATATTTTATATAAAATTCTGTAGTGACTATTCTGAATTTTCAATTGGGCATAACTTTTTAATCTCGCTATGAAATCTGGATTTTTCACATTCGTTGTAAAGATATTTTCAAACGGATTCAAATATTTTTGGTTTTACTAAAATCCGGTTTATTTTGAATCCTGTACATTCATTTGAAATTTGAAATCGAATTTTTAAACTACCGCGCCATTTCCAATTCCTTTTATAATTAAAATAAATATTTATATTATAACTTCAATTTAAATAAATTTATACATTCTAATTCTATTCAAAATAAATTTCTAGTCGTTATTATTTAAATAAATCATTTTAAATATTCAAAATTCATTAAAATAGCCAAAATAAATTTTTTTTAATTGGTTTCGATTTTCTGGGTTGTTACAATCTCCCCCACTTAAAATCTTTTCGTCCTCGAAAAGGAACGGAGCTGAAAGTTGTTTAACTAACCAACTCAACTTTCAGTTTGGCTTTCATTCTTCAACTTTTCAGTTTCTAAGAATTTTCCAATTCTTCAAAAATTTGGCTAACATCCTAAATTTTTGATAAATTTCGCCATAACCTCCTTTGTGCAGGGAGACATTTAAAACCTCAACTAGCCACCCAGGGTCCTCATCATCCAAAAAGAAAAGGCCAATCGGCTCATAAAATCATCCAAACCCAATAAATTAGTAAACATGTACCTATTTGTCGGGTATATATATATATATGCATGTAAATGTATGCAATTTCAATCAATTTTCAAGTCAGTTCAACATTTGATTCAATTTGGCTTAATGGTTCAAAATTTTAATTAATCAACCAATAATCAAACAACACAATCAACAATCAATTAGTTGATTATCGTTTCAAACACATAACCTATATATATATAAATCCATTTTTGATGCCAAGTCACAACAAATAACCCTACCTAGTTTTGGTTCTCACACTAGTCAATTGGAAATATATAGATATCCCACCTTCGAAACTCGAACATAAATGTTGATGATGCGATCGCTATCATCAGAACCATGCCTGGGCGACTAGAGTGTGATTCTATATCTATCCAATATATTAAAATTTCGAATATACGTTTGCAAGGCGTATATGCAAATTCTTTATATACTGGATTGTCCAAAATCAATTTAAATATAATATTCAATTACGTATAAAATGGTTTAAATCTTCAAAACAAAATTTGTTTTCATTTTTATTTTAAAAACACTACTCTTCACACTCGTTCTAGGATACTACTGATCCTATCTCTAACAAGTCATTCTTATTGGATATTACTAATCCAATCTCTGATGAATTCTTTCGCACTACACCAAAACAGTGGATTCCCAACAAGTA
Source organism: Allium sativum (assembly GCA_030737875.1). Lineage (NCBI taxonomy): Eukaryota > Viridiplantae > Streptophyta > Magnoliopsida > Asparagales > Amaryllidaceae > Allium > Allium sativum. Next base: position 587,865,048 of record CM060918.1, on the reverse strand, counting down.
TAGGTGTTACAAATAATTTCCGTAACACTTTTGTGTGTCACTAACAGCCTGTGAGGAATTTCCTGTAACACTTATAAGTGTAACAAGCAGAGCAACTGCTAACACTTATAAGTGTTACAAGCAGATTAACTGCTAACACTTATAAGTGTTACAAGAAGACCAACTGCTAACACTTATAAGTGTTACAAACAGATTAACTGCTAACACTTACCATTGTTACAAACATATTTATTGCTAACACTTATAAATGTTGGAACTATAATATATGGTAACACTTATAAGAGTTACAGACATATTCATTGCTAACACTTATAAATGTTGGAACTATAAGAGATAGTAACACTTATAAGAGTTACAAACATATTCATTGCTAACACTTATAAATGTTGGAACCGTAAGATATGGTAACACTTATAAATGTCAGTATCATAATCCTACTAACTCTTATAAATGTTGGCATACATAAATTGCTAACACTTATATAACATGTTTTTATGATTTTCAATCACATATATAACTCAACATACCAATTCAAATAAAAGTATTTAGTACACTTCTATATTCCAAATTCCAATAATGTCACTTTTGCATAATGCTTTCAATTTCAAAATACCATAATATCAAGTTCAAATTACAAAAAAACAATACAAAGTTTTACTAAAGATACATAGAATTTTGGATATTATGAAGGCAAAACAGGGACCATATCACAAAGCCTCCATCTGAAAATTCACAAAGCTTGTAGTGTCCGTTTTGAGGACCATCGTAAATTGGTGCTTCCGGATCTAAAACTTCTGTTATCCAAACAACTTTCTCAACATCTGGCACTATCTCTCTAAAATGACACATGGTTTGCATACCAATATAAGCTTTTGCTACATTCTTCATATCTTGTGATAATAGCATTACAAATTGTTTTCCTTTTGTTGATGATCCAACATCATTTGTCGGAATAACCGAATTAGCAATTCCAACGTTCAGTGTAGATTTATCCAAATTAGAAGCGGTTTCTGTCATAGGCGTCATAACACCGCCATTAACGTTATGTTGCAATCCCGGTACCATAGTAAGAAAGGATGAAGCAAATGATTTAAGAGCATCGTTGATTTGGATTGACACTTGACTTGCCACTTGACTCGCAACTTGATTTTGTAATTCCATAGACCATTGACAAAAATCATCCTTTTTATTCTTGTCGGCAGTTGCTTTTGATGCTTGCATTATCTTTACGTGCTTTATGGAAGAAGAGGAGCTAATTGCACGACAATAATTTTTCCTTTTATCAGAACCAAAAACTTTGGCGATAGGATCATTGTCAAAATCAAACATGTTTGCATGCTCGTTGCTATTACATTCCAACTCCTGTTTTTTTTCCTCCTCCTCCACAAGTGCCTACAAAATATAAACGCACTCAGTTTTAAAGAAATAACAAATTTCAAGTCAAGTTACGGAACTGAAGCTGAGCAATGCTCAGTTTCGAGTTCCGAGTACTCGAAACTGGGAAATGCTCAGTTTCAGTTACGAGCTCGAAACTGAACCTGAACAGTTTCAGTTTTGAGCTCGAAACTGAAACTGAACAATTTTAGTTTCAGTTCTCGAAACTGAAACTGAACAGTTTCAGTTTCAGTTTCTAGTGGCATTGTTTAGTCTCGATAGTAAAACAATTATAAATGGTAACACAATATGTTTGTGCATGTCTGAAGCTAAAGTGCAATCCAGTGAAGTGCTCTAGGTAATTAATGTCAATGCCAATTTCTGAAAATAAACATCTAAAAATGATGTTACGAAACTTATATGGCACCATAGTTACGAAACTGAAGCTGAGCAATGCTCGGTTTCGAGTTCCGAGTACTCGAAACTGGGCAATGCTCAGTTTCAGTTTCGAGCTAGAAACTGAAACTGAACAGTTTCAGTTTCGAGCTCGAAACTGAAAGTGAACAGTTTTAGTTTCAGTTCTCGAAACTGAAACCGAACAGTTTCAGTTTCAGTTTCTAGTGGCATTGCTCAGTCTCGATAGTAAAACAATTATAAATGGTAACACAATATGTTTGTGCATGTCTGAAGCTAAAGTGCAATCCAGTGAAGTGCTCTAGGTAATTAATGTCAATGCCAATTTCTGAAAATAAACATCTAAAAATGATGTTACGAAACTTATATGGTACCATAGTTACGAAACTGAAGCTAAGCAATGCTCAGTTTTGAGTTCCGAGTACTCGAAACTGGGCAATGCTCAGTTTCAGTTTCGAGCTAGAAACTGAACCTGAACAGTTTCAGTTTCGAGCTCGAAACTGAAAGTGAACAGATTTAGTTTCAGTTCTCAAAACTGAAACTGAACAGTTTCAGTTTCAGTTTCTAGTGGCATTGCTCAATCTCGATAGTAAAACAATTATAAATGGTAACACAATATGTTTGTGCATGTCTGAAGCTAAAGTGCAATCCAGTGAAGTGCTCTAGGTAATTAATGTCAATGCCAATTTCTGAAAATAAACATCTAAAAATGATGTTACGAAACTTATATGGTACCATAGTTACGAAACTGAAGCTGAGCAATGCTCAGTTTCGAGTTCCGAGTACTCGAAACTGGGCAATGCTCAGTTTCAATTTCGAGCTAGAAACTGAAACTGAACAGTTTCAGTTTCAGTTTCTAGTGGCATTGCTCAGTCTCGATAGTAAAACAATTATAAATGGTAACACAATATGTTTGTGCATGTCTGAAGCTAAAGTGCAATCCAATGATACCATTCATTACCCAAGCAATGAGCAATAAAACAAGTTAACCAAAATACCCAAGCAATTCTTAAATGTTAAATGTTATACTTATAGCAGCAACAAGTTAACCAAAATACCCAAGCAATTGTTAAATGTTAAATGTTAAATGTTATACATATAGCAGCAACAAGTTAACCAAAATACCCAAGTAATTGTTAAATGTTAAACTCTATTGAAAATCCTAGTGATACAATTACCGAGGATGAATCCCAGTGTTTGATGAAAGAGCTCTTGCATAGACGATAACTAAACTAGAAAATTCAACTAAAATCAATCTAATAAACTAGCTAAACGTTGTTGATCCCTGAGGGTTGCCCAGTTTCGAGTTCTCGAAACTGAAACTGAGCATTGCCCAGTTTCGAGTACTCGAAACTCGAAACTGAGCATTGCTCAGTTTCAGTTTCGCAGTTTCGAGAACTTGAAACTGAAACTGAACATTGCTCGGTTTCATTTTCGAGTTCTCGAAACTGAAACTGATCAGTTTCGAGTTCTCGAAACTAAACTGAACATTGCCCAGTTTCGAGTATTCATGCATAGGGACAGCCGATGATGTCAACACCGACATGAGAACTTCAATACATAAATGGGACAGCTGACAAATGGTACCGAACAAACATTAACAGCTACAGTTTCAAGTACTCGGAACTCGAAACCGAGCATTGCTTAGTTTCAGTTTCGCAGTTTCGAGAACTTGAAACTGAAACTGAAACTGAGCATAAAACATGATAGGTAAGAAAACTAACAATAACTTAAACTGATCTAACCATTCCTCATTGTGCTTGATAAAACATAAAACATGACAATAAGACAACTTATGCATTAGAAGTTAAACAAAAATATAAAAGACACTAAGGTTTTAACTTGTTTGAATTACAATCATTGATCTGTTCATGTATTTTTTTTCATTTGTTTGTAGTTTAAATTCCGTGGCTCTCGATACTACATTTCAAATGTAAGTGAAAAGAGAACTTTGGACATATAGAAGAGAGGTGCAAGTGCCAAGTTAAATGAGCCAGCAACAAGCAACTTATGCATGCATAGGGACAACCGATGATGTCAACACCGACATGAGAACTTCAATACATAAATGGGACAGCTGACAAATGGTACCGAACAAACATTAACAGCTAAGTTCCAAAAGCATAGGTCACTGCTGTGCAAGTATGGAGTAATTCAGGGAAGCAAGCAATAAGAAGCAGCGAACCTTTCTTCGCAAATCACCTAAACTGAGTCGATTTAGAGGACGTAAATCATAGGTTTTGAAAAACTTGATAATCGTTTGACTTCAGGGTTAAATTGCAAGAACAAGGATCATAGGACAACATTTATATACTTATACACACATACAGTCATACACTATATAAGAATAGAAATAGTTAAGTGCACTAGTATATGTCATGTCCAAATCTTCATCAGTTACACTTGGCTTTTGACCAACTATATATATATATGTGTGATGGTCCAATGTTGTGAAAGATGTCGACCCTAGCTGCTTTGTTGCCAAATGCATGTAACAGTAGTTAACAAACTGTTGAACATTGCTCAGTTTCCTAACTGCTCAGTTTCGAGTTCTCGAAACTGAACTGAACATTGCCCAGTTTCGAGTACTCGGAACTCGAAACTGAAACTGAGCATTGCCCAGTTTCGAGTACTTGGAACTCGAAAATGAGCATTGCTCAGTTTCAGTTTCGCAGTTTCGAGAACTCGAAACTGAAACTGAACATTGCGCAGTTTCAGTTTCGAGTTCTCGAAACTGAACTGAACATTGCCCAGTTTCGAGTACTCATCAACATGCCATCATATTTTTTTTCGAAAATGAGAGAATTAAACTAAGCACAAAAAATTGTTTTCTCTTTTAAACATCTCGATCATAATAAGTACCCAATAAAAAAGTTTTCACCTTGATAAAAAGTTGGATTGGTGTAAACTTACATAGGTTTTTGCTGCTGATGGAATAACTTGTCCAGTTTTCTTATTTTTATGTCCCTCCTTCCAAACCATTGTCCTCGTAACTTTCACCTTCGGATTTTACTGAACCTGCAATAAGAAATATTATTAAACTAATTAACTATTTATTAATAGTATTCACAAGAAATATTTTTACTATGATTGCTTACCATTTCATCATAAACTTTACGGTATGATTTTCTTCCTAGCGTGTGAGTGATAGTATTATTAGCTTTGGCTTGGGCATTTCTCTTACATTGCTCTTTCTTCTTATCAGTGTATTCGTTGTCTACAAACTTCTCCCACCATACTTTGTCAATGTCTCAAGGACATTTAGTGATAGCGATATTCTTGGGTATGATGGTTCCTTTGACTCTAAGCAATCTGTTTCGCAAAGTAGACTTTACCGTACGAAAATATCGTGGAAACGTTTTTTTCTAAAATTGGTCGAGCTAGATCAGGATCGATGTTCATGTCAAATTCATTCTGTTTTAACAAAGAAATTTCAATACGAAGAATAAATTTTATGCAGAAAGTAAATAATTAAATAAGGTGAATTTGTGACATACCAATAGTTCTCGCCACAAAATATCTTTATAGTAACCATCAACATTTCTCCACTCGCCATAGCCAATTGGTATATGACAACGAATTAGCGCTCCGCATCTGGTGCTCCATTTAGCTTCATCATTACCTTTAACACCATCGAAGTCAACTATTATTGAGTATTTTTTATCACTTGGTGGAGGACAGTTATTTGCCTCAAGCTCCTCATTTGTAACTTCATTTGCACTACCAATGCAATTGTTCGACATTCTGCATTAAAAAGAATTAATATGCATATTGAAACTAATATGCGTGCTTGATTTGATTTTACAAATGGATGATAAATATGAACAAAGCAAAATCCAAAAAGCAAAATCATTTAATGCACTTCACCTAAATAAGCAAAACAATACAAATATTCATTTCAAAATTACATCTCTTTCATTTAAATACATTTCAACAATGGTACTAAATTCTGTTGTTCTCTCAAAACAGACTGAAAATCGGTTGGTATGGTGTAGTCATCTACGTTGTCTGTCATGCACTTTGGAGAACGTCGAACAATGGACCAATCAGAATTTTGAGTGTCTTGCACATAGAAAACTTGACATGCTTCAGTTGCTAGAATAGCTGGCTCGTCATACTCCCCATTCCCAGTTTTGAGCCTATTCAAGTTCACCATCAACAAATGGGAATCAGTGCAAATCTTACAACCATTTGTCTTATCCGCAATGTTTACCCAATCACAATAGAATACAACATGTTGGAAATCATAATAATCAACCTCTATGATTTCTTTAATGATACCATACCAAGTAGTGTCATCATCCGTAGGATTTATATCTTTTGCACTTGCAACAAATGTGGTGATTGCATCCATGCAAACACCGCTATCTTGGATTGAATGACTGTCATCATAACGTTGAGGAGAAAATATATATCCGTTCACTCTGTACTTAAGATAACTTTTAGATTCCCACTTTGGACCACTAACATATTGCCATAACATTGTATTCATGCATTTTTCTTGTAGAAGCTGCCATGAATGAACAAACTTGAACGTCCAACATAAAAAGAACAAAACTTACAATTTTCATACATATTGAAATAATATACCTTTTTGTGTAACCAATCAATAAATTCGGTTTGAACGATTACTTCTGTCATTGTGGTAACTTTTCTTTTACCGCGAGAAACATCTTCTAAGGACGAGCGATATGCACTACAAATTAGATATTATCATGTAAATATATTTCATATTTTATGTTATTGGTATCTATTAAAATATAGAGAAAATTCATACATATAATATTCGTCTCTTTCAGGAATATCGATACTAAAAAGTAACCACCTTCGAATTTGAACACGTTGCACCCTAGTTAGCTTAATACATTTGCCTTCAATGATGGGACGTTCATATATATCATCACCATCATCTAAAAAAGATGCTTGTGTCGAACTATGATTTCCATCATGTGGGTTCGGCATATACTCCATTGCATATCTAACTGATTCTGAAACAAGGTATGCTTCAGCAATTGATCCTTCTATGTAGCGCTTATTACTAGGTATATTTTTGCATTCTTTCATTGCTCTAAAAATAGCACACATGCACATATATTTAGAAATTATCACTTTGAAATTACATTCATAAAATTTGTAACAAAATTATATCACCTTTCAAATGGATACATCCATATGTAGTTTGCAGGTCCACATAGCAAAGCTTGGTCGGCTAGATGCACCATAAGATGAATACTTATATCAAAGAAGTCCATCGAAAAATAATGCACTAGCACACATAATGCCTCTGAAATCATATCTTTGGCAGCTTGAAAATGTTCTCGAACTAAAACTTTTGAGCATATCAAGTTAAAATACAAACTCACTTGTAAAATAGCTCGACGTAAATCACGGTGCTTCGGATATGCATGTTGAACCATTATAGGAAGTAAGTATTGCATTACAATATGATACTCATATGTTTTTTTAAGGTGCAAAGTAGGTGGTTGAACAGTAACAAGACTACCAAATCTAGTTGCAAGGCACGATGGAAGTTTTGTATCTTGTAGAACTTCACAACATTTTTTTTATGAATCTTATCGAATGCAAACTTAGATGATTGCTTTAACCTATCAAACAATAAATTGAGAAGATGCTTTATGACATTCTTCTCTGTATGCATCACATCAATAGTATGTCGTACTTCATGACTACTCCAATAAATTAAATTATAGAAAATTGACTTCTTATACCAAGGAGATCTTTCTACTTCACTACCTTCAGTCATTAAGGAACATTCATTACTAGCTTCAATTATTGTTTGCTTCTTATTCCTTGGTAATTTTCCAGGATAATAACTTATACGATCAAGCTTTTCCAAAAGGGATGGTCCTCTTAACCTGGTCGGCAGTTCTTTATCTTCGCTATCCTTATACCGTCCATATTTGACGCATCTATATGGATGATCATCCTTTAAAAATCTTCTATACTTTGGGTAAACAATCTTGTTACATATGTACTCCGACTCGGTCTCCGTAGCACAAACTGGACAAGCTTTATAACCATGTGTCACACAACCAGATAAATTTCCCAATGCTGGAAAATCGTGGATTCCCCATAATAATATTGCCTTCATCGTAAACATTTCTCTCTTGTCCATATCAAAAGAAGCTACGCCTTCCATCCAAAGTTCCCTCAACTCATCTACAAGAGGTTCTAAATACACATCAATGTCTTGACTTGGTGCTTTCGGTCCAAGAATTAATAAACTTAGCATTTGAAATTGCGATTTCATGCATAATGAAGGAGGTAGATTGTATGGAATCATATATACCGGCCAACAACTGTTACTATTGGAGAGAACCCCATTCGGATTAAATCCATCAGTAGAGATACCAAGCCAAACATTGCGTGCTTCATTTGCAAAGTCCGGCCACTTACATTTGATTGATCTCCATTCAGCTGAGTCAATGGGATGACGCATGAAATCCCAAGAAGGATCGACATGCTTATGCCATTGCATTTTACGAGCTATCCATGGTATAGTGTACAATCTAGTCAACCTTGGAATTATAGGGAAGTGTCTTAAAACTTTTCTTGGTTGAGTTGTCATTTTTTTTACGCCTAACGCATTTGTCTTATCTTTAAATCTTGACGTATTACAATGAGGACATACTAAAATGTTAGCGTTCTCTTTCCAAAATAACATGCAATCGTTTATGCAAGCATGAATGCATTTTACCTTCATTCCCAAATCTTTTAACATTTTTTTCATGGTAGGATACTTGTTAGGTAATGTGTTTTTTTCCGGAAGACATTTTTTAAATAGTTTCAACAATTCTGTCATGCTATTTCCCGACCAATTAAATTCTTTTTTCAAGTTATGAAGCTCTATCATAACACTCAAAGTTGTAAGTCCATCCTTACAAGAAGGATATAATTTCTCATTTGCTTTGCTTTTGAATTCATGGTACATTTTCTTAACATTTATCTCTTCAAAAATTACTTCACCGCTAACTTGTGGCATATCATGTACACTAAATGCATCATTAACAAGATTTCCTAGAGTGCCCTCAATAGACTGATCTTCTACTTGCATTTGGTCTGGAATGTGAGACTCTTGGACAAAATCCAATGTATGAGTCATTTGTATGGTAGTATCATTTCTCTCTCCATGAAAGAACCACACATCATATGTCGGAAGCATACCAAAAAATATCAAGTGTTTCTTAACTATTTCTATTGAAGTTCTCTTAGAGTTTTTGCACTTCTTACAAGGACACACACATAACTGAGTATCATGTGGTAAATGTTGCTTGACGAAGCTGATAAAGTTCTGAACACCGTGTATATATTCATCCTCATTTCTATGTGTATTTCTAATCCACCTTCTTGATGTTTGTTCGGTCATGACTATCAATCAAAAACATTCAAAAAAATAATTAGTACATCATCTAAGTTCTGTAAGATTGTTACCTTACCAATTAAAAAAAAGGATTATTTACTTTTTATTTATTTTCGTCTTAGTGTTAGAAATTCTTAAGAATCATACCTAATATTTTATAGTGCATTACTCAATGGCCGGACACTATGATATTACAGCTTTGAAAAAAAATTCTGCATTTGTTTAAAAAATAAACAGCATATGTTTAATTAAAAAAACTACAGTGCACTTGTTTTAAAAAAAAAATTGCACTGATTTTTTTAAAAAAAAAACTGCATTTGTTAAAAGTTAAAAAAAATGTTCAAAACAAAAATCTGCATTTGTTACAAAAAAAAAAAAAACTGAATTTGTTCAAAATTCCACAAAAAAACTGCATTTTAAAACAAATCTGCATTTGTTAAAAATAATAATGCATTTCTTCAAAACCTAATCTGCAAAACTGAGTAAACATTGCTCGACTGGGCAATGCTCAGTTTCGAGCAAAAGTATAAATATGGGCAATGCTCAGTTTTGAGGATATTTTGTTTACTTGTAGAAGAACATCTATTTTGTGTAAGATAACAACATCTATTTGTTTATAATGCTTCATTTACTTTATATTTTTTGACCAAAAGTATAAATGTGAACAAAATTTGTTAAGAACATATAGCAAGTTCCTATTGTATTTTCTTTGTAGTATGAAAGAATTATCAAAGTAACAAATAATACATATTAAAATTTTGTAGAGTAAAATTTGAATGTACCACAATGCTATTTATCAGCAATAAAAATAATAAAATAAAATACTAAATTTACAAAATTATTCCTTAAGAGATTTATAATTTTATAACTAAGCATGTTTTCTAGTATTTTCAGGATTGTTTGACATTATTTAATATTAAAGCATTTTCAGAAAGAAAAATCTCTTGTATAAATGCATTTTAAATTACAAAAGATTATTAAAAAGTGTGATGATCTAATGATTAAAAATTCTCCTAGAACCTACATGATTTATTGAACAAAGATAACGGCAGCTACCAACACAATTTAGATTACATTTAATATGTGAAATAACAAAGGAAATAGAATAAACTAAAATATGAAATCAAACAAATAATAAATTTTGAGGAACCCAGTTGGATCCCTCCAACCTGTTTCCTGCATCCACATATGTTAGCCAACATTAATAATACCCATCTTGCTTCAAGGCAGGATATCGCGGTATAGAAGGTCATCCACTATCATATTGTGGGGCGCATAGGGTCATCCGCTAATGATACTGCGGGCATCCGCTAATGGTACTGCGGGAAATATCCAACCACTAATATATATATATAATAGCCACAAGCCTAATAACTAATATATACGCATCTAAAACTGAAATATTCAATACACATACGCACCTGAAACTGAAATCCAATGAAGGAAGCAAACACAATATGACGAGGTGCAGAAGAAAATAAGCGAATGAGAACTGCAGGAACAATAAATGGTACATTAGATAATCTGGACTTGCATGAGAAAATAAGCGAATGATAAATTGTAAATAATAAAATAAGCGAATGATGGCAGAATACATATAAGCAGCGAAATGTACTACAACAACCTTAAAAGAACCGGTATAGATACACGGATCAAGTCCCATCATGTTCATAGGGCGTAAAAGTTGCAAAAGACGCATGTACAAACGACAGTTTCAGGCTGTCTAAAACACAAAGTATTAATAATGTAAATGTATCTATATCATCTTTATACATCAACTAATCATAGATTAACTGAAAAAGAAAAAAAATCCCATTTTCAGGTTCAGTTTAAGGCCTTTCAACGTGAAGCTTTAGATTCACAAATCTACCTATAAAGGATAATATATACACATGAACCTTAAGTGGTCTAGCGACATATATGGCATCATGGACAGCAATGACAAATTAGAATATGACTTAAAAGAATTTATAACCTTGAGAAAACAGAGTTGCAAAAATCAGCGAACAAGCACAGCATGGTCTCAGAACACACAAGCATAACCAAAAGGATTTCATGCCGGTATAACAAGGGATTACATATGTACTTAGTCCAGGATTTATTTTCAATGATTTGTTGACGAAAATATAACTACGGCCCATCTAACTAAAATATAAAATAGTATAATCCAATAGTATTCTACCAAGTTAAGCAAAATTGATCCAGATTTAGAATTGTGGCGTATTAAATTAAGTAAACTAGCCTAGTTTAGTTTGTCTCATTACATTTTGTTTTTATTTAATTAAAGTGCTATTAGTTTCGTTTAAGGCCCAGCCCAAGATATATTTAATCAGACCCTTTAAGCCCTAGGTTTACAATGTTATTCTCTCCATACGTAGTTAAACAGGCACCGTTCTGAATAGAACTAGGGCACAGTGGAAAGTTCCGTAAGGCGGTAAGATTAACTTTACCGATGGGCAAAAAAATGGAATGGATTTGCATCTCGAGATCTCAATCGCATACTTTGATATCGGCGACACAAACATCTGATTGAAATAGACGAAGATCGAATCTCAAATCTGAGGTTACCAACTTACGGTTTTTTTCCACTCTTCTTCTTCACTGAATTTGTTTCGTTCTTCTTCGCTGATTGCTTTCTTCTTTGTCGCTTATTCTTTTTCTTCCCTTTTTTTTAATCGTTGGCCAGCTAGATGAGATTTTACCCTAATCTCGTCTCGCTGGTGGCCGGAACCGAACCGAGATGGTCGGAATCTCGCGGTTCCGGCCGAAATTTTAAACCATGATATAAACATCAAGTGGAGCGTAAGTTCTTACAAGTGTATGCAGTATACATGGATGTATATAGATTTATTTTATAGCCTGAACCATCATTCGATATGCTAAGCGAGAAGTAAGGGGGTTGTTCACGGAAAATTACTCACTGTCCTTAAGTTTTCATGTAGATGCCATACACTATTAAACTATACAGTCAAAGGAAGCCTGCAGCATTCATTTGGAATTTCTAAATATGTGCTTATATTATTTTCATATATGAAGAATGATACATAGTTTATAAGTCGATTCCTCTTTAAATTCGGTTTGTGTATATTCAGTTTCCAAGAATACACCATACATGTGTATCAAACTCTACATGTAAGTAGCAGACAACATATACATTAAAGGTGTATCATGTCAGTGTATCCCATTTCAAGCGTGAAGCATGGTTTTAGCACCCAGAAAAAAAATCACAGCAATAAAAGTCAATAATATCGAGGGGCAAGTGTAAGCAAGAACAGACAGGCATATTGTGCATGCCAACAAAAAAAAAATCCCAACTCTATAAAGAACAGAGCAGTTAAATTATATATTTCTTATCAGGAATTCTCAAAAAGTTACAGTAAATCAAGGGGGTATCTGTTCATCAAAAATTTATTTTATTTAATATAATATTTTTTTTATTTCCTTTTCCTTTTTCTTCTTTTCCCTGTGGATATCTATGAATGATCAAAACTAAGGTCTGACCACAAATCAAGAAAGATAGCAACACTGGCTCAAAGCACCAACAAATAATATTCAAATTATCAACTCACAATCCAAGAATACACTAGCATAATGTTTAAACCATGCTGTGCTTGTTCGCTAATCACATATCATAAACAATGAATAATACCCAAATCGTAGAAACCCAAATTGTAGAAGCCCCAATTGAATTTAAATCCAACAATTGAATTTTCACATATATACATAACCAAATACCTGAAGCCCCAATTCGTAGAAGCCCCCAAACCCAAATTGTAGAAGCCCCAAATCGAAGTGATGGAGAGCGGAATTGAGAGGATCGAAGTAGTGGAGAGAGGATTAGCTACGTATGAAGCGGCCGTATGAGTTTCGCATTTTTTATTTACGTATGAAGCGGCCGTGAAAGAAATATGTGTTGAGGAATAAGTGTTGAGGTAAGATTAGGGTTATTTGTGATAGTTTACCATTTTGCCCTTAGAAAAGAAAAGTTGACTAGACCTAACAACACATACAAGTGTTAGCACATTTTTAGTGACACATATTTGCTATGGCAACACATATTAGTGTCGCTGGTCTATAACATATATAAGTGTTGGCAGTTGAAAAAAATAAGAGTTGCCAAATGGTCGTTATGGTGTAGTGTCGTTTGGTTCTAATATGCCTTGTTCTTGAGCTCTGTAAACCAAAGCTCTAATACCAAACCGTAACGACCCAAACTTCCCCGGTCTCTGAAGAGAAAGAACGGATTGTTTTGAGAACACGACAAATCAGAACACAAACAGAAGAACATTCCATTGCTATTACAACAATTTACATTAGAGGACAAGAATAAAATAGAGTATGAATAAATATTACACATTTGATAAATATCAGAGATTTACAAGTTACAATGCAGCGGAAAATAATACAAAACACAACTGAAAGGAATATACGGATACAGAGCTTTCCGAATATCATTCCAGCTGTAAACTAGAATCTTGTGAATATAATATCTGCAAACCAAAACTACTAGCTGCCCATGTGGAAAATAAGGGCACCCAGAGTTTAGGTTAAAACAATAAACTCCAGGTCAGTCATGTGATTGGTATGAGAACTAAAACAGTTATTTAAAACTTTACCTTTAAATGGAGTAAATCAAGGGACCACGTCGTATAACACGGAACGGATTTCCTCCCAAGAATACCAGTGCATAAAATAAACAGCGCAATGCTTTTTGGAAAAATGAAGCTATTATAAGACCCAGGTCCCATCACACAATGCAGCACAAGCCGGAGGATAGGGTTTTCCCTTATAATAGCCAAACATGTTTGGTACGTTTAAAACAAATCATTTGATACTATTATAAGTGCAGAGTGTATAAAACAACTTCAAATATAAATGTATCAATCATAGGCGACATGGGTACCACCTATCATGTCGCCAATACTAGGCTCTACAATCAAAACTGAAATGTCACGTATCGGAAATTGGATTTCCGTCATGAGTCTAGGCAAGAGATGTACTCTTTTCTGCTTCGAGACACTCTAGCAAATGCCTCGGGACTACACACTCTGGGCAACCCCTGGATCCTCCAAGGTCGGTCCTCTCTTATGTTTGAGGATTGACAATTCCTGAACACATGTTTCCCGATCCTATAGGACCTATCCATCGGCTCGTAGTAACCGATATATCCGAGGCGCCTCGCATTCGAACAACCACATAGGTAAAAATATAAAAATGTCTGGGCTTGCAAAACCCTGACACCACCCATAGCTGGAAAGAAACGTCATGTCCTCCTTGGGTCCCTTATCCTGTTTTTAACTCATACCAAGGTGTGAGGCTCGATAATTAACGCTATACACAAAGCTATGTTATATTAAAGCCGTGCTTTGATCATCAACCACAAGACTCTGCTTTTCAACAGAAGCCTTGATCATTTGCATCTCAGCACGCCACACAGGCAATTCACGCCATGCGACTGATGTCTATCGATATATAATCTCTGAGCTTGTGCGTCTCAGAGAAGGGCGTTAAGCAAGAGAATGAATTCTCCGCCGCCAAACAGTTATATATTCAATAGAGATCAATCAACATAGAATAAAATCCAATGTCAGACACACATCCATTTACTAGTTCATTCTGGGTCTGAACGAAATCGGAGGCACCTTATTCCTCATCCCGTGTCCAATACAGGAGAGAGGTCCTCGCATGTCCGGTCGATCTCCAAGTTCGTCTAGACGATCACCACTTATTACCTTGTCTTGGGTGTACAGCCCAATCAAGACATCAGTAATCATCCAAACGATATGAAAACCTCCGGTCTTCAACCATCGTCTTCATCGTCGACTTATCGTCGAATCAGTTATTCAGAATGGGTATAAACCCGGTCTTTCTGAATAACTCGTGTATATAATAAATAAGTATTATAAAAACACAATATACGCCTAATTCCAATTCTGAATATTCTTTTATTTAAATAATCGTATCCCTTGGGAAAGGTTCTCATTAATTTTATCAAAGATAAATTCTTTAAATTTATTCTTTAATCTTCCTTTGGATATCAATTCAAACCATATTAAGGTTTTCCAAACTAGTCGGGATTAATTCATCTTACTGAAGTAATTTTTGTTTAATTTCCCAATCCCAACCTATTCATCCCATGGAGCAAAACTAATAATACTCCATATCTAACACCACAGTGTTATCGGTAAATTATTTACCATTTTACGTTCTGATTTAATTAAAGATTTAACTATCGCTTGGAGTAAAACTGGTGATACTCCATCCTTGATCATTTCCAAAATTTGATAATTTAAATTATCAATTCCCATTTCAATCTAATTAAAGATTCATTAAAACTCCACTTAGTTTTAATCTTTCCAAAAATCAATATTAATGATTATTTAACTTTGGAAACACAAATATGCCGCATCGACAATCTACACCGTATTATTGATTTCTACCGATATATAACCTCTAAGCTCGTACGTCTTAGAGAAGGGTGTTAAGCAAGAGAATAAATTCTCTGCCACCAAACAAATATATATTTACCAGAGATCAACCATATAGTTCGAAATACAATGTTAGACATGTAATCCTGGCTTTAACTGGGTTAAATAACTAATGTCATTTGAAAACACAGTTGACAATTGAAAGATAATTATATTTGAGCAGTAGTAAGTATTTTATTAAACTGATGCAGAAATAAATAGTGTACAGTTGCAGATTTTTTCCTACAGGATAGGATCTAATGATAGTATTTATGTACAGCTAATTAACTACTCCTATTGAACAGGTCTTATCCATACAGCAAGTAGATGACTCGGTCCATCTTATCTACTTGACATTAATATACAATATATCTCAACACCCCCCCTCAAGCTGGCGCAAAGATATCGACCATGCCCAGCTTGACTAAGAATTCTTCAAACTTATTTCGAAACAGTCCCTTGGTAAGGACGTCGGCGAGCTGTTCTTCAGTTGGAACATAAGGCATTCAAATTTCTCCATTTTCAAGTCGTTCTTTGATGAAGTGACGATCAATCTCCATATGTTTCGTTCGGTCGTGTTGCACTGGATTGTATGCAATGCTAATGGCAGATTTGTTGTCACAGAACAGCCTCATCGTCTTGTCGAATTCAGCCTTTAATTCATTTAGGATGCTTCTTAACCAAATAATTTCACACACATCATTAGCCATTGCTCTGAACTCAGCTTCAGCGCTGCTTCTAGAGACTACATGTTGCTTCTTGCTCCTCCATGTAACTAAATTTCCCCATACAAAGGTGCAGCAGCTAGATGTGGATCGCCTATCCGTAGAACATCCGGCCCAATCAGCGTCTGTAAACACTTCAATCTGCCTGCTTTGGTTTTTAGAGAAAAAAATTCTCTTGCCAGGACTGGCTTTAAGGTAGTGAAGGATCCTGTGTACTGCTTTGAGGTGATTTTCAGCAGGACAATGCATAAATTGACTCACCATTCCGACTGCAAATGCTATGTCAGGACGAGTATGAGCAAGATAAATAAGCTTTCCCACAAGTTTTTGATATCGAACTTTATCAACGGGAATATCCTTCATGTTATTCTCTAGTTTCTGATTCGGATCTATTGGCGTTTTTGCTGGATTACAGCCAAGCAAACCTGTCTTTTTAAGCAGGTCCAAAACATATTTCCTTTGAGAGAGGACAATACCTTTCTTTGATCGAGCTACTTCCATACCTAGAAAGTATTTGAGATTTCCTAAGTCCTTGATGTCAAATTGTTGTGCGAGAAAAGTCTTCAATTTTCCCAATTCAGCATCGTCACTTCCTGTCATAACTATATCGTCTACATAGACGATTAGGATTGCTATTCTTCCTCCGGTTGTATGCTTGTAGAAGAGAGTATGATCAGAATGGGCCGGAGAATACCCTTGCCCTTTCACTGCTTTAGCGAATTTCCCGAACCATGCACGAGGAGATTGCTTGAGCCCATAAAGAGATTTTTTTAATCTACACACTTTTCCTGCAACTTCATTATTATCAAAGCCAGGTGGAATTTCCATGTAGACTTCTTCTTCTAATTCTCCATTCAAGAAGGAATTTTTTACATCAAACTGAAGTAGAGGCCAATCAAGGTTGGCAGCTAGAGACAATAAAACTCTCACAGTATTCAACTTAGCAACGGGAGCAAAAGTCTCTTCATAGTCTAGTCCATAAGTTTGAGTGAAACCTTTGGCAACAAGTCTAGCCTTGTGCCTCTCCACTGAGCCATCGCTATTATATTTAATAGTAAATATCCACTTACTTCCTACAAGGTGTTTTCCTCTTGGTAACTCTGTTAGCACCCATGTTTCATTCTTTTTTAAGGCTTTGATCTCTTCCAATACAGTCTCTCTCCACTTTGGAATACTTAGAGCTTCATGTATGGATTTGGGAATCTCATCATCAGTAATGCTTGTAGTGAAGGCTCTAAACTTAGGTGACAACTTAGCATATGAAATGTGTTTGCACAGAGGATGTTTAGTGCATTCACAGACACCTTTTCTTTTGGCAATTGGTTCATCTATTTGGACTGACTCAACAATAGGTTCAATAATGACGGGAGAGAAGTTACCTGGATCTTTGCACGGTTCAGATGAAGGCAATGCAGCAGATTGTGGTGTAACCTTACTTCGTATAGATTTCCTTCTCGAGTAAACACGTAGTTCAGGTGTAGGGATCAAATAATTCATAGTGTTAGTAGTCTCAGGAAAATTATTAATAGAATCATCACGGTCTACATCAGTCCTACTAGTGTTGTCATGCACAATTTTAGGAAAATTATCGTCAATCACGGGTGTTGGTAACACAACATTTTTTCCTAAAACTTATCTTCGTTTTGTTCGTTCTCCCCCTGAAGATAAGTTTTCTCAAAAAAAGGTTTGTTTTCAAAAAATGTGACATCCATACTAACAAAAAATTTGCTCGAACTAGGGTCAAAACATTTATAGCCTTTTTATGTGGGTGAAAAACCTAAGAAAATACATTTAGTGGCCCTTGGATCAAGTTTACTCCTCTTGTTATCATGAATATGAACAAATATTGTGCAACCAAAAACTTTAGGCGTTATGTTCATAAATATAAAAATCAAATCTTTATTTCAAAATCATTAATATAAAAATCAAATCTTTTCCTAATTTTATATATAAACAAATCATAACTTTATATATAAATAAATCCTAGCTTTATATACATAAATAAAATTATCGCTTTATATATAAATAATATTAATAAAAAAAATCGGATCTAAAAAAAAATAAAAATAAATAAGAAGACTTACAGTTTTTTTCAACCCGCGGGGGGGGGGGGGGTTACTGGTGGTCGCGGTTCATCCGGGAGGTGGCGGGGTTCCTCTTCAGGTCGGCGGCGGCGGAATGGGGCTGTGGCGGCTCGATTTGGGTGTGGGGCTTTAAATTGGAGGAGAGTATGGGGGTGGCCGGTGTGATGCTGGGGAGGTGCGGCGTCAGGGGAAGTGACGACCGGCGCGGCGGTGGCCCTGGCGGAGGAGGCGATGCATTTTGGAGGAGGGCTGAAGCGAGATCGAGATTTCAATTGAAAAAGGGGCGCAACTATCTAAGGAAATAATTAGGGTTTTAAATCCTTTTATATAAATTTTATTTATTTATTAATTTAATTCCAAAATGCTACTTTATAATTGGAACTCATAATCGAACCCAACGACTATCGTCTCTAATCAATTACCCCTATTTCGGACACAATGAGATATGTCCGGTAAGCCAATTCGGCTGTTTCGAAAGGTTTTTATCAAATTTAAAATATAAATTAATATAACGTTCAAAATTGATTTCAGCGTACCTTTTAATTTATGGGGGCCACATACTAACCCCAAAAATTCTAGAAAAATAAATCTGGCTATGTTTTGACGATTCGGTCCTAAAAAAACTAATTTCGTCGAATTTGGAGATCATTTGAAAAACAGTCATTTTTCATTCGATTAAATTCAAATTGAATTGGCCAAACAACGATTAAATGCCACATATTGATTACAAAAATTATGAAAATTGGAATCCAACAATAATTTGATATTCCGGATCCAACAAAAGTGGTCTCGTCGAAAACGGATGTCGTTTGCAAAATCTCCGCTTTTAAGGGCTATATTTTATATAAAATTCCATAGCAACTATTCTGAATTTTCAACTAGACATAACTTTTTATTCCCACTATGGAATCTGGATTTTTCACATTCGTTGGAAAGATATTTTCAAACAGATTCAAATATTTTTGGTTTTACTAAAATTCGGTTTATTTTTAATCATGTACATTCATTTAAAATTTGAAATCGAAATTTCAAACTACCGCGCCATTTCCAATTTCTTTTATAATTAAAATAAATATTTATATTCTAATTTCGATTTAAATAAATTTATACGTTCTAATTCTATCCAAAATAAATTTCTAGTCGTTATTATTTAAAATAAATCATTTTAAATATTCAAAATTCATTAAAATAGCTAAAATAAAAATTTTAAATTGGTTCCGATTTTCCGGACTGTTACAATCAACTATGCATTTTGACTCATGCACAACACAAGTCGACATTGTGTGATCTTGCTACAACTACTATCAAATTAGCATCTATAATCCATAACAGTAAATATGTGCTAATCAAATTACCATTAAACAATTACGTTTATTCCATTTATTTTCAAATCAACGTACAACACAATCATCGTAAGCCTAATTACATACATGCTAATCATCGTTTTCCACCTCATAAATCAATTAAATATGTGCCAATCATCGTTTTCAACCTTCTAATCAATTACATTTGTTTCCAAATCGACCTAAACACAATCGACATCATATGCATCTCACATGAAAATCAATTTCATATCCATAAACAATCAATTTACAAACAATATAAACATGCAAATTAACCATAATTAATCCTAATTAAACATAAAATAGGGTTAGAAGACATACCGATTCAAAATCGGAAGATTGGAGACGAGTTTGAAGCGGTGGAATCGCTGGAGCAAGGGGGGATGTTAATTGGGGAAATGAGGAAGGAGGTTACAGTCTGTTGTTCGTATCAGCAGATCGTGCAACGACTTGCAATGACTTGCAACGACCGCTTTTTTAGCCGTTGCAAGCCGTTGCTATGGGTCGCCGCAATATTCTGTGTTTCTTGTAATGCTAGGAATTTTTTATTAGAGTTGCATGTTGTCATTCAGAAAGCCACCTTGATTTGTTGTGGCAATGTACCTGCGATCTACTTCTCAGCTGGTAATTCAGTTCAGCATCAACGCACTAGACACATTGAGATGAATATTCACTTTGTCCGTGAAAAAGTAGCAAAAGGCGAAGCTCGAGTCCTCCATGTCTCATTGTGTTATCAGATTGTTAATATTTTTACAAAAGGTCTTCTGCGTGTATAGCCTCAACGTCCAACAACGGTCTGCTTCGATTGCGGGAAGTGTTAGAATAATTGATATATGTTATTTATGTATATATATATATACACACGTGTGTGTGTATGTATGTATGTATATATATATATATATATATAATTTAGGGAAATTCTATTGGGACACAAAATTTAGACAAAATTGGTGACACAACTAATCTCCACCATTGAATCACCCCATGAATTACACCTCTCCACATAAAGACAAAAGGATCCAACGGTTGAGGCTTTGTGTCTCCAAGTTTGTATCTAATTTTTTGCTTTAATAGCCGCCCCCTATAATTTATGTTAATGTTGATTTGATTGCAATAATTCATGTAAACATTTGCAGCACTAAACTCCTATATAAAAGGGCAGGGGAATAATGAAATAGTCAGGAAATTGAATTCCTTCAGTAGGCTTATCTCTATTTTTACTAAATGTTCAACAGATGTTTTAGTTTGCTGATTTGACTTATTTGGATTTTCTGCCGTTGAAAAAACTGTTTCTCCAGCCGTTGTGAGGACACTTAGAGGGAGATCTTGATTTGATCAAAGAGGAAATGATGGTCAACAGGAGGAACAAATCTGAAAACAGCTTGAGATGATAAGAAAAGGTTGATTTAAAGGATGGTAGAGGTAAGTTCAGAATTCAGGTATGTGCAAACACTCTCAAATGGTGTTGCTAAACGGATGGGTTGCCTGTAGGGTACTTTCTAGAAATTCTGAACTGAGTTCTCTGCTTTCTTGATTTTGGTTTTCTTGACTTGGTGACTATTTCATCTGAGTCAACAACTCTCAGATGAAAGGAGAAAATCTCTGAGGAGAGGCAACCCAAATGATGAAGCTACTCTGATAGGTTGAACCTTTACTTTCGAAAAGAATTCGGTTGGCAGAAGCACGCTGTTAAGCTTCAGAGAGCATTGATATTAAGATTTTGATATGCTGGTGATTTTGATTTTGTAACGCAATGGAGAGAATACGGCATAAATGTTTTACTGAATTGTATTCTCAAAACAAAGTTGCAGAATTGAAAAATAGCGAAGATAGTACAATGTACACAGCTCTCAGTATTTATAGCAGTATTTCTGATGTGGACTTGGGCCTTAGCCTGCATGCATTGTCTCTGGTAAACGTTTTGTACCTGATCCACGATACTTTGGCAATATAACAGTAATGTTGGATGGATCAGCCCTATTCTCTGATATTTCACCGAATGATATATCTCATTTGTCAAAAGTACTCAAGAGACTTGAAAAACATCATATCTTCTTCTTTTCCGTTCTGGTCATCTCATTCAGTTGATTATAAATTTAAATTTAAACGAACTCACTAATAAATGGACAACGTAGGTTTTTGAAAAAGAAAGGAAGAAAAGAAAAACAAGAAGGTTATTTAATTAATAAATCTTATCCTTAACGTGTGGCTAAGGACGCACATTAACAAGATCCTTAACAATATGATGCAATGTGGCTCATATATATAATGACTGATTGAAGAAAGTTTTTACAGAATTTTTGAATTGAAAAATATGAACGTATTTGTTGATATTGAAAAACAGAATGAATGTACAGAGTGCTGATGTACATATATATAGGCATATTGCCTTGTAACGTAATGATGCTGGATATAACATATGCGGTAGAAACAAAGGCCCAGCCCATTTAACAAACGATATATGGGGGATTCCAGAAAACAGCCGACACTTTATTTCTCCCCCACGAAACTTAGGGTTTCAGAAACCCTAATTTCGCCATGTCGAGCTGGAAATCAGACGAATTGGAGTGGCGCTTCACTTCTTCTTACTCTTATAACCTCTCTCTTATCTAGATCCCTGCTTTTTGATATTGTCTGATGATTTGCTTGCCTTGATTAGCAGATTCACGGGTGCTTCATCCTTAACTTTGGGGTATTGAGATTCGCGGTGATTTACTTTGGTATTTGTGAGAGCTAGCTTAGCTTTATCTTCAATCTTATCTTTACGATGACTTGCCAGATCTGTAATGTTGAGTTCTTCTCGGAATCTGGTATAATTCTTCAACGATATTGCTTTAGTTAGCATGTCTGCTCTCTGGTAGAATCCAGGTATATGATTAACTTGTATTTCTCCTCGTTGAACTGATTCTCTGACAAAATGGACATCTATCTCATTATGTTTTGTTCTGGCATGCTGTATGGGATTCTCTGTCATGTACACGGCGCTTCTATTATCACACCATAGGATAGGTTTTACTGTAGACTTTAGCTTTAGTTCTGATAGTAACGATTGTAACCATTTTATCTCAGCTGTAGCGTTGGCTATACTCCTGTATTCAGCTTCAGTGCTGGATCTGGAAATTGTAGGTTGTTTTTTTGAGCACCAAGATATCAGGCTTTTACCAAAGTATATACAGTACCCACTAGTTGATCTACGATCATCAGGATCTGCAGCCCAGTCAGCATCTGCATATCCAGTTATGTTCAAATGTTGGCTGGTCTTTAATCTTAGTCCATAGTTCACAGTTCCTTTTAAATAACGCAGAACTCTTTTAACTGCCTTCCAGTGTATGTTTGTTGGATTCTGCATAAATTGAGATAATTTATTTACACTATATGATATATCAGGACGTGTTATTGTTGCATACTGAAGTGCACCAATAATACTCCTGTATTCAGTCACATTGGAAATGGCCTCTCCCCCATACTTTGAATAATTCTGACCGCTTACCATAGGAGTAGGCTGGGAGTTGGCATTTATCATTTTTGTTTTGACAAGCAACTCAGTTATATATTTTCTTTGACATAGAGTTATTTCTGACTCATTTCTGAAAACTTCTATGCCAAGAAAATAATTTAGTTCTCCTAAATTTTTAATGGAGAACTGTTGGTCTAAATACTGAGTTAGCTTATCAATATCATCAGTATTATCTCCAGTTATGATGAGGTCATCTACATATATTAGTATGTAAACAGTTGAGGAGCTATTTATTCTGATGAATAATGAATTATCTGACTTGGTAGGCTGATATCCTAATTTAATTAGGGTATTTTCAGCCTATCAAACCAGACTCGAGGGGCCTGTTTTAGACCATAAATAGCTTTATTCAGCTTACATACTAATTTATGATTGTGATTGTAGCCTTGTGGTTGCTTCATATAAATTTCCTCATCAAGTGCACCATTCAAAAAAGCATTATTAACATCTAAGTGTTTAACATGCCACTTTTTACATAGGGCAATAGTGAGAATGAGTCTAATAGTTGTGGGTTTTACTACAGGTGAGAAAGTTTGATTATAATCAAACCCATACTCCTGAGTAAAACCCTTTGCCACTAACCTGGCCTTGTATTTGTTTATTGACCCATCTGGGTTCTTTTTAAGTTTATATGTCCACCTGCACCCAACAACATTTTTGTTAGCAGGTGGACATACAAGCTCCCATGTCTTATTTCTGATGAGTGCATTATATTCCTCATCCATAGCATTCTTCCAGTTTTTGTTTTTGATAGCCTGTTTAAAGGAATCTGGTTCACAAATACTGGATGAAGCTGTATATGCTTTTGGTTTAAAAATACCACTTTTTGCTCTAGTAATCATAGGATGACCAGTCTGAATTGGTGACTCTGATGATGGTGAGCTACTGTCACTATCTGGATCTGATGAGAATTCTGTTCTTGTACTTTGTGAACCTGTATTTTCATCTGAACTTTGATTTTCTGAATTTTCAGGATTGTGCAAGGCGAGGCTGGGTTATTGTGACTCATCACATTCTTCAGAATGAGATTGTGATGCTCTATTGGACTCAGCAGCCTCACTCTCATCATTATTGTCCAATTTCTCAGAATAAATTGGAATCTCAGGTATTGACACATTCGGATTTCTTACCTTACTAGCAGTTGGATTATCTTTACTACTAAAAGGAAATACAATTTCATCAAATACAACATGTCTGCTTATGTATATCTTACCATGTTCATCTAGACACTTATACCCCTTTTGCTTAGTGGTATATCCTAGGAATGTACAAGGCTTTGATCTGTAATCTAACTTGTTAGAATTGTAGGGCCTCAAATATGGAAAACACAAACATCCAAATGGTTTTAGACTTTTATAATCTGGTTTGATATTGAATAATTTTTCTATTGGTGTTGTACCCTTCAGAACTTTTGTTGGCTGTCTATTAATCAAGTAAACAGATGTACTGAAGGCCTCTGGCCAAAACTTTAGAGGTAATTTAGCCTGAGCTAATAAGGTTAAACCAGACTCAACAATGTGTCTGTGTTTTCTTTCAACTAGCCCATTTTGTTGAGAAGTGTATGGACATGTGATTCTGTGAACAATTCCTTTTTTAGTAAAAAACTGATTTAAACTCTTAAATTCACCTCCACCATCAGATTGAATAGTTTTAACTAGAGTGTTAAATTGTCTTTCAGCCATAGTGATAAAATTAATAACAGCATTAATAGTTTCAGATTTGGCTTTTAAAAAATAAATCCAAGTGTGCCTTGAGTATGCATCTACAAAAGCAATATAGTACTTAAACCCAAAATCTGAACTTATAGGAGCTGGACCCCATAAGTCTGTAGCAATCAACTGCAATGGTTCAGTATAAACTGTCTCAGAGTCAATAAAAGGTAGTTTATGACTCTTACCAACTTGACAATACTCACAAATATATGGTAAAGAGACATCATTATATTGAATATTGTTCTCATCTAATATTTTCATAACAATCTTAGCACTTGGATGTCCAAGTTTGTAATGCCAAAGATCAAAAATATTTTTGCTACTAGCAGCATTATCAAGAACATTCAGATTACAGTGTTTTTCCCTTTTTATTACACTGTTATTCTTAACAGTGTCAAACTTGTAAAGGCCTCCTGTCATGCTACCCTGTAAAATGGGTTCTCTAGTTAGAATGTCCCTAACTAAACAGTATTTAGGGTAAAATTCAAAGAAGACATTATTGTCATTAGCAAACTGGGAAACACTTATTAGATTTTTCTTTATCTTTGGAACCCTTAAAAGATTGTGTAGGAATAATTGTCTCTTACCACTTAAACTAGCATTACCAATGTGAGTAATTGTGATACTTTTACCATTGCCTAGTAAAATAGAATTATTACCTTTGTAATCTCTGCATCCAAGATTTAGGCTATCAAGATTGTTTGTAATGTGATGAGTAGCCCCTGAATCTGGATACCAGCTGTCATCTTGCACAGTATCAAACTTTGCCATATCATTTTGATTACCACCTTTGCTAACATTATCTTGACTACTGTTATCAGATTGGGATAAGGCCATATTCACAATAGGATTACTATTATTCTTCTGGTTCTGATTTGGTGTATAATTTGTGTTGAATCTGAAGTAGCAGTTTAATGCTGTGTGACCTATCCTTTCACAAATTTGACACTTTGGTCTGTTGGTATTAGTCCATCTACCTCTGCCTCTTCCTCTCCTTGCACTACCACCTCTTTGGTAAGACTGCTCATTTCTGGTGTTGTTACTGTTTTGGGTTTTGCCTTTGAATCCAGTAGTAAAATTCACTGCATATTCTATTTCTTGAGGTTTCTTTGCATTTATTCTTGCCTCATGAGAAAGCAGGATAGAATGTACCTCATCTATATTAGGCACAGTTTTTTGAGAGGTTATAACAGCAACAACTGCTTCATAATCATTGTTAAGCCCATTGACTAAGTATAATACTTGATCACTGTTAGATACTCTGTTTCCAGTAGCATTTAGTAAGTCACATAGCCTTTTCACCTTTGCAATATACTCTCTCATGGATAAATTTTCCATTTTAACACTTTGGAGTTGGTTCTTGTAGTGAAGGACTTTTGCAGAACATTGATTATTAAATTCTTTCTCTAAGGTAGTCCAAATATCATATGCTGATGTACACCCAATTACTTGCGGTAATAAACTGGCACTTATGGATGATAGCAGCCAAGAACTGATGAGTCTGTCTTGCCTATGATATTGTACATACTTTTCATTGGCAACTGTTCGATTGTCTTTGTCTGTAATGTACCTTGCTGGTATTTCTATGGTACCAAGAATATACCCTTCGAGACCATATCCCTGAATAGCTGTTTCAACTTGTAATTTCCAAAGAAGATAGTTATCTTCTTCAAGATGTATTGTGATTAACTGACTCTTAAGACTAATCACAGTGTTTGGTGTTGGATTTACAGGTCCGGGGTTGCTGGAAACATTCAGACCATTATCTGATGCCGCAGTGGATGTTTGATCACCCATTATAATAGGCAAATGATGTCAGAATTGTCAAGAACAAATCAGGACAAGAGAATGCCGCTATCAATCAAGAATTCAGGAATTCCTAAAGCAGGTATGATGCAGCCAGAGATTTCTAATGATGAATAAAAGCTAATTCAAGGTGCACCTTATTCTGAAGACTTCTCTAGGCACGGCACTTACTTGTTTTATTGATTTTCTTGACTTCTTGGTTTATTTCTTGGCGATCTTTGTTTCTGAAACAGAAGATATGACCAACTGTTTTGCTGCAGCCTGGTCAATAGATTTCAGGCAGGGTACTTAACGGTTGGGATATGTCTTCTCTCAGATGATGAGGAATTCCCTCTGATGAGCAATATCCAAATGATGAAGCTATACTCTGATGGATATGAAAAAACCTTCTTCTTTCTTTTTGTTTTTAACTTCTAATGCTGTGAGGCAATATGGCTCTGATACCAAGAAAGTTTTTACAGAATTTTTAAATTGAAAAATATGAAAGTATTTGTTGATATTGAAAAACAGAATGAATGTACAGAGTGCTGATGTACATATATATAGGCATATTGCCTTGTAACGTAATGATGCTGGATATAACATATGCGGTAGAAACAAAGGCCCAGCCCATTTAACAAACGATATATGGGGGATTCCAGAAAACAGCCGACACTTTATTTATTGATATAGCATATAGAATCATATACATGATGTTATCATACAATTGTAAAGAAGTGCTACTTGGTAAACTTTCCTACCATCATAAGGCATGTTTTGTGGAGATGAGAAACAGAAAATTAACTAATTTAATGTTCACTTTGCTTCCAACATGAATGCATGCATGAACACCGTCTTTTGATAAATTTACCCAGAACATTGTGGTTTCACGTTTGAAGGCAATCACTAAGCATGAAACAGCGCCATTCTAATAACAGAGTCAAGAACTGATGCTACAAAACATATAATCCTCCAACGAAAATAAACATAAACAACATACAACTGCCAGAACCAGAATCACCAAGGAAAAAAAAAGCACTAAAAAAAAAAGAACCAAATCGCTATTGATCAATTAATTAGGAGGGAATGGTGGAGCAGGAACAGTAACAGGCCCAGGCATAAAAGGAGGAGGGAACAAAGAAAAAGGAAAAGGAAGAGAAGAAGGGAGATTCGGAAAAGGAACAAGCCAAGGAGGCAAAGCAAAAGGCAGCACACTACCAGTACCAGGGTCGGGCACAGGCACAACATTAAAAGGAAAAGGCAACGGTGGAAAAGCGTTAGGAAGAGGCGGCCAATGCAACCAAGGAATCAGAAAAGGCGGTATCAACGGCCAAAACGGGAACGACTCCCATGAATCTAAACTACTAGATAACAACTTCGCGCTAGTGCCACAGTAGTCGTAGTCCCTTTTCCTCGGTTTGTAACTCAAGGCATTCATGTTTATGATGCAAAGATCGGATTTCAACGGTTTGGCCATGATATATGTGGTTGACGTCTTTATGTTGGCGACATTGCATGTGGAAGATGAGCTTTTAAGTAGTGATACTTTGCATGGCGACGAGCTCTTAAGTAGTGATACTTTGCATGGCGACGAGCTTTTGTGAGCTTTTCGGCATTTGAAGGCCTTGATCCCGGGAATGTCGAGCTTGTAAACGCCGTATTGGTCCGTGGTTTTGTTGGACGTGAGTGTCGTTGGGAGAGGGTGATGAGCTTCTTGCTTTGAACTTGCAAATTATTTGAACTTCCACTCCTGTCAAAAATTTTCAAGTGAAGTAGCAGTCTGAGAAGAATTTTTTGTGCTAAATTCTAAGGCATATGTTTGAATTGTTACCTTTGAGGAAGTAGCTTCGTTTGGAGAAGGTGCTATCAGAGCATGAATCGCAGAAGACTGAGCCTATTATGGATATGGCGTTGGAAGTAGGGGGTTCTGAATCAGATTTTAGAGGAACGTAGGTGATGAATAGGAGTAATTTGAAGAGAAGGAAGTATGATTTTAGAAACATGGTGACTTTTAGTCTTTGAGTTTAGAGAACTGAGAGTTGTTATAGTGTGAGATGTATGATTAACTTTGTTTTTTATCATTAAAGTGCCCTTTTTTTGGGGGTAATAAACTCAAGTCAAGTGCTGCTTTGAAAATTTGCATGAGATAATGACTTCTATTTTTGTTTAAGCAAATTCACGGGTATTGCTGTTTTTCTCTTTGTTTTTCATCGCACGTGCATTTTGTCAATGTCTCAAACGTCCAAATGTTCAATTTTCAACTCATGTGAACAAGTGGATAATATAATTAAACGGAGTTACATATAATTGCTGCTGTAAGACCATACAGTAAAAGATGCTAGTATGGTTGCTTAAAAGGATGTGGCATTAGGGAGTAGCTGGAACTGTAGAGATTTAGAACCAAGTGCCAAGAAACAACGTAGGGACATCTGCAATTAGGGCGGAATAAGTTGGAATAGGTTTGCATTATGGTCTCATACAAAATTTTGTTTTTCATTTACATATTTCTTTTACTTCTTTTCGTCCGTTAAGAAGAAATTCCACTTTAATTGTGTTTTAATTTTTTAATGGTAAACAAATATAAATCTCTTTTTATTTAGACTTTATATTTTATATTCAGATGGGTAAAACTTATTCAGTCAAATACCAAACCTATCAAAATAGCATTTGTCTTTTAAGTTTTTTTATCGATTTGCATTTGGCATTTTGTTAAAAAAACTATCTTAAAAAAACTATCTAGATATCATTTATTATATAAAGCTTTCAAATGTCTATCCTATACGATCATGTTACTAAGAGATAGTATCGAGATGGAAATTTAAAATCTGAGATGTCAGTGTGAGTTGTACATCCAGAGTACATTCATCTCATGTGAGATCTCATCAGGTACGAGATATTGGATGTAAAATTATCGAGATGAGACTCGATTGAAATCCGCTTAGGCGTTGATTAGCATTACCGTTCAATATTTGCCTAGTCCATTTAAATAAGACATAACTGCATCATTTAAGTATGTAAACAAGTTCATAGACACTATCTTACGCATCAGTTTATGTTCGATGCCCGTTGTAAGCATAAAAATATTTGTTTCAAACGAGTTTGTCTCCACTAATGCTTCTAGAACTTTTCAAGTCCATGACCTCCCAGTGAGGGTTAGTTAATACTAAAATTTTATTCAAAATACATGAATTTATAAAAACATCTATCTTCGATTAATGCTAGATTAATTCTTGATAGGCGATTAATTTATAATACATCCGCTTGGCGATTTTTACAACGGTGGATAAAACTAAGATGTGTAGTGCACAACCCATGCTCAATTAAGTTAATTTTACACGTCATTTTTTTTAATGTAAGCGAGGATTTCCTTACTTTTAGTTAGTGAGAGTTTCAATGTTAAACACAGTCATGTTTGCTTCTATCCTGTGATAATCATTATTTGGTTTTTCATGTTTCTCGGAATCTCCCAACGGACATTTTAGTATGTTATTTGAATGCTAATATATAGTAATGCTAATATCTTAGTATTTTGCACAATTAAAAATAATGGAGAGCAATCTGTTATGCAAAATTGAGCATATGCGGAAGCGTAATAAGCAGGACCTAGATTTGCCAACTGAACACCAATCTAATCTGATAGCAATTATTCTATTACATCAAACAGATAGTAAATAACAATAACAGAGAAACAAAGAGACACAATATTTATACTGGTTCCACTATCCTCGAGATAGTGTACGTCCAGTCCAACAGAGAGAGATTTTATTTCACATGAGAGAACTACAAGAGATTACAAAATAAGAGTTTACATATCCAAACCTCAACTAGGCTTAACTAGAAGAGACACCATTGGGGATCACTGGCTCCAGACCAGGATGGGTTTACACTAAAGTCTACCACTAAATATATAGCCAGTGCAAATCTATGTTAGTCATCAATTAAATTACCAACATATGGTAATAATATAATGGAGGTAAATTACCATAGCAACAAATGTGCAAACATAGGAAGTAAATCAATCTGTTTCTTTAGCATAGATGGAAGAAATTAATCCCTTCATTTATTTCTCTACCACCTCATCAAATGCAATCAATGCATTCCCATTATAAAATATTTACTTTCCATTCTTTGCAAATTTGTTCCAATCAATTTGTGATTTTGTATCACCAAATTTAACACTCCACCTTGATGCAAAATCACATGTCTGCAACACCCCATCTCCAATCAAATTCTCTTCACATCATAAAACTCTTCAACAGAACTCCACCTTCAATCAAAATCTCACAATAAGACAGAAACCAAAAATGAAAATTTGCTTAATGGGTTCCAGCAAAGCTACCCCCCATCACACAATTGTTAACGAGCTCAAACTACGTCCCCGCCCGCCAACAAACTGTTGCAAATATCCAAAATAACAAAGAAGGCAGACACCAAAGTAATCTCAACACCACCAATTCAAATACAGAGCCAAAATACAAATCTCTGTACTCACAAAAAATCTCTCTCCTGCCACTTAATCAAAACCATTACAAGCTTCACCCACCGCCTGCAAAAGATGCATCTACCACCATGAGCTGCACCACGCATAAACCAACGGTCTAAAAGTGCTTGCAATACACATCGACACCCGTCTAACACTTGACCTGAGCTCCTTCCTCGATCATCCCGGATCCCTCGAGCATCATCAACGTGAAGACCCATGTCTAAACCACAATGATCTCTGTCTCGACACCCGTCTATCACTTGATCTGAGCTCCTTTCCTGATCATCTTGGATCCCTCGAGCATCATCAACATGAAGACCCATGTCAGAAACATGATCAAAACTTCCCAAATCCAATAGTCCCTTCAACGCAGTAAACTCCATATCACGTCAAAGTTCCCAGATTGGAACGCTCTTTTCTCTCAGCATAATCTCCTCCACCGAAGTCTCCTTTTCTCCAAAATAGTAATAGCATAATCACCACTGAATCTACCAACCTTTGTAGAAATAATTGATGCACAATTTAAAACAAATCGCCTTGCTCTGATACCAATCTGTTGTGCAAAATTGAGCATATGCGGAAGCGTAATAAGCAGGACCTAGATTTGCCAATTGAACACCAATCTAATCTGATAGCAATTATTCTATTACATCAAACAAATAGTAAATAACAATAACAGAGAAACAAAGAGACACAATATTTATACTGGTTCCACTATCCTCGAGATAGTGTACGTCCAGTCCAACAGAGAGAGATTTTATTCCACATGAGAGAACTACAAGAGATTACAAAATAATAGTTTACATATCCAAACCTCAATCAGGCTTAACTAGAAGAGACACCATTGGGGATCACTAGCTCCAGGCCAGGATGGGTTTACACTAAAATCTACCACTAAATATATAGCCAGTGCAAATCTATGTTAGTCATCAATTAAATTACCAACATATGGTAATAATATAATGGAGGTAAATTACCATAGCAACAAATGTGCAAACATAGGAAGTAAATCAATCTATTTCTTTAGCATAGATGGAAGAAATTAATCCCTTCATTTATTTCTCTACCACCTCATCAAATGCAATCAATGCATTCCCATTATAAAAATATTTACTTTCCATTCTTTGCAAATTTGTTCCAATCAATTTGTGATTTTGTATCACCAAATTTAACACAATCTTTGTTTCTTTAATTTCTTTTTTCCCTCATTTATGTAGGACAAAGCGGATGTCTATAGCTGAAGGACCTCGCAGCTTTGCTTCAAGGAAAAAGAAGATTAAAACGTTGTTGGACTCATCAGATTGATAATCATGCTCATGAATATAATGTTTTTTCATTTCCAAATCATGCAAGTTTAGTTTTTATTCATACTCTTCTTATGGAATGAATATGAACAAGATCTTGTATTCTTACCTCAGCAAGCAATATGATTTACTGCACAGGCCTTATGTTAAGTTTCATGCTTAATTTTAACAGCCTCTCATTTCATAATTGTTTATTTGTTTACACTTTCTTAAAAGGTTTGTTCCATAGCAACATATATTTTGCGTGAAATGGCACTTGTTTTACATGTTTCATATGGCAAAGAAACCATGATTCGGAGCTGGTATATGGTCGTCCATCTTTCTTTCTTATTGTGTATATTCAGTTGAGTTCATCAATCGTTACAGCAGATGAGAGAAAGTCTGTTAGAAGGTTAGCACCGTACATGAAAAATGGTGGAAAGATAGAATAATGATTTTGGAGAAAATTAATAATACTTACATAGTTTAAAAAAATAAAAAAATGCTTAGTATATAAAATAATAAAATAATGAGTATACAGCTAGGTAGAATCATCGAAAAGATTCGAGTGAGCTTTCTGCTTACTGCTTATGCCTTTCTCCTAACCAGATAAGTGATAATGTTTGTTGTTAAGCTTGCTTCTGTAGAATAAGTACCCTGATTTTTTAATAATGAGACCTGAATCATAAGCATAGACTGTTTGAAATGTTGTTTGAACCTATGGCCACTACGAAAGAGGAAGTCTGAAGGGGAATCATTAATGACCAGATGTTATGGTAGTAGCTATGTGAAATGTTGTTCAAAACATTCTGACTCTATAGATAATGGATCCTATCGGTTCTAAGAGTCTCATGGATGTCTTTTCTAAGATGGAAAAGATTGAAAAAACATTGAAGCGTTTATGAATCGAGATTCTTCAACTAATCTTGAAAAAAGAACAGAAAAACGAGTTGTTCAATGGTGTAATAATTAGCGATTATGTTTACAAAGAGTACACAAGTTTTAACTGTTTTCCCAGCATCTTTGGATAAAGATAATTCGGATTTAGGGATTGTATCAATCTGTAAAATCAAACTAAATTCATCTTATTTTAATCCAAAATAATGGATTTGGATATATTTTTGTTTAGTTTGTTGTTCTGCATAAATTTTACACGAAATTAAAATGGGTTATACGACGTAGAGTTCAACAATTAATTGATTCTAAAGTATGTTGAATTCATAACAAGTTGTTTACTCAATTACTCTCAAAGTATTAGATTAAAGATGCTTCAATTTTTATGTGATTTTTATGTAAATCACTAAATTGTTATATTATTCACTTCTTCGTACAGGAGATACATCCATCTTTGTAGTAGTTTTTGAAGGAAGTGCGTGCATAGATAAGTAGCTTAAAAAGCAGAATGTGTCTCACAGAAAGATCAATCTCATTTGTCAAAAGTTCTCAAGAGACTTCAAAAATGTCATAGTTCCCATTTTGGTCATCTCATTCAGTCGATTACAATTTTAAACAAGCTCACTAATAAAAGGATTAAGTAGGTGTTTGAAAAAATGAAAAAACAACAACATCCGTAATTTAATTAATAAATCTTATGCCTAAGGACACACATTAACATGACTCTTAATGATATGATGCAATATGGACTTATTGATATCATAAAATCATATACATGATGATCTCATACAATTTTTTTTGTAAAAAGTAGTGCTAATTGCTAAACTTTCCTATCATCATAAGGCATGTTTTGTGGAGATGAGAAACAGAAAATTAACTGATTTAATGTTCACTTTACTTCCAACATGAATGCAAGCGTGAACACCATCTTTTGACAAATTTACCCCAAACATTGTGGTTTCACGTTTGAAGGCAAGCACCATATAAGCATGAAATGGCGACATGCTAATAACAGAATTGATGCTACAAAACATATAATCCTCCAATGAAAAATAAACATAAACAACATAAAGCCGCCAAAACCAAAATCACCAATATATATATATATATATATATATATATATATATATATATATCGCTAATGATCGATTAATTAGGAGGGAGTGGTGGAGAAGGAACAGCAACAGGCCCAGGCATAAAAGGAGGAGGGAACAAAGAAAAAGGAAAAGGAAGAGAAGAAGGAAGATTCCAAAAAGGAACAAGCCAAGGAGGCAAAGCAAAAGGAAGCACACTACTAGGGTCAGGCACAGGCATGACATTAAAAGGAAAAGGCAACAGTGGAAAAATGTTAGGAAGAGGCGGCTAATGCAACCAAGGAATCAGAAAAGGCGGTATCAACAGCCAAAACGGGAACAATTCCCACGAATCTAAACTACTAGATAACAACTTCGTGCTAGTGCCACAGTAGTCGTAGTCCCTTTTCCCTGGTTTGTAACTCAAGGCATTCATGTTTATGATGCAAAGATCGGATTTCAAAGGTTTGGTCATGATATAAGCCTTTGATGACTTTAGGTTGGTGACGTTGCATGTGGAAGATGAGCTTTTAAGTAGTGATACTTTGCATGGCGACGAGCTTTTGTGAGCTTTTCAGCATTTAAAGGCCTTGATCGCAAGAATGTCGAGCTTGTAAACGCCGTATTGGTCCATCGTTTTGTTGGATGTGAGTGTTATGTAGTTGTTGGGAGATGGTAAGAGGTTCTTGCTTTGATCTTGCAATTTATTTGAACTTCCACTCCTGTCAAGATTTTTCAAGTGAAGTAGCAGTCGGAGAAGAGATTATGTGCTAAATGCTATAATGTATAAGTTTGAACTTTGAATTGTTACCTTTGAGGAAGTAGCTTCGTTTGGAGAAGGTGTTATCGCAGCATGAATCGCAAAAGACTGAGCCTATTATGGATATGGCGTTGGAAGCGGGGGGTTCTGAATCAGATTTTAGAGGAACGTTGGTGATGAGCAGGAGTAATGTGAAGAGAAGAAGTGTGATTTTAGACACATGGTGACTTTTAGATCTTTAAGTTTAGGGAACTGAGAGTTGTTATACTGTGAGATGTATGATTAACTTGTTTTCTTATCATTAAAGTGCTCTTTTTTTGGCGTCATAAACTTAAGTCAAGAGCTGCTTTGAAAAATTGCATGAAATATTTTTTTTTCCGCCTAAAGTAGAAAATTTACGAGGGTTGCTGTTTTTCTCTTTGTTTCTCATTGCATGCAGGGGCGGATCTACTCTTGGTCCCGCTAGGGCCAATGCCCTAGCTGGAAGAAAAAATTTCTGGCAAAATTAGCCACTAACTAGATTTTGCCCTATCTGAAAACATGTAACGTGCCCTACCTGCACAACAAGAAGGCCATAGTTCAGCCAATATGAAGTTCTAATTACTTAAATTACATTGGGTAAGTATGTGTTCATATATATATATATATTTATTTATATTTATATATATATATATATGGTAAGTATGTGTTGATATATATGTATAAGGTTTTGTAGAGCTTTTGCAATGTGGGACTAAAACTGTTAAGTTTTGGGCCCTAGCTCAATGTTTGAGCTAGATCCGCCACTGATTGCATGTGTATTTTTTCATTGTCTCTAACGTCCAAATGTGCAGTTTTAAACTCATGTGAACAAGTGGATAATAGAGTTAAACTGAGTAACATATAATTGCTGTTGTTTGAAATCTATCAAAATGGGCGGTGGCTTAGTGGGTTTTGTTGGTTGTTGATGTTGTCTTGCTAAAGGTTGGAACTACAATTTGGTTAGCGTACATTACTTTTTCCTCCTCCTACCTAGAGCAACCCCTCATTCCTCAAACTTTATAAGCCGTCGTTGATCACAATAAACTATATCAATGCGAGTTAAGTCTATTTTAGGGTATATGTTGCGGCTAAAAGATGCAATCTAAATTTCTTTATCCATTTTTCGTCTAACAATAAGTTTTATGTAACAACCCGGAAAATCAGAACCAATTTAAAATTTTATTTTGGTAATTTTAATGAATTTTGAATATTTAAAATGATTTATTTTAAATAATAACGACGAGAAATTTATTTTGAATAGAATTAGAACGTATATATGTATTTGAGTCGATGTTAGAATATAATTATTTATTTTAATTATAAAAGGAATTGAAAATGGCGCGGTAGTTTGAAAATTCGATTTCAAATTTCAAATGAATGTACATGATTCAAAATAAACCGGATTTTAGCGAAATCAAAAATATTAGAATCTATTTGAAAATATTTTTCCAACGAATCTGAAAAATCCAAATTTCATAGCGGGAATAAAAAGTTATGCCCAATTGAAAATTCAGAATAGTCGCTATGGAAATATATCCCTTAAAAATGGCCATTTTTCAAACAGTCTTCAAGTTCGACGAAATTAATTTTGTTAGGACCGTATCATCAATACGAAACTAGAAATATTTTTTCGGGAATTTTTAGAGTCAGTATGTGGCCCCGGTAAATTAAAATGTGCGTTCAAATTTAATATACATAGATTTGTATTTTAAATTTAATGGAAACTATTTGTAACAGACGAATTAGGTTATGAAACATATCCCATTGCGTTCGGAATGAGGGTATTACGTTAGGAACGACAGTCGTTGGACCCGATTCAAAGCTCGTATGAAAAGTCAACTAGTATGGAGGAAAAAATAATAATATTAAAATATTGTATATATGTTTAAACCCCCCCCCCCCCCCTTTGTTTCTTTCCACGATCAGAAAAACCCAGCCCCTTTTCTTTTCCAAACAGACGTCGTGCCCTAACCCACCGCCGTGCCATCGCGACCTCGCCCCAGAGCCACCGCGCCTCCGGCAATCAACTCCCCTCCCACTGGCGCCTTCAATCCTCTCCTCCCCCCTCTCCAGCCATCGATCGAAGCCCCAATCTCCATAGAATCAGCCGCCGCCCCTGAAACCCTAGCCGACCACCCTGCCAGCCCCGCCTGGAGCTCCTACGACCGACGCAGGTCAGGCGCCCCCCCCCCCCCATCCGCTGCCTCCTTTCTCATCTCTCCCTCTCTCCTCATAAAAACTCCAAACCCGACAGTAAACCCCCCCCCCTTCGCTTTGAGTTTTTTTTTTTATATTTCTCTTTTTAAAATTAGATTTTTATGGCGATCAAAATTAGATTTTTATGGCGATTAAAATTAGATTTTTATGGCGATAAAGATTAGATTTTTCTAAAGAGAAAGATTAGATTGTTAAAAATATAAAGATAAGATGGTTAGAAATATAAAGCTTTGATCTTTAAATATACGAAGTTATGATTTTTAAAGAAAAAAATTTGATTTTTAATGTGTCCATAGAATAAGAATGATATGATTTATATATAGGAAAGTTTAGATTTTTATATAGAAAAAGATCTGATTTTGTTTACTGAAAAGATTATATTTTTATATAATAAAGTAGCGAATTAAAAATATGATTTTCATATGTAAAGTACCGTTATAAAAATATAAATTTTATAATATAAACATCAACATAAAACTATGATTTTTATGTATGAAGTAATAGTATAAAAATGTGATTTTTAATAATCAACTGCGTGAAACAGATGGCGATGGATCAGACTGAAATCAAAATGAAATCCAAACTGTTCAGAAATAAAGAATGGAGGAGTGGAACCCAAGGTGAGAACTCCTCACTATAATTTTCTTTGCATAGTTATTTATTTTATAACCGCATATATGAACTGCTCCCCGTCGTCCACAAACCATGGACAACTTGTTTGATTATTTGGTTTGTTTGATTGTTTGGTTTGATTGATGTATTTGTTTGAATATTGGTTTGGGGTGTGAAACGAATTGATATAATTTGGTTTGTGTATGACGTGCGCCATTATTAGGCGAGGGATAAGGCTAGACCTTATCCCGTTTCTAGTATCGCGCCGTTATGCCGCCAAAATTTTCTAAAATATATTAGAACAATAAAAATACCATTTTTATTAGACAAATGAACTGAATAGAATATTCATGTGTTGAATAAATATTTTATCATTAAAAATATAATTTTTAACGTGTATATGAATAAAATAAATATTCATTTACAAATCGGATGATTTGTTTATGTACGCTTATTTGACTGATATGGATTGAGACGATAAATTTTACACGTCGCCCAACTGCACAAATAAAATCTGTGTTTGTGGATTGAAACCCCACACGGGTGTTGGGATGATATTTGATGTACACTAATCCCAACTGTTTAGTTGTATGTCAATCGATAGGTTGACAGACTGTTGTAAGCGTTAAATATTTATATGTAATTCTTATACAGTGTAGAATGCACTTTGGATGATGGTTGATTGTTTATCATGGCTGTTGTATACATGTGTTGTATGAAATCCATATAATCACATTATATGGTAATTGACTGTGTCTGATTCCAGTTCAGAAAGAATGAATATTTTAAAATAACGAATATTTTAAAGTAATGAATATTTTAAAATAATATTCAGTAAAAGATCAAAATCTGATTTTGATGTCCGATTTGGGATGGACATGAAAATATTTAAATATATATAGCCGTGTTGATTAGATATGCGCCATTTTGACGCGAACGATATTTATATCGATTTTATTCATTTTTATAATGAATATCGAAAAGGAAGTGATTTCAAAATCTAATTTTTGAAAATACTATCATTTATATATTGATGATATGGAATATTCAATTTTGATTTGAAATTGTATATGAAGTTGAAATCGTTTTGAAAACGAATTTAAAACGATTTATAAAATACGTTTTAAAATGGATCAACGAAATATAATATATATATATATTATGGCCTGAATAAAACGCGTCACGTCGCGGCAGTTCGCAAATTTTGACCGTTGACTTCGAATTGACGTTACGGGAGATCCGACCGTTGGATTCTCTTAAAATTAGAACCGTTGGGTTCGTATCGAAAAGAGCTTTCCAACGAATACAAGAGATTTGAAATCTAACAGTTGGATTTTGAATTATGTCCAAATCAAATTTGGAAAAGGTCGTTGTAAGTGCAGTTCGATGAGCGTTTACGGAAATCGACTGTACGGGCCTTGATAAAATTATTAAAAATATCAATAACTTGTGTAAAATCATAATAAATGATTTGGAAAGAATTAGGATGAAAAATTCCATATTTGAAAAGATAAAAATATATTTTTATCGAAATGAACTAGTTGTGAACAAGAATTACAATCCAATATTTTTAAATAATTAAATTGGATTTGAAATGGTTTTAAAAATAACCGGAATTTCCAATATATGAATTGGAATGGATTTGAGTCGAAATTATCTTCGGAATATTTCGATATTGGATTCCGTGATTATATGGATATTATGGAGGAATTTGGAAGATATATATATCGTTATTCCTATACGATATTTGTTGGTTTCAGAATCTGATATTGAATATAAGCCGATATATTTTATATTCAGAGCCTTGTGTTTAATATCAAATTGGATTTTGGGTTTGTCATGAGTGGTATCTTTAAAAATGTTGTTCTTAAACCCAATGGAATTAAGAAAATTAGAAACTAACTGGAGATTAGCTAAGTTGAATGGTTTCCTGAGTATTGATCTGATGTTGGTTTCGGCCTTCGGGTTTAATACTTAGGGAATTATTCTCTTACTAATTTACAGTTAGAGACGGATGGAATGGTTTCTTCAGTAACACTGTTCTTAAACTCCATGTGAAAAGAATAAATCTTTTAATTAAGATTATTAGTGTTTCCAGTTAATTAACATTTAATTGGAATAAAAATGTGAATTGGGTTTATCGTGAGCTGTGTTTTT
This sequence comes from Allium sativum, assembly GCA_030737875.1. NCBI lineage: Eukaryota > Viridiplantae > Streptophyta > Magnoliopsida > Asparagales > Amaryllidaceae > Allium > Allium sativum. The sequence goes on along the minus strand of CM060918.1, from coordinate 587,824,746 downwards.
AACGACATTCGTTCTTTAACCCGATTTACAGTGAAATGGGATTTGGAATTCATAAATCTTTTTATTAAGATTTAACGGGAATTTTCCAAAGTAAAGTTTTCCACTTTAATATACTAAATTGGAATTGAATGGAATTCGATTGGATAATAATCGAAGTGAACTTCTATGGAGGAAGACTATTAATACATATGGAATTTAAAAGGCTTTGCCGTTACTCCATTTATATTGTTAGTCGGATACGGAGATTGATATCGATTATATATTGATTTGTTTTTCCGTAAAGATTCCATAATTAATGAAATGTGATTTGGGTTTATCGTGAACTGTGTTTTAAATGACATTAGTTCTTTAACCCAGTTAAAGGCAGGATTACATGTCTAACATTGTATTTCGAACTGTATGGTTGATCTCTGCTAAATATATATCTATTTGGTGGCGGAGAATTTATTCTCTTGCTTTATACCCTTCTCTACGACGTACGAGCTTAGAGGTTGTATATCGGCAGAAATCAATATTATGGTGTAGATTGTCGATGCGACATGTTAGTGTTTCCAAAGTTAAATAATCATTAATATTGATTTTTGGGAAGATTAAAACTAAGTGGAGTTTTAATGAATCTTTAATTAGATTGAAATGTGAATTGATAATTTAAATTATCAAAATTGGGAAACGATCGAGAATGGAGTATCATCAGTTTGGCTCCTAGCGATAGTTAAATCTTTAATTAGATTTGAACGGGAAATGGTAATTAAATTTACCGATAACACTGTGGTGATAGATACGGGGTATGACCAATTTTGCTCCATGGGATGAATAGGTTGGGATTGAGAAATTAAACAAATGATTACTTCGGTAAGGTGCGTTACTCCCGACAAGTTTGGAAAACCTTAATATGGTTTGAATGATATCCAAAGGAAGATTAAAGAATAAATTTTAAAGAATTTATATCTGATAAAATTAATGCTAACATATCCCTAAGGATGTGAATATTTCAATAAAAGAATATTCTGAATTGGAATAAGGCGTATGTTGTGTTTTTATAGCACTTGTTTATTATATCACGAGTTATTCGAAAAGGTCGGGTTTATACCCATTCTGAATAATTGATTCGACGATAAGTCGACGATGAAGACGGTGGTTAAAGACCGGAGGTTTTTACATCGTTTGGATGATTACTGATGTGGGTTGTACACCCAAGATGAGGTAATAAGTGGAGATCGTCCAGACGTACTTGGAGATTGACCGGATATGCGAGGACCTCTCTCCTGTATTGGACATACGGGCGAGGAAAAAGGTGCCTCCGGTTTCGTTCAGACCCAGAAAGAACTTGTAAATGGATGTGTGTCTGACATTGGATTTTATTCTGTGTTGACTGATTTTTATTAAATATATATATGTTTGGCGGTGGAGAATTTATTCTCTTGCTTAACGCCCTTCTCTGATACGTACGAGCTCAAAGGTTATATACCGATAGATATCAGTCGCATGGCATGAATTGCCTGTGTGGCATGCTGAGATGCAAATGATCAAGTCTTCTGTTGAAAGGCAGAGTCTTGTGGTTGATGATCAAAGCACAGCTTTAATATAGCTCCACCTTGTTTATAGCGTTAATTCGCGAGCCTCACACCTCGATATGAGTTAAAAAGGGATAAGGGACCCAAGGAGAACATGACGGTTCTTTCTAGATGTGGGTGGTGTCAGCGTTTTACTAGCCATGACATCGTTGTTATTTTCCCTATGTGATTGTTGGATTGCGAGGTGCCTCGGATATATCGGCTACTGCGGGAGCCGATGGATATAGGTCCTATAGGACCGGGAAATGTGTGTTCAGGAATTGCCAATCCTCAAACGTAAGGGAGGACCGGCCTTGGAGGATCCAAGGGTCTACTGCGGGAGATCCTGAGGCATTTGCTAGAGTGTCTTGAAGCCGGCGAGGAGTACATCCCTTGCCTCGACCCATGATGGAAATCCAATTTCCAATACGTGACATTTTGGTTTTGATTGTAGAGCCTAGTATTGGCAACATGATAGATGGTACCCATGTCGCCTACGATTGATACATTTATATTTGAAGTTGTTTTCAAACACTTTACACTGTAATAGTATCAAAATGATTTGTTTTAAGCGTACCAAGCATGTTTGGCTATTGTAAGGTAAAACTCTATCCTTCGGCTTGTGTTGCATTGTGTGATGGGACCTGAGTCTTATAATAGCTCCATTTTTTCAAAAAGCATTGCGCTGTTTGTTATATGCATTGGTATTCTTAGGAGGAAACTCGTTCCATGTTATACGGTGTATTCCCTTGATTTACTTTATTTTTAAAGGTAAAGTTTTAAATAACTGTTTTAGTTCTCACACCAGTCACATGACTGACCTGGAGTTTATTGTTTTAACCTAAACTCTGGGTGCCCCTATTTTCCACATGGGCAGCTAGTAGCTTTGGTTTGGCAGATTTATATTCACAGGATCCTAGTTTACAGCTGGAATGATATTCAGAAAGCTCTGTATCCGTGTATCTCTTTCAGTTGTGTTTTTGTGTTATTTTCTGCTGCATTGTAAATTTGTAAATCTCTGATATTTACCAAATGTATATTATTTGTTCATACTCTGTATATTCTTGTATCTGTTGTAAATTGTTGTAATAAGCAACGAAATGTTCTTCTGTTTGAGTTCTGATTTGTCGTGTTCTCAATTCAATCCGGGTTTCCTTAAGTTCGGGTCGTGTCAGTTTGGTATCAGAGCTTTGGTTTACAGAGCTTGAGAACAAGGCATATTAGAACCAAACAAAAGGATTCGTCAGAGATTGGATTAGTAATATCCAATGAGAATGACTCGTTAGAGATAGGATCAGTAGTATCCTAGAACGAGTGTGAAGAGTGTTATTTTTGAAAAAAAAAATGAAAACAAATTTTGTTTTGAAAATTTAAACCATTTTATACGTATTTGATTATTTATTATGAATTGATTTGGACAATCCAATATATAAAGATTTTGCATATACGCCTTGAAAATGTATATTCGAAGTTTTAACATACTGGATAGATATAGAATCACGCTCTAGCCGCCCGGACATGATTCTGGTGATGCCCGGGCATCGTCAGTATTTATGTTCGAGTTTCAAAGGTGGGATTTCTATATATTTTCAATTGACTGGTATGAGAACCAAAACTAGATAGGATTTGCTGTTTGTGAATTGGCATCAAAAACATGATTTTTGTATATATATATATAGATACACATATCCGAAGTTAAAAATTTGAAACGATAATCAACTAATTGATTGCTGATTGTGTTGTTTGATTATTATTTTGATAAATTAAAATTTTGAATCATTTAGCCAAATTGTATCAAATTTTGAATTGAATTGAAAATTGTTTGAGATTGCATGCATATACATGTACATACATTGAACAGGTCATAGCAAGGAGGCTAGAGAAGAGGAATAAAATTGTATGCCCGACAAATAGGTACATGTTTACTAATTTCTTGGGTGAAGATGTGTTTATGAGCTGATTGGCTAGCCCCTTGGATTTTTCTTTTTCTTTTTGAGATGAGAGGGCATGTGTGGAGGTTTGGGGATTTTCTCGGTGCTCCCCGTACAAAGGAGGTTATGGAGAAATTTTTCGAAAATTTAGGGTGTTAGCCAAGTTTTTGAAGAATTGGAAAATTATTAGAAACTGAAAAGTTGAAGAATGGAAGCCAAACTAAAAGTTGAGTTGATTAGTGAAACAACTTTCAGCTCCGATCCATTTCGAGGACGAAAAGATTTTAAGTGGGGGAGATTGTAACAACCCGGAAAATCAGAACCAATTTAAAATTTTATTTTGGCAATTTTAATGAATTTTGAATATTTAAAATGATTTATTTTAAATAATAATCACGAGAAATTTATTTTGAATAGAATTAGAATGTATATATTTATTTGAATCGATGTTAGAATATAAATATTTATTTTAATTATAAAAGGAATTGAAAATTGCGCGGTAGTTTGAAAATTCGATTTCAAATTTCAAATGAATGTACAAGATTCAAAATAAACCGGATTATAGCGAAACCAAAAATATTAGAATCTATTTAAAAATATCTTTCCAATGAATCCGAAAAATCCAAATTTCATAACAGGAATAAAAAGTTATGCCCAATTGAAAATTCAGAATAGTCGTTATGGAAATATAGCCCTTAAAATTTGCCGTTTTTCAAACGGTCTTCAAATTCGATGAAATTTGTTTTGTTAGGACCGCATCGTCAATACGAAGCTTGAAATATTTTTTCGTAAATTTTTAGAGTCAATATGTGGCCCCAGTAAATTAAAATGTGTGTTCAAATTTAATATACATTGATTTATATTTTAAATTTAATGGAAACAATTCGTAACAGCCGAATTGGGTTACGAAACATATCCCATTGTGTTCGAAATGGGGGTATTACATTAGGGACGACAGTTGTTGGACCCGGTTCAAAGCTCGTATGAAAAGTCAACTAGTATGGAGGAAAAAAAATAAAAATATTAAAATATTATATATATGTTTAAAGCCCCTCTTTATTTCTTTCCACGATCAGAAAAACCCATCCCCGTTTTTTTTCCAAACCGACGTCGTTCCCTAACCCATCGCCGTGCCATCGCGACCTCGCCCCAGAGCCACCGCGCCTCCGACAATCACCTCCCCTCACCCTGGCGCCTCCAATCCTGTCCTCCTACCTCTCTAGCCGTCGATCGAAGCCCCAATCTCCACAGAATCCGCCGCCGCCCCTGAAAACCTAGCCAACCACCCTGCCAGCGCTCTCTGGAGCTCCCATGACCGCCGTAGGTCAGGTGCCCCCCATCCGCTGCCTCCTTTCTCATCTCCCCCTCTCTCCTCATAAAAACTTCAAACTCGACAGTAAACCCCCTGTAACAACCCGAATTTTAAACAACGTGTTAAGACAAGAATCAAGGCAGAATTAAACGTTAAAATCTGAATCAGGAGAAACGGGTTGCGCCATTGCGTTTGTCTCGGAAAAATACGCGAAATAGAGTCCGAAATTTCGTAAATCGGAGTCCGTATGACCAAGATATGGCCTCGCGAAGTTTCACGAAAAATTCGAAAACGAAAACAGATTCAAATTTCAGAATTCAGAAGAGGCGGGAAAATTTCCCGCCAGACCAGGGGAGGTCGACTGGGGAGTCGACCCCCTGCCAACCAGGTCGACTGGGGAGTCGACCCCAGGGTCGACCTGGGGGTCGACCTGCCTGGTCGGACCCAGGCAACCTGGTGCACCTGTTTTGCTGTTTTGCTCGGTTTTGGAGGCTTGTGACGATTTTTGAGGGCTTGGATCTATCCTAGGGTTAATCTAACGGCCTAAACTACTCCTAATCCCTATAAAAAGACCCTAAGCCTACCCTAAAACCCTCATAATTCACTCATGCCACGAAGTGCTGCCCAAATGTCAAGTGATCATGGCCTCCATCTCCAATTCCTAGAGACTATGCATTCAAATCGGGTTCAAATCAAAAGGTGCAAGCTTGCTACACCAAATCGAGGCTCGATCAACGTTGCTATGGCGATTTCATGACGGTTCTTCATCAAAGGAGCCACCTTTCTTCGTCACAACGATGCATAAACCTTTCCTAAGCCTCGCTATGTAAGTTCTAGCTACTTCTAGATGTTAACGGTAATTTAATCATGGCATGGAATAAAATGTGGTTAAACATGAATGCTATAACCTATGCGAGCCTAGTTTGCTCCTTTAACATGAACATTGGACTTTAGGTTGTGTTTTAGCGATTAAACCATGCTATTCATGTTGCATTGGACCTAGTTTTCCATGCAAGATTGGACCTTTGCTTGTGGTATGTTAGCATGCACACTTGAAACCACTTTGACTCATGAAACATGTGCATGAATGTGACTTTGAGGCTATGCAAGTATATGAACCCGAAGTCCCTTATGACAATATGCAAGTTTACCCTTTTTATGACATAAGTAACATGTGCATGTTTATCCCTTCATGATAGGTTTATGACATGAACACTTATGCAAGTTACCCTCTTTATGACATTATGCATGCTTGTGGCCAATCCCCTTTTATGTTATGCATGCTTATGGCCAATCCCTATATGACACTATCATTCATGTTTTAAGGCCAAACCCCCTTATGATACTATGCATGTTTGGGGCCAATCTCTTTTGTGGTATCGTGCATGTTTTGGGGTCTACATGTAGCCATAGTATACCTACTATGTTGACTCTCTTTTACTCAAGTGGAAACACGTTTTGGGGTAGGATAGACAAACATGAGAATGACGCGAAAAACTTGACTTGAGGTTATATGTGAACACGACATGTAAGTTGAACCAAAATGGGGACATGGCATGTGGGGTAAACATGGAACTTGAACTAGACATGGGTGGGTTGTAAGTGTAAAAAGACACTAGACCAAACATGAAAGTGGCCAACTCGAGGTTGGGTTGAGTTTGTAGCATAAATCTACCCGGACCCGCCCGGCTTAACTAGTGGCTGCAAACAATAGGACCCAATGTGAGAAGTTGGTCAGGTCGCGCTTAAGACCCGAGGTTAGACTAGGTTGTGGTGTAAAACTACCGGGACCCGCCCGGCTTAACTAGTAACCACAACAAGGTCTAATGTGAGAGGCTGAGAGTGCATTAATTAAATTAATGCCACATGATAAGGTTAAGTAAATTTGACTAATGACACTTAACCGATATGACACGAATGGGTAGATTAAGTGGGACCGGGCTTGATTTCTTATTGACACTTAACCATACAAGACAATTGGGGGATGGGGTTAAGTAATTAAGACTTAACTAATCTAAACACGGTAATTAGATGGGGTTAAGTAATTAAGACTTAACTAATCTAAACACGGTAATCAGATGGGGTTAAGTAACCTATACTTAACTAATCTAAACACGGTAATTTGACGGGGTTAAGTTAAACACTTAACCAATCTAAACTTGGTAATCCAATGAGGTTAAGTAACCAGTACTTAACTAATTTAATATGGTAATTAAATGGGGTTAAGTAACTTATACTTAACCAATTATACGTGTTGATTTGATGAGGTTAAGTAACCTATACTTAACCAATCTAATAGGTGGACCTGACAGGGTTAAGTCACAAGACCTTTTAAAATTGGGCTTAACCATTGTGATACGATTAGTGGATGGGGTTAGGCTAACCCATGCTTAACCAATCCGATTCGATAATCTGATGGGATTAAGATAATCTATGCTTAATCAATCTAACATGATAACCTGATAGGGTTAAGACAAATAAATACTTAACCAATTTGACTTGATAGGGTTAAGTCATGAGCTTCTTGGTACACTTAACCAACTTGTAGGGCTAAGCCTTGAACTTGAGTACTTAGCCAATCTTGACATGATTCGTAGGCGGGTTAAGTCATAAACTTGGATAACAACACTTAACCCATTTGACAAAACCCTAGCTCAGGGGACTAGGTTGGAAATCGTAGTTAACAAGGATAGCGGAAAGAGGGGCTAAGTGGTAAACCTTAGTTAAGGGTGACTAAGTAATAATTCTTAGCTAAGGACATGGGACTAGTTCATAAAGAGATGAGTAACCTGGTACGGTAGGTCATCGCTTAGTATACGAGGGGGAGCAAGTTATCTGACTTGGATAAAAGCTCCAGGGAACTGGGTGACGAAGCGGAAGCTTCGGGGAACGTGAGGGTACTCTTGGTATCCCTCTGTGAGGTGGCAAGTGGTCCATGAAACCCGGCCTCACAGAGGTTAAGGTTTGCGGTAGAAGAGCCAAGAGTATGCCTTGGTTGCTATGCGAGCGACCTAAAGACTGGGATGGATTATCGTGGAGTCGACGATACTTGATTTTGCCCCGGGATAGCATGTCGCCGACTACCTACCATCTTTAGTCAATCATGTACGTACGGAAAGGCAGGGAACTCCCAAAAGACCATATACTAGCTATCAAGTTATGGGTGAGGTTGGCTATCTGGAAGTGGGCATCGATGGGCCTTAGTGTAGTTCTCATACATGATTTTTCTTGGATTGCCTTTCAGTAGTTGAGGGAGGGGTCACGTGGGACCATAGCCACGGGTACAAAAATAGACCTTGACATCTGCATCAGCAGACGACTTAAAGCTCCCGACCGAGTTCCGTATTTCTTGATTTGCCCTGGCACGGAACTCAGATGGCACATTGACGAACATGTGCGTCTAGACATGGAAAAACGGTTCACGATACATACACGGGATAAAGGGCGCGGTTGACGGGTGGCATAATCCCTAGTGGCCCTAGGTGGCTGAACCCGAACCGAGACACGGAAACGTTCATTAGGTAGCATAATCCCTAGTGGTCCTAGGTGGCATAAATCCTAAGTGAACGCGCGATAGTTCATGGTAAGGAAACATAACTAGATCAAGGGTAGCAGTCCAAAATAACCTCAAGGATAAAACGTTTACATGGGAAAGCCTGTATGGCCTACAGCAAAGGACTGAACTTATACATGGAAAGAAACATACGAGTTGGGAAAACCTACATATGCTATATATTAGGTTGGCATGGACCATTACATGACATTGGGCAAGGGACATTCATAGTTAACACATAACGCGGGTTGGGATACTAGTACGAGAGGTGCAGAGCAAATATACATGATAGATACAGTGGGATGTTATACATGATAGATACCTTGTGATAGTATACTTGATAGAAACCTGACGATGTGATACCTCGATTCTTGATACCGTAGTTTATCATGATACCTTAGTTTATCTTGCTACAGTAGTTCATCCAGTTATCTTGGTTTAGCTTATCTATCTTGTAGTCATCCTTATGTTTACTTTCAGTTTATGCATGTCATGTTACCTTTACCTGTTTTTATACTGGAAGTAGATAGGACTTACCAGTCTTTATGACTGACCCCGTTTTCTTTCGCCTCTTTGTCTTCCGTTCCCCCCCCCCCCCTCCCCAGGTTTTCAGGGAGGAAATGTTGTTGTTTAGTTCGGACTTCCTCTGCTTGAAGGTCATCATGCATGACTTGGACTTTTCTTGGCTATGGCTACCTTACTGTTTTATTTGGGGAAATAATTTATGAAAAGGTTTTATGCTTCTTTATTATTGCAAGACAGGTTTTGATGTATTCTGATGTAAAAGGCTTTAGACCTTATTTGATAAGGTAATGAAATTTGTTTTACTTCCTCTGTTTTATATATATATGTTCTGGCTTGTAATATTTCTGTGCATGTTTACCAATAATACCCCTCTAAAGCTAGTGCATTCCTTTGCGAGTGACCCTAGCGGAGGTGGGGTGTTACATTTGGTATCAGAGCAGAAGGTTACCAGACTGGGCAAAAGTTTTTAAAACCTTCTGAAAACTATTTGAAAAACCATTTACAAAGAAGCATTTTTCAAGAAAAGTTTTTAAAGGCTATTCCCCAAAGGCCATTAGCACTATCCTTTGATTCCTGGATTGAATCTCTTTTCCTTTCTTTCCTCCATCGGTAGTCACAGTAGTTCTAACTGTGACTAATCTTTGTCTAACCACGTAGGTGTTTTCCGTACGATGGAGGCGGTTCTCGAGAAACCTGTTGCTGTGGTACAAGGAAGGATAATAAGAGTAAGGATAAGGGAAGCGAGCTTAAGGATAAGCAACTGTTGGTATGGCTTAGTCCATCAAGGAGGACAAGGACAAGACCATCGGAGAGGGCAATTGTACGCTCCCATTTCTAGGGTACCTAAAAGAAATGGTACCATTTCTGGTAAAGGTTTAGTCGTTCTTTTCTATCATCCCGTCCAGACTTTGTCTTGATCATCGTATCATTTAAGTCTACTTGGATAGTCGAGTCTCTGCACCTTAGTACTAGCATGGTAAAGGATCCCAGTTTTGTCCCAAAATCTGGTTGGAGAGTCGGTCCATTTATTCATGACTTGTTGGATTTGAGAACGTCTAGGCCAAGTGTTAAGATTAGAAGCAATACTTCTATTGTTGAGCCATGGATGGATTCTAGTGGTTATCCAGTAAGGGATACCGTTCTCGGTTTTGGAAAAGAGGGTAGTCAGACTCTTGGCTTGCTTTGGTAATACCTTCGGAGTCTCGTGTAACCTTTTGGGTTCTGTCATGGTTAGTTACCTAGAATCTCTTGATGCATTTATCGGAAATCTCTGATCCGATCGAGTAACGCTCGCCAATAAGGCGGATGGTTCATTCCGCTTGAGCATGGGTTATAGGAATCACCCTAGTAAGTGCACGTGGTAACATGGATTGGCATCGGTAAACGAGATCCAGAATTCACTAGTGAGTTTTGGAGAGCTTGCATGAGTATGCAGATATGGTTGAGCCAAGTATACTAGGGAAAGAATAAGTGTAAGTGGAACGAGAGGCGACGATGAAATGAGTTCCAACTCATACCTTGGAAATAGGAATCAAGGAGCTACGAAATCATGAAGTCAAAGGCGGTCAAGGCACAATGGAATTAAGCTCAAGGAATTGCGGCTTAGACGCGCGCATCATGTCTCTTTTTAAGAGTACATCTTCGATCCTTGGTCCACCTGTAGAGCTTACTTGCATGTTATCGCTTGGTGGATATCCTCTCGACCCTGTTTCTGTTGTAAACCCCGTAAGGAGTTTATCTTGCTTATCTCCTCGATCTTATCTTGGGAACCTAAGGTAGAATCCTATGGATGTAAACATGTATTTGAAACATGTTATGATTGATATGGTTGCAAATGGTTGCAAGTGGTTGCTCGTGGATGCGCGAATACACATTAGATACTAGATTGACGCGGTCATGTTTCATGTTGCATATGCACGAGTATTTATACTTGTTTATGGATGAAATTGAATGTGTTATCATGCGGATGTTGCATATGAATGAATGGTTGTGCACGCAAATAGTACTTATATGACTAGGACTATTTGCATACATGTTGGACTCATGGCACTAAACATATTTTGCATTAGAAAGATCATTCAGGCCTGATCATTAGCATTAGCTAAGGAGCATATACACACACGTTTTGCATATGTTCATATGGCATTAGAAATCGTCTAAGGACAATGGTTGCCTGTGGATGATGGATGGTAGGATACGTTCTTCCTAACTTGGAGATTTCGGGGACGAAATCCTTTAAGTTGGGGAGAATGTAACAAACCGAATTTTAAACAATGTGTTAAGACAAGAATCAAGGCAGAATTAAATGTTAAATTCTGAATCAAGAGAAACGGGTTGCGCCATTGCGTTCGTCTCGGAAAAATATGCGAAATAGAGTCCGAAATTTCGTAAATCGGAGTCCGTATGACCAAGATATGGCCTTGCGAAGTTTCACGAAAAATTCGAAAACGAAAACAGATTCAAATTTCAGAATTCAGAAGAGGCGGGAAAATTTCCCGCCAGACCAGGGGAGGTCGACTGGGGAGTCGACCCCCTGCCAACCAGGTCGACTGGGGAGTCGACCCCAGGGTCGACCTGGGGGTCGACCTGCCTGGTCGGACCCAGGCAACCTGGTGCACCTGTTTTGCTGTTTGGCTCGGTTTTGGAGGCTTGTGACGATTTTTGAGGGCTTGGATCTATCCTAGGGTTAATCTAACGGCCTAAACTACTCCTAATCCCTATAAAAGGACCCTAAACCCCTCATAATTCACTCATGCCACGAAGTGCTGCCCAAATGCCAAGTGATCATGGCCTCCATCTCCAATTCCTAGAGACTATGCATTCAAATCGGGTTCAAATCAAAAGGTGCAAGCTTGCTACACCAAATCGAGGCTCGATCAACGTTGCTATGGCGATTTCATGACGGTTCTTCATCAAAGGAGCCACCTTTCTTCGTCACAACGATGCATAAACCTTTCCTAAGCCTCGCTATGTAAGTTCTAGCTACTTCTAGATGTTAACGGTAATTTAATCATGGCATGGAATAAAATGTGGTTAAACATGAATGTTATAACCTATGCGAGCCTAGTTTGCTCCTTTAACATGAACATTGGACTTTAGGTTGTGTTTTAGCGATTAAACCATGTTATTCATGTTGCATTGGACCTAGTTTTCCATGCAAGATTGGACCTTTGCTTGTGGTATGTTAGCATGCACACTTGAAACCACTTTGACTCATGAAACATGTGCATGAATGTGACTTTGAGGCTATGCAAGTATATGAACCCGAAGTCCCTTATGACAATATGCAAGTTTACCCTTTTTATGACATAAGTAACATGTGCATGTTTATCCCTTCATGATAGGTTTATGATATGAACACTTATGCAAGTTACCCTCTTTATGACATTATGCATGCTTGTGGCCAATCCCCTTTGATGTTATGCATGCTTATGGCCAATCCCTATATGACACTATCATTCATGTTTTAAGGCCAAACCCCCTTATGATACTATGCATGTTTGGGGCCAATCTCTTTTGTGGCATCGTGCATGTTTTGGGGTCTACATGTAGCCATAGTATACCTACTATGTTGACTCGCTTTTACTCAAGTGGAAACACGGTTTGGGGTAGGATAGACAAACATGAGAATGACGCGAAAAACTTGACTTGAGGTTATATGTGAACACGACATGTAAGTTGAACCAAAATGGGGACATGGCATGTGAGGTAAACATGGAACTTGAACTTGACATGGGTGGGTTGTAAGTGTAAAAAGACACTAGACCAAACATGAAAGTGGCCAACTCGAGGTTGGGTTGAGTTTGTAGCATAAATCTACCCGGACCCGCCCGGCTTAACTAGTGGCTGCAAACAATAGGACCCAATGTGAGAAGTTGGTCATGTCGCGCTTAAGATCCGAGGTTAGACTAGGTTGTGGTGTAAAATTACCCGGACCCGCCCGGCTTAACTAGTAACCACAACAAGGTCTAATGTGAGAGGTTGAGTGTGCATTAATTAAATTAATGCCACATGATAAGGTTAAGTAAATTTGACTAATGACACTTAACCGATATGACACGAATGGGTAGGTTAAGTGGGACCGGGCTTGATTTCTTAATGACACTTAACCATACAAGACAATTAGGGGATGGGGTTAAGTAATTAAGACTTAACTAATCTAAACACGCTAATTAGATGGGGTTAAGTGATTAAGACTTAACTAATCTAAACACGGTAATTAGATGGGGTTAAGTAACTTATACTTAACTAATCTAAACACGGTAATTCGACGGGGTTAAGTTAAACACTTAACCAATCTAAACTTGGTAATCCAATGAGGTTAAGTAACCAATACTTAACTAATTTAATATGGTAATTTAATGGGGTTAAGTAACTTATACTTAACCAATTATACGTGATGATTTGATGAGGTTAAGTAACCTATACTTAACCAATCTAATAGGTGGACCTGATAGGGTTAAGTCACAAGACCTTTTAAAATTGGGCTTAACCATTGTGATACGATTAGTGGATGGGGTTAAGCTAACCCATGCTTAACCAATCCGACTCGATAATCTGATGGGATTAAGATAATCTATGCTTAATCAATCTAACATGATAACCTGATAGGGTTAAGACAAATAAATACTTAACCAATTTGACTTGATAGGGTTAAGTCATGAGCTTCTTGGTACACTTAACCAACTTGTAGGGCTAAGCCTTGAACTTGAGTACTTAGCCAATCTTGACATGATTCGTAGGCGGGTTAAGTCATAAACTTGGATAACAACACTTAACCCACTTGACAAAACCCTAGCTCAGGGGACTAGGTTGGAAATCGTAGTTAACAAGGATAGCGGAAAGAGGGGCTAAGTGGTAAACCTTAGTTAAGGGTGACTAAGTAATAATTCTTAGCTAAGGACATGGGACTAGTTCATAAAGAGATGAGTAACCTGGTACGGTAGGTCATCGCTTAGTATACGAGGGGGAGCAAGTTATCTGACTTGGATAAAAGCTCCAACGAACTGGGTGACGAAGCGGAAGCTTCGGGGAACGTGAGGGTACTCTTGGTATCCCTCTGTGAGGTGGCAAGTGGTCCATGAAACCCGGCCTCACAGAGGTTAAGGTCTGCGGTAGAAGAGCCAAGAGTATGCCTTGGTTGCTATGCGAGCGACCTAAAGACTGGGATGGATTAGCGTGGAGTCGACGATAGTTGATTTTGCCCCGGGATAGCATGTCGCCGACTACCTACCATCTTTAGTCAATCGTGTACGTACGGAAAGGCAGGGAACTCCCAAAAGACCATATACTAGCTAGCAAGTTATGGGTGAGGTTGGCTATCTGGAAGTGGGCATCGATGGGCCTTAGTGTAGCTCTCATACATGATTTTTCTTGGATTGCCTTTCAGTAGTTGAGGGAGGGGTCACGTGGGACCATAGCCACGGGTACAAAAACAGACCTTGTCATCTGCATCAGCAGACGACTTAAAGCTCCCGACCGAGTTCCGTATTTCTTGATTTGCCCTGGCACGGAACTCGGATGGCACATTGAGGAACATGTGCGTCTAGACATGAAAAAATGGTTCACGATACATACGCGGGATAAAGGGCGCGGTTGACGGGTGGCATAATCCCTAGTGGCCCTAGGTGGCTGAACCCGAACCGAGACACGGAAACGTTCATTAGGTCGCATAATCCCTAGTGGTCCTAGGTGGCATAAATCCTAAGTGAACGCACGATAGTTCATGGTAAGGAAACATAACTAGATCAAGGGTAGCAGTCCAAAATAACCTCAAGGATAAAACGTTTACATGGGAAAGCCCGTATGGCCTACAGCAAAGGACTGAACTTATACATGGAAAGAAACATACGAGTTGGGAAAACCTACATATGCTATATATTAGGTTGGCATGGACCATTACATGACATTGGGCAAGGGACATTCATAGTTAACACATAACGCGGGTTGGGATACTAGTACGAGAGGTGCAGAGCAAATATACATGATAGATATAGTGGGATGTTATACATGATAGATACCTTGTGATAGTATACTTGATAGAAACCTGACGATGTGATACCTCGATTCTTGACACCGTAGTTTATCATGATACCTTAGTTTATCTTGCTACAGTAGTTCATCCAGTTATCTTGGTTTAGCTTATCTATCTTGTAGTCATCCTTATGTTTACTTTCAGTTTATGCATGTCATGTTACCTTTACCTGTTTTTATACTGGAAGTAGATAGGACTTACCAGTCTTTATGACTGACCCCGTTTTCTTTCGCCTCTTTGTCTTCCGTCCCCCCCCCCCCCCAGGTTTTCAGGGAGGAAATGCTATTGTTTAGTTCGGACTTCCTCTGCTTGAAGGTCATCATGCATGACTTGGACTTTTCTTGGCTATGGCTACCTTACTGTTTTATTTGGGTAAATAATTTATGAAAAGGTTTTATGCTTCTTTATTATTGCAAGATAGGTTTTGATGTATTCTGATGTAAAAGGCTTTAGACCTTATTTGATAAGGTAATGAAATTTGTTTTACTTCCGCTGTTTTATATATATATATGTTCTGGCTAGTAATATTTCTGTGCATGTTTACCAATAATACGCCTCTAAAGCTAGTGCATTCCTTTGCGAGTGACCCTAGCGGAGGTGGGGTGTTACAATCCCCCCCCACTCTTCGCTGTGAGTTTCTTTATTTTTTTATTTGTTTCTCTTTTAAAAATTAGATTTTTATGGCGATTAAAATTAGATTTTTATGGCGATTAAAATTAGATTTTTATGGCGATAAAGATTAGATTTTTCTAAGGATAAAGATTAGATTGTTAAAAATATAAAGATAAGATGGTTAGAAATATGAAGCTTTGATCTTTAAACATATGAAGTTATGATTTTTTATAAAAAAATATGATTTTTAATGTGTCCATAGAATAAGAATGATATGATTTATATATAGGAAAGTTTAGATTTTTATATAGAAAAAGATCTGATTTTGTTTACTGAAAAAATTATATTTTTATATAATAAATTAGCAAATTAAAAATATGATTTTCGTATGTATAGTACCGTTATAAAAATATAAATTTTATAATATAAACATCAACATAAAACTATAATTTTTATGTATGAAGTAACGGTATAAAAATATGATTTTTAATAATCAACTGCGTGAAACAGATGGCGATGGATCAGACTGAAATCAAAACGAAATCCGAACCGTTCAGAAATAAAGAACGGGGGAGTGGAACCCAAAGGTGAGAACTCCTCACTATAATTTTCTTTGTACAGTTATTTATTTTATAACTGCATATATGAATTGCTCCCCGTCGTCCACAAACCATGGACGACTTGTTTGATTATTTGGTTTGTTTGGTTTAATTGATGTATTTGTTTGAATATTGGTTTGGGGTGT
Source organism: Allium sativum (assembly GCA_030737875.1). Lineage (NCBI taxonomy): Eukaryota > Viridiplantae > Streptophyta > Magnoliopsida > Asparagales > Amaryllidaceae > Allium > Allium sativum. Next base: position 587,808,481 of record CM060918.1, on the reverse strand, counting down.
GAAACGAATTGATATAATTTGGTTTGTGTATGACGTGCGCCATTATTAGGCGAGGGATAAGGCTAGACCTTATCCCGTTTCCAGTATCGCGCCGTTATGCCGCCAAAATTTTCTAAAATATATTAGAACAATAAAAATACCATTTTTATTAGACAAATGAACCGAATAGAATATTCATGTTTGGAATAAATATTTTATCGTTAAAAATATAATTTTTAACGTGTATATGAATAAAATAAATATTCATTTACAAATCGGACGATTTGTTTATGTATACTTATTTGACTGATATGGATTGAGACAATAAATTTTACACGTCGCCCAAATGTACAAATAAATTCTGTGTTTGTGGATTGAAACCCCACACGGGTGTTGGGGTGATATTTGACGTACACTAATCCCAACTGTTTAGTTGTATGTCAATCGATAGGTTGACAGACTGTTGTAAGCATTAAATATTTATATGTAATTCTTATACAGTTTAGAATGCACTTTGGATGATAGTTGATTGTTTATTATGGCTGTTGTATACATGTGTTGTATGAAATCCATATAATCACATTATATGGTAATTGACTGTGTCTAATTCTAGTTCAGAAAGAATGAATATTTTAAAATAACGAATATTTTAAAGTAATGAATATTTTAAAATAATATTCAGCAAAAGATCAAAATCTGATTTTGATGTCCGATTTGGGATGGGCACGAAAATATTTAAACATATGTGGCTATGTTGATTAGATATGCGCCATTTTGACGCGAACGATATTTATTTCGATTTTATTCATTTTTATAATGAATATTGAAAAAGAAGTGATTTCAAAATCTAATGTTTGAAAATACTATCATTTATATATCGATGATATGGAATATTCAATTTTGATTTGAAATTGAATATGAAGTTGAAATCGTTTTGAAAACGAATTTAAAAGGATTTATAAAATACGTTTTAAAATGGAAATCGAAGAAATATATAATATATATATATTATGGCCTGAATAGAACGCGCCACGCCGCGTCGAGCCGCGGTAGTTCGCGAATTTCGACCATTAACTTCGAATTGACGTTACGGGAGATCCGACCGTCGGATTCTCCTAAAACCGGAACCGTTGGGTTCGTATTGAAAAGAGCTTTCCAAAGAATACAGGAGATATGAAATCTAACGGTTGCATTTGGAATTATGTCCAAATCAAATTTGGAAAAGGTCGCTGTAAGTGCAGTTCGATGGCCGTTTATGAAAATCGACAGTACGGGCCTTGATAAAATTATTAAAAATAGCAATAACTTGTGTAAAATCATAATAAATGATTTGGAAAGAATTGGGATGAAAAATTCCATATTTTAAAAGATAAATATATATATTTTTATCGAAATGAACTAGTTGTGAACTAGAATTATAATCCAATATTTTAAAATAATTAAATTGGATTTGAAATGGTTTTAAAAATAACTGGAATTTCCAATATATGAATTGGAATGGATTTGAGTTTAGAATATCTTCGGAATATTTCGATATTGGATTCCGTGATTATACAGATATTGTGGAGTAATTTGGAAGATATATATATATATATATATATATATATATATATATATATATATATATATCGTTTTTCCAATACGATATTTGTTGGCTTCAGAATTTGATATTGAATATAAGCCGATATATTTTCTATTCAGAGCCTTATATTTAATATCAAATTGGATTTTGGGTTTGTCGTGAGTGGTATCTTTAAAAACGTTGTTCTTAAACCCAATGGAGTTAAGAAAATTAGAAACTAACTGGAGATTAGCTAAGTTGAATGGTTTCCTGGGTATTGATCTGATGTTGGTTTCGGCCTTCGGGATTAATACTTAGGGAATTGTTCTCTTACTAATTTACGGTTAGAGACGGATGGAATAGTGTCTTCAGTAACACTGTTCTTAAACACTGTGTGAAAAGAATAAATCTTTTAATTAAGATTATTAATGTTTCCACTTAATTAACATTTAATTGGAATAAAATGGAATGTGAATTGGGTTTATCGTGAGCTGTGTTTTTAACAACATTCGTTCTATAACCCGATTTACAGTGAAATGAGATTTGGAATTTATAAATCTTTTTATTAAGATTCAACGGGAATTTTCCAAAGTAAAGTTTTCTTATTTAATATATTAAATTGGAATTGAATAGAATTCGATTGGATAATAATCGAAGTGAACTTCTATGGAGGAAGACTATTAATACATATGGAATTTAAAAGGCTTTGCCGTTACTCCATTTATATTGTTAGTCGGATACGGAGATTGATATCGATTATATATTGATTTTTTTTTCCGTGAAGATTCCATAATTAATGGAATGTGATTTGGTTTTATCGTGAACTGTGTTTTAAATGACATTAGTTATTTAACCCAGTTAAAGACAGGATTACATGTCTAACATTGTATTTCGAACTGTATGGTTGATCTCTGCTAAATATATATATATGTTTGGTAGAGGAGAATTTATTCTCTTGCTTAACACCCTTCTCTAAGACGTACGAGCTTAGAGGTTATATATCGGCAGAAATCAATAGTGCGGTGTAGATTGTCGATGTGACATGTTAGTGTTTCCAAAGTTATATAATCATTAATATTGATTTTTGGGAAGATTAAAACTAAGTGGAGTTTTAATGAATCTTTAATTAGATTGAAATGTGAATTGATAATTTAAATTATCAAAATTGGGAAACGATCGAGAATGGAGTATCATCAGTTTGGATCCTAGCAATAGTTAAATGTTTAATTAGATTTGAACGGGAAATGGTAATTAAATTTACCGATAACACCGTGGTGTTAGATACGTGGTATGACCAGTTTTTCTCCATGGGATGAATAGGTTGGGATTGGGAAATTAAACAAATGATTACTTCGGTAAGGTGCGTTAATCCCGAAAAGTTTGGAAAACCTTAATATGGTTTGAATGATATCCAAAGGAAGATTAAAGAATAAATTTTAAAGAATTTATCTTTGATAAAATTAATGGGAACATATCCCTAAGAATGTGAATATTTCAATAAAAGAATATTCTAAATTGGAATGAGGTGTATGTTGTGTTTTTATAGCACTTGTTTATTATATCATGAGTTATTTGGAAAGGCTGGGTTTACACCCATTCTGAATAACTGATTCGACGATAAGTCGACGATGAAGACGTTGGTTGAAGACCGGAGGTCTTCACATGTTTGGATGATTACTAATGTCTTGATTGGGCTGTACACCCAAGACGAGGTAATAAGTGGTGATCGTCCAGACGTACTTGGAGATCGATCGGATATGCGAGGACCTCTCTCCTGTATTGGACATACGAGACGAGGAATAAGGTGCATCCGGTTTCATTCATACCTAGAACGAACTTGTAAATGGATGTGTGTCTGGCATTGGATTTTATTCTGTGTTGATTGATTTCTATTAAATATATATCTGTTTGGCGGCGGAGAATTTATTCTCTTGCATAACGCCCTTCTCTGAGACGTACGAGCTCAGAGGTTATATATCGATAGATATCAGTCGCATGGCATGAATTTCCTGTGTGGCATGCCGAGGTGCAAATAATCAAGGCTTCTGTTGAAAAGCAGAGTCTTGTGGTTGACGATCAAAGCACAACTTTAATATAGCGTCGCTTTGTGTATAGCGTTAATTCGCAAGCCTCACACCTCGATATGAGTTAAAAACGGGATAAGGGACCCAAGGAGAACGTGACGTTTCTTTCTAACTATAGGTGGTGTCAGCTTTTTACTAGCCCTGACATCGTTGTTATTTTCCCTATGCGATTGTTGGATTGTGAGGCACCTCGGATATATCGGCTACTGCGGGAGCCGATGGATATAGGTCCTATAGGACAGGGAAATGTTTGTTCAGGAATTACCAATCCTCAAACGTAAGAGAGGAACGGCCTTGGAGGATCCAAGGGTCTATTGCGGGAGATCCTGAGGCATTTGCTAAAGTGTCTCGAAGCCAGCGAGGAGCACATCCCTTGCCTCGACTCATGACGGAAATCCAATTACCAATGCCTGACATTTCGGTTTTGATTGTAGAGCCTAGTATTGGCGACGTGATAGATGGTACCTATGCCGCCTATGATTGATACATTTATATTTAAAGTTGTTTTCATACACTTTACACTATAATAGTATCAAAATGATTTGTTTTAAGCGTACCAAGCATGTTTGGCTACTATAAGGTAAAACTCTATCCTCCGGCTTGAGTTGCATTATGTGATGGGACCTGAGTCTTATAATAGCTCCATTTTCTCAAAAAGCATTGCGCTGTTTGTTATATGCACTGGTATTCTTAGGAGGAAACCCGTTCCGTGTTATACGGCGTGGTCCCTTGATTTACTTTATTTTTAAAAGTAAAGTTTTAAATAACTGTTTTAGTTCTCACACTAGTCACATGGATGACCTGGAGTTTATTGTTTTAACGTAAACTCTGGGTGCCCCTATTTTCCACATGCGTAGCTAGTAGTTTTGGTTTTGCAGATTTATATTCACAGGATCCTGGTTTACAGCTGGAATGATATTCGGAAAGCTCTGTATCCGTGTATCTCTTTCAATTGTGTTTTTGTGTTATTTTCCGCTGCATTGTAAATTTGTAAATCTCTGATATTTATCAAATGTATATTATTTGTTCATACTCTGTATATTCTTGTATCTGTTGTAAATTATTGTAATAAGCAACGAAATGTTCTTCTGTTTGTGTTCTGATTCGTCATGTTCTCAACTCAATCCGGGCTTTCCTTTACGGGGAAGTTCGGGTCGTGTCAGTTTGATATCAGAGCTTTGGTTTACAAAGCTCGAGAACAAGGCATATTAGAACCAAACAAAAGGATTCATCAGAGATTGGATTAGTAATATCCAATGAGAATGACTCATTAGAGATATGATCAGTAGTATCCTAGAACGAGTGTAAAGAGTGTTATTTTTTAAATAAAAATGAAAACAAATTTTGTTTTGAAAATCTAAACCATCTGATACATATTTGATTATTTATTTTGAATTGATTTGGACAATCCAATATATAAAGATTTTGCATATACGCCTTGCAAATGTATATTCGAAGTTTTAATATACTGGATAGATATAGAATCATGTTCTAGTCGCCCGGACATGATTCTGGTGATGCCCGGGCATCATCAGTATTTATGTTCGAGTTTCAAAGGTGGGATTTCTATATATTTCTAATTGACTGGTGTGAGAACCAAAACTAGATAGGATTTACTGTTTGTGAATTGGCATCAAAAACATGATTTTTGTATATGTATCTAAAGTTAAGAATTTGAAACGGTAATCAACTAATTGATTGTTGATTGTGTTGTTTGATTATTGGTTTGATTAATTAATTTTTTTAACCATTTAGCTAAATTGTATCAAATTTTGAACTAAATTGAAAATTGTTTGAGATTGCATGCATATACATGTACATACATTGAACATGTCATAGCAAGGAGGCTAGAGAAGAGGAATAAAATTGTATGCCCGACAAACAGGTACATGTTTACTAATTTCTGGGGTGATGATGATTTTATGAGCCGATTGGCTAGTCGCTTGGCTTTTTCTCTCCTTTTTGAGATGAGAGGGCATGTGTGGCGGTTTGGGGATTTTCCCGGTGCTCCTCGTACAAAGGAGGTTATGGCGAAATTTTTCGAAAATTTAGGGTGTTAGCCAAATTTTCGAAGAATTGGAAAAATTTTAGAAACTGAAAAGTTGAAGAATGGAAGCCAAACTGAAAGTTGAGTTTATTAGTAAAACAACTTTCAGCTCCGTTCCTTTTCGCGGACGAAAAAATTTTAAGTGGGGGAGATTGTAACAACCCGGAAAATCAGAACCAATTTAAAATTTTATTTTGGTAATTCTAATGAATTTTGAATATTTAAAATGATTTTTTTTAAATATTAACGACGAGAAATTTATTTTGAATAGAATTAGAACGTATATATTTATTTGAATCGACGTTAGAATATAAGTATTTATTTTAATTATGAAAGGAATTGAAAATGGCGCGGTAGTTTGAAAATTCGATTTCAAATTTCCAAAAGAATGTACAGGATTCAAAATAAACCGAATTTTAGCGAAACCAAAAATATTAGAATCTATTTGAAAATATCTTTCCAATGAATCCGAAAAATCCAAATTTCATAACGGGAATAAAAAGTTATGCCCAATTGAAAATTCCGAATAGTCGCTATGGAAATATAGCTCTTAAAAAATGGCCATTTTTCAAACGGTCTTCAAATTCGACGAAATTAGTTTTGTTAGGACCTTATCATCAATACAAAGCTAGAAATAATTTTTCGAGAATTTTTAGAGTCGGTATGTGGCCCCCGTAAATTAAAATGTGATCGTTCAAATTTAATATACATTGATTTATATTTTAAATTTAATGGAAACTGTTCGTAACAGCTGAATTGGGTTACGAAACATATCCCGTTGCATTCGGAATGGAGGTATTACGTTAGGGAAGATAGTCGTTGGACCCGATTCAGAGCTCGTATGAAAAGTCAACTAGTATGGAGGAAAAAATAATAATAATATTGAAATATTGTATATATGTTTAAAGCCCCCCCCTCCCCCCACCTCCTCTTTATTTCTTTCCACGATCAAAAAAATCCAGCCCTTTTTTTTTCAAATCGACGTCGTGCCCTAATCCACCGCCGTGCCATCGCGACCTCGCCCCAAAGCCACTGCGCCTCCGGCAATCACCTCCCCTCCCCCGGCGCCTCCGATCCTCTCCTCCTCCCTCTCCAGCCGTTGATTGAAGCCCCAATCTCCACAGAAGCAGCCGTCGCCCCTGAAAACCCAGCCGACCACCTAGCCAGTGCCGCCTGGAGCTCCCACGACCGTCGTAGGTCAGGCTCCCCCCATTCGTTGCCTCCTTTCTCATCTCTCCCTCTTTCCTCATAAAAACTCCAAACCCGACAGTAAACCCCCCCTTCACTGTGAGTTGCTTTATTTATTATTTATTTATTTATTTCTCTTTTAAAAATTAGATTTTTATGACGATCAAAATTAGACTTTTATGGCGATTAAAATTAGATTTTTATGGCGATAAAGATTAGATTTTTCTAAGGAGAAAGATTAGATTGTTAAAAATATAAAGATAAGATGGTTAGAAATATAAAGCTTTGATCTTTAAATATATGAAGTTATGATTTTTGAAGAAAAAAATTTGATTTTTAATGTGTCCATAGAATAAGAATGATATGATTTATATATAGGAAAGTTTAGATTTTTATGTAGAAAAAGATCTGATTTTGTTTACTGAAAAGATTATATTTTTATATAATAAAGTAGCAAATTAAAAATATGATTTTCATTTGTATAGTACTGTTATAAAAATATAAAATTTATAATATAAACATCAACACAAAAATATGATTTTTATGTATGAAGTAACAGTATAAAAATGTGATTTTTAATAATCAACTGCGCGAAACAGATGGCGATGGATCAGACTGAAATCAAAACGAAATCCGAACCATTCAGAAATAAAGAATGGAGGAGTGGAACGCAAATGTGAGATATCCTCACTATAATTTTCTTTGTACAGTTATTTATTTTATAACTGCATGTATGAACTGCTCCCCATCGTCCACAAACCATAGACGACTTGTTTGATTGTTTGGTTTGTTTAATTGTTTGGTTTGATTGATGTATTTGTTTGAATATTGGTTTGGGGTGTGAAACGAATTGATGTAATTTGTTTTGAGCATGACGTGCGCGCCATTATTAGGCGAGGGATAAGGCTAGACCTTATCCCGTTTCTAGTATCGCGCCGTTATGCCGCCAAAATTTTCAAAAATATATTAGAACAATAAAAATACCATTTTTATTAGACAAATGAACCGAATAGAATATTCATGTGTTGAATAAATATCTTATTATTAAAAATATAATTTTTAACATGTATATGAATAAAATAAATATTCATTTACAAATCGAACGATTTGTTTATGTACACTTATTTGACTGATATGGATTGAGACGATAAATTTTACACGTCGCCCAACTGCACAAATAAATTTTGTGTTTGTGGATTGAAACCCTACACGGGTGTTGGGATGATATTTGACGTACACTAACCCCAATTGTTTAGTTGTATGTCAATCGATAGGTTGACAGACTATTGTAAGCATTAAATATTTATATGTAATGCTTATACAGTGTAGAATGCACTTTGGATGATGGTTGATTGTTTATCATGGTTGTCGTATACATGTGTTGTATGAAATCCATATAATCACGTATATGGTAATTGACTTTGTCTGATTCCAATTCAGAAAGAATGAATATTTTAAAATAACGAATATTTTAAAGTAATGAATATTTTAAAATAATATTCAGTAAAAGATCAAAATCTGATTTTGATGTCCGATTTGGGATGGACACGAAAATATTTAAATATATATAGCCGTGTTGATTAGATATGCGCCATTTTGACGCGAACGACATTTATATCGATTTAATTCATTTTTATAATGAATATAAAAAAGGAAGTGATTTCAAAATCTAATGTTTGAAAATACTATCATTTATATATCGATGATATGGAATATTCAATTTTGATTTGAAATTGAATATGAAGTTGAAACCATTTTGAAACGAATTTAAATCGATTTATAAAATACGTTTTAAAATGGAAATCGACGAAATAATATATATATATATATATATACATACATACATACTATTGCCTGAATAGAACGCGTCGTGTCGTGGTAGTTCGCGAATTTCGACCATTGACGTCGAATTGACGTTACGGGAGATTCAACCGTCGGATTCTCCTAAAAACGGAACCATTGGGTTCGTATCGAAAAGAGCTTTCTAACGAATACAAGAGATTTGAAATCTAAAGGTTGGATTTGGAATTATGTCCAAACCAAATTTTGAAAAGGTCGTTGTAAGTGCAGTTCTATGACCGTTTATGGAAATCGACTGTACGGACCTTGATAAAATTATTAAAAATAGCAATAATTTGTGTAAAATCATAATAAATGATTTGGAAAGAATTAGGATGAAAAATTCCATATTTGAAAAGATAAAAATATATTTTTATCGAAATGAACTAGTTATGAACTAGAATTATAATCCAATATTTTAAATAATTAAATTTGATTTGAAATGGTTATAAAAATAATTTGAATTTCCAATATATGAATTGGAATGGATTTGAGTCGAAATTATCTTCAGAATATTTCGATATTGGATTCCGTGATTATACGGATATTGTGGAGGAATTTGGAAGATATATATATATCGTTATTCCAATACGATATTTGTTGGTTTCAGAGTTTGATATTAAATATAAGCCAATATATTTTCTATTCAGAGCCTTGTATTTAATATCAAATTGGATTTTGGTTTTGTCATGAGTGGTATCTTTAAAAATGCTGTTCTTAAACCCAATGGAGTTAAGAAAATTAGAAACTAACTGGAGATTAGCTAAGTTGAATGATTTCCTGGGTATTGATCTGATGTTGGTTTAGGCCTTCAGGATTAATACTTAGGGAATTGTTCTCTTACTAATTTACGGTTAGAGACGGATGGAATGGTGTCTTCAGTAATACTGTTCTTAAACCCTGTGTGAAAAGAATAAATCTTCTAATTAAGATTATTAGTGTTTCCACTTAATTAACAATTAATTGGAACAAAATGGAATGTGAATTGGGTTTATCGTCAGCTGTGTTTTTAGCGACATTCGTTCTTTAACCCGATTTACAATGAAATGAGATTTGGAATTTATAAATCTTTTTATTAAGAATTAACGGGAATTTTCCAAAGTAAAGTTTTCCAATTTAGTATATTAAATTGGAATTGAATGGAATTCGATTGGATAATAATCGAAGTGAACTTCTATGGGGGAAGACTATTAATACATATGGAATTTAAAAGGCTTTGTCGTTATTCCATTTATATTGTTAGTCGGATAAGGAAATTGATGTCGATTATGTATTGATTTATTTTTACGTGAAGATTCCATAATTAATGGAATGTGATTTGGGTTTATCGTGAACTGTGTTTTAAATGACATTAGTTCTTTAACCCAGTTAAAGACAAGATTACATGTCTAACATTGTATTTCGAACTGTATGGTTGATCTCTGCTAAATATATATCTGTTTGGTGATGGAGAATTTATTCTCTTGCTTAACACCCTTCTCTAAGACGTACAAGCTTAGAGGTTACATATCGGTAGAAATCAATAGTGCGGTGTAGATTGTCGATGCGATATGTTAGTGTTTCCAAAGTTAAATAATCATTAATATTGACTTTTGGGAAGATTAAAACTAAGTGGAGTTTTAATGAATCTTTAATTAGATTGAAATGTGAATTGATAATTTAAATTATCAAAATTGGGAAACGATCGAGAATGGAGTATCACCAGTTTGGCTCCTAGCGATAGCTAAATCTTTAATTAGATTTGAACGGGAAATGGTAATTAAATTTACCAATAACACTGTGGTGTTAGATATAGGGTATGACCAGTTTTGCTCCATGGGATGAATAGGTTGAGATTGGGAAATTAAACAAATGATTACTTCAGTAAGGTGCGCTAATCCCGACAAGTTTGGAAAACCTTAATATGGTTTGGATGATATCCAAAGGAAGATTAAAGAGTAAATTTTAAAGAATTTATCTTTGATGAAATTAATGGGAACATATCCCTAAGGATGTGAATATTTGAATAAAAGAATATTCTGAATTGGAATGAGGCGTATGTTGTATTTTTATAGCACTTGTTTATTATATCACGAGTTATTCGAAAAGGTCGGGTTTATACACATTCTGAATAACCGATTCGACGATAAGTCGACGATGAAGACGGTGGTTGAAGACCGGAGGTCTTCACACCGTTTGGATGATTACCGATGTTTTGATTGGGCTGTGCACCCAAGACGAGGTAATAAGTGGTGATCGTCCAGACGTACTTGGGGATCGACCGGATATGCGAGGACCTCTCTCCTGTATTGGACATACGGGACGAGGAATAATGTGCCTCTAATTTCATTCAGACCCAGAACGAACTTGTAAATGGATGTGTGTCTGACATTGGATTTTATTCTGTGTTGATTGATTTCTATTAAATATATATTTGTTTGGTGGCGGAGAATTTATTCTCTTGCTTAGCACCCTTCTCTGAGACGTACGAGCTCAAAGGTTATATATCGATAAATATCAGTCGCATGGCATGAATTGCCTGTGTGGCATGCTAAGATGCAAATGATCAAGGCTTCTGTTGAAAAGAAGAGTCTTGTGGTTGATGATCAAAGCACAGCTTTAATATAGCGCTGCTTTGTGTATAGCGTTAATCGCGAGCCTCATACCTCGGTATGAGTTTAAAACGAGATAAGGGAACCAAGGAGAACATGACGTTTCATTCTTGCTATGGGTGGTGTCAGCGTTTTACTAGCCCTGACATCAATGTTATTTTCCCTATGTGATTGTTGGATTGCGAGGCGCCTCGGATATATCGGCTACTGCGGGAGCCGATGGATATAGATCCTATAGGACCGAGAAACGTGTGTTCAGGAATTGCCAATCCTCAAACCTAAAGGAGGACCGACTTTGGAGGATCCAAGGGTCTACTGCAGGAGATCCTGAGGCTTTTGCCAGAGTGTATCGAAGCTGGCGAGAAGTACATCCCTTGACTCGACTCATGACAGAAATCCAATTTCCAATACGTGACATTTCGGTTTGGATTGTAGATCCTAGTATTGGCGACATGATAGATGGTACCCATGCCGCCTATGATTGATACATTTATATTTGAAGTAGTTTTCATACACTTTACACTATAATAGTACCAAAATGATTTGTTTTAAACATACCAAGCATGTTTGGCTATTATAAGGTAAAACTCTATCCTCCGGCTTGCGTTGCATTGTGTGATAGGACCTGAGTCTTACAATAGCTCCATTTTTCCAAAAGGCGTTGCGCTGTTTGTTATATGCATTGGTATTCTTGGGAGGAAACCCATTCCGTGTTATACAGCGTGGTCCCTTGATTTACTTTATTTTTAAAAGTAAAGTTTTAAATAACTGTTTTAGTTCTCACACCAGTCACATGACTGACCTGGAGTTTATTGTTTTAACCTAAACTCTGGGTGCCCCTATTTTCCACACGGGCAGCTAGTAGTTTTGGTTTTGCAAATTTATATTCACATGATCCTGGTTTACAGCTGGAATGATATTCGGAAAGCTCCGTATCCGTGTATCTCTTTCAGTTGTGTTTTTGTGTTATTTTCCGCTGCATTGTAAATTTGTAAATCTCTAATATTTATCAAATGTATATTATTTGTTCATACTCTGTATATTCTTGTATCTATTGTAAATTGTTGTAATAAGCAACGAAATGTTCTTCTTTTTGTGTTCTGATTCGTCGTGTTCTCAACTCAATCCGGTCTTTCCTTTACGGGGAAGTTTGGGTCGTGTCATTTTATGTCCATCTTTGTTAGTATATGCGAAATATAAGTATCTGATCGTCGTAATTATCTTACAAGATCATCCATTATTAGTTTTGATTTTTGCATTGTCAACAAAGGAGAAGCCGGGTAGCTACTAGGGGTGAGGGTTTGGTTGGTTCGGTTTATCCAATGATGAAAATTGTCATATCAAACTAAAACCAATAAAAATGAAAACCAAACCAAACCAACCGAATTAAGATTGGTTGGTTCGGTTGGTTATCCGATTTAACCGTACTAAAAAATATTTTAGACTTTATGTTCATAATATTAACTATATATTGAAATAAAATATAAGTATATGATTAAAGTATTATTATTTATGATTCTTATGTTTTCCAAAAGTAATTCTGATACATATGTGATGATTAAAATTTACTTAGACAACTAAACTATTATAAAATATTTACTATAATATTAATAATTTTGAAAATATAATAAAAGTACGGTTAATTTGGTTAAACCGATAATCAAACTAATTTTGTGTTTGATAAAAAGTAAGTACACTTTTCAGTTTTGGTGGAATTTCTACAATTCACTTTATTTTGCCTGTTATTTAGTAATATGCATGGAGTCTTAATTGCTATTTAACTCCTTAGTGCATGTTGAGACTAAAATGAAATAGCAAGTGAAATGGAAGGGAATTCCACTAATAAATTGTTAAAATGAACAACAGACATTTAATAAACCGACTGTTATGAATGTTTGATTTATGTCACTTGATCAAAATAAACTTGAAGTTAAAAATGCTTCTTTTTTTAAGAATTGTTTTCTCTAATGTTTTTCTAACGTTTTAAATTTTAAGGTTCAAAATTTCTTTAAAGTATCCACAACATTTCAAATATACTTTAGATCTACTGTTAATATTCTATTTCTGCAACAAAATCCTTTGATATATCAAAATACATTATTTAGAAAATACGACAAATTTTAAGAATGCAACAAATTCTTGAATCAAATATGTTTTTGTCGATTAATCTAAAAATACATTTTTTTAAAATTATACAATCAGACGGTTGGTTTTTCCACCGTTGTGTGGTAATCAAACCGACCGTTAGGGAGGTTTCCCTACTTTAGGAGGGCCAAAATCAATTTGTTAGTGCCAATGGAATTCAGCATCCTATTCGCCCTTCAAATATTTGCTCCATTTTCTTCTCCGCCATTTTCTTTCTCATCACGAATTCTTTTTCTCCTCCTCCGCCTGCTTCTCCTTCGGACCAGATTCGCGACTCAATTGGAGAACGCATTCCACTTCATCCTTGCAATACGAATAAGTAACACTCTATTCTCCCATAAGCCATTTCCCCAATTTCATCGCTTTCATTCTCTGATTCATTTTCATTTTTTTATCTGGTTTAATTAAGAATTCCTTATCTATTTTCAAATCTTACTAAACGAAGGGAGAAGAAGAGCATAACGCAAAGCCAGGAGTCACGAAATTAGGTAAATTTACACTTTAATATAGTCAGCCTGAAAGGAACTAACTCATAAATCTAGTTAGTAATCAATTAGTGGATCGATCTTGAAATTTATTCATTTTTGAATCGTTTTTTATATATTCGTTCTTTCTGCTCTACATAAATCTAGTGCTATGGTCTTTGTACTGGAAATTTATTACCTCCTTTCACAACTTTTGCAATTCCGAAACAATTTAGGTTCTTTTCTGAATAATTCTCATCATATAAGCTCGATGACAGTTTTTTTAGTTATGAAAGAAAATTGTTTGAGATCAGATTGATTATTGTAGGAAATGAATGTTGTAGAAAGATTGAAGGCTGGATTCGAGTATTTAGAAACAAAGATCTATAAGTGATTATTTTTTCTTCTGCAATTACATGTATTGTCCTTTCCAACATACACTTGTAGATCATAATATTGAAGATCGAAAACTGGCTTACTTGATTATTCTTGTTATCACTTCTCTTTCTTCTGTCCCAGCAGTTGAATTTTATATTGATATGTTTTTTTCTTTTAAACTTTTGAAATGATATTGGTTCCTCCTTTTAATTGTACGTTATTTCTTTTTCTTCTATGACCGATTGGTTATTGCATTTATAACCATTGCTTATCTTTTAGGGGGTTGTTAATGAAACTCCCTTTTTGGTTAAGGGGAGTCATTTTTTTAAGGGGACACCGTCTATTAAAAATTTGTTAAGGGGCAACACAACTTAAACTTTTCAGAGACAAAATTAACTTTTGTGTCCTTCAAACTTCAAATCCACTCACGCATTTCAAAGCCCGCGCTATACTTTACAAATCGCGTTTCTCTTCAGAAATAGGGTTCTTCAGTGCTCATTCTCGTGTTCGTCGGAGCTAGGGTTTGGCATTAAAGATGGTTCGATTCAAGCATACTGCGAGGAAGATGAAGGAATCCATTGCCAAGAAGCAAATCGCGGAAAAGAGGTATGTTTGTAGTAGATTAATAGTAATTTCAGTTCGTAGCAGCACTTGTATGGTACGGTAGGGCTTGGTATTACCAATAGTGAGCAATGGGTTTGCGTGTGGTGGGGTTTGGTGGAGAAGAAGGGCAAAACTTTGGGGAATTTTGTTCGATTTGCAGAGAATACGGTTGGTAGGGTACGTTTTTGGGTGGGTAAATCTTTTGGAATATGAAAGTTTATCCCTTTTAGTATTTGACATGTTGTTACCATTTTTATAATTCAAAATCGGCTTCTGTTTTCCATATATAAGATTCATTTCATCAAAAATCATGTGAATTTTGGTTTCGGTTTGTGTTGTCCGAATATACGTATTAAAAATGGTTGATTGATGTCGACTTATGGTTGAAAAAGGGTACTATGGTTTGTGAATATTAAAATACATATGAAAGCTTGTCCTTTCTAGTATTTGGCATGTTGTCACCGTTTTTATAATTCAAAATCAGCTTGTGTTTTCCATGTATAATTTTCATGTCTTCAAAATGTGTTGTATTTTGTTTTCGGTTTGTGCAGTCCAAATATATTTAATATAAATGGTTGATTGATTTTGACTTATGGTTAGTTGTTGTCGAAATTTAGATTACACGTTCAATTTTACTTGTTGTTTACATGGTGGCTTTGTACCTTCTTATAGTAATGAAGTAGGTTATATGTTGCCGTACTTTGTTGACGACGGCGTATAACTAAATTGTTTATGTGGTTGATTGCAGGAAACCGACTTCGTCTACGTCTAGTCGTGTACCGCCTACTGCTTCTAATAGGCAGAAACTTGCTAAGGAAAGACAATGCATATTGGAAGAGCAAAAGAAAAAGAAAGTAGTTGAAGCTAAAGCGAATAACTCCGAGCAAAGTTTAATTGAAAAAGAAGAGTCCAACGACCGTAGTACTTCCGAAGGAGGTGAAAAAATAGTGATCATAGTGGCCACGAAGAAGCAGATGTACGCATACAAGAAGAAGAAGATGACAGAGAAGAGGAGGGCAACACAAGTGGTAGTGATCTTGAACGAGACGATGACGGTGAAGAGGGTGAAAAAGTTGGTATTGATCAGGAATAAGACGATGACAGAGAAGAGGGCAACAAAGCTAATATTGAATGTGAAGAGGAGGAGGATAGAGAAAAGGACAACAGAGGAGGTAGTGAGCATGAAGAAGATGTTGATGGAGAATATAGCGATGAAGATGATAGTGAGCGTGAAGAAGGAGGTGATGGAGTTGAGGAGGAAGCAGATAAAGAAGGTGACGCCTCAGTGGCACGTGTACGAAAGGGTAAGAGACATTTGAAACAAGTTTCTTGTGAATAATCTAAGTCTGAATATAGTGGCCGTGAAAGTGGTAGTGAGGAACTTGATAGTGAGGAAGGCAGAGTAGGAGAGAAGGAGGTGGAACATTTGGAAAAGAGAAAACGTGCAATTAAAGGCAAGCGAAAAGAAACAGAAGCATCCACCACTAAAGATGAATGGACAATGTTGTTTGCATTCAAACATCACATTGCTTATAAAATATGGAAATCTACTATAAGTTTTTCATATGTTATTTCTTAGATTTTATTTATACTTATGACTACGTGTGAATCGTTATCTGTTTATTAATATGTAATATATATATATATATATATATATATATATATATATGTGTGTGTGTGTGTGTGTGTGTGTGCATACCATATAGAAACCTCGAGGAGAAGTCAGACTGGTGAGAGTCCATACTCATGTTGGCACTCAACGATTGTGGGATTATAGAAAAGAATATTCTTTTGTTAAGGAGGTTGCAGTTCAGTCGGGATTCCATAAGCTAGCGCTACATGCTCATGAGACATTAGACAAAGTCCTAATCAATGCATTCATCAAAAGATTTTATCCAGAGACAAACACATTTCACCTTCCATTTGGTGAATTGGGAATAACCATTGATGAAGTAGTGCACATAACTGGCCTTCCGGTGGAAGGAAGGGCAGTTACTGGTTCTCTTGGTGGCTCGAGGGGTATAGGTGTTGAAGATGTGTACAAACTACTTGAAGACTGCCTTGGTGTTGACATACCAACTACCATACAAGTATTGGGAGGCGATAAAGAAATTATATTTGAATGGTTACACAGACATTTTGAGGGTTCGAAGGAGGATGATACAGAAGAACGAAAGATGCATTGTGCGATAACATGTCTTTTGTACACAATTGGCAGTTTAGTTTATTGTGACAAGTCTGGGAATAAAGTGTCAGCTCATTTTCTGTAGTTTTTGACGAATTTAAAGGAGGTGGGTTCATATTCATGGGCCACTGCATGTTTGAGTTGGTTATTACATAATCTTGCTATAACAACTCGAACTGATGTTCATCAAATGACTGGTTGCATGACCTTAGTACAGGTATATTCGAAGAATATTTTTGATACCGTTGTGTTGTAACTATATGTGAATAGTGTAGTCTTATTATATGCATGTACATGATGTACCTTAATGCAGGTATGGATATTTGAGCATTTCCCTGTTCTTCGTCGACATAATCGTGTTATTGGTATTCAAGAACGAGAAATTAGAGTCGCGTTCTACTTTGGAAAGAACAAGAGTTCGCAGTTAGCATCTGATTTAGTCACACTAAGAGAAAGAATTGATTATTTGAAGTGCAATGAAATTATATGGGATTGCTTTAGAGATAAATGTGATGTGTATCCATTTCATGAATGTGCGTTGTATAACGACCATGTTATTTGTTTTAAAACTGAAGAATTGTACCTACCCCAGATATTTCTGCGCCAGTTTGGAATTGTTCAACCCATCCCGACCAATCCCTTCACGCTTAACAAGAAGAAGTACAAGTCGTCTAGTAAAGGTTTCAAAGCCGCTTACTTTAATCTTTGGGATTTTGTATGGGCTGAATGGGCAAATCACATGCTGAATGAAATTATAACGTCAAAAGAAGTGGCTAACCCCTGGGACTGTGAGGACAACTATATACAGTGGTATCAGCAAGCGTTGCAAATCCATCAAGAAGAATAACTGAGCCTGCGAAGGAAACCGAGGAGAAGTTGCTACTCATCTGTGTTGTAAGTTTGTTATATTTGCTGATTGAATAAAATGTTATTGATTGTTTTGCATACTAAAGTAGACACGAATTTCAGAAACGTCGACTTGGACTTGTTGCCGAAACAATCCGTTCATGTGGACGTGGTAATGCAGTTTCTACAGCTTTGCAAATGATAGAGCATACTGAGGACCTAGAACCGTCTGCTGTGTACGGAGAGAACATGATAGCTGATGAAGGTGATGAGATTGTTGAGGCTACGACAAGTCGAGGTAAACGAAAGAAAGGAAAGAAGACTGCTACCAAGAAGAGAGGTAGAGCAAGGAAAAAATAGTTTAACTTGTTTTAAGTATTTGTATGATCAAAGATCATGTACAAGTTTAAATTTTAAGATTGTATGTATGAAATAATTTTTGTTTGGATTATATGGATGAAATAATCAACCTTGTAGTTAAACATTGGCAATTGTTTTCCATTTTTAAGATTCAAAAAGGTACTTGATCACCGATGTAACACCCCTTAATTTTAAATATTAAAGTTAACAAATTAAAGAATACTTAATTTCAAATGTGGGAATTAAGGGAAATGGGTTGCGCCATGGCATTCGTCTCGGAATTCTGCTTGAGATAGAGTCCGAGTTTTTGTGAATTAGACTTCGTATGAAGAAGTTATGGCCTTCCAAAGTTTCAGAAATTAATTAAATCAAAAACAGCTCAGGTTCAGAAAAAAATAATAACAGGGACCAGGTCGACCCTAGTGTCGACCTCCCCTATACAGGGCGACCTTAGTGTCGACCTCCCCCCCCCCGGGAAGATCTGAAAGATGATATTTTTGTGACTCAGTGCTGAGTCATTAGGGCTGAGGTGTCACTCTATCTTGACTGGATGGTCTTGATTGATTCTAGGTTAATCTGACGGCTCTTAATTAACTAATCTTCTATAAAAACACCCTAAAACCCCTAACCCTAATCACACAAATTCATAACAAGAGCCGCCATGCCGTCAATGGAGGACCTAGAGTAGCCACCATACACTTTCAACCCTAAAGCAAGATAAAGGCTTGAATCAAATCAAATCTAAATAACAACTAAGTTTACATCAAAGGCGAGCAATCCAATTTTAGAATACAGATCCCAGAAAGACAAGACTATTCCTTTTAATTGTGAGTATGATAGCTTTCACAAGATAATTAATTAATTTAATTATGATAAGATATAATTGGGATTATGAGAATATGATTTTGAATCATGTGATGTAAATTATATGTATGTTTGTGGTGTTGAATCATATGTTAGTTCTTATGTGAATCTTATGCAAGTTGAATCATATACCTTATGCAAGTTGAATCGTATACCTTATGAAAGTAGAATCATATACCCTATGCAAGTTGAATCATATATCTTATGCAAGTTGAATCATATATCCTATGCAAGTTTGTGATGATTGGATCATATATACATGTATGAATCTTATGCAAGTTTGGGTTGTTGAAATATATGTGAAACATGTATATGCATATGCTAGTTTATGTGACATTAATCTACATGTTTAGATCTATATGCAAGATTACACCTTTATGTTTAGATCTATATGCAAGTTTACATCTTTATGTTTAGATCGATATGGAAGTTTACATCTTTATGATTAGATCCATATGCAAGTTCACATCTTTATGTTTAGATACATATTCAAGTTCACGCCTTTATGCTTGGATCTATAGCAGTACATAAGTTATGCAAGTTTATGCCCATTACCTATGCTAGTTTCTTATCATATGCTAGTTTGAATGAAATTCATATGCAAGTTTATGTCATGATCCATAGATTTATTTTATGTGTTATGTAATGTTGCTTTTTATTTATAAGTTAGACTATTTGCGAGTCTAACATATGTCATATGAAAACGTACGAATAGCGTGGGGATGATGGGATAATATTGAATATACATAAATTGTGAATTGGCATAAAATGGCCTTAAAAGGCATATAATTAATTTGAGATATTAATTGGCATAATTGGTATTTATGGACATAATTTTAAGAGACAATTATGGACATAAATAAATTTGGAATTTATTGACAAATTTGAATAGGGATATTAATCCAATTTGGGGTTAAATAAAGATGTGTAATAATAAACCGCCTAAGACACGAGGTTAGACTCTTTTGTGGTGTAAGACAGCCCGGACCCGCCCGGCAAATCCAGCAGCCACAAATGCCAGTCTAATGTGAGAGGTCAAAGGCACGAATTAAATGCGTAACAATTGTAAAGACACGAGGTTAGACTCGTTTGTGGTGTAAGACTGCCCGGACCCGCCCGGCAAATCCAACAGCCACAAATGCCAGTCTAATGTGGGAGGTCTTTACAAGGTTACGATTTTAATGAATTAAGAAACACTTAACTAGATAAACATGTGGTGGGACATGGGGGGGTTAAGTGGGTGCCTTGGGTGGCATGTGAAATTAAGGGGGTGCCTTAGGTGGCATGTGAAATACGATTAGATGCACTTAACCAAGATTGAAACATGTAAGAAGACATGAATAAGAATGGGGTTAAGTGGGGAAAACCTTAGAGGGGACCAAGCATAGGTGGAAAACTTGTATCATGCATGGGTGCCCTTTTCAAACCAGTAACCCATTAAGTATCTTTATGAGATCGACCCAAGTCGAGGACGGGACACGCTTACTGGATTTGATTGTAAGAGGTCAAAACGGGTTAGCGGTGGCAACGCAAGTCCAACGGGGTCATGTACGTGCGTGGACCCGGGCTGGTAGGTAAGACGTTGCGTCGTGTAGATATACGCCGTGCATTTTGGGTGGTATCGGGTTGCCACTTTGGGGGGTGATACACCCCACTGTGGGGCCAGCACGGGTATCTACGAGTTACGGAGCCGATCGAATGGGGGTAGTGGGTACAACTAGTGGAGATAGGGGCAGACGACACCTATGAAGGCAGCTAGGGGTACACGAAACTACCATTATCATTATTAAGTTCTTTAGGCGGGATCAACTTTTAGGGTGACTAGTTGTGGTGCATTATAGTAATTATCCTATAGTGATTAGGGACGAGATTAATGCCAGAATATTCCTCTTAACTGCTTTGTCATGCCCACTTGTTTCATAGTCATATCTTATCTTACCAGTTTATGCCTTATCCTAGTTACTTTAATAATTATATTGTTAAAGTTATTATACTCGCCAGACTTTATGTCTGACCCCCCTTGTTTTCTCCTCTTTTCTTCCTCCCCCCCCCCTCAGGTTCTCAGGGTGGGACTAGTACTAGTGGAGCTTGATCTTGGATCTCTTTCTCTCTCTTTTGGAAGTGCTTAGATTGTTGAAAGTAAATTTCAGCTCATCTCTTTTATGGCTACTTGTGTTGGGGTTTATGCTTTTAATTTTATGTACTCTGAAACAATTTATCAAGATGGATATTAAGTGTACTTGGTTTATGAAGTTGTTGTAATCAAACTATTTCTCCGCTGCAATAAAAGTTGTTTTAAAATTTTCAAGTACCATTATTTATATCTGTCTTGTTATATTATGTTCTATACACTAAATACGTTCCATGGATGTTAATGCATTCCCTTTGTGAGTGACATTAATGGACGTGGGGTGTCACAACCGATCAATCAGTTAAACGTCCTATAATTTGTTAAATGGTTACGCAAAACCGTTGTACTAAATAAAATTTGGTCATCGTAAACCATAATATTGCAGGTTGCAAACGAAATATGCATACGGTAAGTGCACACCGTTTTAAATATAGAAAAACGATGAGATAATTCTGAAATATCTCAGGTTATGATATTGTCAAAAAACATGTGCAGACGGCAATAGAACACCGTTTTACTTATAAAAATTCGGTGTTCTCAATCCAAAATATCTTGGGTTATGATATTGTAAAAAAATATGTGCAGACGGAGAGTGGTTACCGTTTTAAATATAGAAAATCGGTTAGGTAAATCCGAAATATCTCAGGTTATGATATTGCCAAAAATCATGTGCAGACAGCGATAGACCACCGTTTTACTTATAAAAAATCGGTGTTATCAATCCAAAATATCTCAGGTTATGATATTGTAAAAAAAATATGTGAAGACGGAGAGTGGTTATTGTTTTAAATATAGAAAATCGGTGAGGTAAGTATGAAATATCTCAGGTTATGATATTGTCAAAAATCATGTGTAGACGGTGATCTTCTACCGATTAACTTAAACAAAAACGCTATAACCGTACCGTATATAACTTTTGAGGTTATAGAAATAGCTATAAACGGCATATATTCGCCGTTTTTACTTTCATAACATGGTTATTTCATTCCGAAAACTCTCAGGAAAGAATTATTTTTAAAAATTTGGTTCAGACGGCTATACTAAACCGTATAGTTAACGTAAAAACGGTAATTCACCACCATTTTTATAATTTGGAAATTTGTACTTGATATAACTATTTTTTATAATATTTTATCGTTTGGTAGTTGGTTTAAATGAAAAATGCAGTATTTCAGTAGTGAAATGTAGAAGTGTCACAAAACTTTACATACAATAGCTCAAACTTGCACTCTTGAAGTGCGATTAAAGTAAACAAAAAATACAACTGCATTGCCTCACAAGAGTAACCAATATGTGCCAGAAAAGTTAACATTTGCATTAATACTTCAAGATTCTGTTACATTAGCACTAAACTACGAACACATGCACATATTCGACATTAGCTTAACACAACAACCTTTTTATCTTCGTCAACATGTTCATCTTCTTCTCCATCAACGAAGCGAGCAATTCTCTCCGCATATGTGTTGACCCAATCCTGCGTATTGATGTTGTAAATTCGGTAAAAGAATGCGAACGGAGGAGTATTAGGTAAAGGCAATTCGTACTTCAAAGTAACGCCAACAAAATGTGAGCTGTCTCCGTATCCCATTACGACCATCCTGTCCCGGTTTAACAAGGTTACTTGTACTGTTGACGGAACAAACAAGAAACTCATGTCCATACTAAGCAAGACAACAACATTACCAAATGTTTCTACAATTATAAAACCGGATTCCGGCATTTGCATCCACTCATCTACCCCCAACGAGTTATCGCCTTGTATCCTCTTTTTCATTTCTTCGAAGCCACCTTCATCCCACATGCTTTTGTACATCTCTGAATGAATTATTAAATTATCAACCATAGCCTCACGTACGAACTTACAAGGATTCTCTGGTCTTCGATTATGAAGATTTAGTTTTTAACCACCACCCAATATCCATAGTTACCATCAGCGGGCATGTCGTCTATACGAGTTATATACGGTCGCATACATTTGGGCATTTGTAATAAGAAATGTTCATCAATTTGACTGGTTTTAGGTGCATTTCCTTTTACTCCAAGTTTCTTTAAACAACGACTAACTGGAGTAAGTTTTGGGTTGCAAGACAATGCAGCGTCAACATGCTCAAAGTAAGAAGGATCTCGTTTAGTCGACTTCTCCTTTTTAGTTGGTCTTCCTTTTCTTATAGTCGCCATGGGAGGTTCTTTAATCTTCGTAGTAGGAGGGAAGGCTAACAATTTCATACCTTGCTGAATATCATTCCTCATATTATCAGTAGCCTTTTCATACCTATGTTTCAACGCATGAAATTCAGGCAAGTCCATAAAATCAAGAGTGGACCGATTCGGTGTAGGCGGAATACATGACAATTGTTTCCAATAAAAGTCTATACCACTGAGGGGTATGAATCCGTATGAATGTCTACAGTCTACTAGCATTTGTGTGCAAGGTAGACCGTTAATTTTCTATAAAATACAACCGCAAGTTTGAATATTCGTGCCAACTTTTGGAATACTACATAATTCGGTTTGCAATAAATCAAGCGCCTTATGAGAAACAAATCCCAACACCTCTTTAAACATTGGCTCATCTCGAAATCTATGAAGTGACTTCGATGAACTCGTTTCAAATGCATGTTCGATTGCGACTAATTCATTCTCACAGCAGAGAAGCGCGCTAGTCCAACACTGAACAAAACTGCCTACAGCTGAATCAAAATACAGTTTCAGACGATGGTGCGCACTTTCAACTACACTAGTTGATACATTATCAAAGTGTTTAACTTAATTTGTCCAAGCTAACACAAACAACTCCTTATACTTGTTCAACCAGTTCTTGAAAACATAGTTCAACGACTTTTTTTGCTTCTCCCTCCATGCTTCACGAAAACAATTTGCGTTTCGATTATACTCTTCTTCAGACAGCGAACTAATCACATTGCTCCAACCCTCCAAAAATAACTTGTACTCTCTTTTCCCTTCCTCATCTTCTACTATGGTCTCTCTATCCCTAATCATTACCCGTTTCTTTTTAATGAAATTTGGTTTGCAATTTGCTTGAACGTTTTTTGAAATATGCCACGCACAAAGAATATGACGAGCTGAAGGAAAAATAGTGGCCACTGCATTGGTAAGAGCAATTTCCGCATCGGTTATAGTAACACTTGGAAATTATTTTTCTCAAAAACATTTTCTAACACACTCCAAAGCCCATATATATGACTCAGTGGTCTCCTGACTAATAAAAGCTAGGGCAACGGTGAAGGATGCACCCGTTGAAGTTTGCGATACCATATGAAAACATGACAACTTGTACTTATTAGTCTTGTAAGTGCAATCCAAAAACAAAATTTGATAAAAACATTGCGCAAGTAGAACACATTTCGGATGACTGAAGAACAAGTCAATAACTTCATTTGTCATATCGTCGACTCTATGATGAACAGTATAGTGGCGACTGCAAGCCAACTTCATAAACTGTTGCATAATCGATCTACCTGTACTATGAAGTTTAAGCTTCATTTTGGCATTGACACATTTCTGATTGTAGACTTATTTTTTGGGTTGTCAAGTTTAAGAGCAGTTAGAATATTCTGTGGCCTAACCCCAGTATTTGTCATTGTTTCAACGGTCTTTACTTCATTGTCTTTTAATCGCGCAACATACGGATGCCCGGTTAAAACAACAGGAAGACTGTGACTATGACATCCGTTTATAACTTTCAAAGTCCATTTTCCATCATCTTGACAATGTGCTCTTAATTCAAATGGACAACCACATTTTCTACTTCCCGATCTACGCCTTTTCTTTTGGGTTATTGGTACATGCTCCTTAGTCTTATGATCAATGTACATTCCACTTCTTTCACAAGTAAGTAGCATCCATGAGCCTTTCCCATTATCTAAGAGATTTTTTGTTTTACTTCTTTTGATAACAATGACACAATTCACATCAAGTCCACGATCCAAGCACCATTTACGTACGTCCTCTTTGGAAATGAACAACTGCATCAACAAACAAGATATTACGATTAGAATAACTTACTTAATGAAAAACATAAGTACTAGTTTTCAAACCTAATCGGTGGTGAAACGGGAAGTTAAATTGGGGTACGCGCAACACAATATTCCTGCTTCCTCATGTGAAAGATCGTTGATGTCATCATTTTCCAACCGGCAAACCTTATCATTAACATTTACATCGTCCGTTTCATAAGACTTCTCATTAATTGAATAATCCTCATTCCCGTATACTTTGTTCACGATAGCAATTGCATCAAACTGTAAAACAGCTGAATATTATTCACACCACAAAGAAATAACGGTATCAAATATTCATACAAATAAACTAAAAACGGTATGGACCTGTCGATTAAATAACCATTGTTTGGTACAAAACATGCATGGAAACATTAGTACCACAAAATCGTATACACGGATACCGAGAAAAATTAATAAACACGGTGGCTCTTTTACGTCTTCTCTATCTCTGTATCAAACTGTAGTTCGTACTTGATAAAACCGGTCATACTATACCGTGTTTTCATACTTAAAATGGTCATTATTTTTGTATCTTCATACTGATTGTTCGCTATAAACATGGTCCATTGCAACCGAATTTTTCATCCGTGCTTCTTCTTCAATTCCGTAGGTGTTAACGCAAAATTAAATATCAAACCTTGTCATTAGCAGATCGGTCTTCATCATCTTCGTATAATTCACATTTTTGTGTGCAATTTACTACATCTTTGTCATCTATCTCATGATTAGGGTTTCTGGAAGCCATTAATATTTTCTTACAACGGTCGATGGAATTGTCCCATTGTTTACCATAGCTTGTATTTACGTTAAGTAACTTTATTGGGGAAAGAGCAATTTTGTCTTGAAACAATAAATTGTTAAGGGGGGTTTAGTCTTTACTGTACACCCCTTAACAAAAAATTAAAAACTAAAAGTTGTGACATCCCTTAACCAAAAAGGGGGTGTCATTAACAATCCCCATCTTTTAATCTTTGGTATAGTAAGTAATGCAAGCTGAAAAAGGCCTAACCTTTTTAGATGAGAAACAATTGATAGATTTTCTGCTTTTAGCCTTTAAGCTAACAATTTTTTATTTCTTTCTTTCATGGTATTATAAGGATAGTACTAATCGTGTTCATTCAAATCAAGGCAGCGATCATTTTTGCTGTTTTTAACAAAGATATTGAGTTTTAAACTTGAGCTAATTTAAAAAAGTTATAAATCTTATCATTTTTGCTGCTACAATTTCTTCATATGTATAATTTCTTCTGTCTAATCGGCCATTTATGGTAGTTCACTACTCACCTTGTCAGATGTCCATTCGTCGTATATTGAGAGCTAGTTATACGGAAACAATGGGCTACAGTATGCAAACAGGAGGTGGTCGATGATGCTACTGGTCGACAAAGAGTTCGGACTGGAGATGCCCAATGCAGCTGCTAGTTGCTGGTCAGGTAAAGTAATCGGTTTGTGATTTCTAGAGCTTTATTGCAAGCAGTAGAACCAATTTAAGAAACACGGTTGTGGATACATGTTATGTATACATGTATATAGCACTATTAGCTACTATTGGTATATGCATGTACGTGGTTATATGACTCACTTTTGAGTATAACACGTTTATACAGGTACTAAATTTAAGGCAAATTAGGCAATGAGAGAATTTATATGGGATAATATTAATATCTATCCTATTTGAATTTATAGGTATCTATCATTTAATATCTAGTCAAATATATAAACATAGGTGTGAAATTGACCTAGTTATAAGTTAAAGCTTTGTATTAGAAATATGACTATGAAACAACTTTCTAAACGAGATTAGTTAATGTATACTGCTAAACCATAACTCCAGTGTCCAAACTAGGGGTGGAATCGGTTCGGTACCGGAACTTTGTACTCAAAACCATTACCGTACCGACTTTATATGGTAATAGAAAAATCATACCATTACCAGCCAAAAAATTCGGTTATCAATAGTTCGGTTTATGGTTGGTAATGGTTGGTGATAAGTTTTTACCGTTTACTAGTTTGAGATCTTTTTGTTTACAATATTTCACATTAAAATATTAAATATTAATTTTTTTGTTATTATATTATTATTTATATATCTTATTTTACGTAGTCAAACATGCATGAAAACTTTATAGATGAACAAAAACACCATTAAAATTATACCGTTTCTAAGGTATATAATAAAAATTGCATTCAATCTTGTATCGTAATAGTGTTTTTCTAGGTATTTTACTAAATCATTACATATTAAAAATTCTTCGTTATGTAATAAACTTATATGTGGTAGGTATGGTAACTACCATTTTCAATGCTCAATTACCATTACTGTACCACATATTTTCATGTGGTTTGGCATACCGTACCAATCAAATTGGTTACCGATTGTTCGGTCCCAGTTTTGTTGGTAGCGGTTGGTAATGGCTGGTAAGCGGTAATATGGTAAAAAATTCCAGCCCTAGTCCAAACCATTTGGTTCATATTCCAAAGATGCAGTGGTCGATCAAAACCATTAAATCTCTGATTTTTAACAATAGAATATCTCTGGTTTTTTAAATAGAATGTGATCCATTTTATGGTTTGATAACAAGCTTTACTTTTTGGTAATGTTTGGGAAACGTAACAGGTGGATACAAGGATTTATCTGTGGAAGTGGAATACCGGAATAGTTATTTCTAATGTTGATGGAATGATTACAAAGTGAGTTCTTTCAAAAATTAAATCAACATACTTGGTATTTGCTTGATATATTTCATTATTTTGAATGCCTGGCGCCTTACTGTTTAGTTTAGACTTACAGTTTGATTTCAGCTTAATATTAAAAAGTGGTGCACTTGATTTTTACAGATAATGTTGTGTTTGATATATGCCAATGATGGGAGTGATATACATCTGCAATTTGTTTTATACTTGTTTTCATCTTTTGTTTTCTTTCTGTAAAAGCATGTAGCGTCTAATTTGTGAATTTAAATGAAGCCTATTGAAATTTCTTATGTTGTATGTGAATTTTACCAGGAAGTGGTACTAATGAAATGACGGGATGCTTGCCCAATTGGATAGCTACACTGTCTCTGTGGTCGCAGACCCACCAATATGAGCACATGCATTCAAAATAAAGCACAACCCGCAATCATTGCTATCCATGGTCCATGCCTGATAACTGGGTATATAGCTTTACATTAAAGCCTGAACCTTAAACTTCAATTATCTCTTATCCTTCATCATGGCTCAACTCCAATTTTCTCCTCTCCATTTTATCATCTCAATTCTGACGCTCTCAACTGCTGCTGCGTCATCTCAATTCAATTTAAATTTATTTGAAAGTAAAACAATACATGGTAAAAATAAATTCCACTGCGATAACTGGAAGCTATT
Organism: Allium sativum; assembly: GCA_030737875.1. Taxonomy (NCBI): domain Eukaryota; kingdom Viridiplantae; phylum Streptophyta; class Magnoliopsida; order Asparagales; family Amaryllidaceae; genus Allium; species Allium sativum. Next base: position 587,779,825 of record CM060918.1, on the reverse strand, counting down.
TGTGGAAACGAACAATGCTAGCTGGTCCTTGGAAAGCGGTTCCTTCTAAATGCGTCGGATTCGTTGCTAAACACGTGAATGGACATAGATATTTGTGGGACTCGGACATCATCCCAAACGAAGCTCTCGATTTTGCGAAGACGATCAGTATAATTCGGATGTGAAGGATGTTTGGGTGTTCGATATTGACGAAGCTTTGCTCTGGAATGTACCTTATTATAGAAAAAACGGATAAGGGTACGTATGTTTTTCCTTTTCCATCTCATTTTTATTTTATTCATTTTATCCTAATCCATATGCGTGCATTTAGATGAATGGTTTGAGTAAAAATTACCCGGTCAATTTGTGCTGGTTATTTTCGTGCATTTAGATCCGTAGAAATGGGATTTGAAGGTAGCAGAAAGAGGGGGATTAGAGAATGAAAGAGCACTGTTACTAGAAGAGAGGATGGATTGAGAAATTCAGAGAATTTTAGAAGGGAAAATGAGAATTGCGGGAGAGAAGTAACATAATTTTATCAAATGAAATAAGAGATTTTACATGAACGCTACATGTTGTTTCTCCTATATTTCTGACTTTCTAATACATAGCATAATGGTTCAGCCAATTTAAATACAAAAAGCCCAGTGAGATAATTCTCCTTCTTGCTAGTTCGTACACGTGTACGATGTCTTTGTTGTCTTTGTGTAATTTGACAAACCCTTGAAGTGAAATTAGTTAGTTTGATGTAATTTGTATGAAATGTGATTTATTTATTACATATATTCCTGCATTTTTATATTCTTTAATCAAATATTCACAAATATAATAATATATTTTGAGCTAATACTAATTTGATTAGTCCATTTATTTTATGAACTTAGTAATGGTTTAGAGGTATAAAGATGTTCTTTGTTTATAGTATGTTAATCATTCTTGACATAATTTATATGTATACATAGGTTGGTGAGTGATTTATATCAATACATTGATAGTAGATTTTTAGTATGAAACTGGCTTACATGCACAAATCTTAGTTTAACTGAATTTACAATTTTCCATACATTTACATTTTTTTTAAATAATGCAATTAATTTGATAGTTAGTTTTTCATGAAATTCACGTTCGAGAAAAAGAAAACGTTAACAATTTTATTTTTTAGATATTATATAACTTAACTGTCGGTTTTTCCACCGTTGTGCGATTATACTAGTAGTAGTTTAGCTTTGTTCTTGCAACTTTGAACATGTGCTAATTTATGATCGAGTATGAAAATTACATATCCGCAATGACATTAATCAAATGTGAATAACTTTCGTTCAAACGGGTACATAACAATAATTAACGGATGCCTATAGCAGCATACACATAGGGCAATTGAGTGAGTAGGAGAGAGAATAAATAAAGCTAGATGCCAAAGGGTGCATCTGGTACGGCAGGTCCGGAAAATGGGTTGCGAAAACGTGCAAAAGTGATCGTCTTTCTCATTCTTTCTCCTTCATCGCATCCACTAGCTATTTCTTCTTCCTAAATTCGAACAATGATTGCAATTAAAATGCGCTCATTTGGATCTTCAAACTTTCACAAGAACCCATGGGATTTCTCCAAATAGGATTGCTTCTTTGTTTGCGAGATTGAGAGTTTCGGAGGTAATTATTTGGTCGAATCAAATCCATACTTATTTTTATTGATCTCGGGTATTAGAAGTCAATTAAAGTTTGTAGATGAAGTATATTCTGTAGCAGAACGATGGGGAAGGGGAAAAAAAGATGTATCAGAAGAACGAGATGAAGGAAAAAAAAATGCAGCAGTTTTGGATATGGTTGTTGAGCAAAATCAAGCTCGCCGTTGCCGGGGATCGAACCCGGGTCACCCGCGTGACAGGCGGGAATACTCACCACTATACTACAACGACCTTGTTATCTGGGTATGTAATTCGTTTTATAGATTTCGTTAAGCGAATGAAGTTTGAAGACAGTCCACTCGTCGTTCCAGTTAACCCCAGTTTTGTTTCAGTTATGTCCAAGTTTACAAACAAATTGAAGCTGGATGAACAGCGGCAGTAATGATTCTGATGGGCATATGAGGGCTTCTGAACAGCTGTCGGCTGACGAAGTAAATGCTCAAAATACCCAGTGAAATGCTGCTAAATAGGGTAATCTATCATAATTTTGGGTTTAATTTATCTTGTTTTTCTTCTTCTCTCGGGATGATTATTTTGCTAGATGTGCTGCTTGTGAAATTTGGATGCTTTTTATGTATTTGTTTTTATTTGGTGTGTTAGCTTCAAGGCTGAGGCACAGTACATGTAATCTTGAAAAGTAAATGGGGGGGATGATCCATTGCTTTTATCACGCAAAGATTTATGGTTGTAGCATGTAGCATGTACCTTGCTTTAAAGTCCTATTCAGTCAGGGCAAATAAATAACTTAGATATTCTTATGGAATTTGAATCAAAGTTTGGAGTGAAATGAAATCCTGGCTGTGATAGCCTATCAATTAAGGAAATATTATAATTAATCACAGAAATATTATTTAGCTTACTAATTCAAAGCTGAATAGCAGTATTCTTCTCTTCAGCTTTCCTCTTAGTCGTTTAACACACGTATAATTATTTTATAATATAAAAGAGATATTAATGAAGATTCAAAAGAGATATAAATAAAAATTATATAGATATGGCAGGGCTAAGAATAAGAACCGGTTTAAAGTCAGATATTTGGACTTAGAATATTCAGATAGCAATCTTGAAATGCCTGGTCATAAGTTCATGTCAAAGCAGAAACGAACGTTTTTCTTCTGTGATAATCTTAGTAACCGAGGAATATAAGTGCAATTTTTTTTATCAAACTGACCGTTAGGGAAATTTACCTACTGCTGAGATGAAATCAGTTTTGTCTATAGCCCAAATTTCATGCATATATTAAACCGATGTTTGACTGGCAGATGATCCGCTTGATTTTCTTCGGCACTCCCTCGAATCACTCCCTCATTCAACCTATTTTCTTTAGCGCTCCCTCAAATCATTCTCGCCTCTATTAGTTTATTTTTTCACAGTTTGACGTTTGAATTCTTCTCTTCTTTATTCTACCCGCATTTTAGCTTTAAATTTTGCTGAAAATTTTGATATTTAGCTATTCTTCCAGTTTGAGAAAATCGCAAGGGCGGTTTAAAAGATCAGAAAGCACTTGCCTTCTCCTCATCTTAGAAGATTGTTGATTTTGTTCCATTCTGACCTTTGAGTATTTTTCTTTAACTTCCCGTTTGTCGACCTGACCGCGGCCTGTTAATTTTTTGTTGGTTGATTTCAAACATCGTGAGTGGTCTTGCAAAATCGTAATTATTCAATGGTACCAACAACCTCTTTGATCTCAGGCGTAAAATTTTACAGGCTTAATTTCCTTTGTTCCTTCATTTTGTGAAAAAAAAAAGCGTATCTATTTTTTTAATCATGGTAGCAGTTCTCGATATTATTTAGTTAGCTCACAAGTCGAAAAAAAGCTGCTCGTATGCTACTTTTTTCTTGTGATCTCTCTTCCACTGTCATGTGTTTAACAAATATTTTTTGTCTAGATTTACTGTTTTTCCAAATGCAGAAATGTATTATCCAACTAATGACATTCACTTTAATTGTAAACCAAAGACGAGAATGGAAATGTGGACTATAAGCATAACTTCCAACCGATGTTCTTAGCATCGTTTACTCACCTTGCTTGCTATGTCTACTGACACCGTAGCCCTGGAAGGCAACATTGTGTCTCTAGTATGGTAGGTTTGCACATACATGGGACATGAACATATCTCCTTCAATTTCGGCTGTACAATTATCATTGTTTTATGTATGTGATCATTATCGCATTGGTCATATGTAAGTTTTATTTATATCTTATGATTTGGATATTTAAAAAAAAAAAATGTACAGGATCACTTGAGGGTTTTCAACTATTAATACGAGTAATTTGGCACGTGCGTAGGCAACGACGGACATAGCTCAGGCCTAGTGGGGGCCGTCGCCCCCACTGACATTTCCAAAATTATATTATAGCCATAATGTCACTAGTATTTAGGATGATAGGGTTGTTTATGTTTAACTATTTCTGCTAATTATATGCCTACTCAATATGCGCTTTGCCTACTCAGTATGCGCTGCTGTAGCAATACCCATGCTTTTTAATTCAGTCACCTTTTCCTTGTTTCATGCATTGTGCAGGCTATATAATAGCCAGGTTGTTTTCTTAATAAAATATCCAATTCCTCCATCATTTTTTGTATCAAAGTCGTTTGAGTTATCTAATACTTGACCAGTTGACCTTGTAGAAATCTGGACAGAGGACACTTGGAATTAAATCTTATTTTATATTTCTCTGTGTTTTCTTCTTTTCCTTCTTATAATCTTCTTCAACCTCTCTTCCTCCTCCACTAATCATTCTACTGTTTATGTGATTGGTATAACTAAGAAGTTATTCTTCGGACCTATTGTCCTTTTTTTTTTAGCTCATGATAGGCACGACTTTGTGTATAGGCATGTAATGCAGGTTAACATTTGTAAAGCATGAGATGACTTGGAATTAAGAAAATCATTCTGCATGAGTGGTAATTAGTGAAAATAAAATAAATAATCCTTGATATCCATGAATATATGAATCTATTTTTTGTCATACATAAAAACTTATTTTTTCCGCCCCCACTAGATGATATTTCCGCGTACGTCACTATGCGTAGGAGTACTCGGTAGTAGAAAAATGTTATTTGTAAGTTTTTTTCTTCCTAAAATGACTTTGATGCGTACATAATATTGCATTTCTATGTGTACCTGCACAAATCATTCAAATGTAACGTGACCAAGTTATTTTTGAAAATTATCAAAAAGGTGAAGAAGGTAATGAATTATAATATGAAGCACGCACGTGCGATACACCTAAAAGTAACTGGTATTTAAAACCATCGCTTGTATTCTTTCTGGTACCTTACAATATGAATTTTAAGTGTAAGTAATGTGGTATTTCTTAACCGTTTGTCAAAATACTAATTGAGACAAAGTTTTTTAGGAAATAATAAAATAAAATTAAGTTATTAAATATCTAATATTATATCAATACGAATAATGAAACAAATAGTAAACTTAGCATTTTTTTATAGTTTGAAATATGGGAAACTTTATGATCTCTCTTTTAAAAAGCAGTATCCATGTTGATGTAAAATAATAGTAATGTACACATAATAGTGAGAGATCAACGAACGCACAGTGGTAGAAAAACTTAAAATGCGAAACTAAAAAGTATATATGAATGCCTAACATTTTATAAAAACTTAGGTATTAACATTTTAACACACATAATGGGTTTCAAATTTAACATTTTAGGATAATAAATTTGTTAACTGTTAGCAATATGAATCTTGTTATGTAGAGAGAAAATTGATATTCATTTGGTCTATTTATTAATAAAATTAAAAGATGTGCATCATGTTCAGTATACATCCAAGAAGAAAAGGGCTGATGCGAAAAACAAAATTAGCTTCCTCATTACCACACAATCTTAACAACAAAAATTACAAAGATATCATGTACAAACCAGTGTTTTAAAAACCGTGAGTGAGGCGATGCTAAAAAAGCACCGAGACGCAGAGTTTGAGGCGTTTTTACCAAAAAACGTAAGCCTCAAAGCGTTGAGGCGCAAATAAGTGAAAAAGCGTAGAACTTTTTGAGGCGTACGTTTTTTTGGACATATTTTTTACCTCACGCTGAGAATAGTACCAGGACGAGAGACTGACCTGGAAAGTTCTCTCACGCTTGAGTACAAGAGCCTTTAGCACTGGGTATCCACCTTTATTTTTTACCTCACGCTGTTTTGATCCTTTTTCACGCTGCCTCTCTATTCTTCGCTGCAGCAAGCTTGCTACTAGAAAAAGCGACTTGGTATTTTTTTTTTCTTCATTTGAATGAAAACGGTTGATTCTAGTTCTTGGAATCGACTTCAATTCTAGTTCTGGAATCATATTTTGAATTCTGCTGGATGAATATATATATATATATATATATATATATATATATATATATATATATATATATATATATATATAAGGGCAGCTTCAATCTTGCTGCCTCTTATTTAGTTGTTCATGTTTTTATGCAGTAAGTTGACAATTTTATAACAATGAGCAAGAGTGATATAGCTTGGCAATGGGTGAAAGAACTACCGAATTCACCAAATCCAAAATATTTTCTTTGTACGTTTTGTGATCATAGATACACCTCATAGAGATCCTACCCCTCCCCCTCCTCCTCTTCCCACAAGAGAGCCTATTGTCACTCTTCCTCCTCCTATCATTCCATACAAAAGAAGGCGTTATAATGATGATGGTGGTACAAGTAAGTACAACAAAAAATTAATATTAAATATAAAATCATGCTTATTGGTATTTTTAAAAACTTAATAATAGGTAATGATCCGAAAGGGAAGAGTGTGAGAGTTACATCAATCGAGGATGATGGTGTCGACGAACATGATCCTTTTTCGAAATTACATACGCAAAATGTATTCCATGCTAGTGACGACGATGATAGCTTGGATGGTAACATGTTTATGAATGATGAGGAAGACATCATTTGATCTTAGATGACACTTTAAATATTTTTGGACAACAATATTTTGTTTGAATTGCTTGTAGTAATTTATGTTTCTTATATACTATTTGATGTTATTCTATGTCTACTTCCATTATATGACATATACTTTTTTTTCCCACGAAGGCTTACGTCTCGCATCGCAGACATGAAAACGCCTCAGGTACGCCTTTCACGTTTTAAAACATTGGTACAAACCACACATAAAAACTTCTTTACACTCAGATGGTTAAAAGACACACACACACACACTCGTAAACAATAAATGCAGAAAATATCATTCATTCGTGCATATTTCCTCTGAAACAATTTTATTTACATAATCATTTTCCTACACCACTAGCTTCATATGCCAGCTTGTGAATAACGAAATCAATGTTCTTCATCCTCTATTGCACTTGATCAGCCATATTCATCACCGCCCTTATCACACATGCCACTTTATGAATTTACAACCGTCTCAACAAATCTAGTCCACTAAACCCAAACATGCGCAGGTCAAAACATGCATTTGAAATGATATTACATAAGATAGCAAACATAAAACTTAACATATTACCATCGTCAGTAACAAGTGTTCATGGCCATGAATCGAAATTTTTTTTGCAGCTCCAACTGATTTGAAAACAGATTAATTCCCTGAGTGACAATTAATGTTTATCGAAGTTTTAATTAGAAAAATAAAGCTAAATCGCAGTTTTTTCACAGAGTTTATGCTTCCTAATGTACCACTTATTTTTTCTCAAGACTGTTAATTATTACAAAGTGATTTACTAACAACGGGAATATCTGAAATTATGTATCTCAATTTTAAAAATGGCAGTTGCAATTATTTTTCTAAATGTTTAGTTGATTTTTGTCTAGATTGGAAGGGTATGGAACTTTACAAAGAATTTGTTGAAGTAAAGGATTGGTTTAACAACCGGTGAATTTAAATCAGGGTAATTCTCCACCTACTAAGGGAAACATAAAGAGAGTCTGAATGGCAATTTGTTGACAATAAAAATTAGTAAATTACATATATCTTAATGGATAGGGAACTGATTTATGGTAACAAAAATGGATGTCCCCTTGAGTACTAATCTTCAATATCATGGTTGTTACGGTGGCAAGTCGAGTCGAGTCGATAGAGGTCCAACTGGTCGACTAGTCGGACTAGTCGATAAATAAATAAATATATACGTATATATCAAATGAATGACGAACCTTCTTACCAACAGTTTCTTGATGCTCTTTAACATTTTCTCGTAATTTTGTAATTCCCATATTTACCTGCAATTGTTTCTCCTGATATATAATTTGGTTCAATTGATATAACAGAGATCTTAAATGCAATAATAAGATAAAAGTCCACTTACCTTCACGTAGTTAACTTGAATTTTCCTATGGGTTTAACCTGTTTCAAAACTCATTCCATGTAAGTTAATTGAGAACGATTTTGAGATATAGTTGGATTTTTATCTGGAAATTGAAATCAACTTTAGTTTCAAAATCGATTTCGAAATCTAGATCGAAATCCATTTTGAATTAAAATCAAACGATCAAAAAATGAATTGGTTTACCTAAAAATATGAATCGATCCTGGGGAGGAGAAGTAGGCGAGATTGGGGGAGAACGATTATAGAAGACTGAGTGAAATAATGAGATTTTTGGGGAGAAGATGCAACGAGATTGGGAGAGAAAACAAAGGAGAGATGGCGGCTTGTTATTTTGGCATTTGTCACGAAATTCTGAATTTCAAGCCGAAAATAGTTGGCTTCAGACAAGTTGATTTTGGCTTTCTTACAGTAGGAAACTTCGGTTGGTTTGATTAACTATCGGCAATAGAAATCCTCTCTCCTCTATTTTTCCATTCCCTATCAGTAAAAAAAAAAAAAAACCCTAGGTTTCTAATTTACAATTTCACAAATGATCAACTGTCAACATTTTGTACGTCATTTGTTCACAATCGCTATGACGACTACTTCCGTATCCGTTCTCCTCGACAACTGCGGCGAATTTATACATCTGATGTGTCGAATTTGTTTGTTTGTAGAATGGTGGAAATTCGGATTTAATTAGGTAAATATGTACTCTCAATTATCATTAAGTATTTCAAGGGTATGCGTACTGATTGGTGAATAGTACAGTCTATTTCTGTGTTGTTGTCGTGTTCGATTTTTTCTTCATCAGACTTTTCACCTATGGTTACCGTAAACCTTTGCAACCACTGTAAGAAGAGTCTTGTCACATTAGTTTGTTTTGAAGCTGGTGTCAATCTTATGAATAGGAAGTAATACACTATAATCTGATTAGTCTGATCTGATTCTTTACTCAGTCCAAGTCTTCCAACTTATGTTTGGGAGTTTTCCTACCGCATACTATCTTAATATCATTAAGAAGAATACAGTACTATTACCAAATATCCTCTAATCGAGATGATGTCAATGACTATGTTTCTTAACATGAATCAAATCTGTCAACCTCTTATCTGATATTTATTTCTTGCATGCTATGTCGAAATAATCCTTCCGCATAAGGTACGAATGATACATCCTTTACATGAAGGGCATGTTTAATTTGTTTGCGAATTCTGCTCTTACATGGGGTAGAATCATCAACCATAAATGTGAAAAATGGAAATGTTTTGGAAATCCATGATCAAGCCTTTCCAAAAATAATAATTCCTACTTCATAATGGAGACTTCACCCTATGATGTCCTCACTATAATTTTTTGGTTAGTGTTCTGTTACTGATTGTGTTTTATATGGTAATAGAAAATGTTCACCTGTAACTGTGGCCCATGGACAAAGGATGCATGCTCACAACTTCCTGTTATCATATTTTTCACTAGACTGTATGTCTTATTACTTAGTTTTTGTTATCCAAAATGGATAATGATACATGTTCGATGCATTTTTTTTTAATCTGTGACTCTTTCTTTACAAAATTCTTTATCATTGATTTGCTTGGACAACTTGCTATCTCACTGAAATTAAATAATGTATGCTCACTTCTGTCTTCGACAACCATGCTTTATAAAAGTTCAAAATAACTCTTCAACTTATTTTTAAGTTTTTTATATACTTACAATTTGAAAATTGTAATTGTTTAGAACACGCTGCATACTTCCCCTATGTGACGGCCCGCCCCGCACCAACCGACATTTACTCCAAAAGTGCGCTGTACACGTGTCCAGTTAGCACGGAACGGGTCGTCAGAAGGAAAAGGAAGAAGGAAATGAACATACAAAGAACCTGTAGAATGTCTCACAGCTCATAGAATAAAATATAATAATAACATACTTGACATAAAACAGGAGAGACAGTGCATAAGCTGAAAATCAGAACTAAACATCATAGCAGCGGAAATCCAAAATACAACTTATTACAACTTTTCAAACTGTCTCAAAGCAAAAGTAAGATAAATGAGGTAACTGTTAATGCCCAAGTAGCGACCACCAACGACACAGGGAGAATGTGTGTGTCATATATATATATCATACGTGGAAGCCTCCTTCCCGCCTCCGAATCAGCTACTCGCGCATCACCAGCTAACCTGTCTCTAGTCTGCTCGTGTGAGCATCCAGAGTAATAAGAGGAGACATAAAACTCTGGGTCAGACATAAAGCCTGGTATGAGCGATAAACATCTAAAGTGAACAATAACAGGTTGACTAAAACATACCTGAACCTGGACCTGCAACCAAAGAGTTAGCACTACATACTGTACAACACTCTAAGGTACCATATCAAACGGTGTAAGGATACCGAGGTGGGGGAGGTGTGCATGTCATAATGATGGCAAACAAGCAAACATAGCATCCATCCTCACATCTCTCACTCAGTGCATAAAGCATATGATATTCACCACTTCGATCACCCAACTTACCTTGCTATGATCACTTTGCCCCATGAAGTCATAAATGGCTTCACTGCACTGATAACGTAGCCACAAATCCTTCGCTATGTCCACTTTGCCCCATGGAGTCCCAAGAACCCCACTGCACTGGCTCATAGCCTTACTAGTCCTTACTATGTCCACTCTGCCCCATGGAGTCACAAGAACCCCACTGCACTGGCTCATAGTCTTACTACGCATCACCTTGCCCCTCAGGTCGTAATGACCCTACTGCACTGATAACGTAGTCTTGCTACCATCACCTTGCCCCTCAGGTCATAATGATCCTACTGCACTGATAAGTAGCCCATCATCCATTTTCAGTGGCGAATCGAAGTTATGAACGTCGACAACTCCTTAGCACATGTCCCGCAGCAAAGTCCAACCATGAAGTGAACTCATTGGTTCTCAACTGGATCCTGAGCTCTAACTTCCCATATTGGACTACCTTTGCATCTCGGGTTATTGGTCAATACTGGGTCGGGTCGGGTTCCTCCTCAAGCCATCGGTTCGGGTCGGATATCCTCCATCCGTTCGGGTCAGGTCCTCTTTTAGTACGGTTCGGGTCGGGTGTCCCTTCTGGGTTCGAGTCAGATGCTTCTCTTCGGGTCGGGTCGGGTGCTTCCCTTCGGGTCGGGTCCGGTCGGGTGTCCCTTCTTGGTTCGTGCTTCCGATCCGTCTTCATGCTCCCTTCACATGCTCCTATCCGATCCGTTTTCATGCTCCCGCTCTGATTCGTCTTCGTGCTTCAGCTCCGATCCGTCCTCCTTAGTCCGATCCGATCCCAGTTCAGCTAGCATGGCCTTCCTTTTTGCCACTTTTTCCCAAGTGCCAGGTTCCGATCCGATCGGGTTCCTTGCTCAGTTCAACATATCCGATCCGAGCCCTATGTCCGATCCGATCCGAACCCTGCACTGTTTTCTGAAACTGTTCCAGCAAGTGTTTACGTCATTCGACGACGTTTTCGACCATTCTAACTATTGGAATCAATCACAAAGCATTTCATACAGTCATAGCAACATACATAATCAATCACAAACATCAAAACATCAATATGATAGGTAAAAATGGATCGAACATGCCCAAAATCCCATATTTCCCCCTTAAGCATGTTTAGGTGAAACTAATGATAGGATTAGCAAAACTTAACCAAATTAACCCAAATTCATATCAGAGGTCTAAAACATCATTTAGGAATTTATGAACATTTCCCCCGAATTTTACCATGTTTAAATTCGCTAATTAGCACTAATTACCATTAACTAGCCATAATTAGTGTAAAACTATGCAAATCACTCACCTTAGCCACAAATAAACTAAGATCTGAAATAATTCTCTGATTTGATGTGAATCTCAATGCCAAACAGCAGCTCCAATGTTGTTTTGGTGTAGTTCTTCCTTGATTAGGGGTTGCTAAGCCAAATCCTTGACCAAAAGGTGATTTGGAGGTGATTTAGAGGTTGGAGGCCATTTTTAGGGTTCCTTTGTGATAAGTGGAGGCTAGAAAACTGAAATGGAATGATCCTCTATCTCATTTCAGCCTTCCCATAACCCTAATCCCGAAATGGGTTATGGGCCTACTCACTAATCACCCGATTTGGCCCGGTTAAGCAGTTTTCCACCTTCCAAACCTTATTTCAGTCATATCTCCCAAACGGTAAGTCCGTTTGGCTATTATGACCACTCTACGGAAAGGTAAACCACCAAACGAATCTAATGGAAGTGGTTTCAGGTCAAAATTCCTTTCCAATCAAAAGTTATTGCCAAAACAGTACCAACTAAGGGCAAAATGGTCATTTAAAAATCGACAAAAATCATGAACATGGGAAATGACTCTAATGGATGTTTCCCAAAGTTACATGACCATACGACTTCACATGGGAAATAAATAAATATTCTACAATCCTATGATGTGTAGAATACGGGTCGTTACACTCTCTCCTCCTTAAGAAATTTCGCCCCCGAAATTCCCTAATCAAAACACACACAAAGGTTTCCGCATGCCTATCAACCATAAAACAACAATCAAACATGCAAACAAGCAAAATAGGTCTATCCTAGCATGCGGAATAACTAAATCGTAAAGTAAATCTTACCAGGTAAAGAGTTCTGGATATGCCTTCCTAATACCCTCCTCTGTCTCCCAAGTACAATCATTCTCGTTCTCGCCCCACTGAACCTTGACTAGCTTCACCGCCTTCCTTCGAAGTTGCTTCGTATCGTGCCCCACGATACGAATCGGCTTGCGGTTCCCAACTGCCTCGGGTTCTACTTCGAAGTCCTCTAACTGATCAGGTGAAATAGTCATATCCGAGTCGTGAACGAACTTCCTTAGTTGGGAAACATGAAATACATTGTGAACTCCCGCCATTTTATCTGGTAAGCCAACTCTATATGCCAAATTCCCGACTAGTTCAAGAACAGGGAATAAGCCAACAAATCTTGGTGCCAACTTGCCTCTCCTGCCAAATCGAATCACGCTCTTTAACGGAGAGATCTTGACGAACACCAATTCACCAACAGAGAATTTCAAGTCTCTTCTCCTCTTATCGGCATAACTCTTCTGCCTATCCTGAGCAGCTTTCATTCGTTGTTGAATGACCTTAATCTTATCTGAAGTTTCCCTCACCACATCTGGTCCAAGCACAAACTTCTCGCCAGTCTCTATCCAACATGATGGTGAGTTGCACGGTCTTCCGTACAAAGCTTCATATGGAGCCATACCGATACTGGATTGGTAGCCATTATTATATGCAAACTCTACTAGATGCAAATGGTCATCCCATGATCCACCAAAATCCAATATACACGCTCTCAAGAGATCTTCCAATATACGATTCACCATCTCCGTCTGACCGTCGGGCTGAGGATGATATGCGGTACTGAGATGTGATCCTGACCCTAGAGCCTCTTGTAAGCTCTTCCAAAACCCACTAGTGAACAACGGGTCTCGGTCACTCACAATGCTTTTGGGTACTCCATGAAATCTCACTACCCACTTCATATACAATTCTGCCAACTTGGTTGCCGTTCTGGTCGATTTGACTGGTATAAATCTTGCACTTTTAGTCAATCGATCCACAATTACCCAAATGCTATCATATCCCGATCTAGTCCTTGGTAAACCATCGATGAAATCCATCGAGACTTGCTCCCATTTCCATTCGGGAATTTCTAATGGTTGCAACAACCCACTAGGCTTCTTTTGCTCGGCTTTAACTAGCTGGCAATTCATGCATTTGGATATAAACTTCCCAACGTCTCTTTTCATCCCTTCCCAGTAGTAAGTCTGTCTCATGTCTCGATACATCTTATTACCACCGGGATGTATAATCAGTTTTGAGTGATGACATTCTCTAAGCACTTCATCTCTCAAACCATTTACATTGGGCACAACTAGTCTTCCATTCTTTCGAAGCCATCCATCTCGATCAAGCCCATACACACTCATCTCCTCATCGATACCCATCTCTAACTTGGAGATGATTTCCAATAGGTTAGGATTGTCCCTCTGGCTGGAACAAATCCGCTCTATCAAAGTGGATCTGATCGTCAAACTAGCTAGCATAACTGGATCCAATTCGCACTTTGGTCTGAAATCAAACCCCGCGATATACTCTAATTGCTTCCATTCAAGAAACATTGCCCCTAAGATGGCATGTCTCCTACTCAAGGCATCGGCTACCGCATTACCCTTCCCAGGTGTATATGCGATATCAAAATCATACGAAGCCAAGAACTCTAACCATCTTTGCTGACGGGGATTCAAATCTTTTTGAGAGGAGATACTTTAACGATTTATGATCAGTAAACAACTCAAATCTTTCTCCCAAGAGGTAGTGTCTCCACATATTCAGTGCAAATACAATCGCTGCCAATTCCAAATCAGGGGTATGATACTTCTTCTCATGCGGTTTTAGCTGTCGACTAGCATAAGCTACAACCCTACCTCCTTGCATCAATACAACACCCAGTCCGGTACTACAAGCATCTGTGTATACCGTCATCTCTTCATTCCCTTTAGGAATGACTAACACTGGCGCACGGGTCAACTTCTCCTTTAGACTTTTGAAGGCATCCTCACACACTCCGTCCCAGACGAAGGACTGATTCTTCTTAGTCAACCGAGTCAACGGTGCTGCTATCTTGGAGAAGTCCTGGATAAACTTACGATAATATCCAGCTAATCCCAAGAAACTTCTTACATCTGTGGCATTCTTGGGCGTAGGCCAATCCTGTACCGTAGCCACCTTCGTAGGGTCCACGGCAATACCATTCTCTGAAACAACATGACCCAAGAATCTCACTTCCCTTCTCCAAAAATGACACTTAGAGAATTTCTCTTTCAATTGGTGTTTCCTCAACACCTTCATCACTATCCTCAAGTGTCCCTTGTGTTCCTCCTTTGTCCTTGAGTAAACAAGGATATCATCCACGAACACAAGAACAAACTTATTCAACCGATCTCTGAATACTCGATTCATAAGATTCACAAAATAGGCTGGTGCATTGGTCAACCCAAATGTCTCCCCACTCGGAGACACTCCTTCTAATAAATCCCTTCTTCAAAAGATTGCTGACTTGCACCCCGAGCTCTCGCTGCTCCCTTGGTGCCATACGACGAAGTGGCATCACTATAGGTCTGGCATCTTTCACTAAATCAATACGGAACTCAATCTCTCGGTGTGGTGGAAGCCCGGCCACCTCTTCGAAGACGTCCGGATACTGGCCCACCACGGGCAAATCTAACAACTCATCCTGCGGGATGTCGAGGGACTTTACAAAACTAGCCATAACCCCATCACTAGGTAGGCTACCAAACACTACCCTCCGCCCATCATCCGCCCTCACTGTCACCAAAAAGCCCTCACAGTCTACCACCACCCCGTATCTTTGGAGCCAATCGACTCCCAATATAATGCCATACCCAGTAAAGCCCAAAACAAAGCAATCACAAACAAACATACATCCATGACTCGATAAGACCAAATTCCTGCAAATCATACTAAGGCTAGTCGAACCACCAATCGGGTTCGTCACAACCAATGGTCTATCGACTATCTCGGGTTCCAGTCCCAACCTATCTACCAGGTCACTAGATATGAAGGAACGGGAAGCCCCAGTATTAAACAAAACTCGAACGGGTATACCTTAAATAGAAAGCATACCTTGAATAACAACATTCTTTCCTTTCTCCGCCGCAGTTGGGGCATTCGACGAAGAAGGAACAACATCAATAACATATGCTTTCACAATCTGCTTCTCCTTAAGAGGTTGCGGACACTTATCCTTATAATGTCCCATTTGACCACAGTTGTAGCACTTCCTTTCCGCTGGCTTGGCCCGACATTTTTTTAGCATAATGGCCCTTCTTTCCACAGCTGAAGCACTCAACATCCTTCTTGCTCTTTTTCTGGCCACCCTTAGATTGGTCCTGCTTCCTCTTATTCTGAGAGTTATTCTTGCCTCCACTGCCTGCTTGCGGCTTTGGCCCTTCTGCAGATGCAGCCTCAGTCTTTGACCTAGGGTAAAGACACTCTGATCTCAAAAACTTCCCCACGATCGATTCAAAAGTCTCATCGATGTGGTTGATAAGCTTTTCCCCCAAGTATCCATCCAATCCTGAACATCCGTGGCCGACTCCGTCCCGTGGAATGGCTTTCCACCAAGATTAGTGTAATCCTTGCACAACTTGGCGAAATCGAACCTAGGCGCCTGCACTACTGGGCCAACACCAACTCCGGGTTTGGGAACTGCCCCTTGCACTTCTCTAAGCATGTCTCTCATGAGGTTAGTAAACATTACCTTCATGTCAGCGGCATTCCCTTGGTTGGTCCCTCTACCAGCACCCCTCGTGTCTCGGCTCATCGTCAATCTGAAAAAGGGAAACGATTAACGACCCCATAGTGGTGCTAGTGCAGTGCGACTTCATTCTTATATTACTAATAGTATATACATACATAGCTTTTGAAAACCAAAATAATCACAAATACGCGCTCTCATATACGTACTATCTCTCCCTAGTGTCTTTCCCTAGGTTAACTACGCAACCTAGAGCTCTGATACCAAGTGTGACGGTCCGCCCCACACCAACTGACATTTACTCCAAAAGTGCGCTGTACACGTGTCCAGTTAGCACGGAACGGGTCGTCAGAAGGAAAAGGAAGAAGGAAATGAACATACAAAGAACCTGTAGAATGTCTCACAGCGCATAGAATAAAATATAATAATAACATACTTGACATAAAACAGGAGAGACAGTGCATAAGCTGAAAATCAGAACTAAACATCATAGCAACGGAAATCCAAAATACAGCTTATTACAACTTTTCAAATTGTCTCAAAGCAAAAGTAAGATAAATGAGGTACACTACTAATGCCCAAGTAGCGACCACCAACGACACAGGGAGAATGTGTGTGTATATATATATATATATATATATATATATATATATATATCATACGTGGAAGCCTCCTGCCCGCCTCCGAATTAGCTACTCGCGCATCACCAGCTAACATGTCTCTAGTCTGCTCGTGTGAGCACCCAGAGTAATAAGAGGAGACATAAAACTCTAGGTCAGACATAAAGCCTAGTATGAGCGATAAACATCTAAAGTGAACAATAACAGGTAGACTAAAACATACCTGAACCTGCAACCAAAGAGTTAGCACTACATACTGTACAACACTCTAAGGTACCATATCAAACGGTGTAAGGATACGGAGGTGGGGGAGGTGTGCATGTCATAATGATGGCAAACAATCAAACATAGCATCCATCCTCACATCTCTCACTCAGTGCATAAAGCATACGATATTCACCACTTCGATCACCCAACTTACCTTGCTACGATCACTTTGCCCCATGAAGTCATAAATGGCTTCACTGCACTGATAACGTAGCCACAAATCCTTCGCTATGTCCACTTTGCCCCATGGAGTCACAAGAACCCCACTGCACTGGCTTATAGCCTTACTAGTCCTTACTATGTCCACTCTGCCCCATGGAGTCACAAGAACCCCACTGCACTGGCTCATAGTCTTACTACGCATCACCTTGCCCCTCAGGTCGTAATGACCCTACTGCACTGATAACGTAGTCTTGCTACCATCACCTTGCCCCTCAGGTCATAATGACGCTACTGCACTGATAAGTAGCCCATCATCCATTTTCAGTGGTGAATCGAAGTTATGAACGTCGACAACTTCTTAGCACACGTCCCACAGCAAAGTCCATCCATTTTCAGTGGTGAATCGAAGTTATGAACGTCGACAACTTCTTAGCACACGTCCCACAGCAAAGTCCAACCATGAAGTGAACTCATTGGTTCCCAACTGGATCCTGAGCTCTAACTTCCCATATTGGACTACCTTTGCATCTCGGGTTATTGGTCAATACTGGGTCGGGTCGGGTTCCTCCTCAAGCCATCGGTTCGGGTCGGATATCCTCCATCCGTTCGGGTCGGATATCCTCCATCCGTTCGGGTCGGGTCCTCTTTTAGTACGGTTCGGGTCGGGTGTCCCTTCTGGGTTCGAGTCAGATGCTTCTCTTCGGGTCGGGTCGGGTGCTTCCCTTCTGGTCGGGTCAGGTGTCCCTTCTTGGTTCGTGCTTCCGATCCGTCTTCATGCTCCCTTCACATGCTCCTATCCGATTCGTTTTCATGCTCCCGCTCTGATTCGTCTTCGTGCTTCCGCTCCGATCCGTCCTCCTTAGTCCGATCTGATCCCAGTTCAGCTAGCGTGGCCTTCCTTTTTGCCACTTTTTCCCAAGTGCCAGGTTCCGATCCGATCGGATTCCTTGCTTAGTTCAACATATCCGATCCGAACCCTGCACTGTTTTCTGAAACTGTTCCAGCAAGTGTTTACGCCATTCGACGACGTTTTCGACCATTCTAACTATTGGAATCAATCACAAAGCATTTCATACAGTCATAGCAACATACATAATCAATCACAAACATCAAAACATCAATATGATAGGTAAAAATGGATCAAACATGCCCAAAATCCCATATTTCCCCCTTAAGCATGTTTAGGTGAAATTAATGCTATGATTAACAAAACTTAACCAAATTAACCCAAATTCATATCAGAAGTCTAAAACATCATTTAGGAATTTATGAACATTTTTCCTGAATTTTACTATGTTTAAATTCGCTAATTAGCACTAATTACCCTTAACTAGCCATAATTAGTGTAAAACTATGCAAATCACTCACCTTAGCCACAAATAAACTAAGATCTGAAATAATTCTCTGATTTGATGTGAATCTCAATGCCAAACAGCAGATCCAATGTTGTTTTGGTGTAGATCTTCCTTGATTAGGGGTTGCTAAGCCAAATCCTTGACCAAAAGGTGATTTAGAGGTTGGAGACCATTTTTAGGGTTTCTTGGTGATAAGTGGAGGCTAGAAAACTGAAATGGAATGATCCTCTATCTCATTTCAGCCTTCCCATAACCCTAATCCCGAAATGGGTTATGGGCCTACTCACTAATCACCCGATTTGACCCGGTTAAGCAGTTTTCCATCTTCCAAACCTTATTTCAGCCATATCTACCAAACGGTAAGTCCGTTTGGCTATTATGACCACTCTACGGAAAGGTAAATCACCAAACGAATCTAATGGAAGTGGTTTCAGGTCAAAATTCCTTTCCAATCAAAAGTTATGGCTAAAACAGTACCAACTAAGGGCAAAATGGTCATTTAAAAATCGACAAAAATCATGAATATGGGAAATGACTCTAATGGATGTTTCCCAAAGTTACATGACCATTTCACATGGGAAAGAAATAAATATTCTACAATACTATGATGTGTAGAATACGGGTCGTTACACCCTAACCTGATATTTTTATGTAATTTCCATATAAAAACCAGGTAACAGATGTAACCCTTTTTTGTTGTTGCAAGGGTTTGGTCAACCGACAACTTCGTATACATTTCCTTTTATTACTTGCAGTTTTTAGCATGCAAGTTTTTTTCCCCATTTTGTTAAATTTTATATAGACTTTGTCATGTGTTACATTTGCGAGAACAGTTAATAACTAACGAGATACAAGAACTCAACCCAAAGGTGTTAGATTGCCTTTTAAAATTTCATTGATTGTCAGTGCTTTTTTCAGTAATAGTTTTGGACAAGGTGGAAGCCATAAAGGCATGAACATTATTAATGGTTCTTTCTGGGAACTTTCACGTTCAACTTGCTGCTAATGAAGGTTGGTCCAATCGCTGCTATTAGAACTTAAGTTTGCTATTTAAAGTAAGAACAGTCAGTGTTTTCACTGCTCATTGATCATTTAACTTGTAAATATCTTTTTAATACCGATTATTGTCTGTTAAGAACTTGAAGTTGATGGGGAGTTGTTGGCACACTGCCTTGCCCCTATATTAGTTAACCCTTGAACTTATACTTTTGGGTTGTAAACGTATGGATTATATAGTAAGCTTAATGAAGTTCAGTCCGGTTATGATTAGTTGAACTAAAGGTGACATTTGAATGAACTAAAAAGAGCTAACGTGACAGATTGTATGGAGAAACACCAACCATGTGGACTCTAAAAGTTGCGTCCTCTTGAATGTTAAAGTTCATGAACATTGATTATGTAGTATGCAATGTAAGTCAGTCTCGCAGCTGTGTAAAGCTTAACTTATTTAATGTTTTCCTTAAGTATTTTGAAAGTTTTAGTTAACTCTGACCAACAATGGCGGAGAAGGGGGAATGGGATTTCCGATCGTGAGGAAGAAGCCTTCAAAAGTTGACCTGCTGCTTTCAACAAGCAAACCTCAACCTCCATGGAACGAAGGGACTCTCCTACACATGATGGGCCTATTGAAATTGATTCAGATTCCGATCCTAAAGATTCTGTAAATGGAGGAATTGGAATTCACTGCAGGGAAAAGCATCTAGCCTTAAAGCAAATGGGAAGACCTTCTCAATTCCTGCTGGACCGCTGGTAAGGTGGATTCTAGCAAAGGAGGTAAAATGCTTTAGGTTGAAAAGGTGTTCTTTTTCCCTTGTCGTTCGAGCTTCTAGCTGCTGAAGTAGATCTAAAACTTGAATCGGATATACCCAAGGATGCTAAAATTCTAATGGATGGGGAAGCCGCATCTATTATTTTACAAGGAATCAATGGCTCAGTTGCCGTTTTGAACGATAATCCGGTATCAAAATGCCAGACTCATTCAACAAGGCACATACTGTAAAGCTTGCAATGGCTGTGCTGACGTTTAATATATATGTGTAAGTATCAAGCCTTCATATTTATTGGTCTTATTTCAATTTATATTATAATTTGCATATTCATATATACACCAAGGTACTTATAAGGCTTTGGCAATATTAGACTATTATAATCTTTTCTAAATGTTATCATTCACATAAGAAACATAAAGAAACATGAATTAAAATTAAACGCATAAATTAATTCAAAACAAATAAATTAATAAATAAACATCCCGTTCGTAGCAAAAAACACAATTTTCATTTATAACGGTGTTACGTTCAAATAATCCGTTATCGTTCGTCATAAACACACCCTTTTTTATATATTGATTTTTAAGTTAACTATGCTTTTGGATTGGAAAGTTGAAAAGATTTAGTTGAATGTTTCTTACTAATCTGGTCATGATTGATCATGTTATTCAAGTATTTACTGCAACAATTGTGTTAGTTGTTAGAAGCGCATGTGTGTGTGTATATAGACACACACACCTACCTTGTATATCTATTGAATCGATGTTATATTACGTGAATTTGCATTGTATGTACTAGCAAAGTTGGCTACATAATGGCAGATGCCAGATAGTGGTCCCTAATTTTTAGTCCTTATCTATTTTAAACTATAATACTAAGCCGGATTATACACTACAAGAAAACACTGATTTAGCGTCATATATTTAGAAACGGAAATTTCTGTCATTAATTTGCGACGGATTTTCATGTGATCTGCAAGGGATAGTTTTTTGTTTTTTCAATTTTTTTTTCTTTTATTTATTACCGTCGTCTTCTGTCATCCCTCACTAAGTCGTTGCAAATTGCGTTAAATTACCGATAGAAAATTTATGTCGCTATTTTTCGCTGCAAATCCAAGTAGAATACTGACGAATATTTATCGAAGCTATATTGCAGCAGAATTCCAACAGATTTGCAAGAGATGTTTATATTATTTTTCTAATATATACTTTAGTGTTATTTTTTAATAATTATTAACATGTTCAATAATTAATAATTAATTTGTTCTAATTAATGATTTATAAGTTATAATAAATAACAATTTACGTTCTATAATAAATAACTTATAATCATTGTTTATTTAGAATTAGCAAAATAATCTTTGCTCATAGCCAATGTAATTACTAAATTCTTAATTAAGTCCTCTGCTTTCATCGCAAAATAAGTCCTCTACTTATTTAGAATTATTACTATTAAGGAATAATTAATAATTTTTTGTATGAATTAATTTATTATAATTTGTGTTCGAAATACATATTTTTATGAATTAATTACTTATTTAGTAATTGTTGATATAGTTGTTTTTAAAATTTAAAGTATTTATAATTTTATGTTAAATTAATGTTTAAACTGATATAAAATATTCTAAAAAATGATGCTTTCATGATAGTTTTTTGCCTCCATGCCTTAAATTTTAAGTTTAGCTATTTACAACTGTCATCATATGACAGCTACAATAAACAATCTTCGACCTCTAACGTTTTCTAATTAGTAAATTATTTTTACTTGTATTGCCATAACTTTCGTTTCTCACTTCACATTCTCAATAGAAGAAAAATTCTTAGTTCAACTAATAATTTTAGCAACAGTGCATTCCTACCGGTTGTGAGGAAAGATATCTTTAGCAACTGATTTTTGTTGTTGCTGCAATAATCGTATGTTACAATTAGCATTTCATACCACTCGCAAAAAACATATTATTAACAACTGCATCTCAGCAACTGCGGCAAACATATTTTTAGCAACTGGGCTTACTATCACTTGCAATAAACATATGTTTTAGAATTATATATTCCTTACAAGTTGTAATAAACATATTTTTTTGAATAATATATTCCTTACAAGTTGAAATAAATATATTTTAAACAACCTTTTTTTGTTGGTTATAATAGAAATTTATACAATTAATTAATTTTTAACATTTATAAATAATTAAAAAATAATCATTTTATATGGAAGAATTAAATCTAGGAAAGATATGAAAATTTGTTATATGCTTTGTGTGTCGATGCATTTTATTCCTTTCGGAAAGAAATATGATAGTTTGACTTGGTTATAGTGGAAAATGAACAATTGATTTTGTTTTTATTTGCAAAAATTTACCTTTACATTAAGCAAGTTAACAATTTTATTGGTTTTTTTAACTAACATGGGATTACTTTATTAAAACATATCGATGAGCAATGTATATTTTCATTTTCCGCTATCCCATTTTCGTTTCCCGCTATATTAATAATTAATAGTATTTAATAATAAAGAATGACGTTTAGTATTTTATAATCATAATAAAAATTTATATTTATGATTTTTTATTATTTTAAATGAAAATTTTGAAATTTTACAAAATAAATCAAAATATAGTTAATAACAATTTTTTTTATCATAATTAGTTATTAATATCTAAACTATAGTCCATAATTTTGAATAATAATGTATAAGCAAAAAATATATAAATAATAATCTATACTTAATATTTAATAATCTATAATATTGTTTGTCAACTTTTCTTTCGTAAAATTTTAGTTTTAAATTTTCTTTGTACTACAGCCATTTGCGCAAATAAATTTTGTTTCAATGCTCAGACATTTCAATGCGCGTCAAAAATTTGTTTCCCTCCCAATCCCTTCGCTCTTTACAAATCCCTAAATCGAAAATCCTTTCAGCCGCCTCAAATTTTAGAAGAAACAAAATCGACATCACCTATCTGAACCTCTTCTCGTCTCCTCCACAAATATTCTTCTTATACCACGACCCCCACCTTGGCATCGCCAACGTCTTTGAGGCCTCGTAGCCGGCGATGTCTGCCTTTCCTATATGATTACAACTCTAGAGCTCCAAACATGACAAGCATTGTCGCAAACGTCTACCTTGAACCGTACATCACTAAAATCCAGGCATTCACAATTTTTCATGCCTGAAATTCATTTGTACACCCCTAACCTGTGATCGAAGACTAGATGGAACCCTAATTTGACGCTCAACTGCCGAGAATCACATAATCTTAATATTTGCAATTAAGGTATACACGAAAACAAGTTATTATTATTTTTGTGATTTATAGTGGAATATCCAATTCGATTACAAATTTTCAACTTTGATGTTTTTGTTCCTTTCTGTCTAACTAAAGAAGAGGTGGAATCGTTTTGCTACGTTAAATGAACGAGCAAAGGAATAGAAACGTTGAATGAAAACAGATGTGTGTTGAATTATTTTGTAGATGTTAATTCAAGTGTTTTGGTATTTTCAACATTAGCATTTTTGTCGATTTCAAGCGAGTTTTTGGCTGAGTTCGTCTTGTATTTTAGTGGTTTTTGGTATCTTTCTTTTATTACTACTGTTGTGTGCTATCTGGAGATTTCAAGTTGTAGTATGTGGCCTTCGTCTTGTGCTTTAATTGTATGTATCGTTGGTTGGCCTTAAAATTTCGAAGTTGCTAGTTTTTGGCTTGTTGATGTGTGTTGCGGTTTTTTATGGTGTTGTAGAAGCTACATGCTAGCATGTATTTTAGGTGAATGTATTGATAATATGTTTTTGTTTCTTACCTGCTATGGTCATGCTAGCTGGGTGTGGTTGTTTCAAATGTAGCATAGGTGTTAACGTTAAGAACTGATACTACACCCGACACGATATTGACTAAGAAAATCAACACAAGATATGTATGAAAGACTGCAAACGTCATCTGAGTAGCTAAGGATTGAGGTTGCTCTAATAGTTGCTTGATGCTGATGACTTAAGAATGACTTCACTTGTTTCTGTGCATGATGCTTTTATATTATTGCCTAAATTATGAACTGCTTCTTTATTGCTTGCTAAACCATTTTGATTGATTTCACATTTATCTGTTGCCTTTTAATTCTTGTTAGTGCTTACGGTGGCATAACCCAATCCTATTCAGATGATCAAAGCTTGTAGACTCCAAAGAAGCCTATGGAGTCGATTGGTTTGTTGTGAGCTTCTTTAAGGAATGTCTGTGTATTACTTATCGCCGTGCAAAAGCTATGGCAGCCATCTATGTAGTGTTCTTTTGTATTCTGCTGATAAATTGTTGTATGAGTGCTGCAAAATGCTATCTACCATCTTTACTTGCCGAAAATCACAACCTAAAAGAAGACATGAACAAAGGTGCAACCTGGAGAAGAAGGCAACTTTCAGATGTGGTTGTTTTGATTTTTACTGTCTTTCGTCGGCTTTCGATGTAGTTGCTTAAGATCATTCATCCTTTAACTGTCTCCAGTCCTCCGCTCGTGCATGCTTCGTCCTTTAACGTCTTGAGATCAAAATGCATTATTGAAGATCTCATTAATTTTTTGCAGGGTAATTGGAAATATGACAGATAGTGGATGTAACTTACTTGAACATGGGCTATTGGCTATCGGTGGCATCATTGTTGCGATTTCAGCGCATATGCAAATATTGGTGTAACAACCCGGAATTTTGGAACCAATTTAAATTTTTTATTTTAGAAATTTTAATCAATTTTGAATATTTAAAATGATTTATTTTAAATGATAACGATTAAAAATTTATTTAAATCGAAGTTAGAACAAATATATTTATTTTAATTATAAAAGGAGTTAGAAATAGCGCGGTAGTTTGAAAATTTGAATTCAAACTTTGATTGAATGTACAAGATGCAAAATAAATCGGATTTTGGTGAAACCAAAAATATTAGAATCTATTTAAGAATATCTTTCCAACGAATCTGAAAAATTGAAATTTCATAGCGGGAATAAAAAGTTATGGTCAGTTGAATATTTAGAATAGTCGTTATGGAATTAAATATAATATATAGCCCGTATAAATAGTCATTTTGCAAACGACCTCCGTTTTCGAAGAAACCACTTTTGTTGAATCCGGAATGTCAAATTATTGCTAGGTTTCAATTTTCATAGTTTTTAGAATTAATATGTGAGCGTGGCAAAATAAAATGTGTTTTGTCAATTTCAGTCAAAGTTCGAATTCAAATTTTCAAACTGCCGCGCTATTTCTAACTCCTTTTATAATTAAAATAAATATATTTATTCTAACTTCAATTTAAATAAATTTTTAATCATTATCATTCAAAATAAATCATGTTAAATATTCAAAATCCATTAAAATTTCTAAAATAAAAATTTTAATTTGGTTCCAAAATTTCGGGTTGTTACAATCTCCCCCACTTAAAATCTTTTCATCCTCGAAAAGGAACGGAGCTGAAAGTTGTTTACATAACCAACTCAACTTTCATTCTTTTATTGGTTTCAATAATTTTATTAGTTGAACTAATAATCACACAACACAACCATCAATCAATTAGTTGATTAGCTTTAAAAATATATATAACTTTTATATATTCAAAATCATATTTTCTAAGGTCTGATTATATATATA
Source organism: Allium sativum (assembly GCA_030737875.1). Lineage (NCBI taxonomy): Eukaryota > Viridiplantae > Streptophyta > Magnoliopsida > Asparagales > Amaryllidaceae > Allium > Allium sativum. The sequence continues at coordinate 587,753,739 of CM060918.1, read as the reverse complement.
TCTATATATATATAATCACAAATACGTTAATTATGAACTTGTCACTCTCAACTCGTTCTAGGGCATTTCTAACCCCATCTCTAACGAGTTTTCTCATTCTAGGATACTACTGATCCTATCTCTAATGAGTATTCTTTTATAGGATATTACTAATCCTACCTCTGATGAGTCTTTTTTTCAGTTCTGACGAGTTGTACCCCAAAGATTTGAATTAACCAAAGCTCTGATACCAACTGTAACGATTCAGATTTTGCCCGGATCTAATCGACCGCAAAATCGACTAAGACTGTTCAAAAACCCGAATACGCTAACTTTGGGCATACAACACGTCAGAACAAATAACAAAAGACTTTTATTACATCATAATAAATTAACATTAGAGTATAGAATATCAGAGTACATCGAATATAAAAATACAACGGAAGATTAATTTACAATAATTTAATACAATGCAGCGGAACTATTAAACTAACACAGCGGAAGACTATCAATGCTCTGAACACAGCTTTAAGCTTCGATCCAGAATCCTGCTCAAGATATCTGCAAAATAAGCTATCGACTGCCCGTGTGGAAAATATGGGCACCCAAGTTTGCAAGTGAAACAAACTACAGGTTAGGCATGGGACTGGTATGAGAAATCTTACTTAACTTATCTATAATAAGGCTAATCAAAGGACCACGCCGCTAACGCGGAACAAGTTTACTCCATTGGATTGCCAGTGCAAGAAATAAAGTAAATCGTTAAACATCGCAATGTTTAAAAAAAAAATGAAACCATTATAAGACTCAAGTCCCATCACACAATGCAACGCAAACCGGAGAATAGAGTTTTACCTTACAATGGTCAAAAATGCTTGATACGATAAAACGGATTTGATATTATTATTAGTGTCTATATGTTTCAAAAACATTTCAATCATAATGTATCAATCATAGACGACATAGCTACCATATACTATGTCGCCATACTAGTTATACAATCAAAACCGTATGGGTTCGTATTAGAAGTTGGATTTCCATCATGAACCAAGGCAAGGGATCGTCCTTACCAAATTCGAGACTCTCTAGCCCGAGTCCCAGGATACAACCGCAATTGCACCTAGGAGCGCCAGGGCCGGTCCACAAATATGTTAGTGGATTGGTTATGCCTGAACAATACGTTTTCCCGCCCCATGGGGGGTAAAATAGAGCCACTAGGGACTCAAATCCGAGGTACCTCGTTTTTCATCATCCACATAAGTAAAAATATCTGGGCTTGTAAAACCCAAACACCACTTCTAGCTAGAAAGAAACACATGCTCTCCCTGGGGTCCTTCTCCCGTTTTCGGTTCATACTGGGGTGTGAGGCTTGCGAAGTATCGCTACACAAAGCTATGCTATATAAAGTTGTGCTTTGATCATCAACCACAAGCCTCTGCTTTTCGACAATAAGCCTTGATCATTTGCATCTTAGCATGCCACAATGTCAATCCATACCATACCACCGATTTCTGCCAATATATAACCTCTAAGCTCGTACATCTCAGAGAAGGGTATTAAGCAAGAGAATAAATTCTATGCCACCAAACAGATATATATTTAGCAGAGATCAACGAATAAAGCATAAAGGAATACAATGTCAGACATACCATCCATTTACAAGTTTGTTCTGGGTCTGAACGAAACCGGAGGCACCTTATTGTTCGTCCCATATGTCCAATACAGGGGAGAGGTCCTCGCATATCCGGTCGATCTCCAAGTACGTTTGGACGATCACCACTTATTACCTTATCTTCGGATGCCACCCAATCAAGACATCAGTAATCATCCAAACGATGTGAAGACCTCCGGTCTTCAACCACCGTCTTCATCTTCGACTCTTAATCGTCGTAGTAATTATTCAGAATGGGTTAAACCCGGTCTTTCCGAATAAATCGCGTATTTTATAATCAATAATTAATTGCTATAAAAACACATCATACGCCTCATTCCAATTTAGAATATTCTTTTAAATAAGTATTCACATTATTAGGGAAAGGTTCCCATTAATTTATCAAAGGTACATTCTTTTAAATTTATTCTTTAGTCTTCTTTTCAAAGATTCATTAAAACTCCAATTCAGTTTTAATATCAAAAATCATTTTTTAATGATTATTCAACTTTAGGAAATTTATCTTGTCTTTAACTGGGTTAAAGAACCCATGTCATTTAAAACACAGTTCACGATAAATCCGAAATCATCTTCCATTAAATATGGAATTTATACAGAAATCAAATCAGTATATAATCGATATAAATTTTCGTATCAGACTAATACTATAAATGGAATAACGACAAAGCCTTTTAAATTCCATATATAATAATGATTTTCTTTTACATAAGCTCATCTCGATTATTATTAAATCGAATTCTCTTCAATTCCAATTTAATATATTAAATTGGAAAACTTTACTTTGGAAAATCCCATAAAGTCTTAATAACAAGATTTATAAATTCCAAATCATATCTTCACTGTTAATTGGGTTAAAGAACGAATGTCAATAAAAACACAGTTCACAATAAATCCAACTCACATTTCATTTTATTCCGATTACTAAATATAATTGGAAACTCTAATAATCTTAATTAAAAGATTTATTTTCTTTCATACGGGGTTTAAGAACAGTGTTATTTAAGACACCATTCACGACAAACCCAAAAATCCAATTTATTTTATTTAATTCTAATTAAATATTAATAAATTGGAGAACATCATTAAATCTTTAATTTAAAGATTTATCCTAGTTAATAACTAGTTCATTTCGATAAAAATATGTTTTTATCTTTTCAAATATGGAATTTTTCATCCAAAATCTTTTCAAATCATTAATTATGATTTTACATAATTTTTCAATATTTTAAATAATTTTCTTAAGGCCTTTACAGTCGGTTTCCAATAACGGCCACCGAACTGCATCCATTGCAACCTTTTTCAAATTTGGTTTGGACATAATCCCAAATCCAACGGTTAGATTTCAAATCTCTTATATTCATTGGAAATCTCTTTTCGATACGAACCCAACGGTTTTGGTTTTAGGAGAATCCGATGGTCGGATCTCCCATTACATCAATTTGAAGTTAATGGTCGAAATTCGCGAACGGTCGCTGCGCGGCGCGTTCTATTTAGACCATTAAATAAATAATTATATATTATATATATCGTCGATTTCCTTTTAAAACGTATTTTATAAAATATTTATAAATTCGTTTTAAAATGATTTTTAATTTCATTTTCAATTTTAAATCAAATTGAATATTCTATATTTATATCATATTAATATATTAATATTTTCAAAATATTATATTTTGAAATCACTTCTTTTTTATATTCATTATAAAATAAATAAAATCGATCGATAAACCCGTTCGGGTTAAAATGGCGTTTCTATGCTTAACACGACTTCATATTTATATTTTTATGTCCATCCAAAGATGGACATAAAAAGCATAATTTTATTCTACATTGAATTTTATTTTATAATATTTGTTATTTCAAAATATTTTTTATTTTAAAAGATTCTTTATCCTAAAATATTCTTTATAAAAAAATATTCTGAATCGGAATGCGACTCAATCAATTACCATATAATTTCAGTTATATGGATTTTCATACATCGCATGTATTTAACAATAATGATTCAACAATCCATTCACAACCAGAGTGAAATTTACAACTGTGTGAGCATTAAAATAAATAAATAACGCTCATTCCAGACTGTCAATCCATTGATTGATAATTAACTAAATATTGGGACTAGTGTATGTCAAATATCATCCCAATACCCGTGTGAGGTTTTCAAACAACAACAGTTTACATAACTAAATCATTGGTTAATAGATTTAACCGATTCTAATTCGATTTGAATTATTTTCTATTTAACTAATTTACCCTATTTAAAATTATAAATGGATATTTATAATTTAATTTTACTATCACATTAATGTTAACATTATTTTTAATACGTTAAACATTTCAATATCACAAACATATATTTAACAAATGATCATTTTATAATAACAACGCTAACATGCTACGGACGATGTTTTATCTAACAAAACATTTTTAACATATAATTCTTTTACTTTAACCTAACATGATAATAATGACATTTTAATGACAATCATATTTTAACATATCTTTCTACTTCGCTAACACATAAATGAAAATGTTTTAATAAACAAAACCTATATTAACAAATGATCATTTTTCCATTTCTCTAACATATGAATGATAATGTTTTAATTAACAAAACATAAATAATCAAATGAACATTTTGCTATGTAACTAGCATGTGAATGATAATGTTTTAACTAATAAAACATATATAATCAAATGAACATTTTTCTATGTAAAAACAATGCATATTTTTAATCATTTCAAATATACCATAAAAATGTAAATTTTTATTGTTAAACAATTTTCAACAATTACTATGTTCATATCTGATAAATAAAAAGATGGTTTTTATTTTCAATAATTTCAATGTTCATATATGACAGATAAAAAGGTGGTTTTTATTTTCAGTGTTTTCTATGTTCTTATACGACAAATAAAAAGGGATATTTTATTTGCATACATTTCTAACCTCGACATGACAAATAAAAGGAAATGTTTCTATTTGCATGCAGTTAGTTCTATTTAAAAATGACAAATAAAAATGTAAATTTAATTGCATATAAATTTCTATCCTTATCATGACAAATAAAAATGTAAATTTGCACACAAATTTCTATCCTTAACATAACAAATAAAATGACTACTTTTATTTGTTTACCAATTCAATGTTAACATAACACATAAGAATGATATGTTTTTGTTATCGACAATTCAATTCATCATCACAAATAAAAATGATATTACTATGTTGTTGACAATTCTCATCCAACGTAAAAATGTTTTTATATGACAATCCTAGTTCAACATAAAAATGGTATTTTTATGTGACAATTCTAGTTCAACGTAAAATGATATTTTTATGTGACACAATAATTCAACAAAAATGATATTTTGTATTGACACAAATATATTTAACAAAAATGAATATTTCGTTTTGACACAATTATATTTAACAAAAATGAATATTTTGTTTTGACACAAATATGATTCAACAAAAATGAATATTTTGTTTTGACACAATTATATTTAATAAAAATGAATATTTTGTTTTGACACAATTATATTTAACAAAAATGAGTATTTTGTTTTTAACATTTCTAATTCAACAAAAATGTTAGTCTCATGTTTAACAAAAGCATATTCTAACTAAATGATATTTTTGTTTGACAAAACATATTCTAACTAAATGGCATATTTATTTATAAAATATGTTTTCTACATAAATGACATATTTGTTTATAAAATATGGTTTCTACATAAATGACATATTAATTTACCAAATATGATCTCTAACATAAATGACATGTTAATTTTCACAATAGGATTTCTAACATAAATGATATGTTAATTTACCAAATATAATCTCTAACATAAATGATACGTTAATTTTCACAATAGGATTTCTAACATAAATGATATGTTAATTTACCAAATATGATCTCTAACATAAATGATATGTTAATTTTCACGATAGGTTTTCTAGCATAAATGGTATGTTAATTTACCAAATATGATCTCTAACATAAATGACATGTTAATTTTCACAATAGGATTTCTAACATAAATGATATGTTAATTTACCAAATATGATCTCTAACATAAATGACATGTTAATTTTCACAATAGGATTTCTAACATAAATGATATGTTAATTTTCACAATAGGATTTCTAACATAAATGATATGTTAATTTACCAAATATGATCTCTAACATAAATGACATGTTAATTTTCACAATAGGATTTCTAACATAAATGATATGTTAATTTACCAAATATGATCTCTAACATAAATGATATGTATAACAAGACATTTCTAATGAATGACATTTCTATTAACATAATATTTCAAAATAAATGATATTTATAACATGACATTTCTAAATGGATGACATTTTTATTAACATAACATTTCTAAATAAATGATATTTGTAACATGACATTTCTAAATGGATGGCATTTTGATTTTAATATAACATTGCTAACTAAAATGACATTTTTATATTACATAACAAAGCTTGAATTCTTAGCTCACAAAAATACAATTCAACAAATCACCATAACCAGAACCAGTCAATCAATCTCAATCATATACAGCGCATAAATTTAATATCACAATCAATATAAATATAAATATAAATATAAATATATTCTAGATATATATATATTTTTATTTTTATTTTGAAATCGAGAAATCTCACATTGATTTTTGTCTGAATTTCCAACGTGCTCTGTTTCATCTCTAGTCAGTTCTATGTTGTAGATCTCGGAAAGAAGATTCCAACGTACTTCGAATCACCAAATTTCATTGCTGTTTGAATGAGTTATGTACGTTTAAAGATTAGATTACATGAATAAGTAATTTAAATCATAATTAATAAATTAATTACACTGTTAAGGGTTTTAATCCATTTCTTCCCCGATTAAACCCTACAGGCCACTCACGATACAGGCCCCCCCGTGTTGACCTCGAACCACGTGCCGCCACCTCGATCGGAGGTCAATCAGTCCCTTGCGCCGCCGAGCCCCCACGTTCCTCTACCATCGCCTTGAGTCCTGTGCCCTGCGAGCTCGCCATTCGCCGGTGGTACACCTCGAAAGTCGGCTGATTTCTGGCTAGTTTCTGACCATCATAATCCCCAAAACTCAATCACCACTGTATTGATTTAAAGAGGTCGAGAATCTCTCTGATGTTTGCTTGATGAATTTCTGATTTTACTTTATGGATTACGAGAAATTAAGGGATTTAAATGGAGCGATATCAACCATGAATTTCTAATGGTGGCGGCTATACATTTGTGATTTAGGGTTTAGAGCAAAAGGGGTATTTATATAATAATATAATTTAATAATATTTAATTCTATTATTTCTGAAAATTTTATTTTAACGTTCTGAACTCCAAACTAGACCCAACGACTGTCGTCCCTAGTTAAATACCCCCATTCTGGACACAATGGGATATGTTTTGTAAGCCAGTTTGACTGTTTCAATCAGTTTTTCTTTAATTTAAAATATAAAACATTTAATTATTTAATTTGATCGTACACTTTAATTTACCGGGGCCACATACTGACTCTACAAATTACAAAAAAAATTATATTTAGCTTTGTTTTGACGATACAGTCCTAAAAAAAATTAATTTCATCAAATTTGGAGACCATTTGAAAAATGGTCATTTTCTGGTCGATTAAATTTGACTGAAATTGACAAAACACATTTTCTTTTTCCACGCTCACATATTAATTCTAAAAATTGTGAAAATTGAAACTCAACAATAATTTGAAATTCCGAATCCAACAAAAGTGGTTTCGTCGAAAACGGAGGTCGTTTGCAAAATGGCTATTTATACGGGCTATATATTATATCAAATTTCATAGCGACTATTCTGAATATTCAACTGACCATACCTTTTGATTCCCGCTATGAAATTTCAATTTTTCAGATTCGTTGGAAAGATATTCTTAAACAGATTCTAATATTTTTGGTTTCACCAAAATCCGATTTATTTTGCATCCTGTACATTCAATCAAAGTTCGAATTCAAATTTCAAACTGCCGCGCTATTTCTAACTCCTTTTATAATTAAAATAAATATATTCGTTCTAACTTTGATTTAAATAAATTTTTAATTGTTATCATTTAAAATAAATCATTTTAAATATTCAAAATCCATTAAAATTTGTAAAATAAACTTTTTAAATTGGTTTCAAAATTCCGGGTTGTTACTATTGGTGTCCCCTCATCGAGAGCTCGACTTTCATCACTGAATGCCTCCATCACAGAAGTTCATCTTGATATGGTTGGTAATCCAACTCCTCTTTTGAATTTTAATTTCATGATACATGTTTTTATGTTCAACGTCGATTCCACTTGTATCATTAATAGTGTTTTATTTTTATTTGATGAAGTATGTGTTTCCTCTTTGAGAAAATAGTTGAGGATGTTTGAAAGATTTACTAGAGAAATATCGTATCATGTGTTATATCAGCGTTGCGCTGGAGCCCCAACTCATCTTCGAGGTATAGATTGCTGTTACGTTAAAATACATGTCCTAAACATCACAATTCATCTTCCATGATAAATATATATGATTGTTTGATAAATTCTTCAGTCTTGTGTAGTTTAGATATAAACAAAGAGGAAGGATTCTGCCCTGATCACATTCATTTGGATGATTCTTTGTTTATCTAATGCTTGCATTTACTAATAGATGATGCTCTATAATTTGCAGAGAAACTGAACATTAAAGAGACTAGTGATTACGAATATCTGAAGTACGCCACCTGCTCGAAAACTGACAATAATGACGATACTCAAAGATTTCGCAAACTGATGGTAGCTTCTAAGATTATTTTCTACAACTTGTCCTTTTCTATTTAAATAATATATAGTTATTATATAGGCTCTTAAATTATATTTACTGCATTTCAGTTTATTCAGCATTTTACTCTAGGAAGCTATGAATGCTGTCGAGATATCTAGAAAAAATCAAGATAATGCATTTGCTATGCTTGCATTGGTGTTGTGGCTTGGGAACATTGGGTTTTTAGTTATCAACAATGAAAACCATGTAGAAGTGGATTTGGGTGAAGGTGAACATTGCAACTCTTGTCAGGCATCAACAAATTAAATAGACTGTTAATGTCTTTTTTATGGAAGTTTATAATAATGCCTGGTTAAATTATTGGAGATCTTACAATGACAAAAATTTGCCAACATGTAGTTCACCATTTATGTTCATGAAGGTGTGACTAATTCAGCAAAGTTGATTGGTTGTGAAGTTGCCGAATTGATGTTTATGTCTACCTTGTCGGCTCAACAACATAAAACTGGAGCTGAAAGTTCTGTTGAAAGGCTGACATTACAACAGGTTTTTAATTTTTATATTTTTCCTTTCAAGGTTGGAGTATTGTATTTACATTCTTAATATTGTTTCCTTAGGCAATCACAATCCGGGACACATTAGCGAAATAAATATATGAATGCTTGTTTGATTGGCTTGTAGAACAACTTAACAGTTGTCTTACAGAAGTGGGATGTTGCTCAAAGATCTATTGATATCTTGGATTGCTTTGGATTTGAATCTTTCCAAGTACTAATTATGTATCATTTTTATGCTTACTTATGTTCTTAGCTTTTTTGTTTGTTCCAACATACGCTCATCTTTGTCGTAGAGGAATGCTTTGAGCAATTTTGTAGAAATTACACCAATAAGCGCTTGCAAAATAATTTTTTATCCGGCATGTGCATAAATTTGAGCAAGAGGTACGCAATGTTAATTCTATCTAATGTTATATTTTCTTGCAGTAACTTTGTTAGACATCATTTCACCGTCTTATTTCATATGCTCCCTTCAACTCTTTCTAACAAAAACGTAGGAAAATACCGAGCCTTAATGCTCAGTTATACTGAGCCATTAGGCTCAGTAAAAATGAGCCGACGGTTCAGTAAAAATGAGCCTTTCGGCCCAGTTTTGCTGAGCCTTAATGTAACAACCCGAAAATCTGGGCCAGTTTAAAATTTTTATTTTGGCAATTTTAGCGAATTTTGAACATTTAAAATGAATTATTTTAAATAATATCGACGAGAAATTTATTTTGAATGGAATTCGACGTATATATTATATACGACGTCGTTAGAATATAAATAATTATATATAATTATAAAAGGAATTGAAAATGGCGCGGTAGTTCGATAATTCGATTTCAAACTTCAATTGAATGTACCAGGTGCAAAACAATCCGGATTTTAGTGAAACCAAAAATAATAGGATCTAATTGATAATATCTTTCCAATGAATCCGAGAAATCGAGATTTCATAGCGGGAAACAAAAGATACGTCCAGTTGAAAATTCTGAATAGTCGCTATGGAATTCAGGCCCTTAAAAATGGGAATTTTGCAAACGACCTCGGATTTCGACGAAACCACTTTTGTTGGGTCCGTGATGTCAAATTATTGCTAGGTTTCAAATTTCATAATATTTCGAATCAATATGTGAGCGTGGCAAAGGAAAACGTGTTTGACCAGTTTTAGTTGATTTTAATCGACTGGAAAATGGCCATTTTTCCAGCGGTCTCAGAATTCGACGAAACTAGTTTTGTTAGGACCGTATCGTCAATACGAAGCTAGAAAATATTTTTCTGGAATTTTTCTAGTTAGTATGTGACCCCGGTAAATTGAAATGTGCGTTTAAAATTCAATATAAAGATTTATATTCTTATTTAAGCGAAAACTGATCGAAACGAGAGAATTGGCTTATGGTACATATCCCATTGTGTTCGGAATGGGGGTAATTAGCTATGGACGACAGGCGGTGGGCCTCGTTTAGAGGTCGTATGTAAAAGTCAACTTTTTGAATTAAATAATTAAATAAAATAAAATAAAAAAATGCTTCTCTCTCCCTATTATCTATAACCTCGCCCCCCCCACGTTAAAAATCAAAATCGATTTCAAAAGAAAAGAAAAATCGCTTCAGCCCCCTCCCCCTCCGCCGCACGAGACGCCGCTCCGATCCTGGCCACCACCCTCCTCCGCGCTTCCCCCTCCCCTCGATTCTCCTCTCCCTCCTCCGAATGAAGAACGCCGCCGCCCCCCCCCCCCTCTACTGCTCCGAGCAGCGAACCGCAAAGCCCCCCCCATCGACAACGACGCCCCTGCCTGAAGACCGCGAGCAACCCCCTCCAACCCCCTTGCCTGACGCCGCCAATCCGCCGCTCCGACAGCCCCTGAGCCTCTTCCAACCACCGAAATAAAAAGCAGTAAGTTTTTATTTTATATATATATATATATATATATAAAACTGAAATTGTTAGTGTGTTGAAACTGAAATTTTTAGGGTATTAAAACTGAAATTTTTATTGAATTAAAGCCATGGTTTTTATATATGGAAGTCATGATTTTTTTTTAATTATTTACTTAGATTTTTAATCTATAAAAGATGGGGTTTTTAATTTATAAAATATGATTTTTGTTAAAAGTGAAGATTAAAAATATAATATTTTATATGGTAGAAGTATAAAAATATAATCTTTTATATGGTAGAAGTATAAAAATATAATCTTTTATATGGTAGAAGTATAAAAATATAATCTTTTATATTGTAGATGATGAAAAATGAAATCTTTATATTTGAAAAGGCGAAATCTTCATATAGAGAATAGCGGTGTAAAAATAGAATTTTTACCTATATGGTAGCGGTATAAAAATTCGATTTTTATATATTGAATAACGAAGTAGAAATTCGATTTTTATATATTGAATAACGAAGTAGAAATTCGATTTTTATATATTGAATAGCAAAGAAAAATTCGATTTTTATATATTGAATAGCAAAGAAAAATTCGATTTTTATATATTGAATAGCAAAGTAAAAGATTCGATTTTTATATATTGAATAGCAAAGTAAAAATTCGATTTTTATATATTGAATAGCAAAGTAAAAATTCGATTTTTATATATTGAATAGCGAAGTAAAAATTCGATTTTTACATATGTAGATAATACGGGTGTAACACCCCACATCCGCCAGGGTAAATCTTGCAAGCACACTGGCTTTGGAGGGGCGTTAAGCAAGGTAAACATGCATGCAGATATCACAAGACAGAACATATAAGTAAAACAGAGTAGTAAAGCAGCGGATCAATCTAGCATTTCAAAACCATAGTTAAGTTACAACAAAGTACTCATTATTTTCCAACAAACAAAGTCTAGAGAAAAGCATAAACTGGAAAACTGAAATACATAAAGTACTATCCCCAAAGTGAAGTGATAAACCATAGCTAGCTCAATGTCCAAAACCGTACATGAGCAAATCCAGTAAGCAAGCTATAAAGATCCAAGCTAAGCTCCAATGTTCCCACCCTGAGGACCTGGGGGGGGGGGGAAACGGAAGAAAAGAGGCGAAAGAAAACAGGTCAGTCAAAAAGACTGGTAAGCCCTAACTACTATCTGTCTATGAACTAGTAAAGTTAACTGACATGAGAAGCTGAGATGAACATAAGGATAACAACATACTGGCATGATGATTAACTAACAAGATAGATAAAGGTGTCATCGCATAATCAAGGTTAAGTTTTGCACCACGGGTGTACTAGCATTCTAACATGTCAAGTAAAAACAAGAATTGATCCCTTGGCCCAAGCTTGACCCAACATCATGAGGTGACCTAAATCAAGGTCCAACTACACGGTCTAGTTGATCGGCTCCCTATAAGCCTAACTCGTCAAGTGTCAGTGTCATACGGCCCAAACATGCAATGTAGTTAAACTGCGCTAGGTCCACCCATCGGTGTATCAAGTCCTAGGGTGTCGACCTCGGACACCAATCAAGTATGCACAGTCTAGATCTACTGGTACCCGTGCCTGATTTTCCAACTCCGGACTACGTGCACGACCATAGTCCGCCTGGACCTACACCGGCGTACCTACTCAGCCGTCGTTTTGGTCGCTTACATGTCAGCCCAGTAATCGTGCCCCACCCTAGCCTAGTCCTAGGGTCTTATGATACTATCAAGAGGGTTACTGCTGCAAAGGACCACGCAACTAGGGTTTCTTAACGGGTTAAATGTGGTTAACCCGATCCAAACATGGATTAAATTGGTTAAGTGTACCCAAGGTTCATGACTTAACCCCGATTAACCCATCAAGCCCAAATTGGTTAAGTATTAAGTGGACCATGACTTAACCCTAATCAGGAGGCATTCATTAACTTAATGTGCTTTAACCTCTCACATTAGACCTTGTTGTGGTTACTAGTTAAGCCGGGCGGGTCCGGGTAGCTTTACACCACAACTTGGTCTAACCTCGGGTTCGAGCACAACATGACCAACTTCTCACATTGGGTCCTATTGTTTGTAGCCACTAGTTAAGCCAGACGGGTCCGGGTAGATTTATGCTACAAACTCAACCCAACCTCGAGTTGGCAACACTCATATTTTCTAAGTGTCGTGTCCATTATGTTTCCAAAACATAATTACAAGTTAACATATCACGTCATGTTATAAAAACCATGTTTATGTCATAATATTACCCAACCCCAACGTAATCCCATCGTTTACATAATCGCATCAACGCATAAAGGATAAAATAGGGAACTTGGCATAATCATGACAAAAAGGTGTTGAAGCCACAAGTTTATCATGGTGGCATATGAAATGTACATATGTTCATATACTTGCATATTGCATTATTAGGCTTCTAAAGCATGCATAAAACCAAACATAGCATATGAGTGATACATGGTGATAAATGACATGTAGAAGTTGCTAGAAGTTCGCATTTGGCCTCACATGCAAGTTATCATAAGGGATATGATAACTTCCATGTTGCCAAAATGCAACCTTTAACATAAAGCTTGAAGCTTTAAGCTCACAAACTCAAGTTTAGCTTGCATAACATGATAACATGTGTATAATGATCAACCCAAACTTGCATAACATAGCAACATGTGTCATACATCATGATTAAACCAACTTGCATAACATAGTTATCAACCAAACTTGCATATCATGATGATCAACCCAAACTTGCATCATTCATTTAACTTTAGAGTTCAATAAAAAGAAAGTAGAAAAGGGCTTACAATGCTATGAAGACACAAATGAATATTTATTATAAAGATTGAGACGAAGCCCTTATGCAATCACAAAAAAAAAACCCAAATATGCAAGCTCCAAATGAAAAACCCTTGAGCCAAATCAATAAAAATCCTTGCTTTGTAATAGAAATGTTGCAACTTGACTTGAATGCTAACTAAGAACGCTCATACAAGCTTGAAAGCACTTGTATGAACTCAAAATCTCTCATATACATAAACTTAGAAATTTTAGCATGAGAGTGGAGGCCATGAGAGGAACAAATTTGACATAGTTTAGTTGTAGGATTGAATAATGGTGATTTAGGCTAGGTTTAGGGGTCTTTTTATAGAAGATTAGGATAGTATTAGCCATAGGATTAACCCTAGATTCAATCAGAGCCATCAAATCCCGTCACTAGCCAACAAAACAGGTCAAAACAGCCAAATAGGTGCACTAGGTTGCCTGAGTCCGACCAGGCAGGTCGACCCCCAGGTCGACCCTGGGGTCGACTCCCCAGTCAACCTGGCTGGCAGGGGGTCAACTCCCCAGTCGACCTCCCCTGGTCTGGCGGGAAATTTTCCCGCCTCTTCTGAATTCTGAAATTTGAATCTGTTTTCGTTTTCGAATTTTTCGTGAACTTCGCGAGGCCATATCTCGGTCATACGGACTCCGATTTTCAAAAACTCGGACTCTATTTCGCGTATTTTTCCGAGACGAACGCAATGGCGCAGCCCGTTTCCCTTGATTCAGATTTTACAGTTTAATTCTACCTTGATTTATGTTACAACATGTTATTCAAAAATACGGGTTGTTACATTCTCCCCTCCTTAAAGGATTTCGTCCCCGAAATCTCCAAGTTAGGAAGAACGTATCCTACCATTCATCATCCATCTACTCAAAACATCATCCACGTGCAGTCATTGTCCTTAAAGGATTCTAAATGCTGTATGATCATATGCAAAGGTGTGTGTATATGTACTTATCTAATGCAAAATCAGGCGGTTACTGATACAGTAAACCTCCTTAATGCATATGTATGTTAGTGAAATGAGTCCATATGCATGCAAATTCCTAACATAATTTATAATCTCTACATGAGTGCACATAACATTCATCCATATGCAACATCCACGTGATAGCATAACAAGTTTCATCCATGAATAAGTATAAGCACTCATGCATATGCAACATGAAAGTGTGTGAGCCGATCTTAGTGCCTAATGTGTATCATGCATCCACGAGTATCCACGTGCAAACACTTGCAACCACTTGCAACCATCAAGCATAACATGTTTCAAATACATGTTTCATCCAAAGGGTTTCTACCTAAGATTCTCATGACAAGATTAACGAGATAACAAGATAAACACGGATAAAAAGAAAGATATGCTAATTAGGAAAGAGGTCGAGAATGTACCCTCAAAAAGGAATGGATAAAGCCCACGCATCTTCTCCTCGGTTTCCCAAGTTGCGTCCTCATCGGCTTCACTCCACTGAACTTTCACCAATTTGACTTCTCGATTCCTTAGCTTCTTGATCTCCGTTCCCAAGATACGAATCGGAGCTTTTCTCAAGGTTGCTTCTTTCTCTACCTCAATGTCTTCAAGAATGCTTGGTTCAACCACCTCAGCGGACTCATGTAGGCACTTTCGGAGATGCGAGACATGAAAGACATTATTCACTCCGGCTAGCTTTTCGGGCAATTCCACCTTATAGGCCATCTTTCCAATTCTCTCTATGATAGGGAAGGGTCCTACGAACCTTGGTGCCAGCTTCCCAACTGCTCCAAAACGTACCACATTACGCAAAGGAGAAACCTTCACGAAAACCATATTCCCAACTTCAAATTCCAAATCTGCCCTTCGCTTGTCAGCATATGATTTCTGTCTATCTTGGGCCGCTTTCATCCGTCTTCTTACCAATTCAACTTTCTCGGATGTGTCCCGTATCATATCGGGCCCAAGTATAAGCCTATCTGTTGTCTCCCACCAACAAGATGGTGACCTACACGGCCTCCGATACAAAGCTTCAAATGGTGCCATCCCTATGCTGGCTTGATAGCTATTATTATAAGCAAACTCTACAAGAGGAAGGTGGTCTTCCCAAATACCACCGAAGTCGAGAACACAAAGCCTCAAGAGATCTTCTAGCACTCTATTCACCCTTTCGGTTTGGCCATCCGTCTGGGGGTGACAGGCCGTACTCAGATTCAATCGCGTACCCATCGCTTCTTGCAAACTGTTCCAGAACTGGCTAGTGAAAATCGGGTCACGATCGCTAACTATGCTAGAAGGAACTCCATGCAACCGCACTATCTCTCGGAGATAAATAGATGCCAACCCTGATGCGGTCCTCTTGCTTTTTACTGGGATGAAGTGAGCACTCTTCGTAAGTCTGTCAACTATGACCCATATGCTTGTGTTCCCTCTCCTTGACCTAGGAAATCCATCCACAAAATCCATAGAAATACTCTCCTACTTCGATTGCGGGACCTCCAATGGATGTAATAGCCCACCTGGTTTCTTTGACTCGGCTTTCACTTGTTGGCACACCATGCACCTTGAAACATACTCTGCCACATCTTTCTTCATTCCATCCCAAAAGAAAATGCACTTCATATCCCTATACATCTTGTCCCCTCTTGGATGTATAGTCATCTTCGAGTGATGTGCTTCTTCAAGAACCCTATGGACTAAATCTCCCACTCGAGGGACACATAATCTCCCATCACGCCTTAGCCAACCTTTATCATCAATAGTATATCTGGCAAGGTGACTAGACGCCTCATCACGAATCAACTTATCCATGACCTCGACTATCTGCGGATCTTCCTTCTGCGAAGCCCCAACTTGATCAAGAAATGTGGGTCTAAGCTCAAGGGATGCTAATGAACCCGTCATCGACTCAACAACCGTCGCGAAATCAAAGGTTGCCAAGAATTCTAAGTTCTTCATCTCAATGAACAAGGGGCTCAAAGTCAACCTCCTTCTGCTTAATGCATCAGCCACAACATTACCCTTGCCAGGGGTATAAGCTATCTCGAAGTCATAAGATGCCAAGAATTCCATCCACCTTTGCTGCCTTAGATTCAGATCCTTTTGCGAGAAGAGGTACTTGAGTGACTTGTGATCAGTATACAACTCAAACCTTTCGCCTAGAAGATAGTGGCGCCAGGATTTGAGTGCAAAGACAATCGCCGCTAACTCCAAATCATGAGTGGGATAGTTCTTCTCATGAACTTTAAGTTGCCTACCCCCATAACATATCACTCTTCCCTCTTGCATCAGAACAGCCCCTAACCCCGTGCCACATGCATCGGTGTACACGGTAAACATCTTACCACTATCGGGTAATGCCAAAACTGGAGCTGAGGTAAGGGCTCTTTTGAGCTTTTGAAAAGCAAGCTCACACTCCAAGTCCCATGCAAAGACTAAGTTCTTCTTCGTCAACTTAGTAAGAGGGGCCGAAATCTTAGCGAAGTCCCTGATGAACTTCCTATAGTAGCCCGCCAGACCGAGAAAGCTTCTTACTTCGGTTGCATTCCTAGGAGTCTTCCAGTCTTGAACCACAACCACTTTCGCGGGATCCACCGCTATGCCTTGCTTAGAAACTATATGTCCAAGAAACCGAACTTCCTTTCTCCAGAAATGACATTTGGAGTACTTGGCTTTCAACTGATGCGCTCTAAGCGTATCCATCACTTCCTTGAGATGCCTAGCATGTTCTTCCTCGTCCTTTGAGAAGATCAGAATATCATCCACGAAGACAACAACAAACTTGTTGAGGAACTCCCTGAACACCCTACTCATCAAGTCTACGAAGTAGGCGGGTGCATTAGTCAAACCGAATGGCATGACAAGCCATTCAAAGAATCCATCTGGAGTCCTAAACGCAGTTTTATCAATGTTATCCTCAGCTACTCTAAGCTGATGGAATCCGGTGGCTAGATCGAGCTGAGAGAAAATAGAACCACCAACAAGCTGGTCAAAGAGATCATCAATCCTCGGTAACGGGTGTCTATTCTTCTTTGTCAGCTTGTTCAACTCTCGATAATCAACACATAGACGAAGCGAACCATCCGCCTTAGTAGTGAATACCACCGGAGCACCCCATTCAGAAATGCTTCGTCTAATAAAATTCTTCTCAAGCAACTCCTTGATTTGCTTACTGAGCTCCCTTCTTTCACGTGGAGCCATGTGCCTAACGGGCAATGATACTGGCTTGGCATTATCGACTAGATAAATGCGGAAATCTATCTCTCGTTTAGGGGGTAACCCCTTAACTTCTTCAAAGACATCAGGATAGTCTCGGACCACCCTTACAGATTGCAGATCATCGATGGACGAGTCGAGAGATTCAAGATAACATAACATGACGGGACCTCTAGGGTTACAAGAAATTTCTAGGGTATTACCGAGGCGAGTCATGAGCCTCACCACCCTATGTTCACAATCGAGAATGGCTCCATAACTGGACAACCAATCCATGCCCAAGATCAACCCATATCCCGTGAACCCGAGAACATAAGCATTACACGTGAATTCTACAGTCAAGATAGAAATCTTCAAATCCACACAAATCATAGATAGATGGGCGGAACCCCCAATTGGATTTGAAACACAAACGGGATCCTCAACTAGGCTAGTACTTAGGTGCAAACTTTCAACAATGTCAGAAGAAATAAAACTATGCGATGCGCCAGAATCAAATAAGGTGCGAACAGGATAATCAGAAATATAAACAAGACTTTCTACAGAAATACTACCTCGATCCTGAACTGGAGCAGCGTTGAGAGCATGCACTTGCCCTCCAGAAGGTCCTGCACGGTGATTCTGCCCTTGCTTCTTGGGGCAATCTTTGCTAAAGTGCCCGGTCTCCCCACAATGAAAGCATTCACCCGACTTCCTCTTCCTCTTCTTACAGTCTTTAGCTATGTGCCCAACATTCCCATAGTAGTGGCATTTTCTTGGATCCTTTGCCTTGGCCTTGTTGCCCTTGTTGTTCTTGTTGTTTTTGTTGTTCTGATTGCTCTGATTTCCTCCCCACTTGGAGTCTGTCTTCTTGGCTTGAGGCTCACTAGCCTTGACTTCCTTCTTGCCATTCTTATCGTCTCCTTGAAGCAATGCCATGTCTACTAGACCTTCGAAAGTGGCCCCCATGGGTATATGAGATAGGGCTAAACCTTGTAATGGCTCATTCAACCCTCGTGCAAAGCGTAAAGCCTTCTTCTGGGGAGTATTAACCATGTCCAAACCGAATCGGGCGAGCTTGTTAAACTCATTCACATACTCCCTCACTATCATGTCCCCTTGCTTCAAAGATATAAACTTCTCCAATTGCAGATTCGCCTCAGCTAATGATAGAAACTTAAGCCCAAATCTTGTCCTAAAGTCGGCCCAAGTCTCTATAGGCCTCGTAGCATTGGTGACCTCCCACCAATAAGCAGCTTCTTCTTTTAATAACCATGCTGCCAATAAAACCTTTCTATGATCTTGCACATCAAAGATGGCGAAGAGATCTTCAGTTTCTTTCAACCAATTTCGTGCCTCCACAAAAGTCTCCGTCCCAATAAAGTTCTTGCCACCCATCGCCTTAAAGTCTTTGCAAATCTTAGCGAAATCTGCTTGCGGATTCTGAGGAGGAGGAGAAGGAGGAACCTCAGTTATATTGGGGGTATTTGCTAGGCCCACATCATTGGCCCTAGCTTCCAAGTACCTCCGGAACCATCCGGGAATGGTCACTCCCTCGGGAAGGTTAAGATCAGCCATACTGAAACGAAGAAAAAGATAGATAGATTCAGAACGAAGAAACGAAGGATAGTGCTATGGCTTTTGGGGAATAGCCTTTTTAAATTAACTAGACTTTTCTTGGAAAATACTTAATTGGTTTTGAAAATAGTTTTTCAAAAGGTAAGTTTCAAAAACACTTTTGCTCAAATCTTGTAAACCATATGCTCTGATACCAAATGTAACACCCCACCTCCGCCAGGGTAACCCTTGCAAGCACACTGGCTTTGGAGGGGCGTTAAGCAAGGTAAACATGCATGCAGATATCACAAGACAGAACATATAAGTAAAACAGAGTAGTAAAGCAGCGGATCAATCTAGCATTTCAAAACCATAGTTAAGTTACAACAAAGTACTCATTATTTTCCAACAAACAAAGTCTAGAGAAAAGCATAAACTGAAATACATAAAGTACTATCCCCAAAGTGAAGTGGTAAACCATAGCTAGCTCAATGTCCAAAACCGTACATGAGCAAATCCAGTAAGCAAGCTATAAAGATCCAAGCTAAGCTCCAATGTTCCCACCCTGAGGACCTGAGGGGGCGAAACGGAAGAAAAGAGGCGAAAGAAAACATGTCAGTCAAAAAGACTGGTAAGCCCTAACTACTATCTGTCTATGAACTAGTAAAGTTAACTGGCATGAGAAGCTGAGATGAACATAAGGGTAACAACATACTGGCATGATGATTAACTAACAAGATAGATAAAGGTGTCATCGCATAATCAAGGTTAAGTTTTGCACCACGGGTGTACTAGCATTCTAACATGTCAAGTAAAAACAAGAATTGATCCCTTGGCCCAAGCTTGGCCCAACATCATGAGGTGACCTAAATCAAGGTCCAACTACATGGTCTAGTTGATCGGCTCCCTATAAGCCTAACTCGTCAAGTGTCGGTGTCATACGGCCCAAACATGCAATGTAGTTAAACTGCGCTAGGTCCACCCATCGGTGTATCAAGTCCTAGGGTGTCGACCTCGGACACCAATCATGTATGCACAGTCTAGATCTACTAGTACCCGTGCCTGATTTTCCAACTCCGGACTACGTGCACGACCATAGTCCGCCTGGACCTACACCGGCGTACCTACTCAGCCGTCGTTTTGGTCGCTTACATGTCAGCCCAGTAATCGTGCCCCACCCTAGCCTAGTCCTAGGGTCTTATGATACTATCAAGAGGGTTACTGCTGCAAAGGACCACGCAACTAGGGTTTCTTAACGGGTTAAATGTGGTTAACCCGATCCAAACATGGATTAAATTGGTTAAGTGTACCCAAGGTTCATGACTTAACCCCGATTAACCCATCAAGCCCAAATTGGTTAAGTATTAAGTGGACCATGACTTAACCCTAATCAGGAGGCATTCATTAACTTAATGTGCTTTAACCTCTCACATTAGACCTTGTTGTGGTTACTAGTTAAGCCGGGCGGGTCCGGGTAGCTTTACACCACAACTTGGTCTAACCTCGGGTTCGAGCACAACATGACCAACTTCTCACATTGGGTCCTATTGTTTGTAGCCACTAGTTAAGCCGGGCGGATCCGGGTAGATTTATGCTACAAACTTAACCCAACTTTTGGCCACACTCATATTTTCTAAGTGTCCTGTCCATTATGTTTCCAAAACATAATTACAAGTTAACATATCACGTCATGTTATAAAAACCATGTTTATGTCATAATATTACCCAACCCCAACGTAATCCCATCGTTTACATAATCGCATCAACGCATAAAGGATAAAATAGGGAACTTGGCATAATCATGACAAAAAGGTGTTGAAGCCACAAGTTTATCATGGTGGCATATGAAATGTACATATGTTCATATACTTGCATATTGCATTATTAGGCTTCGAAAGCATGCATAAAACCAAACTTAGCATATGAGTGATACATGGTGATAAATGACATGTAGAAGTTGCTAGAAGTTCGCATTTGGCCTCACATGCAAGTTATCATAAGGGATATGATAACTTCCATGTTGCCAAAATGCAACCTTTAACATAAAGCTTGAAGCTTTAAGCTCACAAACTCAAGTTTAACTTGCATAACATGTGTATAATGATCAACCCAAACTTGCATAACATAGCAACATGTGTCATACATCATGATTAAACCAACTTGCATAACATAATGATCAACCAAACTTGCATATCATGATGATCAACCCAAACTTGCATCATTCATTTAACTTTAGAGTTCAGTAAAAAGAAAGTAGAAAAGGGCTTACAATGCTATGAAGACACAAATGAATATTTATTATAAAGATTGAGACGAAGCCCTTATGCAATCACCAAAAAAAAAAACCAAATATGCAAGCTCCAAATGAAAAACCCTTGAGCCAAATCAATAAAAATCCTTGCTTTGTAATAGAAATGTTGCAACTTGACTTGAATGCAAACTAAGAACGCTCATACAAGCTTGAAAGCACTTGTATGAACTCAAAATCTCTCATATACATTAACTTAGAAATTTTAGCATGAGAGTGGAGGCCATGAGAGGAACAAATTTGACATAGTTTAGTTGTAGGATTGAATAATGGTGATTTAGGCTAGGTTTAGGGGTCTTTTTATAGAAGATTAGGATAGTATTAGCCATAGGATTAACCCTAGATTCAATCAGAGCCATCAAATCCCGTCACTAGCTAACAAAACAGGTCAAAACAGCCAAATATGTGCACCTGGTTGCCTGGGTCCGACCAGGCAGGTCGACCCCCAGGTCGACCCTGGGGTCGACTCCCCAGTCGACCTGGCTGGCAGGGGGTCGACTCCCCAGTCGACCTCCCCTGGTCTGGCGGGAAAATTTCCCGCCTCTTCTGAATTCTGAAATTTGAATCTGTTTTCATTTTCGAATTTTTCGTGAACTTCGTGAGGCCATATCTCGGTCATATGGACTCCGATTTTCGAAAACTTGGACTCTATTTCGCGTATTTTTCCGAGACGAACGCAATGGCGCAGCCCGTTTCCCTTGATTCAGATTTTACAGTTTAATTCTGCCTTGATTTATGTTATAACATGTTATTCAAAAATACGGGTTGTTACAACGGGCAACGAAGATGACAAAAAGGCGAGAACGATGAAGATTTCTATGGATGAAGTGTCGCGAAATTGGATTAGCTATCGGTGAGAACTTCTCACCTTTTAAAATCTCCTTTTCTAGTTATATATATATATATATATATACTAGGATGACGGTGCTTAGTAGCACCTGACACCCGTCATCCACAGACCATGGATGGCTTGTTTGTTTGATTGATGTGTTGTTGATGTGAAAATTGATTGTATGATGTGAAATAAAATATTTATATAGTTAAAAATATTTTATCGTTAAAAATATAATTTTTAACGTGAATATGAATCAATAAATATTTATAAACAAATCGGCCGATTTGTTTATATACACTGATTTGACTGACATTGATTGGGACGATAAATTTTACACATCGCCCAACTCACAAATAAAATCTGTGTTTGATTGTTTGAAACCCCACACGGGTATTGGGATAAAATACGACATACACTAATCCCAATAATTAGTCGTATGTCGATCGATTGATTGACAGGCTGTTATAAGCGTTAAATATCTATATTTGATGCTTATACAGAGTGTTGCACTTTGGATGATGGTTGATTATTTTTCGTTGCTATTATATACATGTGTGTATGGAATCCATATAATTAACGTTATATGGTAATTGATTGGGCCTCATTCCAATTTAGAAAATAAAGAATATTATAAAATAAAGGTTCATGTCTTGACCGTACTCATCCGTTGAGATTAGTCATGTGTTGAACGAAATATTTTAACAATAAATTTTACATCTTTATTAGATATAAAATCAGAAACTAACTGGAAAATAGATAAGATGAGTGGTCTCCTGGATATTGATCTGATGTTGGTTTCGGCCCTCGGGGTTAATATTCAGGGAATCGTTCTCTTACTAGTTTATGGTTGGAGTTTGATTTTAAATCAAACGATAGATACCATAATTTTTATAAAGTATATTAAATAACAAAAATAGTCACACGTGGACAGTACTCATTCGTTGAGATTAGTCATGTGTTGACAAAAATATAGATTCACTTATCGAATAGAATAAATATTCATTTGTTGAATAGAATAATGAAATTATTGAAATATATAATGCCGTGTTGATTAGAGATGCGCTATTTTGACGCGAACGATATTTATATCGATTATATTCATTTTTATGATTTGAATATATAAGGAATTTGAATTGATTTGAATATATAACGAATTTGAATTGATTTGAATATATAAGGAATTTGAATTGATTTGAATATATAACGAATTTGAATTGATTTGAATATATAACGAATTTGAATTGATTTGAATATATAACGAATTTGAATTGATTTGAATATATAACGAATTTGAATTGATCTGAATATATAACGAATTTGAATTGATCTGAAAATATAACGAATTTGAATTGATTTGAATATATAACGAATTTGAATTGATTTGAATATATAACGAATTTGAATTGATTTGAATATATAACGAATTTGAATTGATTTGAATATATAACGAATTTGAATTGATTTGAATATATAACGAATTTGAATTGATCTGAAAATATAACGAATTTGAATTGAATTGAATATAAAACGAATTCGAATTGAATTGAAAACGAATTCGAATTGAATTGAAAACGAATTGAAGTGAATTCAAATTGAATTGGAATTTGAATTGAATAGAAATGAATTTTAAAACGAATCTATAAGGAAAAATTCAATTTTGATTTGAATTGAAATGGAAGTTGAAATCGTTTTTGAAACGAATTTAAAACGATTTATAAAATTCGTTTTAAATAGGAATCGACGAAATATATATTATATATATATTATATATATATATAATATAATGGTCTGAATAGAACGCGCCGCGCCTCGACATTTCATGAATTTCGACCATTTATTTCAAACGGACATTACGGGAGATCCGACTGTCGGATTCTCCTAAAACCGGAACCGTTGGGTTCATATCGAAAAGAACTTTCTAAAGACTATTAGAACTTTAAAATCTAACGGTTGGATTTGGAGATACGTCCAAATCAAATTTGGAAAAGGTCGCTGTAAGTGTAGTTCGATGACCGTTGATGGAAATCGGCTGTACGGGCCTTGATAAAATTATTAAAAATATCAATAATTTGTGTAAAATCATGAGAAATGATTTGGGAAAAATTGGGATGAAAAACTCCATATTTGAAAAGATAAAAATAGATTTTTATCGAAATGAACTAGTTTTGAACTAAAATTAAACCCGTTTATTTTCAAATAAATAAATTGGATTTGAAATGAATTTTAAATAGAATTGATTTGCAGGTTTATCGTGAACGGTGTTTTAAATAACACTAGTTCTTTAACCCGATAATAAATAGAATGTGATTTGGGTTTGTCGTGAACTGTGTTTTAAATGACACTAGTTCTTTAACCCAGTAAAAGGAGTTTTAATGAATCTGCAATTAGATTGAAATGTGAATTGATAATCTAAATTATCAAATTTGGAAAATGAGCGAGGATGGAGTATCACCAGTTCTTGTTGCTGGCCCTGAGTAGGACGATTAGTGGCTGCTGAATTGGATTGAGGCGTATGTTGTGTTTGTGTAACATTTGTTTTTAATATACGCGGGTTGTTCGGAAAGTCCGGGTTTATACCCATTCTGAATAACCGATTCGACGATAAGTCGAAGACGAAGACGGTGGTTGAAGACGTCGTTTGGGTGATTACTGATGATCCTGATTGGGCTATACACCCAAGAGGATGGAAATAGTTGGTTGCCGTCCAGACGTACTTGGAGATGGATGGATATGCGAGGAAAGTGCCTCCGGTTTCGTTCAGACCCAGAACGAACTTGTAAATGGATTGTGTGTCTGACATTGGATTTTATTCTGTGTTGATTGATTGCTGTTAAATATATATCTGTTTGGCGGCGGAGAATTTATTCTCTTGCTTAACGCCCTTCTCTAAGACGTACGAGCTTAGAGGTTATATATAGATAGATATCAATCGCATGGCATGAATTGCCTGTGTGGCACGCTGAGTTGCATGGATCAAGGCTTCTGTTGAAAAGCAAAGTCTTGTGGTTGATGATCAAAGCACGGCCTACGTGGCAGCTTTGTGTATAACATGAATTCGCGAGCCTCACACCTCGGTATGAGTTAAAAACGGGATAAGGACTACAGGGAGAGCACGACGTTTCTTTCTAGCTTTGGTGGTGTCAGTGACTTACCAGCCCTGACATTTATATACTTTTCACCTATGTGGTTGTTGGATGAGGCGCCTCGATTTTAGGTCTGTAAGGACCGGGAAACGTGTGTTCAGGCATAACTAATCCTCAAACGTAAGAGAGGACCAGCCCTGAAGATCCAGGGGTTACCCAGAGTGTGTAGTCCCGAGGCATTTGCTAGAGTGTCTCGAAGCGGAGAGGAGCTTGCTTCTTGCCTCGACTCATGACGGAAATCCAATTTCCAATACGTGTATTTCGGCTTTATTTGTAGAGCCTAGTATGACGACATAGTGGTATGGGGCACGTATGCCGTCTATGATTTATATTTATGATTGAAAATGTTTTGACACTATACACTTATTATAGTATCAAATGATTTGTTTTAAACGTACCAAGCATGTTTGGCTGTTATAAGGTAAAACCCTATCCTCCGGCTTGCGTTGCATTGTGTGATGGGACTTGGGTCTTAAAATAACTTCATTTTTCGAAAAAGCATTGCGTTGTTTTTCTATATGCACTGGTATTCTTGGGAGGAAACCCGTTCCGTATTATACGGCGTGGTCCCTTGAATTACTCTCTTTTAAAGTAAAGTTTTAAATAACTGTTTTAGTTCTCACACTAGTCACATGACTGACCTAGAGTTTATTGTTTTAACCTAAACTCTGGGTGCCCCTATTTTCCGCACGGGCAGCAAGTAGTTTTGGTTTTGCAGATTTTTATTCACAGGATCCTGGTTTACATCTGGAACGATGCTCGGAAAAGCTCTGTATCCGTGTATCATTTTCAGTTGTGTTTTGTATTATTTTTCCGCTGCAATACTGTATTGTAATCTCTGATATTTATCGAATGTAATTTATTCATTTATACTCTGTATATTCTTGTATTCTGATGGAATTGTTGTAATAGCAATGAAATGTTCTTCCGTCTGCGTTCTATTTTGTCGTGTTCTCAACGCCATCCGGGCTTTCCTTCACGGGGAAGTTCGGGTCGTGTCACTTAAGGCACAGGTTTACTGAGCCTTTTAGCTTAGTAATGCCGAGCCTTAAGGCTCAGCAAAGCTGAGCCAATCGGCTCAGGTTTACTGAGCCTTTTGGCTCAGTAATGCTGAGCCATTTGACAAATTGTTCTGAGTACTCATTGGCTTGTTTAGCAAATTGTTCCGCTTTCCATAAGTTTTGAGCTTATTGGCTTGTTTATTTATGCTACCCAATTCAATTTTATAGACTCAAAATGGTTTGCGGTTGTGGCACAATATTTACATTGATTTGTAATAGAGCAAGTATATCATAAAACTGAAATTATGCATGCGTGTTACCTGATAAATAGTTGTATCGTAATAGTGAATTGAAAACTTCATTTCTATTATTACCTATATCTGACTGTTGGCAACATTTCATGATTTAGTTAAGACTAAATGGAGCATCAACGGTTCGGTTCGGTGATGTGGAAACATAGAAAGTACTAGGACATTTTTTGGAGTTGCTACCTTTGCGAATGCTGGACCGAAATATCGAAGGTATATGTATCAATTTTAGTTTCAAAACCCATTATTGAATGGTTATTAACTTGCATCAGCTATCTTTTAATTCATTTGATTTATTTTGTATTTACAGCACTATGAAATTAGCTTTGTGAATTCACTATGAATTTAGCATTAGTTGACATGGTACTGCTTATCTATAGGTGATGTAGAGCAAATGCTTCAAGAACTTGGGACCGAAAAAGGGAGACAGACAGCTTTACATGTTGGAGGTACGAAAGCACAAAATGAAAGAGCTACTATATTTGTTGTTCTTTTAAAAGCAAGATCCCGAGTCAAAAAGCAACTTCTGTGGATGGTAATAAAGAAGTCTTTTGTAATTTTAGGTGTAATGTTAGGTGGTTATCGATCAAACTGCTTTTGTTTAAGTGTATATTACTAGTGTATGCTTGGACGTATTAGAAAGTTCAAGACATACGCAATCATCAAAGTTGAATGTACCGAACGAAGAAATAAATCATAACTGAAAATTCATTCTAAATTCCGTCGCAAAATCTGACACAATTACCATCATGCTTTTTACCGACCACCGTGCTATGCAGGAAATCCGTCGCTAAGGCCAATTTAGTGATGGATTAGAAGCGAATACTGCCGCTGCTATATGCGATTTTTCTTGTAGTGTTATGTCCATTAGATATTTTCTTTATATAAGCAGGATGCGGGTAATGGACTAAAAATAGGAGTTATCTGAAAATGGTACAGTAAATTTGGGATCGTATGAATTTTTTTTCCATTTATCCATTGGTGTTTTGGTTTCCTACATTTACTACATTTTTACAGTCTAATATCTAATATTTTCAAAACTACAAAAACCAATGATTTTTTCATAAATTTGGCACATATAAGTATATACACTGTTATAATGGTTAATGGTTGATACATTTTCCATGCAACAATCAACGAGATAAAAAGATAATCCATACTTGCAACTGGTTAGCCTGCTAGTAAAGATTTATACAGTACTGTTTGCGAGAGAATAGAAGTAAAAGCTTTTCATTATTTGTTGAAATCGAATGTACAGAAATAATACATAGCCCAGTTTATATATAAGTGATAAGTGGGCTTTGGGCTAAAAGATAACTGGTTACAAAAAGTGTAAAGGATAAGTAAATGGACGGCTTGATGACATAAAGGACCGATGGTTGATATTGTGCCATGTAAGCAATCCACATAGAAGAGATATAACCCTTCATATGTTGTGTTTTCTCTTATTCTTAATATACCCTTCTGAAAACTAGGGTTTCCAAAACCCTAATTTTCACAATGACCATGGCGGCGCTTCTGTAATCTTTATATTATTGCTTTCGATTTGCTTTGTGATGGAGTCTCTGGTGTTATCATCATCAGATCTTAGCATAAATGAGTCAGCTTTGCTGTCGATGTTGTGTGGATTCTCGGATCTTCCGTTGTTGCTCTGGTTTAGTACAGTTCGATGTTTGTCTTCATCAACATCAAACTCAGAGAGAACTCTAGTAGATTTGTTGTTGGTGTTGTGTAGATTCCCAGATCTTCTGTCCTTGTTGTGGCTCAGTCCAGCTTGATCCTTGTCTTCATCAACGTTGAATTCTGAGCGAAATCTGGTAAAGTTCTTCACGCTTATTTCTTTAGTCAGTGTGTCGGCCTTCTGGTAAGTTCCAGGTATGTGATTAACTTTGATTTCCCCTATTTGCACCATCTCTCTGACAAAATGCAAGTCTATCTCGACATGCTTTGTTCTCGCATGTTATATTGGATTCTCAGACATGTATGCGGCACTTTTGTTATCACACCTTAGTACTGGCTTTGCTGTAGTCTTAATTTGAAGTTTTTTAGTATGGATTGAATCCACTTTATTTCTGCAGCAGCATTAGCTATACTTCTATATTCAGATTTTGTACTTGATCTAGAGATTGTAGCTTGTTTCTTCAAACTCCAGGAAACTAGATTTTGACCAATATAAACACAGTAGCCACTTGTAGATCTTCTATCATCAGGATCTGAGGCCCAATCAGCATCTGCATACCCTACTATGTTTAGATGTTGACTGCTTTTTAATGTGAGTCCATAGCCTATAGTCCTTTTAAGGTATCTTAAGATTCTTTTGACTGCCTTCCAGTGGGTATGCAATGGTTTATGCATAAACTGAGATACTTTGTTAGCACTATAGGAAATGTCAGGCCTGGTTATAGTAGCATATTGTAATGCTCCTACAACCATCCTATATTCAGTGATGTTTGAAATTACTTCTCCTCTAAATTTAGAATATTGTTGACTAGTCATCATGGGTGTAGGTTGAGGATTAGCACCCAACATCTTTGTTTTAATGAGTAACTCAGTGATATACTTTCTTTGGCATAGAAATATTTTATTGTTGGTCCTTGTTACTTCTATGCCTAAGAAATAATTAACATTACCCAGGTTTTTAATAGAGAACTATTTAAGTATTGTGTTAATTCATCTATGTCTTTGATGTTGCTACTAGTTATTATCAGATCAATATGTATATTGTAGATGACTGATTAATCTTTGTGAACAAAGAGTTGTCCGATTTGGTAGACTGAAAACCTAAATTATGCAAAGTGTTTTTCAGTCTGTCAAACCATACACGAGGAGACTGTTTCAGGCCATACATAGCCTTATTCAATTTACAGACATCGTTTTAATTAACACTATGACCTGGTGGTTGACTCATGTAGATTTCTTCTTTAAGAACACCATTTGAGAAAGCATTATTGACATCTAAATGTCTAATATGCCAATTCTTACTTGCAGCAATAGTTAGTACAAGCCTTATAGTTGCGGGTTTTACAACAGAAGAGAAAGTTTGATTAAAGTCAAACCCATATTCTTGTGTAAAACCCTTGGCTACAAGTCTGGCCTTGTACTTATTTATTGATCCATCTGGATTCCTTTTTAATTTGTATGTCCATTCGCAACCTACTATATTTTTGTTAGCAGGTGGACACACAATATCCTAAGTATTGTTTTTAATTAGAGAATAATACTCTTCATCCATTGTTGCTTCCAGTGTTTGCTTTTGACTGCCTGATTAAAAGATCCAGGTTCATTAGTACTAGATGTAGCAGCAAATATTTAAGGTTTAAAGATACCACTTTTAGATCTTGTAACCATTGGATGACCAGTTTGAACTGGTTGTTCAGTTGATGGTGAGTCATCATTGTCTTCAGATCTTCCATGAGTTATTTGCTGATTATTGGACTCATCATTCTCTTGGCTGTGAACTTGTGCAGGTGGATGAGATGTCACACCGGGTGGCTCAAAGCTTTCATGATCATAGCTGATTGGTGAGCCTTGAGCATCAGGTTGTTGATTACTCTCTATTTGCTGCCAGCTTTCATGAATATGAGGCACATCAGGTATATTTTTTTTTTTTGATTTCTAACTTTACCTGTAGTGCTTATATCTTTTGTACTATATGGAAAAACTTTCTCATCAAATACAACATGCCTACTGACATATATTCTTCCAGTATTGTCAATACATTTGTATCCCTTTTGATTATTAGTATACCCTAGAAAAGTACACTGTTTTAACCTGAAATTTAGTTTATTAGTATTATGAGGCCTTATGTATGGAAAACACAGACATCCAAACATTTTAAGCTGTTTATAATCTGGTTTGACATTGTACAATTTTTCAAATGGTGATGTATCCTTTAATACACTTGTTGGTTGTCAGTTAATCAGATAAACAGGTGTATTAAATATTTCTGGCCAAAATTTCAATGGCATATTTGCTTGTGCAAGCAATGTCAATCCAGATTCAACTAAATGTTTGTGTTTCCTCTCCACTAGTCCATTCTGTTGTGAAGTATATGGATAGGTGGTTCTATGAACAATACCTTTTTACTGAAAGAATTTATGTAAAATTTTAAACTCACTACCACCATCAGTTTGAATGATCTTAACTTATTGATCATATTGCTTTTCAGCCAAAATAATGTAATTTATAACAGCATTATAAGTTTCTGACTTGGTTTTTAAAAAGTATATCCAAATAAATCTTGTATAAGCATCAACAAATGACACATAGTATTTATAACCATAGTCAAAACAAATTGGTGATGGACCCCAAAGATCTATAGCAATTAGCTGTAGTGGTTCAGTATATACAGTGTCAGAGACAATAAATGGTAACCTGTGATTTTTACCCATTTGACAAAATTCACATATATAAGGTAAGGATACATAATCAAATTTGATATGATTATCATTTAATATTGTCTGAACAGTCTTAACACTAGGATGTCCTAGTTTGCAATGCCAAAAATCAAATACATTCATACTGCTATTAGTCTTGATATTCAAATTACATGTGGCATTGCAATTTCCTTGGCTAACATCACTCTTGCATCTAACAGAATTAAATTTGTACAACCCATTTGCCAAGTCACCCTGTAATATTATTTTTCTAGTTAGAATATCCCTGATTTAGTAGTACTTTGGAAAGAATTCAAAGTAAACTTTATTGTCTCTAGCAAATTGGGATATGCTAATCAAATTTTTGGTGATTTTTGGAACTCTAAGGAGATTGCATAAGTGTAATTGTTTACTGCCATTAATATAGGTGTCACCAACATGAGTAATTTGAATATTTTTACCATTGGCAATAGAAATAGATTTGTTACCTCGATATTCTTTGCATCCAATGTTCAAGTTGTCTAGATTGTTAGTAAGATGATTGGTTGCTCCAGAATCAGGGTACCAGCTGTCATCTTGCAAGTGCTCCACCCTAGCAGTATCATTTCCTTTATCTTGACTGCTTGTTTCTTGATTTATTTGTGCAACATTTTTGCATTAGGATTGTTGTTGTTTTTCTGATTTTGATTGCTATTAGAGTATCTGAAGTAACACTTTAGTGCAGTATGACCAATCTTTTCCCAGATCTAACATTTGGGTCTGTTATTATTGTTCCATCTGCCTCTGCCTCTGCCTCTGTTTGCACCACCACCCCTCTGGTAAGATGTTTCAGATCTCTTATTGTTATTCTGGTTTTTGTTCTTGCCACCCGTAACCAGATTTGCATTGAGATCAATTTCTTGAATCCTTTTACTGCTTATTCTTGACTCATGAGATAATAGAATGGCATGAACTTCATCAATAAGGAGAAAAATTCTTTGAGTGGTGATAACAACGACAATTGCCTCATATTTTTCATTTAATCCATCTAGCAAATATAGTACATGGTCTCCATTAGGTACTTTATTACCTGTAGCTCCAAGTAAATCACACAACTTCTTTACCTTTCCTATATATTCTCTCATGCTCAAATTTTCCATTCTTATATTCTAAAGTTGTCTTTTATAGTGTAAGACTTTGGCTGATGATTGATTATTGAACACTTTTTCTATAGTAGTCCATATATCATTGGCAGATGAACACCCTATAACAGTTGGTAATAGATCTTCACTGATTGAAGGTAAGAGCCAAGAACTAATTAATCGATCTTGTCTATGATATTGAACGAATGCCTCATTGGCAACTATTCTGTTATCTTGATCTGTAATAAATTTGGTAGGAATGGGAGTGGTACCAAGAATGAATCCCTCTAAGCCATAGCCTTGTATAGCAGTTTCAACTTGTAGCTTCCATAGCAAGTAGTTTTCTTCTTGTAGCTGAACTGTGATTAGTTGACTTTGAGGGCGTATACCAGTTTTAACTAACTGATTTACAGGTCCATTTGGTGGGTTTTCTGGATTAGTTCCAGTAGTGGTTCCTGTAGCTGATGTAGAAGAAGTGGAAGTATCCACCATGATTAAAAGAGCATGAGAAGCTCAAGAAATTCTAGATCAAATATCATCTCTGATTGAGGGAAAAGAAACAACTGGGACTCAGGGTGAAGCAGCCGAGAGTCTTGATAAAGAAGTATGTAAAAACTGATGTGAATGTCTGATGAGGCTCTCTGGCGAGGCTTTGACTGAGTTTTGGTGAGTTTCTTGACTTTCTTGAATTGGATTCTTGGTGATTGATGCAGAATTTCAACAAATATAGTGTATTTTATTGAGATGCAGCCAAATTCAAAAGAGTTTATGGCAAGGCACCAATAATCACGCTATATTTGATCACTCAAATGATGTGAGAAATCACTGATGAGAGAAAATATACCCAAATGATGAAATTTAGCTGATGGGTATATACACACCAGTAATTTACAGGAATTTGATGCCGTTAGGCACTGCAGTTGCTCCGATACCAAGTAAATATTTATATAGTACTGGTTGCGAGAGAATAGAAGTAAAAGCGATTTATTATTTGTTGAAATCGAATGTACAAAATAATACATAGCCCAGTTTATATATAAGTGATAAGTGGGCTTTGGGCTAAAAGATAACTGGTTACAAGACATGTAAAGGATAAGTAAATGGACGGCTTGATGACATAAAGGACTGATGTTTGATATTGTGCCATGTAAGCAATCCGCATAGAAGAGATGTAACCCTTCGTATGTTGTGTTTTCTCTTATTCTTAATACTGCTCTGTATCTCTCACTTATGTAGCATTACTTTCTTTGTTTTCAATGCTGGCTCCTATGATTTCTTGCATTACGCAACTAACCTTACTATTGCTCAATTTTATGTTACTTTTTCTGCTATTATTTGATATTTTCGTAATTGATATGTTCACTGGGTACTACATGCAACGACATAACACATAGGGATGGAACTGTAGGGGGCACTGGGTACTACATGCAACGAAATAATACACAAGGACGGAACTGTAGGGGGGCAAGTAGGGGCCATGCCCCCCTCCCTTAATTTATATAATTAAACAGGTAAGCAGTTTAAAGTGATGTGACAATATATACAATTATCCATGTACGAATAGGAAAGCGGCTTAAAGTAATGTGACAACTTATACAATTATCCGTTTTGTAGCTTAACAATTATATGCCATTATCCAATTTAAAGAATTAAGCAGTTAAAAAGTAATGTAACTTGGCAATTATATACAATTATCCTTTTTTTTTTAGTTTCATTTTATTGTGAAATATTCCACACGATTCAGTTTTAAAAAAAATCGGTCGCCTTGTTGTCGAATTTCTGGCTAATAACACATATTCTTGTTTGTTAAAAAAATGTAATAACAAAACTGGACTGCAGATAATTATTCTAGAACAACGACGACTTCTCACCAGTTGGTTTTAGTGTGTAATTTCATTTGGTCAAAAGTAATAAGGCATGACTAATACTTGTTGTAAAGTGTATTTGGGCCTTTTTTATAACCAATATAAAATGAAGCTTAATCTCTGTGAACATCATATCGGTTAAGCAAGAATTGCGACGAGGAAAAAAATAGCAAAATTCCTCGTCCATCCAAAAGCAAAAGACTGCTTATAAAAAAAGAGTTAAACTATGATCAGAAAATTACCATTTAGAGGATTCTTTTCTCCAAACAGTTTTCAAAAATCCATTTAACGTACAAACAATTAAAAAAAAAGAAGTTATTTCCGTTAACTGACTTCACAAAACCTATTTTTATGAAATGATTTTTTGATAGGTGTTAAGGGATCCCTAATCAGAAAAGAATGGAAAAGATCCTCATTTGTATTTGTTTCTCGGATTCAGATCCCTTCTGCTATGGCATGAGTAAACAAATAAAAATGGCGGTTCCCCCCATTTCGAGACCCTCTTAGTTGTTGGAGATGATCTAACTGCTGCTCAGTCATTAGGTAAATTATAACTTTTTTTTTGCATAGCAAGCGGGTTTGAATGACCCCAACCATCTTTATTAATAACTCAAAACAGTTACAAGAACAGAAATAACAACATAAGCATCAAATACAACGTAAGATAGTTCGGACCAATACATGTTTAACAGTAGATATATTACTAAACACCCTATTGTTCTGCTCCATCCATACGTGATACAAAGTCTTCTTTAAAAGTTTTAAAAGAAACAACCATTAATGTTCTTCCACCTAGTGAATTTGAAAATTAAGTACCATTCTTCAGCAGACGATGCCAATGGAACATGCAGCCCAAAGTGAAACAACACCTTCTTCCAAACAAAAGCCGTATACTCATATTCAAAAAACATATGCTTAAGTGTTTCCGACTGTTTATGACATAGCATGCACTCATCACTTTGTATAATATTCATTGCAAGAAGTTTACTTCTAGTATGCAAACCATTTTGGAGAACTCTCCACATATGCATGTTCTCTTTTGGCTTACTGCTTGTCATCCATACCCTAGTGGCCCAAATAAATGGACAATTTTGCTTCACCAGTTCATTGTACACGGTTTTTACCTTGTGATCCTTACCATTCCAGTGAGCATAAGATGATGATGGGGGACGAACATCTTGCATTATATTCTTCCACAAAACAGAGACCAGCGCCGAACTACAATGAGGGAGAACAATCGCTCCATTTACCACAACTCTAGACACTTTTGCACTTCATTAATTCTAGCAATATATCTCATATTTTCGCCCACACTACTAGCAAGAATTTTCCCTTTATCAGACCAAGGGTCAAACCAAAATGATAATTTATTCATATTCATCAAATTGCATTGAAACATCGGAAGGAATGCTGTTCTTTGCTTCAGGATTTTCCGCCACTTCCAGCTACAATCTGACGGTATTAACATCGTCCAAAAATGATCTTTTTTTAATTAACTTAAGCCTCCACCATGAAGCCCAAAGATTGGAATCAAATCTGAATATCTTATCAATTCTAGTAGAAATACCCGCTCTATTCCACTCTCTAAGGTTCATCACACCCAGGCCACCATTACTGTATGGCGTACACACCTTCTTAAATGACATAGGAGCTAGCTTCTTCGAGTAGGGATTTCCGTGCCAAAGAACATGGCAAAGGGAAGCATTTATCGTTTCTATCACTCTCACTGGTAGAGTAAACAGCCTGGCGTAGTAAATACTCATGGATAAAGCAACTGATTTGACTATGATCAATCTACCGGCCATAGAGAATTTAGATGAAGGCCAGCTTGATATTTTAGCAATGATGCTTTCAATCAGTGGAAGACATTGCGACGCTTTCAGTCTGAAGGTGCATAAAGGGGCATGCAAGTAGTGTTCTTCATCACTCATCGGAGTTAGACCAATCAAATCATACATAACCACTTTGAGATCATCCAAGATTCCACCACATATTATTTTAGATTTGCTTCTATTTATCGATAACTCCGTCAACCGTTTAAATGACTCAAGAATAGACAGTATCCCATTAACAGACTTGGCATTTGGTTTTGTGAACAGAAGCAAATCATCTGCAAATAAAAGAGTAGAAATATTGGAATTTTTGCAAGAAGGATGATAATCAATTTTTTTGGATATCATGGCACGGTTAGCTAGGATAGTAAATAATTCCATAATGCATACAAATAAATAAGGCGAAATAGGGTCAGCTTGTCTTAATCCTTGCTTAGTTTTGAAATAACCAAAAGTAGCTCTGTTAATGCTTAAGGAAATATTGACTGACGAGATGCAAGTGTAAATCCAATAGAGGTAAGGAATCAGGAAGTTCATCTTGAAGAGAACGTAAATTACAGTATCCCATCTCACTGTGTCGTATGCCTTTTGTATGTCAAGCTTTAGGACACACCTTGGCGATATAGAAACCCTATTATACCCTCTCATTAGTTCAGTTGCAAGAAGAATATTATCCGCAATGTCTCTGTTAGCCAACAAAGCACTTTGATTTGGAGAGATAACATTCGCTATTGCCAATTTTATACGGGACGCCAATATTTTTGCTATACATTTGTAAACTACGTTACAACAAGCAATTGGCCTAAATTCGGATACATTTATAGGGTTTTCAGTTTTGGGAATAAGGGCCAATCTAGTATTATTAATGCCACCTAACATCCTGCTATGTAGGAAATTTTTTTGAATGGCCTTTATTACATCTTTTCCAACTACCACCCAACAACTCTTGTAAAACTTGGCATTATAGTCGTCAGGACATGGAGAGCTAGTCATATTCATAAAAAAAATAGAATTGGTAATTTCATCCTCAGAAATTTCAGCTATAAGACTAGAACTCATTTCATTCGAAATAGAAGGAAAGTTTAAATCTGAAAATGAAGCAAGTTGAATAGGAGTACCAGTTGAAATACCCATAGAAGAGGAAAAGAAATCCAAAAAAGCGGCCTGGACTTCATCAGGATTATTACAAGGAGTACCATTTTTATCATTAATGGACGACACATTAGATGAAGCTTGCTTTATCTTCAGCGTGTTGTGGAAGATAGATGTGTTCTTGTCTCCGTATAAATTCCACTTGGCCTTGGATTTTTGCTTAGCCATTTTTGCCTCTTCAGTTATAGTTTTGGTGAGTTCGGCAGCTAGTTTGTGTTCTTTCTCTGATAGTCTTCCAATTTCCGAACTAACAGTACAAGTAAGAATTTCATTTTGAGTCTGAAAGAGGTCCTGCCTGATTGAGTTAGAAAGAGAAGTACCATTCCCGAAGTTGATTGCAGCCCAGGTCTTAAGCACACACTTAACCCTTTTGAGTTTTTCCTGCAAAACAAACATAGGATTTCCTCTTACATAAGTGACCCAACTATTAGTAACAGTGAGTAAAAAATTAGGATGATCAACCCAATTGTTAAAAAATGAAAATGAGGAGGGTTTTCTCATGATTTTCTTGCCCCAGTCCAACACGAGAGGAGAGTGGTCAGATAATGAAGGAGGGAGTTTTTGATAGCAAAGGGTAGGCCATTTATTAACCGCAGCAAAGTTTTGATATGCTCTATCCAAATTACAGTACATTCTAAGACCGCTTCTTGAGCAGTTATTCCAAGTATATGCAACACCATAACTAGGAATAGGAAGTAAGTTAGCGTCATAAATGGCGTTGTTTAAGGGTCTGGTTTGCCTAAAGGTGAGAGGGGGACCACCACACTTATCAGTAGAATACTGCATACAGTTTCAGTCGCCAATACATATCCAAGGGGTAGAGGATTGTTGAAGGGAGGGAATAATATCAAGAAAAGGTTGACGGTTAACTACACTGTTTTCAGCATATATAATAGTGAGGAGAAAGGTTGAATTGGATGGTATACGGATGATTTGAAAATGGATAAATTGCCTATGAAC
This sequence comes from Allium sativum, assembly GCA_030737875.1. Lineage (NCBI taxonomy): Eukaryota > Viridiplantae > Streptophyta > Magnoliopsida > Asparagales > Amaryllidaceae > Allium > Allium sativum. The sequence goes on along the minus strand of CM060918.1, from coordinate 587,715,382 downwards.
AATAATGGGATTTAGGGAGAAAATTAGAGGGTTCCACAAGATTAAAAACCACCCGAAAGACGCTTGAGCAAGATTATGAATATTACTCCTGTTAGGATTGCATTGCATGTTGTTAAGGAGGAATGATGATTTGGATACAATAGTCCCACATCATGGAATATATTGAAGGAATTGTGTACAAATATGAGCTGGTAGGCACGTAACATAAGGGATTCCTTTTGTTATATGAGAGTTGTGTGTCAGCTCATATGCGTGCAAGGGAGGGGTACTTTGTTCCGACCGTCGTTACATAACAACTCCAAGAAGGTTTAATATTGCTGATTGCTTTTAAGGTTGATGCATGATTCAATTTTGTCTCCGTAATAGCCATTAGTTGAATGTGCTGTGTCGAGATCAGATTTGCTATTTCCAACTGCTTTGGAAGGAGATTAGCTCCCCTTATGTTCCAGAATGATAACTTGTCTATCATTGGGATAACAATGAGGAGGATGCTCTGGTTTTAACACCAGATGAAGCTAGTACGGGAATTTGTTGAGAGGGCAAAGATAATACAGATTCTACCAAAGAGTACTCATGGGAGAGATCTAGGTCTTGCGAAGTAGAGGATAACTTTTTTTTGGCCTTCCCCTACTTCTTTTGAAAACTCTGTTTCTAGGAATTGGGAAGATGGAGCAACAGGCACTTTAGAGCCAGATGAAGAAGACAAAGCCTGTTGAATGTGAGGAGGCGAGTTTGAGGAATTCTGGTTTATGCTAATGTCACCGAAAATATGGTTTGGCAGTGATAGGGAGTTGTACGGAGAATTGAGATGAAGAGGTAGTAGATTTTGAATTGGTTCTTTGACTGGATCTCCTTATAATTTACTTATACTACTCCATGTATCAAGTCATTTTATCTCACTAATTTGGAAAATATAATTTTACCCATCTTTTTTATGGTGACTGATTTCATTGAACATTACCATATATTGTCATTGTTACACTAACACTATCTAATTTAATGTTTTAAAACATTTTAAATGAAGACGCTAATAAATAATAATTACCTTAGATGCTTTGACCACCAAAACTAAGGATACAGCAGGGAAAAGGAAATATGACAGATGCTTTGCTGGTCTATAAAAATTCATTAAGTTTCCCTCTTTCATTTTATTCTGTTATGCATAGGCAAACCCATGAAAATTAGTATTGTATCCATATTGGATGTTGCTCAACCAAAATTTACCCTTTTTTACTTGTGCGCACTCCATTTGATAGTTGTGTAACCACTTCAATGTTGGAAAATTTGTGTTGCTCTGATACCACTTTGTTGGAGTTTAGAGGAGGAAGAGGAATAGATTATGAGAAACAAGGAATTTTTGTAAAAGAGGAAAACTTTAATTACTTTTTTTTCTTCTTGATTGATACAAATGAGTGATTACATCCTAATTTATATAAGAGAGAATCTCTAGACTTTTCTTTCTCTAGACTTTTCTTCATTTTACATATTTGCTTAGTCTAGATTCTTCTCTAATCTTATTTTAATAACTCTAATATTTATTACCATATATTTTGTGCTTCCCTAAATACAAAAATAAAATTTGTCACATAATCAATGTTTCCTTAAAAACCAAGTTTACTTTTCAACATCTCCCCGTAAACTTGGTTTTATTACTCCAAGCAAATTTCTCAACCTGATAAAATCTTCATACTTGAGCGGCTTGGTGAAAATATCAGCAATTTGATCATTGGACTTCACGTACTCTAGCTGCACTTCCTTTCTAGTGATGCACTCTCTAATGTAGTGATAGCGTGTGTCAATATGCTTGCTTCGATCATGAAAAACTGGATTTTTGGCCAAAGCAATTGTTGATTTGTTATCCACGAAAATCTTGGTTGGCTCTTTTTGTTGCAAATCTAATTCTTTTAGCAAGTTCCTTAACCAAATTGCATGGCAAACACATGAAGTAGCCGCTACATACTCCGCTTCGCATGTAGAGAGCGTGACAATTGGTTGTTTTTTCGATATCCATGTGAAAGCTGTGTCTCCCATGTAGAACACAAAACCACTTGTGCTTTTCCGGTCGTCTATATCTCCACTCCAATCGCTATCACTATATCCAACAAGATCATAATTATCAGAAACAGAGTAGTACAAACCAAAGTTTGTTGTCCCTTTAACATAGCGAAGAATCCTCTTTGCTGCTTTCAAATGTGTTGTAGTTGGATTCTCCATGTATCGGCTTACAACTCCAACCGCATATAGAATGTCGGGCCTTGTGCACGTTAAATTTCTTAAGCTGCCAACCAAGCTCTTGAAAAGTGCAGAGTCTACCTTTTCTCCTTCTTCGTGTCTTGATAATTTGATTCCACATTCAATTGGCGTGCAAACTGGATTAGAGTCTTCCATCTTGAACTTTCTCAATATTTCCTTAGCATAGCCTTCTTGAGTGATTAGAATGCCTTCATCTTCTGGTTTTACTTCAATGCCAAGATAATAAGACATGAGCCCAATATCAGTCATCTCAAACTCCTTCGTCATCTCTTTCTTAAACTCTTTAAACATGCTTGCATTGCTACCTGTGAAAATCAAGTCATCTACATACAAACATACAATCAATGTATCACCATTTTGGATTTTAATATAGAGTGCATGCTCATATGGACATTTAATGAAGTTTCTCTCTTTCAAATACTTATCAATTCGAGCATTCCAAGCTCTTGGAGCTTGTTTCAATCCATAAAGTGCCTTCTTTAGTTTCAAAACTTTGTCTTCTTCTCCCTTGACTTCGTAGCCTTGTGGCTGCTCGATATAAACTTCTTCTTCAAGGACTCCATTTAGGAAGGCAGACTTCACATCCATTTGATGTATCTTCCAATTGTTTTGAGCTGCTAAAGAAATTATCAATCTTACAGTTTCTAATCGAGCAACTGGAGCAAATACCTCTTCATAGTCAATGTCAGCTCTTTGAATATAGTCTTTTGCTACCAATCTTGCTTTGTATCTCTCAACTTCTCCTTTGGCATTTTTCTTTACCTTGTATACCCACTTGACACCAATCGCCTTTTGTCCTTTTGGAAGTGAAGCTAGCTCCCATGTGTCATTTTTCTTGATCGCCTTAATTTCTTCGTCCATAGCATCTCTCCAACTCTTCTTTTGCAAAGCTTCTTGAAAATTTATGGGCTCACAATCTGCAAAAAGACAAAAAAGAGTAATATTGTCTTGGTTTTCTGTTACATCATAAATTTCTTGAAGGCTTCTAAAACGAGGAACCCTTTCACTTGAGCTCCCATCTTCTTGACAATTTGTTGCTGGTGAGGCTAGTGGGGAAGTAGGCTCTTCACTTGATTGCTCGATCCTTGGTTGTTGTATCTCATCTTCTTCAAAATATGGAAAGAAGTTGTAATTCTCATCATACGATTTCCAATCCCATTCTCCTTCTTCATCGAATACAACATCTCGACTAATTATTATTTTCTTCGTATCAGGATTATAAAGTTTATAGCCTTTTGAATTTGTGTCATAACCAATAAAAATATATTTTTCACTTTTATCATCCAATTTGCTTCGCTTTTCATTCGGTACATGTACATGAGCTATGCTTCCAAAAACTCTTAGATGAGAAATGCCAGGCTTCCTTCTGCTCTATGCTTCTTGTGGTGTCTTCCCCCACACACTTCTTGTTGGAGATCGGTTTGACAGATAAACAACGCATGCCACAGCTTCCGCCCAAAATTCCTTTGGTAGTCTCTTACTTTTGAGTATGCTCCTTGCCATTTCAACAATTGTCCTGTTCTTCCTTTCTGCTACTCCGTTTTGCTGAGGAGATCTAGGCACTGTTAGTTGGCGTTGAATTCCATTATCTTCACAAAACTTCAGAAATTCTCTTGATGTGAATTCTCCTCCACGGTCAGATCTCATGGCTTTTATCATAAGGCCACTTTCCTTCTCAACATGAGCTTTGAACTTCTTGAAGTTCTCAAATACTTTTGATTTCTCCTTCAAAAAATACACCCACGTTTTTCTTGAAAAATCATCAATAAAAAGAAGGAAACAATTACTTTTACCTAGCGAGCTTGGCTTGATTGGTCCACACACATCTGTATGTATGAGTTCTAATGGTTTCTTGGCCCTTGAGTATGACTCCTTTGGAAAGCCCATTTTGACTTGCTTCCCAAGTAAACATCCTTCGCACAGTTGATTGGGATGATTTATGCAAGGCAATCCTCTCACCATTTCTTTCTTAAAGAGCAATTCCAATCCTTTGAAGTTAAGATGTCCAAAACGAAGATGCCAAAGCCATGAGACATCTTGGTAGCACGCCTTAAGGCATTGGGCGACACCATGTTGAATGTTGAGCACAAACATTCTATTTTTTGACATTGGTACTTTAGTAATGAGATTGCTTGCACTGTCTCTTATGGAAAGGCTTTTATCCTTTAATTGAATATCATAACCTTTCTCTAAGAGTTGTCCTAAGCTCAAGATGTTACTTTTCATGTTTGGCACATAGTAAACATTAGAAATAAATTGATGCTCTCCATTCTTCAATTTAATAAGAACATTACCTTTGCCTTTCACTGCTACCTTTGATTCATCTCCAAACGCCACATTGCCCTTTATTGTTTCATCAAGCTCCACAAACATATTTTTTCTTCCGCACATATGGTTGCTTGCGCCGCTATCTAGATACCATTGATTGTCCTCCCCTTTTTCATTTTCTTTATGGGCCAATAATAATGTGCCATCTTCTACAATTTTTTCTTCAGCATAATTGGTCTTCTCTTCAACTTTATTGTTTCTTGGAGCTCTACATTCAGAAGCATAGTGCCCAAATTTGTTGCAATTATAGCATTTGATCCGTGACTTGTCACTCCTTGAATTTGAGTTGCCTCTCCCACGACCTCTAGTTGTGCTTTCTCCTCTTTGATTATTGAAGCTGTGGTTATTGTCATGGTTGGGCCTCCAACCTCGTCCATATCCATAGCCACGTCCTCTTCCTCGTTCTTGACCACGGCCCCATCTTTGTTGGCTTTGATTACTTTCTTCCTTTTTTGAATCAATTCGTGTCTTAAGAACATGCTCTACGGTCTCTTCCTTCTTCTTTTTCTTTTCTTCATAAGCCTGCAATGAGCCTAAAAGCTCCTCTATAGCCATGGCCTCCAGGTTTTTTGTTTCTTCAATGATGGCGACAATATGTTCAAACTTTGAATCTAATGATCTAAGAATCTTCTCCATGATTCTGACATCATCTAATTTTTCACCATTTCTTTTCAAGTTATTAGTAACAACTAAAACTCTTGAAAAATAATCAGAAACAAGTTCACCTTCTTTCATATGTAGAGATTCAAATTCCCCTCTTAATGTTTGAAGACGCACCTTTTTGACTTGATCTGCCCCCTTGTACGATACCTGAAGCCTTTCCCATGCTTCTTTTGCTGATTTTGCTTCCGAAATCTTTTCAAAATTGTCATCATCCAATGCTTGATAAATTAGACTAAGAGCCTTCTTGTCTCTTGTCCTCAAATTTTCCAATTCATCCTTTTGGGTTTGGGATAAGCTATCTTCGTCTTCTGGTTCAGTATAGCCTTTCTCAACTATCTGCCATACACGATTTGCTCCAAGGAGGGCCTTCATTCTTAAGCTCCAATTATCATAGTTGGTCTTGGTAAGCATTGGAACTGGAACGGGAACGTTGTTATTCGCCATTTCTTAGGATCTTCGAGCTCTGATACCACTTTGTTGGAAAATTTGTGTTGCTCTGATACCACTTTGTTGGAGTTTAGAGGAGGAAGAGGAATAGATTATGAGAAACAAGGAATTTTTGTAAAAGAGGAAAACTTTAATTACTTTTTTTTCTTCTTGATTGATACAAATGAGTGATTACATCCTAATTTATATAAGAGAGAATCTCTAGACTTTTCTTCATTTTACATATTTGCTTAGTCTAGATTCTTCTCTAATCTTATTTTAATAACTCTAATATTTATTACCATATATTTTGTGCTTCCCTAAATACAAAAATAAAATTTGTCACATAATCAATGTTTCCTTAAAAACCAAGTTTACTTTTCAACATTCAATACACAGTTTAGCGGAAGTAATCATCTGAATCGCATCTATGCATTCAGTTCGGCTCAAACTATAACACTATATCAGTTTTATACATCAGTCATCACTATATCTATATTTCAAAACGGCGTGGTCATTTGACTTCAATCTTATGCCCTACTTAATATTAGAACATTTCCCAGATTATGCCTCGCTTGGACTTGCATCTTATCGTGCCTTCGCAACAAATTATCTATCCTACTCACATATGTACTAGCAACACTAACGACAATCTAGTTTGTCAAAAGTTGTCAGGGGACTTCAAAAATATCGTATCTTCTTCATTTCCATTCTCATCATCTCATTCAGTTGATTATAACTTTAAACAAGCCCATTAATAAAAGAACAAAGTAGGTGCTTGAAAACGAAAAAAATAAAAGAAGAAGAAAAAACACCAACAACAAAAGTCATTTAATTGATAAATCTTATTAACGTGTGCCTAATGACACATTAACAAGACCCTTAATGGTGACTTGTCAATATCATACAATATTTTTGTAAAAAGTAGTGCTAATTGCTAAACTTTCCTCCTATCATCATGATTCATAAGGCATGTTTGTGGAGATGAGAAACAAAAAATATATAACTTATTTAATGTTCACTTTACTTCCAACATGAATGCGTGCGTGAACACCATCTTTTGCATCTTTTGATAAATTTACCCAAAACATTGTGGTTTCACCTTTGAAGGCAAGCACTAAGCATGAAACAACGCCATTCTAATATAACAGAGTCAAAAACTGATGCTACAAAACATCAATCCTCCAACGAAAATAAACATAAGCAGCATACAACTGCCAGAACCAGAAACACCCAAGGAAAAAAAATAAGCACTAAAAAAAAGAACCAAATCGCTATTGATCAATTAATCAGGAGGGAGTGGTGGAGCAGGAACAGTAACAGGCCCAGGCATAAAAGGAGGGGGGAACAAAGAAAAAGGAAAAGGAAGAGAAGAAGGAAGATTCCAAAAAGGAACAAGCCAAGGAGGCAAAGCAAAAGGCAGCACACTACCAGGGTCAGGCACAGGCACGACATTAAACGGAAAAGGCAACGGTGGAAAAGCGTTAGGAAGAGGCGGCCAATGCAGCCAAGGAATCAGAAAAGGCGGTATCAACGGCCAAAACGGGAACAACTCACACGAATCCAAACTACTAGACAGCAACTTCGCACTAGTGCCACAGTAGTCGTAGTCTCTTTTCCTCGGTTTGTAACTCATGGCGTTCATGTTCATGATGCAAAGATCGGATTTCAAAGGTTTGGTCATGATATAAGCCGTTGATGTCTTTAGGTTGGTGACATTGCATGTGGAAGATGAGCTTTTAAGTAGTGATGCTTTACATGGCGACGAGCTTTTGTGAGCTTTTCGGCATTTGAAGGCTTTGATTCCGGGAATGTCGAGCTTATAAACGCCGTATTGGTCCGTGGTTTTGGTTGATCTGAGTGTTATATAGTTGTTGGGAGACGGTGAAGAGTTTCTTGCTTTGAACTTGCAACTTATTTGAACTTTCACTCCTGTCAAGATTTTTCAAGTGAAGTAGCAGTCTTAGACGATAATGTTATATGTTTGAATTGTTACCTTTGAGGAAGTAGCTTCGTTTGGAGAAGGTGCTATCAGAGCATGAATCGCAGAAGACTGAGCCTATTATGGAGAGGTGAAATTCATTTTGTCTTTACATGGAGATGTGGAATTCATGGGGTGATCCAACAGTGCAAATCAATTTTGTCACCATTTGTGTCAAAATTTTGTGTCTAAATAGACTTTCCCTATGTGTGTGTGTGTGTGTGTATATATATATATATATATGTATAAGGTAGGAAGAAACCAGCAGCATTTGTTGGGAAAAGTGATATGGGGAGTAAGTAACAGACGCTTGTACATTTCAAACGAAAAAGAGAAGTGAGAAATGGCATGTCGGTTGAACTGAAGGAAGAAGAGAAGGAAGTATGATTTTAGACACATGGTGACTTTTAGTCTTTGAGTTTAGAGAACTGAGAGTTGTTATAGTGTGAGATGTATGATTAACTTCATTTTTTTATCATTAAAGTGCCCTTTTGGGGGTCATAAACTCAAGTCAAGTGCGGCTTTGAAAAATTGCATGACATAGTGCCTATTTTTTTGTCTGAAATAGCAAATTCACGGGTGTTGCTGTTTTTATCTTTTGTTTTTCATTGTACGTGTATTTTGTCGTTGTCTCTAACGTCCAAATGTTCAATTTTCAACTCATGTGAACAAGTGGATAACAGAATTAAACTGAGTAACATATAATTTTGCTGCTGTATGACCATACAATAAAAGATGCTAGTATGAGCATATCCAACGGTCTGGAGATCAATTCTTCATAATAGGACAGTTACAAAATTTAATCTCTTCCCCACCCCAACAGAATTCAAGGTAAAACGCCTGTTGAACAGGCGCATGTTCAATTGGCGCCTACATATGGGTACTGCCCCACTTTTTTATTTATTTCAAACTTTTCACCTCTTCCTTCCTCTTCTTCTTTAAATAGAAACTATTCTGAAATCCCGCCAAAACGAGCTGTAAAGGTTGGCCGATGTATGATACGATACACAGATAATGATGATGCTGGACCGGTACATAATCCTCCTAATCCGGACACGACTGCAAATGATCTACGGGTGCTTCATGAGCTACCATCCCCATTCTCGCATCGTCTCACTACAGTCTTAGCGACGCCACAGGTAAATTTTTATTTCGTAACAACATTATTACTAATTATATTAGAAATTGTGTTGTGTAAAAACAAATACCTTACTGTTAACGCTAAATAATAGTTTATTTAGGTTGGTCACATTACTATGCGAGGTAGTTGGCATAAGTGTGTTACGGAATATTTTGATACATTTTCTAATGCGATTAGAGCGAGACTACTGACATCACTATTTAGTGGTTTTCTACAGTTACGTCATTTTCCACACGTAGATCATTGTGTTGTATTGGCGCTCACTGAGAGATGGTGGCCTACTATCCACACATTTCATTTTCCCGATTTATAGTTAGGAATCACACCGTTAGATTTTTATACGCTTACGAGTATAGAGATTAGCCGACCAGACCTTATGTCTGTTCCATTTGATAGATCATTTGAGGATTTTGAGTCTTTTTCGAGTTGCCTAACCCAGTTTTGTGTAGTGGACGTTAGACGAGGATGTTTTGCACTTCCATGCTTACAGAGCTATATCGCAAATCATAGGGATGATGAGGAGATGTATACTCCAGTTATTCGTGCGTTCATATTATATTTGTTTGGTTCCACATTTTTTTCAAATAACAAGGGCACGATTAGACTCGGCTATTTGGCTGGGTTACAAGATATAAATGAGCTTCATAGATATGATTACGGTAATGCCATACTGGGTATCTTTATTTAGCATTGGACACATTCGCATTGCAGCAGTCTAAGGCGCTATATGGTTTTTGGTACATTCTCCCGTTCTGGTACTATGAGTATACGACTATCATGCATCCACAACTAATCCATGAGGCAAATACCACTCCATATATATATATATATATTTTCCTAGATTTCGGTGTTGGGCGACTGTCATGCATTTGCTCCATGCTGCACATGGAGTGCACAATGAGTTAATGGGGGTTAGGCAGCAGATGGATCTTCGTCGCCGCGGTAATATTATCACATGTCCATGGCACGAGCATATTGAGTTTATGGATCCTGACGACCAGCACCCTCTCACTTCCCACTTTCGACTCTCTAGACGTAGAGTTTGTTTTCAGGTCCCTATTGGTCCTTTCATATGGTTTCTAGGAGAGCGGTGTTGGCTGCAGTTGTATGGTGTAACGCGTATTCTGATCCACTTACATTGGATGACATGTGTGGAATTAAACGTGTTGGCACGACTTATTTTTCTGGATTGAGGGCGTCAGGGTTGATAGATGGTGAGCCTTTTACTGTACCTGGACATTTTGATTCGCATTGATCTCAGGTTGCCCCACGGGCGTTTACTCTACCAGATTACATACGAGGTTTGAACTCCGATCATATTGGCCCACGTACCGCTACCGGTAGAGTTCCATTGCCTCCATCCTCCTTTGAGCCTTCATCTTCTCAGTACACACAGCCTTCCACATCCGAGCCCCCTCTGGATTCATTTAGAGTTTACAGTTTTCAGGGCGAGATACTACAATACCCGTTTCAGTTTCCTCCAAACGATCAGATTCAGGGTCTACCATCCACGGGACTGTACCAATCGCATGAGGTATACAAAAAATTCAATTTATTACTTCCACTTATTAAGTTTATTTTGATAAATCGATGTGTAATTTTCACGTTATTTATTTTAATCATAGTATACTCAGTATATGGATAATGATAGACGTGTGCTTGCTGCGTTCGAGAGGACGACGCTTGAATATACTCGTCTGATGTATGAGACGTACCAGACACATATGCAGCAGCAGCAGACGCAGCATGAGGCTCAGGTGCATGAGTACCAGACTCAGATACAGCAGTTTCAGCAGCAACAGCCTCACGAGCCACAAGATTTCGATGACGTAAACGATGATAGCGATGACAATGATGGTGAGGATGACGAGGAGATGATCGATGATGGATCTCCTCATATTAACTGGTGTTATTTTCTATTAGTAGACCTATCAGTGTACTCTTATGTATTAGTTATTTTCTGTTATTAGACTTATCAGTGCATGTTTATGTATCATGTTATTTTCTATTAGTGGACCTATCAGTGTACTCTTATGTATCAGTTATTTTCTGTTATTAGACCTATCAGTGTACGTTTATGCATCAGTTATTTTCTATTATTAGACCTATCAGTGTATGTTTATGTATCAATGTACGTGTATGTTTTTGTCATAACTGGTGTTTTTTCATTAAAAGTACCGTATTATAATGCAGCAACATATTATTTAAAAATATGAATACAAATGCAAATACAACTAATCATCCTATTCACGTCTACGCCACAAAATTTCTCTCTTCCTAGCTTACGTATATTCTCTCTGTTCCTTAGACATGTTCGAGGTATCAACGAACATTACTGCATCTTCATCTCTTTGCCTGTTTGCTGCCAGTAGCCGATCCATTTTAGACATTCTTTCCTGATGCTGAGTAACTCGATGTTCGATAGCACGATTGTAACGCTCTTCCGATTCTAAAAGTAGTTTCTTTATTTCAACTTGATCACTACCACACGCTTGTTTCTTTTTGGCTTCTTTCGCCCCCATTGGTCTTTCATAAGTCTCTTCTGTAGGAGTTATACCTTCATCCGACGCCGTCCCCTCGGTCCCGAACTCTGTTCCAGGATATGAGCTTTCCCCAGTTCGAGATGCCTTGCCACGAGCACGATTACTCGATTGAACGTGTTTTACGGTTTTCTGTAGTGATGGTTTCCATTTAACATGCTCCACCAAAAGGTCGTAAACATGCATGAACTGGTAAAAATGAGGTGCTTGCTTGTTTTCCGGTTTGTTAATAGTCTTAAACAGTTTATTCGCTGCCATCCTCTACAAATAGAAAATGAATAAGCTTTAAATAAACGTACGTACAATAGTAAGTTAAATTTTAAATAAACTAGCCAAATGCGTTTCACTTCCAAATCCACTTGGATTTGTTTGCTTGAGCTTAAAAATCTGTGAATTAAATGTTGGCGTTTTACGATTGATTTTGTCGAAACGCCCTTTTATCGACGAAAGCGATTTTTTACGATCCATATTTTTCCGGTTGAAGCAATTAGTAACTCTGCCCCAATACGTATCAGCACTTTGATCACATCCTCGAATTGAATTGGATGATAACGTGCACCAAATATAGCATAAATCATAGTCCTCATTGCTTGCTGTTTTTCTCTTATTTTTTCATTGCATGTGTATTTTATCATTGTCTCTAACATCCAAATGTTCAATTTTCGACTCATGTGAACTAGTGGATAATATAATTAAAGTGAGTAACATATAATTTTGCTGCTGTATGACCATATAATAAAAGATCGATGCTAGAATGGTTGCTTCAAAGGATGTGGCATTAGGGAGTAGCTGGAACTATAGGGATTTAGAACCAAGTGCCAAGAAACAATGTAGGGACATCTGCAATTAAAGCGGAATAAGTTGGAATAGATTTGAATTATGATCTCATACAAAAATTTATTTTTCATTTACATATTTCTTTTACTTCTTTTGTCCATTAAGAAGAAATTCCACTTTAATTGTGTTGTAATTTTTTAATGGTAAACAAATTTAAATCTTTTTTGTTTAGGCTTTATATTCTATATTCGGATGGGTAAAACTTATTCAGTCAAGTACCAAACCTATCAAAATAGCATTTGTCTTTTAAATATTTTATCGATTTGCATATTGTATTTTGTTAAAAAAAACTATCTAGATATCATTTATTGTAAAAAGCTTTCAAATGTCTATCCTATACGATCATGCTACTACAAGATAGTTTCGAGATGGAAATTTAAAATTTGAGATGTCAGTGTGAGTTGTGTTGTATAAGACGTAGTTGTATACACAATTATATGATTTTTGTTTGATGATAACAACCAAATAAATATTATTTTAAATGTGTTTGTTATTGTACTGTTCTATATATACATCATAGACAGGAATATAATATTTATATTTAAATAGAATACGACTGTACAGACATTCATATATTCATACAAATTTTATTTAAATGGAATATTATATTTCAAACATTCAAACAGTACAACTATTTATAACACCACTATTTATTCAATTCGCATGAGATTGTACATGCAAATAATCTTAATACGATAGACAAGTTTATTTGAATACAATAAAATAAAATTTTATTTTATTTAAATTTGTTTGTTACAAATATCACTACAATTTTCTATTTTTGTATACATTAGCTCTTCACTACATCACTCATCACTCAGTACATTCTTTGACACAATTACATTTCATTTATACAATCACTCATATACGCATTTGCACACTGTCACTGTCTTCTGTCTTCACAGCTCTCAGTTAGTCCAGTCTTCATATCTGTCACATACAGAAACACACACGGTATCTGAAAAAGAAATAACATTCTAAAATTCTAGCGAATATAATTTTTATTTTAAAAATTTATTTGCCTCAGAATTTCTGCGTGTTTCTCATCATTTTTCTGACTCAATCTGATTTTCATATCCATCCGACTGTGTCTAGACAGCTTGTGATATTCACAGTGATACACTGTAGAAACCACAAGGTAGACAGTATGTATATATGGTGCAGGGACAGAAAAATTTATCTGATAGTCTGCAAATACACACGTGCATATATACACACGTGTGCACTGCCTCACCAATCCGCGAGCAACTAAGGAGTAGCCACAAGGACCATCTCAACTCAGTGCATATGAATATGATCGAGAGCGTGAACAATTCAATATGCAGCATGAAGTTTCTAAGCAAATAGGTGGAAAATCAGCTAAAAAAGTGGTGAAAATCAACACAAGTTCAAATAGTGCAATCAAGTGAAGTCTGCATAGAAGATTACATTCAAACAGGTTGACAAACATGGCAAATCATCAGTTTTAAAATGGTGGTGTTACATAGCAATCCAAATCAAACAAGTGTAGTGTTCAAGATAGAATTCATGGTGCAACAATATGATTCAAGGTCAAGCAGAAATAAAGTAGCAAGCATGGTGGAGCATGGCATAAACCAAGTAAGCGACACGGTGATCAAGTCCAGCAGTTATGGCTAATGCAAGCAAACTCATGTATGGTGTGAAAAAGGGATGTAAAAGTACAACCTAATTCAAGCAAGTATATACAAGACTAAAGTATGTGACTAAATACACAATCTCAAAGTGGTCGAACCAATTTACAAGAATGTTCATAGTTCTGTCACAATCATGGTGAAAGAAGAGATCAAACCAAGATGACAAATACACAAGCCAACATGAAGTACACAGAAATGCAAGCAGCATTGAAAGGAAGTGGTTCAAGTTGTTATATCATGTCAAATAGTTCAAGTGTGAACGTGCAATAATTTTGAAGTGATGCAGAGCTATTTTCAAGCAAGTATATATGCATAACACAGCATGGCCAGAAATTGTGCTTCCAGATTTTCAGCAAGCATTTATGGAGTAGAAAAGAAAATTGCTTATTTCCTAATTTTTGATCAAGTATTTTCAGCATGTAGAAGGGTGTTAATTGTTTCCAATTTTGAGGAAGAAATTTCGGGCAAAAGTATTTAATCGTTGGAAAGATTTCAAATTAACATAAAGAGTGTACATGAAAAGAAATGAAGTTCACAAAGACATCCAGGTTCATCAGGAATTCTCTCCAAAATTGATCAATTCGAAATTAGGGGCGGAAATCAATTTAAATGTTTTTTTTAATTCCTCAAAGCAAATCAATCAAAATTCACGGCAACTTTTTATGGAAAGTACGAAATCAGTAAACAATCCTTGGTAAAGCATTCCTTCCAGAAATACCAAATCTGTTTTGGCAAACTGAATATATTTTGAAATTCAACAGTGAAGATTTTGGCATGAAATCACCATAGTTATTCACGTAAACAGTTTTGGGCAAGGATTTAATCATACACAGAAAGTGTATTTATTTGCAGGAAATTACAAATCAAGTTTTATGGCACTCGACATTTAAATTGTTCCCAGAAAATGTTTAAGTTGATTTCATAAGGGACAGTGAATAAATGTTTTCCTATAAAACTCACGGCAGAACATATTTGGCAAGTTTTTTTGTGTGGGACAATTAATTTGCAGAAAATAGAATCATTTCTTTCTGTAAATCATTCATTGCTCAGGTGAATAAAGGCAACAATTCGAAATTAAGTCAAGTATGGATTCATTCAAGGAAAAATCAAGTCTAGGTTCAACAAATTCAAATTCAGCCAAGGCAAACCAAAAAGAGGAATTCAACTCAAAATCAGATCAAATCATCTAATTGAAATCAGAGTCAGTTAGGGTTTTATTTTACCCTATATATACACCCTTTACATCATCGGCAGAAGCATCGGAAAACCAACAGTCAAAATCGAGAGCAATCAAAGAAATAAAATTAGAACACTAATAATTGTTTTTCGATCACCAGCAAATTAAACCGACGAAGGAAAACAACACTCGAAGATCATCAGGGATTAAATCTTTTCAAGCATCTGAAGTCACAGTTTGATTTGGAACGAGAAAACCCTAAATCCCTTTTCTTTTGAAGCCGCCATTTTTTTCAGAAGCAAAGAGATCGAGAGAGTAAAAAAAATGGGTGCACCAATTTTCAAAGTGGTCGGTCAAGCTTGCTATTGAAGGGGAGAATTGTTTTGGCTTATATTCATTAGGGCTTTCAATTTTGATTTAATTTTGTTGCATTTCCTTTTTCTTTTGTAAATCATTATGAAACAGTTCTAGAGTCTGTAAAATCTAGGGAGAACCAGTTAGGGTGTTAACTGGCAGTTTACTAGAGTTTGTAAAAACTAGGGTTACTGGTTACGGGGTTGTAATCAGGGGAAATCTGATCTAGGGGTTTAAATCAGTCTAGGGTTTTGAGCGTAGGGTTAGGACAAGAGCAGGCGCTGTGAGTTTACATGGGATTGTAAGGGGGGACTGTTATTAACTCCTAGTAGAAACCTTAGGAATGCAGCAGAAGGCGAGATGTTGCCGAAGATGAGTATATCTTATGTGATTTACTTTCTGCATTTCTATTTCCGCTGCATTTTGTGATCTGATATTTTTAATATCTCCTTTAATTTTCAATAAACCCTATTCACCCCCCTCTCCCTCTAGGGTTAATCTAGATCCAACAAGTAGTATCAGAGCAGGTTATTTTATTAACCCTAGAATCATGTCTCCTAGTTGTCAGTACATTGAGAGTCAGTCCAGTCACATTGCAAACATTTTTGATGGTATAAATTTTTTGAATTGGAAATCAGAAATGAAATCCTATTTGAAATCTGTTAAATACTGGGATGTTGTTAACTGTGGAGGTGATATAATAGATAGGAATATTAATGCTCGTGCTATGCATATTCTTTATACTCATCTTAGTAATAACCAACTTGATCATATCTCCCATTGTTTGACTGCACAG
This sequence comes from Allium sativum, assembly GCA_030737875.1. Taxonomy (NCBI): domain Eukaryota; kingdom Viridiplantae; phylum Streptophyta; class Magnoliopsida; order Asparagales; family Amaryllidaceae; genus Allium; species Allium sativum. The sequence continues at coordinate 587,699,231 of CM060918.1, read as the reverse complement.
GAAATTTGGAAAACTCTCAATACGAAGTATGCACAAATTGACAACAACTGCTCAAAACCCCGTAATGTCAACTCAGGTTTAGATCCCTGCTTAACAGGTTTTACAAATGATAATCCAGATGGATCTGTCGATGGAGGCTCCACAGATGGTGAAACTAAAGATCTTTCATATAAAAACTTTGTAACACCCGACCTCCGCTAGGGTCACTCACAAAGGGAATGCAGTAGCTTTGGTGGAGTATTATCTAGGTAAACATGCACAGAAATATTACAAGACAGAACATATAAAACAGCGAAAGAAAACATGATTTTATTACTTTATAAAAGTAGTAAGGTCTAAAACCTTTTACATCAAAGTGCCATTAAATTACTTACATCGAAACCTGTCTTGCAATAGTAAAGAAGCATAAAACCATAGTCATAAATTATTCCCCAAGTAAAACAGTAAAATAGCCATAGCCACGAAAAGTCCAAGCCATAGATGATGATCTTGAAGCAGAAAATCCGCACTAAGTAGCAACATTTCCTCCCTGTAAACCTTGGGGGGGGGGGGAACGGAAGAAAAAGACGCAAAACAAAACGGGGTCAGTCATAAAGACTGGTAAGTCCTAGCTACTTTCAGCCTAAAAACAGGCAAAGATAACATGACATGTATAAACTGAAAGTAAACATAAACATGATGACAAGATAAACAGATCAAACTAAGATAACAAGATAAACCCAAGTAACAAGATAACCAAGGTAACAAGATAACAAGATAAACTCGGAATAACATCGCATGTCTAACGTCCTCTGCACCAACCGTACTAGCATCCTAACTCGTATCATCCCTTCCATGTATATGTATAGTCCCTTGCCGTATATCGTACGGGTTCCATCACGTTATTCTGTACCACTACAACGTAGTGTCACCATCCTTGAAATCGCTCGGACTGCCATCCTTGTTCTGGCCAGATTCCCTTATCATGAATAATCGCGTGTTCATCTAGGATTTACGCCACTTAGGACCACTAGGGATTATGCTACCTATTGGACGTTTTCTAGATTCGATCAGGGTTTATGCCACCTAGGACCACTAGGGATTATGCTACCTATCGAACAACGCCCTTTTTCCATGTAACGATCTAATCGATCGGCTCCTTACAAGTCCTAACTCTTCGTGTGTCGGTGTCATACGGCCCAATCACGAATGTAGCTACTCTGTGCTAGGTCCACCCTAGGGAGTATCAAGCCCTAGGTTGTCAACCACTGCCACCATTCCAAGCACGCACAGTGTACAACTACTGGTGCCTACGCCTTCTTTTTCAACTCCGGACTACGTGCACGACCGTAGTACGCCTGAACCTACAATGGCGCACCAAACTCAGCCGTCGTTTTGGTCGCTTACAATCAGCCCAGTAATCGTGCCCTACGCTAGCCTTGTCCCTAGGGTATCGTGATACATCCAAGAGGGTTACTGCTGAAAAGGACCGCGTAACTAGGGTTTCCGTCCAGCAGGTTAAGTGTTGTCATCTAAATTTGTAACACCCCGTGTATTCTATAACAGTGAAATTCACAAATTAAAGTATAACTAATTTCAAATCAAAAAACTAAGGGAAACGGGATACGCCATTGCATTCGTCTCGGAATTCTGCTTGAGATAGAGTCCGAGTTTGCGTAAAACGGACTCCGTATGAAGAAGATATGGCCTCCGAAAGTTTCAGAATTCAGTTTAAAATTCAAACAGACCAAAACAGCTCAGAAAAACCAATTCAAAATTCAAAATCGGGCCGGATTGGCCAGGGCGGGAATTTTCCCGCCCAAGGCACCCAGGTCGACTTGGTAGTCGACCTAAGGCTACCCAGGTCGACTGGGCAGTCGACCTAGGTCACCCGTGTCGACTGCCATGTCGACACGGTGTCGACTGGCGTGTCGACCTGGCCCCTGAGCCAGGTCGAACCCAGCCCCCCCTGGCTGGCCTGGTCTGTGTTTGGTCGATTTTCTGAGCCTTGCCTTGTCACTAGGGCTAGGTGTTAGCTCCTGGTTGGTCTCTCCTTCAAACGAACGGCTATTATTAAACCAAGCTCCATCGACGGTCCTAATCAACTCGCAAACACTATAAAAAGAACCTAAGACCTAGCCTAAATCATACTATTTCATTTTAGCCTCATGCAGCCGCCATTAAACCTAGAGCTCTAAATTAAAAATACAAAGAACAAAATTATAGAAGACGAAGGACGATTCTTGAAGGCTACAACTAGAAGCTACAACAACTACGACACTTTAGACAACGGATTTGGGGCTATTTGATTTGGAATTTTGATTTGGATTACTTGCTTCATATTGTAAGTTCTATGTCACTTTTTAGGCAAAAACGCTAAAATAACATGGACATGCCATGAATTGAAACCGGATTTAGGAACTATTATTAATCCATGTTTATATTGTTTAACTTTGAATCATAATTTGGGAATATTGCTAAGTCAATGTTGCAAGTTAAACTTATCATGATTTTGATGTTGTTATGAATCACTTGGGCTTAATTGTATGGCAAGTTGGACTAATACATGTCCATGGAATCACTATGTTTATTGAAATATTTATGTTGATTAAACCATGCCTATGATGCTAATTAAACCATGTCTATGATGTTGATGGAACTATGCGTGTGATGTTAATATACCTATCATGTTAATGACAAATTGGGAATTGCTAGGTTATGATGAAAAGTGGGAATCATTATGTTTATAATGCTAGATGAGAATCATTATGTTAAAAATGCTAAATTGGAATCCACTATGCCTATTAGAATTACCATGCCTTTAATGTTTCATGTTTGTAATAAAATCATTATTATGCCCGCGATGATTATTATGCCTGTGATGTAAAGTTGAAATCATCATGATTAAACTAAGTTGGAACCATTACTATGCCAAGTTATCATCATGCTAGTATTGAAACCATGTGATATGTTATAGCCTGTTTATTATGCAAGTAATGTTGGAATTGTCACATATGCCTATCACATGTTTGGTGTTATTCCCCTTTATCTCTTGAATTGTTTATGCTTGTGAACGAAGTACGTTTATATACGTTGGGGATACGATTGGGTAGAATAGGCAAAACTTGAATTGATTATAATCATAAACCGTGAAATTTGGCATAAGTAGAACATGAAATATGGAACGAAAACTTGACTTGAACATGCCATAACTTGACTTGAAACATGCCTTAGTTGGGCACGAAGTTGACATATGAACATGCTATGGAAATAGCACGAATTTGCTAAGAACATGGGCATGACTTTAGAAAACATGAAAGTGGCCAACTCGAGGTTGGGTTGAGTTTGTAGTGTAAATCTGCCCGGAACCGCCCGGCAAATCCAGTTGCTACAAACAATAGGATCCAATGTGGGTAGTTGGTCACATCGCGCTTGAAACCCGAGGTTGGGTTGAGTTCGTATCGTAAACCTGCCCGGAACCGCCCGGCAAATCCAGTGGCTACGAACAACAGGATCCAATGTGAGTGGTTCGGTGCATTAACGAATCAAGTAATGCCAATTAGGGTTTAGTCATGAACATGAAAAGACAACTTAACCAACTTGAACACAATTTGTAGGGCTAAGTCATGAACTTGAAACGACAACACTTAGCCAACTTGACATGACACGTAGGCGGGTTAAGTCGCGAATTTAAATGACATACTTAACCACCTTGACATGACTAGACTGGGAAAAGGATTAAGTCACGAATTACATGACTTAATCGGTTAGGCGGGTTAGGTCACGAATTACATGACCTAATCTGTTAGGCGAAACCCTAGACACGACCCTTTTCAGTAGTAACCCTCTAGATGTATCAAGGTACCCTGGGGCTAGGCCGGGTGGGGCACGATTACTGGGCTGATTGTAAGAGGTGAACGACGGCAATGGGGTACGCCAGTGTAGGTTCGGTGGACTACGGTCGTGCACGTATTCCGGGGCTAGCACTGGGTATTCGTAGATTTATCTGTGCATCTTGAATCGTGTCAGGAGTTGACACCCTAGGGCTGATACACCCGAAGGTGGACCCAGCACAGGTGACTACATTCGTGATTAGCCGTATGACACGGACACTTGACGAGCTAGAACTTATAGGGAGCCGATCGACTAGATAAGCGCTCCGTAGGACCCCGTACTTGGGTCAGACCCCGTTTCAGGGTCATTTCACGATATTGGGCCGTGGGATTTATTTCGTGATTAACTTGTGACCTGGGCTTAGTATACTAGTACAGTCGATGCAACGAATCTTGAACATGTGATGCTTTATTTGACTTGTCTTGACGTATCATGATCACCTTAGTCTATCTTGTCCACCTTGACACCATTCTTATGTTTAGTTCCAATTCATACATGACATGTTGTTTAACCGTTTTTACACTGAAAGTCACTAGGACTTACTCAGTCTTTACGACTGACCCTTTTCCTTTTGCCTCTTTTTCTTTCGTTTCCCCCCCTCAGGTTCTCAGGGAGGGAATACCGCAGCTTGACTAGCTTTCACATCCAACTTAAAGAGAAAGAATGTATTGCTTGGATCTTTTTCGTTTTGGACTATGGCTTTGGACAGCAATTATGGGACTTATGCAGTTTATTTATGTTTTCTTTAAATAATGTAATCAAGACAGTTATGAAGATATTATGTTTTTGGAAGAATTGTAAGACAATTATGGCATGGTTTGTGTAACACGTATTTTAATGAAATAAAAGTTGTTGTTGTTTTCTGCTGTTCAAAAATATGTGTTATTATATCTGTCTTGTATATCTGTGACTTATACTTATAAACCTCCACCAAAATTAGGGCATTCCCTTTGAGAGTGACCCTAACCGAGGTGGGGTGTTTCACTTGGTATCAGAGCATAGGTTTACCAGATAAGATAAAAAGTTTTGAAAATTTTGTTTCAAAAAGAAAATTTAAAGAAGCATTTTTAAAGATAAAATATTATTTTATTTTAAAGGCAAAGTCCCCCAAAGCCGTATGTACTATCTCTTATCCTTCTTTTTGAATCTATCCTTTTTGTTTCAACATGTCCGAAGAACTTAACTTGCCAGAGGGTGTACCAATACCTGGTTGGTTTAGACGATTCTTAGAAGCAAGGGCCACTCAGCTAGGCCCTACCGTTCCTCCTCCCCCAGCTGCAGGAAATCATCCAGCTGCAGCAGCACCTCTTCCTCCACCTCCTCCGTGAGGAAATACTTTTGCTAAGATATGTAAAGATTTTAAAGCTATGGGAGGAAAGGACTTTCATGGAACTGAGTCCTTCGTGGCAGCTAGGAATTGGCTAAAGGAAACCGAGGACTTATTCATCATCTTTGAGATAGAAGATAGGCAGAAGGTACAACTGGCAGTATGGCTACTTAAAGGCGAGGCTTCCTACTGGTGGGAAGTCACAAATACAGAAAGACTGGGGGAAACATGGGAGGACTTTAGGGCGAGGTTTGAGGCTAAATTTCTCTCAGACGCTGAAAGGAGTTTGCAGTTGGAAAAATTCTTATTTCTTAAGCAAGGGAATATGACAGTCAAAGAGTATGTTAATCAGTTCGATGAGCTGGCTAGGTTCAGACTGGACCTAGTCAACACCCCGCACAAGAAGGCTCTCCGCTTTGTCAAGGGGTTGAATGAGCCGTTACACAGTTTGGCCATGACCCATATACCCATGGGAGCTACGTATGAAAGGTTGGTGCAGATGGCATTGCTGAACGAAGAAGATAAGGGCAAGAAGTAGACAAAGGCAGAAAACTCTCAAGGGAAAAAAGAGGTCAAGCCCAACGATTCTCAGAATAAGAAGGTAGACTCCGAGAAAGGAGGCAAGAACGACAACTCACGTGATAAAAGGAAATGCAATTTCTGTGGTACGGAAGGGCACATAGCCAAGGATTGTAGAAAAAGGAAGAGAAAGCAAGGTGAATGTTTTCATTGTGGGGAGACTGGACACATCAACAAAGACTGCCCTAAGAAGCAGACCGGACCTTCTGGGGGTACATCGTTAACTTCTTCTAGATGCTTTGTTTTATCTTGTTTCTCTCCTCGATCCAATCTTGAGAACCATAGGTAGAATCTTTTTGGATGTAAACATGTAATTGAAACATGTTATGATTGCGAAATGGTTGCAAGTGGTCGCAAGTGGTTGCTCGTGGATGCATGAATACACATTAGGCACTAGATCGGCTCAGACACATTTTCATGTTGCATATGCATAAATGTATTTATTCGTATATGGATGAAGTTTAGTGTGTTGTCATATGGATGTTGCATTTATATATGAATGGTTGTGCACTCATGTAGAATCATGAATAGGAAAATTTGCATACATAATGGATTCACGGCACTTACATGATTCGCATTAAGGAGGTCAACTGAATCAGTAGACCACCTGATTTTGCATTAGATAAGTACATGTACACACACTTCGCATATGATCATGAAGCATTAGAAGTCTTTTAAGGACAATGGATGCTCGGGTTTGATGAATGAGTAGATGGATGTTTGGATGTTAGGATGTACATTCTTCCTGAACTTGAAGATTTCGGGGACGAAATCCTATTAAGTGGGGGAGAATGTAACACCCCGTGTATTCTATAACAGTGAAATTCACAAATTAAAGTATAACTAATTTCAAATCAAAGAATTAAGGGAAACGGGATATGCCATTGCGTTCGTCTCGGAATTTTGCTTGAGATAGAGTCCGAGTTTGCGTAAAACGGACTCCGTATGAAGAAGATATGGCCTCCGGAAGTTTCAAAATTCAGTTTAAAATTCAAACAGACCAAAACAGCTCAGAAAAACCAATTCAAAATTCAAAATCGGGCCGGATTGGCCAGGGCGGGAATTTTCCCGCCCAAGGCACCCAGGTCGACATGGTAGTCGACCTGGGGCTACCCAGGTCGACTGGGCAGTCGACCTGGGTCACCCGTGTCGACTGCCAAGTCGACACGGTGTCGACTGGCGTGTCGACCTGGCCCCTGAGCCAGGTCGAACCCAGCTCCCCCTGGCTGGCCTGGTCTGTGTTTGGTCGATTTTATGAGCCTTGCCTTGTCACTAGGGTTAGGTGTCAGCTCCTGGTTGGTCTCTCCTTCAAACGAACGGCTATTATTAAACCAAGCTCCATCGACGGTCCTAATCAACTCGCAAACACTATAAAAAGAACCTAAGACCTAGCCTAAATCATACTATTTCATTTTAGCCTCATGCAGCCGCCATTAAACCTAGAGCTCTAAATTAAAAATACAAAGAACAAAATTATAGAAGACGAAGGACGAATCTTGAAGGCTACAACTAGAAGCTACAACAACTACGACGCTTTAGACAACGGATTTGGGGCTATTTGATTTGGAATTTTGATTTGGATTACTTGCTTCATATTGTAAGTTCTATGTCACTTTTTAGGCAAAAACGCTAAAATAACATGGACATGCCATGAATTGAAACCGGATTTAGGAAATATTATTAATCCATGTTTATATTGTTTAACTTTGAATCATAATTTGGGAATATTGCTAAGTCAATGTTGCAAGTTAAACTTATCATGATTTTGATGTTGTTATGAATCACTTGGGCTTAATTGTATGGCAAGTTGGACTAATACATGTCCATGGAATCACTATGTTTATTGAAATCTTTATGTTGATTAAACCATGCCTATGATGCTAATTAAACCATGTCTATGATGTTGATGGAACTATGCCTGTGATGTTAATATACCTATCATGTTAATGACAAACTGGGAATTGCTAGGTTATGATGAAAAGTGGGAATCATTATGTTTATAATGCTAGATGAGAATCATTATGTTAAAAATGCTAAATTGGAATCCACTATGCCTATTAGAATTACCATGCCTTTAATGTTTCATGTTTGTAATAAAATCATTATTATGCCCGCGATGATTATTATGCCTATGATGTAAAGTTGAAATCATCATGATTAAACTAAGTTGGAACCATTACTATGCCAAGTTATCATCATGCTAGTATTGAAACCATATGATATGTTATAGCCTGTTTATTATGCAAGTAATGTTGGAATTGTCACATATGCCTATCACATGTTTGGTGTTATTCCCCTTTATCTCTTGAATTGTTTATGCTTGTGAACGAAGTACGTTTATATACGTTGGGGATACGATTGGGTAGAATAGGCAAAACTTGAATTGATTATAATCATAAACCGTGAAATTTGGCATAAGTAGAACATGAAATATGGCATGAAAACTTGACTTGAACATGCCATAACTTGACTTGAAACATTCCTTAGTTGGGCACGAAGTTGACATATGAACATGCTATGGAAATAGCACGAATCTGCTAAGAACATGGGCATGACTTTAGAAAACATGAAAGTGGCCAACTCGAGGTTGGGTTGAGTTTGTAGTGTAAATCTGCCCGGAACCGCCCGGTAAATCCAGTAGCTACAAACAATAGGATCCAATGTGGGTAGTTGGTCGCGCTTGAAACCCGAGGTTGGGTTGAGTTCGTGGCGTAAACCTGCCCGGAACCGCCCGGAAAATCCAGTGGCTACGAACAACAGGATCCAATGTGAGTGGTTCGGTGCATTAACGAATTTATTAATGCCAATTAGGGTTAAGTCATGAACATGAAAAGATAACTTAACCAACTTGAACACGATTTGTAGGGCTAAGTCATGAACTTGAAACGACAACACTTAGCCAACTTGACATGACACGTAGGCGGGTTAAGTCGCGAATTTAAATGACATACTTAACCACCTTGACATGACTAGACTGGGAAAAGGATTAAGTCACGAATTTTATGACTTAATCGGTTAGGCGGGTTAGGTCACGAATTACATGACCTAATCTGTTAGGCGAAACCCTAGACACGACCCTTTTCAGCAGTAACCCTCTAGATGTATCAAGGTACCCTGGGGCTAGGCCGGGTGGGGCACGATTACTGGGCTGATTGTAAGAGGTGAACGACGGCAGTGGGGTACGCCAGTGTAGGTTCGGTGGACTACGGTCGTGCACGTATTCCGGGGCTGGCACTGGGTATCCGTAGATTTATCTGTGCATCTTGAATCGTGTCAGGGGTTGACACCCTAGGGCTGATACACCCAAAGGTGGACCCAACACAGGTGACTACATTCGTGATTAGCCGTATGACACGGACACTTGACGAGCTAGAACTTATAGGGAGCCGATCGACTAGATAAGCGCTCCGTAGGACCCCGTACTTGGGTCAGACCCCATTTCAGGGTCATTTCACGATATTGGGCCGTGGGATTTATTTCGTGATTAACTTGTGACCTGGGCTTAGTATACTAGTACAGTCGATGCAACGAATCTTGAACATGTGATGCTTTATTTGACTTGTCTTGACTTATCATGATCACCTTAATCTATCTTGTCCACCTTGACACCATTCTTAAGTTTAGTTCCAGTTCATACATGACATGTTGTTTAACCGTTTTTACACTGAAAGTCACTAGGACTTACTCAGTCTTTACGACTGACCCTTTTCCTTTCGCCTCTTTTTCTTTCGTTCCCCCCCAGGTTCTCAGGGAGGGAATACCGCAGCTTGACTAGCTTTCACATCCAACTTAAAGAGAAAGAATGTATTGCTTGGATCTTTTTCGTTTTGGACTATGGCTTTGGAGAGCAATTATGGGACTTATGCAGTTTATTTATGTTTTCTTTAAATAATGTAATCAAGACAGTTATGAAGATGTTATGTTTTTGGAAGAATTGTAAGACAATTATGGCATGGTTTGTGTAACACGTATTTTAATGAAATAAAAGTTGTTGTTGTTTTCCGCTGTTCAAAAATATGTGTTATTACATCTGTCTTGTATATCTGTGACTTATACTTATAAACCTCCACCAGAATTAGGGCATTCCCTTTGAGAGTAACCCTAACCGAGGTGGGGTGTTTCAAAATTCAAGACTTAACCCCTATCAGTCTAGCATGTCCAGTTGGTTAAGTGTGGTCATTCAAGTTCGTGACTTAACCCGTCTACATGTCATGTCAAGATTGGCTAAGTGTTGTCATTCACGTTCATGGCTTAGCCCTACGAATCACGTGTCAAGTTGGTTAAGCGTATTCCAGCAGTTCATGACTTAACCCTATCCAAATCATCGTGTCAAATTGGTTAAGTATATTTAAGCTTAACCCCATCAAGTTACCGTGTTGGTTTGGTTAAGTATATTCAAGTGACTCATGACTTAACCTCATCAAGTTATCATGTTAGATTGGTTAAGTATATTCAAGTGATTCATGACTTAACCCCATCAAGTTATCATGTTGGATTGGTTAAGTATATTCAAGCGATTCATGACTTAACCCCATCAAGTTATCATGTTGGATTGGTTAAGTATATTCAAGCGATTCATGACTTAACCCCATCAAGTTATCATATTAGATTGGTTAAGTATATTCAAGTGATTCATGACTTAACCCCATCAAATTATCATATTAGATTGGTTAAGTATATTCAAGCGATTCATGACTTAACCCCATCAAATTATCATATTAGATTGGTTAAGTATATTCAAGCGATTCATGACTTCACCCCATCTCCTAATCAAATTATAATTGTTAATTGTTACCCTTTTTAGTTTACATAACCTTACCATGCATTGCGTTATACTAGTCGGGTGTTATCGACCCATTCGGGTTAGGCTAACCCATCCTCTAATCGTGTTATATGGTTAAGTGTCATCAAGAAGTCAAGTCCGGTTTTACTTAACCCTCCCGTCCATGTCATATTGGTTAAGTGTCATTAATCTAATCAAGTTACTTAACCCACCCGTCCATGTCATCTTCATTTATTATTTACTAATGCATCAACCTCTCACATTGGACTTATTTTTGCGGTCACTGGATATGCCGGGCGGTTCCGGGCAGAATTACACCGCAAATCCATTCCAACCTCGGGTTCAAGCATTACCACAATCTAATCTTTGCTTATGACCTCTCACATTAGACTTTAATTGTTGTGGTCACTGGATATGCCGGGCGGTTCCGGGCAGAATTACACCACAACTCAAGTCTAACCTCGTGTCGAAGGCATCCGTTTGATTGTTAATTACATATGTGTCATCTATGTCAAAATCCCCACTTTACATATTACTAAGCATATTCCCAAGTTCCTAATTACATGTCCATCAAAAATGTGTACCCAATTCTAGCCACTTCCCAAGTGTCCAAATCTCGCCTATTTGCATGTATGTCAAGTTTATGCCAATTTACCCAAATCAAGTTCTAGCCAAAGTTCCATTTTTGTCACGTTCATGCCCAAATAAACCCACATCATGGTTCATGTTCCCAATTCCACTTATGCCTAATTTACATAAGCCCAATCCCTTGATTTAACTTACATAGTCCCCAAAACTCGTGATTTAATTCATATGCCAATTCATGTATGCCCAAACTTGCAAATTACATTGGCAATACCCCAAATTTTCCTTGTTCATGTTATGCACAAATTCGACCACCCACACCTATATCCAAATAGGTGGAATCCCAATATTCCCCCGTATACAAATCGCACGTAAATCGTAGTTTAGGCCTAGGTCCGAAATCGACCAAGGTTCATCAAAAGAAAATAAATAGGGGAAGGTAGAAACTTTGCATAAAACAAGATCTGAGAGAAAAACATCATTACATGCATGACAAGGATATGAAAAAGAGTGATTTGCAACATGCATAGGTCCAAATTAATGTCATAACAACATCCCCCTAAGGTCAAGATCCAAAATGAACAAGAATGAGCATGGATCGATTATCATGCATAGATTCTATTTCAACTTTATCACATGTCATATTCAATTTATCGTTTCAATCTAAAAGCATCTAGAACTTACAAAGCGTGGCTAGTGAATTAGGAGCAAGAATCGTCATAGAATCGTTGTAGAAGCTCTAGGAATGATGTAGCAACACTAGAGGCCTTGAGAAATAAGTAGCTCCTTTGATTTGATGAAGAAAGATTGCTCCTTTGACTTGAATCAAGTTTGCATGCTTAGGCCTTTGAAGATGAAGATGGAGGCCATGATCAAGAGACATTTGGGCAGCACTTTGTTGTTAGGATGATTTTTAGTGATTTAAGTTAGGTCTTAGGGTGTTTTTATAGAAGTAGGAGCTAGTTTAGGCCATAGGATCAACCCTAGAATAGATCTGAGCCACTGAAAATCGTCACATGCCAACCAACCAGACCACACAAGCAAGCAGGTGCACCAGGCCAACCTGGCCCGACCAGGGAGGTCGACACCCAGGTCGACTGGGCAGTCGACCGGGTCCCTGGGGGGTCGACTCCCCAGTCGACCTGGGGTTGGGCGGGAAATTTTCCCTCCTAGTCTGTTTGGGCTAAATTCGAATTTTGAAAGTCTGTTTTCGTTTTCTGATTTTTCGTGAAACTTCTAGAGGCCATATCTCTGTCATACGGACTCCGATTTACGAAATTTCGGACTCGTTTCCAATCAGAATTCCGAGACGAACACAACGGCGCAACCCGTTTCGCTTGATTCTTAATTTATAATTTAATTCTGCCCAGATTTCTTGTTTTAACATGTTATAAAATTCGGGTTGTTACATTCTCCCCACCTTAAAGGATTTCGTCCCCGAAATCTCTAAGTTAGGGAGAACGTATCCTACCATCCATCATCCATCTACTCAAAACATCATCCACAAGAAACCATTGTCCTTAAAAGATTTCTAATGCCATATGAACATATGCAGAAAGTGTGTGTATATGTTCCTTATCTAATGCAAATGATCAGGCCTGATTGATCTTCTAAATGCAAAATATGTTTAGTGCCATAAATCCACATGTATGCAAATAGTCCTAGTCACATAAAACTATATATGTGCACAAACATTCATCCATATGCAATATCCACATGATAACACATTCAATTTCATCCATAAACAAGTATAAACACCTATGCATATGCAACATGAAAATGTGTCTGAGCCGATCTAGTGCCTTATGTGTATTCATGCATCCATGAGCAACCACTTACGACCACTTGCAACCATTTCGCAAACATCAATCATAACATGTTTCAAATACATGTTTGCATCCATAGGGTTCTACCTAAGGTTCTCAAGATAGGATCGAGAAGATAAGCAAGATAAACTCCTTTTTGGATTACAAGAAATCCCTTTCAAAGGCCAACCCATATCCTAAAAAGCCCAAAAGGTTTAGTCAACCTAACGGACATCTTCAAACCCCGACATGTATTACTAACCGATGAGTCATACCCCATACGGAGTTTGCAACAGAAATAAGATCGAAAATAGGACTGAGAGGATATGCATAAAAGATAGCATGCGAGTAAGCTCTACAGGAAAATAGGGATCAAGAATATATTCTTAAAAAGAGATGTGATGCGCGTATCTAGTCTTCAGTCTTCTAAGTCACATTTCCTTGAGCTTAACTCCATTGTGCTTTGGCTGTCTCTAACTTCATGATTCCGTAACTTCTTAATTCCTATTTCCAAATACAAGCTGGAACTCATTTCATTGTCGCCACTCGTTCCACTTTTACTTATTCTCCATTTAGTATACTTGGCTCAACCATATCCGTGTACTCACGGTTTTCATGCAAGCTCTCCAAAATTCACTAGTGAACTCTGGATCTCGTTTACTCACTATACGGCATTTCATGCAGAAGAACTATCTCTTGAAAACAAACAGATGCCAACCATGTTACCAAGTGTACTTACTAGAGTGATTTCCATAACGTATGCACAAGCGAAATGAACCATCCGCCTTAGTGGCGAACACTAGTAGAATGGATTACCAACAAATGCATCAAGAGATTCTAGGTAACCAATCATGACAGAACCCTAAAGGTTACACGAGACTTCAAGGGTATTATCGAGGCAAGTCAAGAGTCTAACTACCCTCCTTCCCGACCCGAGAATGGCTCCCTTACGGGATGACCACTTCATCCCTAGAATCAACCCATAGCTCAAAAACATAAGCATTATTCCCAAAAGTCATAGATGTCCTCAAATCCAAACAATTCATGAATAAATGGGCGATCCCCCAACAGGATTTGAGACAAAAACTGGACCCTCTATTGTGCTAGTACTAAGGTGCAGGGACCCAACTATCGAAACAGGATTTAAAAAGGATGCGATGTACAAAACAAAGTCCTAACGGGATGATAGAAAGGAAAAGCTAAACTTTTACCAGAAACGTTACCACCCCTCTTAGGCACGCTAGTAGTGAGAGCTTACAATTGCCCTCTCGACGATCTTGTTCTTTGCCCATGTCCGTGTCCTATAGTACTTAACTACCTTCTTGTTCTGAGCCTCATTCGCCTTAACCACTCCTATCCTTTCTTGTATAACGCGGTAACAGGTCTCTTGAGAACTTCCTCCATCGCATGGAAAACATTTACGTAGCTAGAAAAGGATTAGTCATAGTTAAAACTACTGTGACTACAGGTGGAGGAAAGAAAGGAAAAGAGATTCGATCACAGGATAGTGCTAATGGATTTTTGGGGAATAGCCTTTTTCTTTAAAACTTTTCTTGAAAAATGCTTCTTTGTAAAATGGCCTTGAAAATAGTTTTAGAAGGTTTTAAAAACTTTTGCCCAGTCTGGTAACCTTCTGCTATGATACCAAATATAACACCCGACCTCCGCTAGGGTCACTCACAAAGGGAATGCAGTAGCTTTGGTGGAGTATTATCTAGGTAAACATGCACAGAAATATTACAAGATAGAACATATAAAACAGCGGAAGAAAACATGATTTTATTACTTTATAAAAGTAGTAAGGTCTAAAACCTTTTACATCAAAGTGCCATTAAATTACTTACATCGAAACCTGTCTTGCAATAGTAAAGAAGCATAAAACCATAGTCATAATTTATTCCCCAAGTAAAACAGTAAAATAGCCATAGCCACGAAAAGTCCAAGCCATAGATGATGATCTTGAAGCAGAAAATCCGCACTAAGTAGCAACATTTCCTCCCTGTAAACCCTGGGGGGGAAACGGAAGAAAAAGAGGCGAAACAAAATGGGGTCAGTCATAAAGACTGGTAAGTCCTAGCTACTTTCAGCCTAAAAACAGGTAAAGGTAACATGACATGTATAAACTGAAAGTAAACATAAACATGATGACAAGATAAACAGATCAAACTAAGATAACAAAATAAACTCAAGTAACAAGATAACCAAGGTAACAGGATAACCAAGGAAACAAGATAACAAGATAAACTCGAAATAGCATCGCATGTCTAACGTCCTCTGCACCAACCGTACTAGCATCCTAACTCGTATCATCCCTTCCATGTATATGTATAGTCCCTTATCGTATATCGTACGGGTTCCATCACGTTATTCTGTACCACTACAACGTAGTGTCACCATCCTTGAAATCGCTCGGACTGCCATCCTTGTTCTGGCCAGATTCCCTTATCATGAATTATCGCGTGTTCATCTAGGATTTACGTCACCTAGGACCACTAGGGATTATGCTACCTATTGGACGTTTTCTAGATTCGATCAGGGTTTATGCCACCTAGAACCACTAGGGATTATGCTACCTATCGAACAACGCCCTTTTTCCACGTAACGATCTAATCGATCGGCTCCCTACAAGTCCTAACTCGTCGTGTGTCGGTGTCATATGGCCCAATCACGAATGTAGCTACTTTGTGCTAGGTCCACCCTAGGGTGTATCAAGCCCTAGGGTGTCAACCACTGCCACCATTCCAAGCACGCACAGTGTACAACTACTGGTGCCCACGCCTGCTTTTTCAACTACGGACTACGTGCACGACCATAGTCTGCCTGAACCTACAATGGCGCACCAAACTCAGCCGTCGTTTCGGTCGCTTACAATCAACCCAGTAATCGTGCCCCACCCTAGCCTAGTCCCTAGGGTATCGTGATACATCCAAGAGGGTTACTGCTGAAAAGGACCGCATAACTAGGGTTTCCGTCCAGCAGGTTAAGTGTTGTCATCTAAATTCAAGACTTAACCCCTATCAGTCTAGCATGTCCAGTTGGTTAAGTGTGGTCATTCAAGTTCGTGACTTAACCCGTCTACATGTCATGTCAAGATTGGCTAAGTGTTGTCATTCACGTTCATGGCTTAGCCCTACGAATCACGTGTCAAGTTGGTTAAGCGTATTCTGGCGGTTCATGACTTAACCCTATCCAAATCATCGTGTCAAATTGGTTAAGTATATTTAAGCTTAACCCCATCAAGTTACCGTGTTGATTTGGTTAAGTATATTCAAGTGACTCATAACTTAACCTCATCAAGTTATCATGTTAGATTGGTTAAGTATATTCAAGCGATTCATGACTTAACCCCATCAAGTTATCATGTTGGATTGGTTAAGTATATTCAAGCGATTCATGACTTAACCCCATCAAGTTATCATGTTGGATTGGTTAAGTATATTCAAGCGATTCATGACTTAACCCCATCAAGTTATCATATTCGATTGGTTAAGTATATTCAAGCGATTCATGACTTAACCCCATCAAATTATCATGTTAGATTGGTTAAGTATATTCAAGCGATTCATGACTTAACCCCATCAAATTATCATGTTAGATTGGTTAAGTATATTCAAACGATTCATGACTTAACCCCATCCCCTAATCAAATTATAACGGTTAAGTGTTACCCTTTTTAGTTTACTTAACCTTACCATGCATCGCGTTATACTAGTCGGGTGTTATCGACCCATTCAGGTTAGGCTAACCCATCCTCTAATCGTGTTATATGGTTAAGTGTCATCAAGAAGTCAAGTTCGGTTTTACTTAACCCACCCGTCCATGTCATATTGGTTAAGTGTCATTAGTCTAATCCAGTTACTTAACCCACCCGTCCATGTCATATTGGTTAAGTGTCATTAATCTAATCAAGTTACTTAACCCACCCGTCCATGTCATCTTCATTTATTATTTACTAATGCATCAACCTCTCACATTGGACTTATTTGCGGTCACTGGATATGTCGGGCAGTTCCGGGCAGAATTACACCGCAAATCCATTCCAACCTCGGGTTCAAGCATTACCACAATCTAATCTTTGCCTACGACCTCTCACCTTAGACTATTATTGTTGTGGTCACTGGATAGGCCAGGCAGTTCCGGGCAGAATTACACCACAACTCAAGTCTAACCTCGTGTCGAAGGCATCCGTTAGATTGTTAATTACATATGTGTCATCTAAGTAAAAATCCCCACTTTACATATTACTAAGCATATTCCCAAGTTCCCAATTATATGTCCATCAAAAATGTGTACCCAATTCTAGCCACTTCCCATGTGTCCAAATCTCGCCTATTTGCATGTATGTCAAGTTTATGCCAATTTACCCAAATCAAGTTCTAGCCAAAGTTACATTTTTGTCACGTTCATGCCCAAATAAACCCACATCATGGTTCATGTTCCCAATTCCACTTATGACTAATTTACATAAGCCCAATCCCTTGATTTAACTTACATAGTCCCCAAAACTCGTGATTTAATTCATATGCCAATTCATGTATGCCCAAACTTGCAAATTACATTGGCAATACCCTAAATTTTCCTTGTTCATGCTATGCACAAATTCGACCACCCACACCTATATCCAAATAGGTGGAATCCTAATATTCCCCCATATACAAATCGCACGTAAATCGTAGTTTAGTCCTAGGTCCGAAATCGACCAAGGTTCATCAAAAGAAAATAAATGGGGGAAGGTAAAAACTTTGCATAAAACAAGATCCGAGAGAAAAACATCATTACATGCATGACAAGGATATGAAAAAGAGTGATTTGCAACATGCATAGGTCCAAATTAATGTCATAGCAACATCCCCCTAAGGTCAAGATCCAAAATGAACAAGAATGAGCATGGATCGATTATCATGCATAGATTCAATTTCAACTTTATCACATGTCATATTCAAGTTATCGTTTCAATCTAAAAGCATCTAGAACTTACAAAGTGTGGCTAGTGAATTAGGAGCAAGAATCGTCATAGAATCGTTGTAGAAGCTCTAGGAATGATGTAGCCACACTAGAGGCCTTGAGAAATAAGTAGCTCCTTTGATTTGACGAAGAAAGATTGCTCCTTTGACTTGAATCAAGTTTGCATGATTAGGCCTTTGAAGATGAAGATGGAGGCCATGATCAAGAGACATTTGGATAGCACTTTGTTGTTAGGATGATTTTTAGTGATTTAGGTTAGGTCTTAGGGTGTTTTTATAGAAGTAGGAGCTAGTTTAGGCCATAGGATCAACCCTAGAATAGATCTGAGCCACTGAAAATCGTCACAGGCCAACCAACCAGACCACACAAGCAAGCAGGTGCACCAGGCCAACCTGGCCCGACCAGGGAGGTCGACCCCCAGGTCGACTAGGCAGTCGACCTGGTCCCTGTGGGGTCGACTCCCCAGTCGACCTGGGGTTGGGCGGGAAATTTTCCCGCCCAGTCTGTTTGGGCTAAATTCGAATTTTGAAAGTCTGTTTTCGTTTTTTGATTTTTCGTGAAACTTCTAGAGGCCATATCTCGGTCATATGGACTCCGATTTACGAAATTTCGGACTCATTTCCAACCAGAATTCCGAGACGAACGCAACGGCGCAACTCGTTTCGCTTGATTCTTAATTTATAATTTAATTCTGCCCTGATTTCTTGTTTTAACATGTTATAAAATTCGAGTTGTTACAAACTTGGTTTATTTTTGTACTGAATTAACAAATGCTGTTGATAGTCTCAAATCGAAAAATAAAACTCTGAAATCTGAAAAACTTGTGTTGATCACCAAAAATAATATTTTGGAATTAAAACTTGAACATATCATGAAAGTTTCAAACTCTGATTGCAAGGATTATTTCAACTCGAAAAACAACTTAGCTTATCTCAATGAAAATATCCAAAAGCTTGAAAAACAAATTATGAGATCAATGAAATGGAAGGTGAGATAATCTGTATAAACAATTTCTTGTGAAAAGAATTGGAAACTTTTAAGATTTCACAAAATTCCAATGTGAAATTGTTGAGAAACAAAGACGTTTTGAAAACGATATTTCTGAGCCCAAAGCCAAAATTGAAAAGCTTGAAAACGAACTCTTGGTTTTGAAACAAAATGATGTTGAAAAGAGTAAGATTGCTATAAATTGTTGTTCAAATTTAATAAAAGACAATAGTGATCTTAAATCCTAAATTCAATGACTTAAATTAACTTTGGATAAATTTTCTAATGGGGAGAAGTCGTTAAACATTTTGTTGCAAAACCAGTTTTCTGTCGGAAATAAAAGTAGCATTTGCTTTGGAAAACTTGATAAATTTGCTCAAAAGCAAAAATTAAATGGTTTAAAAATCCCTCAAATTGTTTTTGAAAAGATCATTTTGAAAATTTAAACTCTAAAAATTCCAAAGGATTTTTGAAACAAAATAAAAATGAAAACTTGTTTTATAATAAACCATTTAAACATTTTTGTATCCCAAAAGAAAATGAAATGAATTTAGTTAAATTAAAATAGATCTGGGTTCCTAAAGGAACAAAGATAGATTCGAATGGTTTGTTATATAAACAGGTATGGGTACCAAAACGTGTAAACAAAAATGTGAGTGGTTTTACAAATTTTGTTAGACCACTTGATCCTATAAATTGTTAGGTAAAAGAGGAGGCTGAGGAACTACGTTGCTAAAAGGAAATTGAATTTAAGTCATTCCATATTTCTGTATCTTTCATAGTTCCTTAGCCAAGATGGATTGAGTCAGAGATTTTGGTTTACATCAATTTCAGGTATGATCCCTGAGCTCATCTTTGTAAATATTTTTCTTTTTATTCCTCCTTCTATCCCTTCTATATTTTGTGTTTATTCTTGAGTTGTCACAGCTATATTTTTTCTTCTCTGAGCTTCCTTAACTTCAAATTGCATAACTCATGATTTTCTGGAAATTCACTTCATTTGTATAAAACTCTGATGTTTTAATCATTTCCTGATCTTGAATTTAAATTTGTAAATATCTGCAATTGTTTTGAAGTTTTTTTTTTATTTCTGAATTCATAACAATGTTGATGTATTCTTGTCATATCTTGAACACTGTTGTTTTGAATTTTAAAATTTTGAAGATCTAAATAATTAATGAAATTTCACACATCACTGCTGTTTTGAGTTTTCACTAATTCATTTTAGAAAAGCTTGAAATAATATACTCATTACAGCACACCAATATTTATCAGTTGTGATAATTTCATAGATTTTCAGATTGGCTTGAATATTAAGTTTTGTCTTGAATCACAGTGATACATCTTGAATTTCATCCTTATTCATGATCATTATGTTGAAGTTTTCTTGTTTGAAATCATCTGAAATTCTTGATATTTTGAATCTCACACACCTCTTAAATTTGAAATTATCAACCTTGTGTGACTGATTCATTATATCTCAAAACTTGACATTGATTCAAGTGATTTCAAATAAATTATTTTTAAAAGTTTTAGATCATGAATATATCTCAATATTGATGTAAATAGTCTGAAATTACTCCTGTACTTGTCAGAAATACTTGTGAAAATTTCTCTGAAAATATGGTCTTAAAATTCGCTGTTATTACATGATTATTTGATTTAAATATCTGTTCGTTTAAAATCATTTGAAATTATCGATTTATTGAATCACACACATATCTTGAATCTGAAATTTATAAGATTGATTCATTAATTCCTGATATATTCATATTCCATCAAATGATTTAAAATAAACGGTATTTTAATCTTGGATCATGAATCATCTTATGTGACCGTCATCTTGACAAGTATGATTTGAAACCATTTTCTGTGCTGCTCTGATACTGTTTTGAAAAATGTTTGTTTTGGGATCATCTATTTGCTGCTCTGATACATGTGCATAATCTATTATCTTATCTGCTTGGGCTTTGTACTTAAAATTCTTTTGTCTATGATATTCTTGTTCGTCTCTAGTATCATATCAAAATTCTCATTAATTGAGACATCAAGTGGTATCAGTTTAGATGTGCTATTGTTGCATTGCTATATATATTTTAATTCCCTCTTACTTTGTATAACTCTTCATATCCCTCTTGTGATTGATTTTCAATTTTAAAATTATTTGTTGATTATTCATTAAGAAATTGAAATCAATATCCAAATTGAACTGTATTTATAATTCATCAAAATTATTATTAGAATTTGAAATTGTGATGAATTATGACTGCAGTGTATTTCACAATAAGAGGAGATTTTATTTAGATTTTTCATGATGGTTGAACAATTATTATAATATCTTTGAATTGGAAATTATTTCACGACCATCTTCTTTATCTACCATTATGCTGTCACTCATCATGTTTTTTATATTAATGTGAAGAGTCTAATTTTTTTTTTAAATTTTCTTGAATAAACAGTGGAAATATTTGTGATAGAAATTGGACTATGCTATTATTCAGAATTAGTGACAATTGAAAATTTTCAATGATCCCGGTACAGTCGAGCATAATTCACAATATAATTAATTTATAAATTTATTTCACAGTCCATTTCTGTACCTACTACATTTTTGTCATTCATATTGGTTTTATATATCGAGGAGCTTTTTCTTTTGAAGCTGAAAACGATAAATATATAATTAATACATAAGTGTGTCTCTAAACCTCATTTAAAAATCCAAGCTCTGGTTATGCATGGTTATGAGATTACTTATATTTAAGATGCAACTGATCTCATTTAAAAATCCAAGATTTAGTTATGCGTGATCAGTGTGCTCTTAAATCAAAAGAATATAATTTGAATAAATAAAATTTATATGAAATTCTCCTTGGTGTGTAAAAACCAGAGTATAAATCCATTTTCTAATCTGTGAAATATGTTAAAATCTTATGACGTATTATGGTTTGTTGATTGATAGCTATTAGGATTTGAGATTATACGATTTTGTCACCGAAATTGAAATATTAACTATAGTCCAAATCCATCACTGTTTTTGTGTTCATTTTTATAAAATTAATTTGGAAATAATTGGAAAATATTCATATTTTTTAACTCTCTCCATTTTTATAAATTCATCGTAAATCCTTAATTCTCTAAAATGTGAAATATGCCACTTGTTCTCAGAATACTATGATTTTTGTTTGACTGAGTGAGATTTATGATGACCGTTCTTCCTCTTAACCTGAAATTATATTTTTTAGTCATTTTTCATATATATTTTAATGTTTGAATCCTTTTGATGATAACAAAAAGGGGAGAATGGATTGAGATTTTGATTTATGAGTGAATATTTTATAAATATTTTAATTTTGAAAATTGATTCAATTTTCATTCTTTTCACTCATGCACAGTTATATGGGGAGTTTCTGTTGTAGGGGGAGCTAATAAATAGGGGGAGTTCTGTATTCACTGTCAAACACATTCATTGTGCTCAAAATCTTTTATTTGTTTGTCATCATCAAAAGGGGGAGATTGTTGTATATGACGTAGTTGTATACACAATTATATGATTTTTATTTGATGATAACAACCAAATAAATACTATTTTAAATTTGTTTGTTACTGTACTGTTCTATATATGCATCACAGGCAGGAATATAATATTTATATTTAAATAGAATATGACTGTACATACATTCATATATTCATACAGTATTTTATTTAAATGGAATATTATATTTCAAACAGTACAACTGTTTATAACTCCACTATTTATTCAATTCGCACGAGATTGTACTTGTAAATAAACTAAATACAATAGACAAGTTTGTTTGAACACAATAAAATAATATTTTATTTCATCCAATTTTTTTTATTACAAATATCAGTATAATTTTCTATTTTCCTATACATCAGCTCCTCACTACATCACTCATCACTCAGTACATTCTTTGACACAATTACATTTCATTTATACAATCACTCATATACACATTTGCACACTGTCACTATCTTCTGTCTTCAGTCATCTGTCTTCACAGCTCTCAGTAAGTCCAGTCTTCATACCTGTCATATACAGAAACACACACGGTATCTGAATAAGAAATAATATTCTAAAATTCTAGCGAATATAATTTTTATTTTAAAAATTTATTTGCCTTAGAATTTCGGTGTGTTTCTCATCATTTTTCTGACTCGATCTGATTTTCATATCCATCCGACTGTGTCTAGACAGCTTGTGATATTCACAGTGATACACTGTAAATACCACAAGGTAGACAGTATGTATATACGGTGCAGGGACAGAAAAATTTATCTGATGGTCTGCAAATACACACGTGCATATATACACACGTGTGCACTGCCTCACCAATCAGCGAGCAACTGAGGAGTTGCCACAAAGACCATCTCAACTTAGTGTATATGAATATGGTCGAGAGCATGAACAATTCAATATGCAGCATGAAGTTTCTAAGCAAATAGGTGGCAAATCAGCTCAAAAAGTGGTATAGTTCAACACAAGTTCAAATGGTGCAATCAAGTGAAGTCTGCATAGAAGATTACATTCAAACAAGTTGACAAACATGACAAATCAGCAGTTTTAAAATGGTGGTGTTACACAACAATTCAAATCAAACAAGTATAGTGTTCAAGATAGAATTCATGGTGCAATAATATGATTCAAGGTCAAGCAGAAATAAAGTAACAAGCATGGTCGAGCATGGCATAAACCAAGTAAACGGCATGGAGATCAAGTCCAGTAGCTATGGCTAATGCAAGCAAACTCATGTATGGTGTGAAACAAGGATGTAAAAGTACAACCTAATTCAAGCAAGTATATATAAAACTAAAGTATGTGACTAAATACACAATCTCAAACTGGTCGAACCAGTTTACAAGAATATTCACAGTTCAGTCACAATCATGGTGAAAGAAGAGATCAAACCAAGATGGCAAATACACAAGCCAACATGAAGTACACAGAAATGCAAGCAACATTGAAAGTAAGTGGTTCAAGCTGTTATATCATGTCAAATAGTTCAAGTGTGAACATGCAATAATTTTGAAGTGATGCAGAGCTATTTACAAGCAAGTATATATGCATAACACAGCATAGCCAGAAATTGTGCTTCCAGATTTTCAGCAAGCATTTATGGAGTAGAAAAGCAAATTGCTTATTTCCTAATTTTTGATCAAGTATTTTCAGCATGCAAAAGGGTTTTTATTGTTTCCAATTTTGAGGAAGATATTACGGGCAAAAGTATTTAATCGTTGGAAAAATTTCAAATCAACATAAAGAGTGTACATGCAAAGAAATGAAGTTCACAAAGACATCCAGATTCATCAGGAATTCTCTCCAAAATTGATCAATTCGAAATTAGGGGCGGAAATCAATTTAAATGTTTTTTTTAATTCCTCAAATCAAATCAATCAAAATTCACGACAACTTTTTATGGGAAGTACGAAATCAGTAAACAATCCTTGGGAAAGCATTCCATCCAGAAATACCAAATCAGTTTCGGCAAACTGAATATATTTTGAAATTCAACAGTGAAGATTTTAGCATGAAATCACCATAGTTATTCACGTAAACAGTTTTGGGCAAGGATTTAATCATACACAGAAAGTATATTTATTTGCAGGAAATTACAAATCAAGTTTTATGGCATTCGGCATTTAAATGGTTCCCAGAAAATGAAAATTGATTTCATAAGGGACAATGAATAAATGTTTTCCTATAACACTCATGGCAGAACATATTTGGCAAGCTTTTTTGTGTGGGACAATTAACTTGCAGAAAATAGAATTATTTCTTTCTGTAAATCATTCAGTGCTCAGGTGAATAAAGGCAACAATTCGAAATCAAGTCAAGTATTGATTCATTCAAGGAAAAATCAAGTCTAGGTTCAGCAAATTCAAATTCAGCAGAGGCAAACCAAAAAAAGGAACGCAACTCAAAATCAGATCAAATCATCTAATTGAAATAGAGTCGATTAGGGTTTTATTTTACCCTATATATACACCCTTTACATCATCGGCAGAAGCATCGGAAAACCAACAATTAAAATCGAGAGCAATTAGAGAAATAAAATTAGAACACTCACAATTGTTTTTCGATCACTAGTAAATTCAACAAACGAAGGAAAACAACACTGAAGATCATCAGGGATTAAGTCTTTTCAAGCATCTGAAGTCGCGGTTTGGTTTGGAACAAGAAAACCGTAAATCCCTTTTCTTTTGAAGACGCCATTTTTTTCAGAAGCAAAGAGATCGGGAGAGTAAAAAAATGGGTGCACCATTTTTCAAAGTGGCCGGTCAAGCTTACTATTGAAGGGGAGAATTGTTTTGGCTTATATTCATTAGGGTTTTTAATTTTGATTTAATTTTGTTGTATTTCCTTTTTCTTTTGTAAATCATTCTGAAATAGTTCTAGAGTCTGTAAAATCTTGGGAGAACCAGTTAGGGTATTAACTGGCAGTTTGCTAGAGTCTGTAAAAACTATGGTTACTGGTTGCAGGGTTGTAATAAGGGGAAATCTGATCTAGGGGTTTAGATCAGTCTAGGGTTTTGAGCGTAGGGTTAGGACAGGAGAAGGCACTGCGAGTTTACATGAGATTGTAAGCGGGATCTGTTATTAACTCCTAGTAGAAACCTTAGGAATGCAGCAGTAGGCAGGATGTTGCCGAAGCTGGGTATATCTTGTGTCATTTACTTTCTGCATTTCAATTTCTGCTGCATTCTGTGATCTGATATTTTTAATATCTCCTTTAATTTTCAATAAACCCTATTCAACCCCCCCCCTCTAGGGTTAATCTAGATCCAACAAGTTGCACACCCAGATTACACTCATCTCATCTGAAATCTCATCCGGTGAGATATAACATGTAAAATTATCGAGACGATATATGATTGAAGTACGCTTAGGAGTTGGTTAGCATTACTGTTTAATATTTGCCTAGTCTACTTAGATGAGACGTACTGCATCATTTAAGTATATAAACAAGTTCATTGACACTATCAGGGCTGTTACGGTCGAAATGCTCAATCGCCAAATCGTACTAACCGTTTACACGGTTACCGTCTACTACGGTAACGGTGATAGTAATGGTTGTGGATTTGATAACCGCGGTAAAACATACCAACCACACATGATTTTTTTTGTAGTATTTCATAAAAAAATATGTTTTTTTTAAATAACTAATGCTAGAGAAATAACGTATGTATAAATTATTTGTATTTTTTATAGACAATATGCACATGGATGGTTTGTTTCATAGATAAACAAACTAATTCTTAAGAAAAACATTAGAACTTGAATTATTTATGGATAACAATGTAAATTTACGGTAATGGTTGCGGTAACGATTGGACGGCTATGCTAATAGTTATAGAATTTCCTAACTGTCAATAACGGTTGCGGTTACGGTTGGCACTAAAATTGACGGCTGTCGTAACCGTAACACCCCTAGACATTATCTATGCATCAGCTTATGTTTGATGCCCGTTGTAAGCATAAAAATATTTGTTTCAAACAAGTTTGTCTCCAATAATGCTTCTAGAACTTTTCAAGTCCATGACCTCCCACTACGTGTTAGTTAATATTAAATATAGTACTGAAATTTTATTCAAAATACATGAATTTATAAAAACATCTATCTTCAATTAATGGTAGATTAAGACGATTGATTTATAGCACATCTGCAGGCCTTTTTTTTACAACGGTGGATAAAACTAGGATGTGTAGTGCACAACCGATGCTCAGTTAAGTTAATTTTACACGTCATCTTTTTTTTTTATGTAAGCTAGGATCTCCTAACTTTCAGTTAGTGAGAGTTTCAATGTTAAACAGAGTCATGTTTGCTTCTACCCTGTGATAATCTTTATTTGGTTTTTCATGTTTCTCCGAATCTCCCAGCGGACATTTTAGTATGTTATTTGAATGCTAATATATAATAATGCTAACATCTTAGTATTTTTCACAATTAAAAATAATAGAGATCAATCTTTGTTTCTTTATTTTCTTTTTGCCCTCATTATGTAGGACAAAGCGGATATCTATAGCTGTAGGACCTAGCAGCTTTGCTCCAAGGAAAAAATGAAGAATAAAACGTTGCTAGACTCATCAGATTGATAATCATGCTTATGAATATAATGTTTTTTCATTTTCAAATCATGCGACTTTAGTTTTTATTCATACGCTTCTTATGGAATGAATACAAATAGGATCTTATATTCTTACCTCAACAAGCAATATGATTTACTGCACATGCCTTATATTAAGTTTCATGCTTAATTTTAACAACCTCTCGTTTCGTAATTGTTTATTTGTTTACTCTTTCTTAAAAGGTTTGTTCCATAGCAACATATATTTTGCGTGAAATGACACTTGTTTTACATATTTCATATGGCAAAGAAACCATGATTCGGAGCTAGTATACAGTCGCCCATCCTTCTTTCTTGTTGTGTATATTCAGTTGAGTTCATCAATCGTTACAGTAGATGAGAGAGAGTCTGCTAGAAGGTTAGCACCGTACATGAAAAATGGTGAAAAGATAGAATAATGATGTTGGAGAAAATTGATAATATTATCTCAGTTTAAAAAATAAAAAAATGTCATATCTTCTTCGTTCATATGAGAAAGAGAGCTGGAAAATCCAGCGTATACCCATTCAAATCAAAACAGACGCCTTATCTCGCTTCTAACGGCACACGATTCCAGCCCAAAAATTCAACCAGGATTACTCAAGATCCTAAACAGTTTACAAAGAATAACTTAGCAAAAGATTCAAAGGTTTCATACTAGGCCGAAATGGTCAAGATTCAAATTTTGATCTGAATTTTATCTCTTCAGTGGAAACAATTGGCGAGGAGAAGATTATTGTAGTTTCAGAAGAGGCTAGTATTTGAACTGAAGGAAAATGGGGGGTTTCAATAATTGCCTACGTTTTTGGCAAAAGGCCGTCTTATTATTACTTTAGGGAATTCTTGGTTCGTACATGGAAGCCAATTGGATCCTTTGACAATTTTACTTATGAAAATGGGTCTTTTTGTAATTAGATTTACAAATGCAGAGAATTGTGAGAAGCTTCTAAAAGTAACATGGAAATGAGTATACATGAGAATGAGTTATACGAGAGAGACTTTTATTTATGTTTTACCTATGTATAGCTGTACTGGGCTAAAGCCCATTTTCATTTTTCTTGATTTATACCCGTTAGCCCAAGCTGTATAAATACATCACATATGTACATTACCT
Source organism: Allium sativum (assembly GCA_030737875.1). Classification (NCBI taxonomy): domain Eukaryota; kingdom Viridiplantae; phylum Streptophyta; class Magnoliopsida; order Asparagales; family Amaryllidaceae; genus Allium; species Allium sativum. Next base: position 587,671,089 of record CM060918.1, on the reverse strand, counting down.
CTATTCTATTCGAAATACAATTTCTCCTTCACTATTATCAATTTCTCAATTCTGCAAATTATCAAACGTTGATTTGGTATTAGAGCCAAATTTTCCTAACGGCACAAAGTTCTGAAAAAGCAAGTGGATGTGCATTATAACCATCAGAAAGGCTTCATCACCTAGGTATCCTCTCATCAGAGTTTATACTTCTCATTTGAGAGTTGAAATACCATACAAATCATCAGTGCCGCCTGAAATTCATCAGAACCAGGCTGCATCTGATCACTTACAGTAAATCATCAGTGCCACGCCTGAAACTCATTAGAATCAAGCTGCATCTGATTATTGCATGGCATTTCGTATACTATGTAAATTTGATCACCGGGAACAAGTTCGGTAAAATCCAGAAAGTCATAAAATCGCTAAAGCCTTGCTAGAAAGTCATTCAGATTTATATCCAAAGATTTTACCTCTTTATTAGTTGTTTCTGGCGGCTCATACCTGATTTTACCATTTCTTGATTCTTCTGATCCTATTCGGCATTCAATTCATAGCTATTTCAGTATCTCTGAAAGCTTGGGAGATCATTCCAGAATTTCTGAATCCACCTCTGGTCCTGCAGATCCAAACATAAAACCTGCACATCAATTTGTCTAGACCATAATTAGTCCCAAAGTTCAATTGCTTACCATTCACCTTGATGAAGACAATTATTTACTATGGAAACTACAAATAGAGACTGAAGTTCAAGATTATGGAGTGGAAGGTTTCATTCTTGGTACTACTACAACAAAAGTACTATTTTACAACACTAATTCTGCAGTAGTTCATCTAAGTGTTGTAAAAAAGGTAGGTCTTTCACAACATTTGTTAAGAACAACATTGTAGTAGATTCTTCCAAAAAATACTTTATGCACAAAAGTTGTAAATAAAAAATTTCTATAATGTCTGTTTAAACTGTTATAAAAAGTAATTTCTAACAACGACCTTTTTACATTGTATTATATTTGTTTTTCCATAACTTATTTCTCAAGTTATTGGAATACGTAAATTAATAACGTTTGTTTAATATTGTAAATGTAAAGTTTTCAACAATACTTATCAAAATTTGCAGAACAAAAGTTAAACAACAACAAAATACCATTGGAGATTTGGTTTATTTTTTATTTTACAACATCAGCGTAGTGTTAACCTGATTTATATTTAGAATAACATTAATTTACTGTTGTTAAAAACATTATATTTAATAACTTTTGATTGATATTGTCACTGCTCATATTTCAACAATACATTATTAACATTGTCATCAATATGTTTTGCAACTTTTGTATTGTATTGTAAATGATATTAATGATGACAACAAACTGCAAATATTAAGAAAAAAAGTATTGTTTACAATATTAACTTGATGTTGTAATTTTTGAAGTATAATGTGTTTTATTGATATTGCAAAATATTTTGTATTAAATAAAAAATTTGGTATTATAAAGTGCATCATACTTAAAAAAAATGATTGATATTGCAATTATTTTGCTAAGAATGTTTTACAATGACTTAATTATCCGACCTTTTGACCCGACTATATTTTGATAGGTAAAATGAGTTAGGCTAAAGGTTATTAAGGCAGATAACCCGGAGAAATAACACTAAGGAAGGAAAAAGTTTTATGCCAGTCCATAGCGCCAAAATCCAGATTGGCTCTGCCCCAGATTCGGGTTTGGCATGGCCGAACTGGAGCTCCTGCGCATTCCTTTCCAAAGCGGCATGTGCTCGAGCCTGAGACATGTTTTCAACATTATCATCGATAGAATGACGAGACAAATTATCGTGATCTATTTAAGTGTTTCCAGGGCAATTTCCCCTAGTAGAAGTTGGTTCAACATCCATGTCGAATTGAACGAGGTTGGCCACCATACCAAGCCTGGTTCGTGGCACTGCATCTGCATGAGTTCTCGCACTACTATGTTACTGGGTCCTGCTCGACTATTCCTCGGCTTGCTGGCCTTCCAGGTCCATCAATTCTTGTGAGGAAGGTGTTCATCATCTCTTCTTTCATGTGAAGGAGTTCATCCTGTTGCTCCACGCGGGACCCCGGTTCCTTAAGCAATTCATTCATCTCCTCTCGGGTTAGATAGATGGGTGGGTCGCTACCAGAGTAAGCCTCCTTACTTCCTTCTATTCATGTACCTTCAGCTTGAGTGCTAACATTGGTTTCCCTCCATTTAACCATTCTTAAATCCTTGAGTAGCTTATCCGTTTCGAGCTTGAGACTAAATTGCATGCCCCTTCCCAGCATGCCATAATTTTGACTCAAAAAGTGATATTCTCGAGTACAACACCTAAATCTAATAATAATCACAAAATCATAACGATTTCAAATCACAGAAACAAGAAATGTAAAGGACATACAGATATATAGTAGTTCGGCAATCAAGCCTACGTTCACTTCGATATAATATATCATTTATCATACATTACGATCACAAATACAATTAGCTTTTACTAAGAAAATAGAGAAATGAGAGTTGAGTGTTGCAACAACAAAGTCCTTGCATATAGGTGCCAAAAAACAAGAAGAAGGTCTTTTGAATATCCAAATTCTATGTATTTATAGGAGAAGGCGAATCTGATTTAGCATAGCCTTGTAAAGGCAGTTGATGAGTAATTGAGATCATGGTCTTAGCCAGTTTAGTTGTGGGTAGAGGGGGAAGAGTGGGACACATACCAATGATGTTCCCCTTCCGGTTTGGCTTGGTCGAATTGGGTGTGTTCGACGTAGCCAATTCGGGTCATAGCCGAGCCGAAGTCATGGCCAAATCGAGGCCAGTATGCCTAGCTGAACAGAAGCACTTAATGATGACCGAACCGAGAAGGCCGAGCCAAGATTTCCCAAGCTAAAATCCAAATATTTCCAGACATCCATTGGTTTAACCAAGCATATCTAGGCTTGTTTAAGTCCATGCTCAAGTCCTGAGCACTTCAATAGCCAGAAATCCAAAATGTGACTGCCTTGCCAAAAGGTGGGTCAACAACCCCGACTGTTCATTCTGGACTTACCTCTGTTTCTTACATGGTCCTTAGCGACAATTGGTTTGTTTCACGTACGACCCTTTCAGGAATAGACAGAACTCCCCATAATCCAGGCTCATTCAGTGGACTCCTCTCCACATTGCCTTATTATTGGAAGGCAATCCTTGATATCTAGGAATATCTGCTTTGGACTAGTATTTAGTCGTGTATACAAGTTGTAACTCCATCACTTTCTGATCTGGTTTGCAGGCCTGAGTAGCCATCAACTTTCCTCTTTCCTTTATTTCTCTCAGAGTGGGATGATTCTCCGTCTTTGACACGATTCACTTGGATAGATTCGCTATTAGTTTTGACATGCTGCTGCCTTTGGAATCTATCCACTTTAATATTGAAATCCCCTAGGTCCCATAGGGGGTCACTCTCCAAAGAAATCTTATACTCCGAGTTGTCCAAGATGTCAGGTACTGCGACTACAAATACCATCGACAGATTTGATCGATCCATAGAAGCCATAACAACATTAAAACACTTTAAAATTTTGAGCAGAGATTCTCCTTTCCACTGCTTGGCTGTAGTGAGCATCATCACATTTTTGGATATAGCGATATAGATCCTGAATTGTTCAACAAAATCTTCCAACAGGCTGTTCCAGCTCTTGATAGAATTTGATTTCAGCTACTTGAACCATATGGCAACTACTAATAGGGAAAATTGTCCGCACGCCAACACCCAATGTGTATGCAAGTGCATTAGCAACACAGTAATCCAAATAAGTAGTAATGTAAATGCGGGGAGACACAGCTTTTTATAGTGGTTCAACACTAACGCCTACATCTACTTTATAATGATCATTCATCATATGATATCCGATTGTACAAATTATTATAATAGAATAACAATGTCCTTGTTAATTCTAATCTTTGACTAAAATGTTCTTCTTCTTCCACCTTGAGATGAGTTGACTTGGGTCAACTATGTCTAATTTCAGCTTCAATGTCCAAGAAGTCCAAAATAACCCAAAAGTAGCATAATTATCCTTGTGAATGTCCAAGAGTTGATGGAAAACGTGTATGCCACGTCTTAATTGTCCATTCCATGTCCAGTGGCCATGGAGAAGAAGGCAACTGCCATTAATGATGCTCTTGAAGTTTTAGAAGGCCAAAATCCCAAGGGAAAAGGGTCCCAACGAAGGCCAAGCCTTGGGGTATTTATAGGAGAGTGGGTTAGGTAGGAATAGGTGAGTTTTGGGGACCACATAGCAGAAAATCGCATCCCATAATTGCATGAATCAGAAAATCGCATCACACACTGACAAGATGCAAAGAATCGCATCACACACCTACCGAATCCGAAAAATCGCATCACCCCCTCCTCCTGTGCTTCAGGTAAATCTCGCATCCCCCTTAGGGGATGCGGGTCCGTTTTGATGCGAGATCGCATCCAACATAGATGCGAAATCTCTCATCAATCAAGTACTTCCATGTGTTTGATGTATCACATTAGATGGGAAGTAGCATCCTTCTTACTGTCACAAGCCTCCAACACCGGTAGTTTTAAGTCGTGTGGGTTCCTCGAATTCTGGATATACCAAGAGAATGAACTTCGGTTCTAGTCCAAATCAGAGTTGGGTAATCTTCCTCTCGAGATACTACATATTATTTCCGTGACATAGTTGTCGCCATTATGCAGCTGCCGCCAATTTCCAAACCTAATGCTTGCTGTTGGAGCATTTATCAAGTCTAAGGTTCAAGCCTTTGCGCACCTCAATTTCACATCCAAATCATGGATTATGATCCAAAGGATTAGTGGGAAATGGTCTAAAAACACATGCTAATCGCGCAAATTCCTTGGATCCATACGTCCTTCATTTGCTATATCAGAACTTTGTTTCTCGAACTCAGGTACTTTTTTAGATCCAAGGAGTTAAGCTTGATCATTTTGTTTTACTGAAATTCTACGCATCGATCAAGTTTTTTGCTCGGATCCGCATTGCCCAATACTTGGTCACACCGTGTAGCCTTTGTATCCCAAGAGTTGGAAAAAATATGTATCTAGTTTCTCTGGATCGATCATCATTTTTGATGATCACATGATTTTGCTTGATCTAGTTCATCTCCTATTTTTGAGTGATCGCTCCGTGCCGATCACCTATTTTTGGGTGATCCGAGTATGTTCCTGAGTTGTATCGATCTGAGTTTTCAACTCGCTCAGGCAAATTCTCTAAGATGATTTCCATAAAAAGATACATCTGAGTGATCGAACTGTGTCGATCATCACTTTTCTGGAATATCGATTCGGACTTACCAAATGGTCGGGCAAGTACTGAATCGATCTGATCCTTGATTATCTAGTGATCAGCGCATATCGATCAATCTTTTCTAAGGTGATCAACCCGATCTCATGCACGATTGATCAAGTGATTATAAATTGATCCAACGAGCCAATCAAGTTATTTCTGAGTGATAAACAATGCCCAGAGGCGATCAATCTGAGCCAAGCCATTTTCTGACTCCCAAGCGAATGCCAATTCCGATACTTAGTCTAGGTTCGTACGAGTCTCGCACGAGTTATGAACGATCAGGATGTCCAAGTTCAAATAGTAATGAACTTGTCAAAAGCTGGTTAATAGATATATAAAAGCTTTTTTGCTCTAGAATAAAAACATTTGACTAATTTTTAATATATTTAAAAAAGAACTAAACAAACAATCATCTACACTAAAATGAAAGTATACATATAGTAATTCTAAAATAATAAAAGCAAGAAGGCTCGTTAGTGGCGACAGGAGAATTTTTTTTCTCTTGATTTCTCTATGTGTGAGTCTTCTACTATTATCTAATTTCTTCTTCTTTCCTATTCGTTTTCTTTCCGATTTCTTTGATTTTTGGGTTCATTTTTTTCTTACGATTTGGAAATCTCTTCTATGTGATGTGATGAACTTATCAACCTCCCCATAGTGCGCCTAATCTTCAACGCGTTTACAGGACGTAATCCGTTGATAAGACATTTGATTTCCTTTTTAATTTCACAAACTAAGAGTCGGTACTAGATCTCCCTTGTTTCTGATCTGAAGCAAATCACTCATGATTTTTATTTTCTAGAAATGATAAATATATGTCGCCTCAGATCTGCATCGCCGACCCCTCAACAGATCCATCTTATCTCTGATGCAATTTTGGTGAAAAAGAAAGATCAAGCCATTAGGGGAGTTGGGATCTGGCATTGTCGGCGTAAGTCTATTCACTTCTGACTCCTCATAAACGATCTGCCGGATTTTCATTATTTCCGCAACATGGTATGTAATATGGGTTGAATCTAGTTGGTTCTTGCAATTTGGGTAGTTTGGGATCTGATTGTTATTGGATAGTTGTTGGGTAAGGCGAGAAAGAGATTCTACAGTTTTTGTCTTATTGGTTTTTGTATATGGTTCATTCAGATCTGAATCTATGCCATAGTTAGATTCCTAAGAATTGGATAATATGAACTTCCTATTTTCTTGGATTTATTGCATATAACGATTTGTTACTAGCTCCTTGATGTTTATTTTACACCCAAATGATTGATGTATGTGTTATGGGATTGAAATCAGTCCCTCCTACAAATAATATAATTGAAGTTTATATCTATGTAGGCTCTCGAATCCAGTGGTATGAGTGGAGCAGTATTAGTATATTTTGGTTTTTCAGCGCCGTATACGTATTCATGAAGTTTGGTTATTTGAATGGTGATGAAATTATCTGATTCATATAAGTATTGAGGAGTTAGTTTGCAGATCAAATGGTTGGGGGATGATGTTCATTTCTTTTGTTAAGATGCACATGGTTTATGGATTATCCATGAATGGTGCTTTACACTTTCTTGGAAATTAAGAACAAGTTCATAACAAAGTAGGAAATTGTGTCTTGCGTGTGGGTTGGAATGTTTCTTCCAGCAACCCAAAACCAGTTTCAGCTCTTATATGTTATAAAGAATTTGGCACTTGGATTCTTGTGTTCATTTTGTCCTTGCAGGTGCTAAGACAGATTCACAATGTTGTGAATCATTAACCAGACTTAGTGTTTGCAATTGAATCTTTTGGGATTTAGGTGCGATCACATATGTTTAAGGGCAGCTTCTTCACTGGTTAATTTTCTGCTTTATAAGGAACCATGTGTACCGGTCTATGGCCTTCTCAAGAAGACTGAAGTTTGATCGATTGAAGATGACTCATGGTAGTTGGTTCTGGATGAAATGGGGTGTATTCGTTACGGTTAAACTACAAGTTGGCACTGTATTCTTGAAGAGAGAGATTACACTAGAAGCCTACATAATTGGTTCCAATTCTTCAGGACAATAGGATTCAGTGGACAACATTTCCTTGGTGAGGATTAATGGCAGACTAATTTTGATCAAGCACGGGAGGAGCTATTGGCTAGGGGAGGTGCAGTGTGATGCACATTAGCGGGATGATGGCCTCATCATAGGCCGAAATTATATTTTTAGATTTTATTTACTTGTATATATTGGGTTTTTACTTTCGGTTTTATGTTGAAACCTATTCTGTTTTTTAGTAGATAATAAAGTGAACTAATTTTCAAAAAAAATAAATAAATCTAAAATAAACCTTCTGAAGAAGGCATTGATACATAAAAATTGTCCCTAAAATACAGTACTACTATTGACATTCAATTGATTATAATTTTTTTTTAACTAATAATTATCTTGTACCAAATATTTAAGTTTATTTAATCCTCCATGCATTCTACCTCATAGTTGTCAATCCACCGTACAAAATGAAAGGGGATTAAAATGCACAGATCTTCTAATTTTTCCATGCTTGGTGGTAAAAATGAAAAATCCTACCGAAACCTTGCCGCCTTTATCTCCATTATCATTTTCCACTTCCCCGTTAATAACTCGTCGCGTGGGAGAATAATTCTTCCCTTCCCCAAAAGTTCGATCCCCACGTATCTCCATGCTAATTCAATGTTTGCGGAAGTAAGCTCTATAAGTATTAGGCAAAATCGTAGGAATCTAACTCAGCACCTTTAATTTCTTAGTTTGGTAAGTATGTTTTGGTAAATAAGAAAGAAAAATAGACTTTTCTTCATCCTCCCACTTTGAAGTTTTTAACTTCTTGAACTATTGAATTATTTAGCATTGTTTTTAACTATCTATTAATGTAGATCTTTAATTTCTGGTTATATCAATTATTTTCTTAGTGTTGTACTTAGGTTGGATGATATATACGGAAAAGCTTCAAAATTAGTTCAGAGACTTCAATCTTAGAGGTAAATTTACATTTTAGGAAAATATTTGATGTTTATATCTGTTGAGAATGTACTTGAGACTAATAGGGGCCTAAGCCTTTGTTAGAATTCCAAAACTGACTCGTATACTTTTGCTCTATGATGCACGTAGGTTTCGGTAGTGCATATTGTATAGTTTTTGTAACATGAATTACACCTACACTATTGGTGCTTTATTGAGAAACGAGTATGTTATTTTTGCAGCGATAATTGACACAGTATAATAGAAATGGTTGAGGGATGTTTTTATATAAAAGACGTTGTATATAAACTGCTGTGTTTGTGATGATGGTTATGGTATTAGGCTAATCACATCTGGGATAATGAAAACTGTACAGAATGTTAGGATCATTAGGTTCGAGAATGGATGCCTTAGCACTTTGGGTTCAATAGCAGGTTTTACCATTGTGTTGACAGGTATGCCTAGAGTGTTGGCCATATATAGTGTTATTTTATCACTTGTGATCTTGACCATATTTTCAACTATTTTGATTGTAACTTCCATATAGTATATTGTTTACCTCCTGATTGATGGCTTACTATTTTGCACCACATTTCAGTTAGTGAAAATAAAGCTAATGTCCTTAAACCTTTGGAAATGTAACGACATCCTCCCCAAGTTTGAAATTCAAAGCGGGTCCTTGTTTTTGTCACGCGTTTTTCGCAAAAAAAAAATGCGCTGGTACATTAAAAAAATCGCAAATATTCCCAGAACAATTTGAAAAGAAAAAAGTTGCAGAAATGTATGCAACTATTACCAATATATGCATACTTCATGTATGAATATATTCATCCAGCGTTTCTATTGAAAAATCTGGATGAATATATGCATACATGTATGCATATATTGGTAATAGTTGCATACATGTTTGCATATAAAGTTGAACTAAGCTGCATGTGTCACGAATAGTTGTAGAAATGTATGCATATATTCCGTATAAGTGCATAAATGTATGCAACACAGATAAAAAGGATGAAGACTTACAAAATGTGCATACATGTATGCATTTGTTGACTATTTACGCAGAAATGTATAAAAGTCGTATGCTTGAAAAATATATCAGAATTGAACATATGCATAAAACGCTGCATATATTGCAGTTTTAACTGTATACATGTATGCATATATAGTGCAGTTTGATGCATAACTGAAGTATATGCATAAACGTATGCAACTATTTACAAATAAGTGCATCTTTTGATGTAAAATATTGTTTCGTTGTTTTTTTTGTTTTTTTATTTTTGGTGGTTTTAACGCATGATTTTGATGATAATTAGTTGTTGTATTTAATTACGAATTTACGTGATTTTATTTTTATTTTTTACGTGATTTTTTGATGATTTTTCAAAATACAGGGACCTAATTTATATAAAACATTTGACTTGATGTGAGCCTAATTTTGAAATTTAACAGGGACCTGAGACAAACTTGTTCTTTCAGTTATGCATTAGAGGCAACTTTTCTGTTCTTCATTTGTTTCGCTAACCACTTGAAAATAATGATTAAGTACTTAAATGTAGTTCGCTTGATAACATTTATACACTAGATACACTTATTTACATGGTTCTTATTTACTCGGTTTTCGAAGTCTGGTCGAAACCAACTGATAAAATATCCACCACAATTTCAATGTATGAATCTCAATTCAGGACGGATATATTGAAAACATGTAAGTGTAATTAACCATGGAAGTTAAAAAATTCTATACATTCTAGCGCATAGATGATAGCTTTTGACACATCCTTGAAGAAAAGATTCCCAAAAATAAATTCCTAACTAAAATATAGTTTATACGAAATAGATGTACAATGATTAAAATATCAATTTACAGGATAGTCGATTAAAATAAAATGAATCCGACTGACTGCTTTACAGTCGTCATTACAAAGGGGAATAACAGGCGGGAACCCGCACGGGGGGAGGAAGTTAAAAGTATTAGGAGGATGATGATGGAAAGGGGAATTTTTCTGAGAAAGGAAGAAATGGATCAAGGAGGTTGATGATTCATGTTAGGATATAAAAGCAACTTAAAGTGGGAAAAGTTGAGCTAGGACGTGATGATTCATGTTAGGATATAAAAGCACGTGTTACACTTCACATCTACTGAAACAATCATATAATACTCCTTTGAAATTTTCAGAAGAGAATATAAGTATAATTTGAAGCAAGTGCATGCCTGCAGATACTTAAGAAGTAAGACTTTTTATGTGAAGTTTCAATTTTTGTTATAATTCTCCACTCTTTCTTGTTCCCGGCTCTGTGGTTACTTACAGTGTCTGTTTTCTTGAATTTTATGGAAGAATATTTGATTTCTTGGCCTCTAGTATTTGCTTCTTTATTTTACTTTTCTTCTTACTTATTTTTTTTCTTCTTTTTTACTTCAGTTTCATGTGCCTTGAACCTGGAAGAATATTAAGAAGATATGTCTGAAAAATATACAAAGAGCGCTCCATTAGACAGAAAAGTCAAACAAATATGTTGTATTTTTCTTACATCTTTTCTTGTTTTCTACCCTCTTTAGTTTGTTTTTTGTTCGATACTTGGAAATAGCTTTTTAATCGAAAATTTGTTATCTGTGTGTAACTAACTAGCATTCAATAATCTGCAATGAAATATACAAACATTTATTTTACTTGACTTCACAAATGGCAATGTTAAAGCATCACTTTATCAAAATATTGTGGTTTACTTTTAAGAAAACACAGGAAAACTGTCCTAAATCAAAGGGAATATTATAAAATTCAAGCAATACTAATAAATCAAAGGGAATATTATAAAATTCAAGCAATACTAATAAAATTCAAGCAATACTAACAAATTGTCATATTACCATCACATATTAAAAGGACGTGATGCACCCTTGAAACTCTGATCATTTTATAGCTACATCAATTTATCAAACCATATTATTTTTTTTAATTAGTTTTGTGATGCTTAGCTTGACATCCTTAAGTTTATGGTGAATTTTTTTGGTCACTGCCGGCATATTAAAGGGAATATTTTGGTCGTCAGGTAATTTTTTGGTTTCGGCCTTATTTGCGATTATTGGAGATTATTGTAGTGATAGCAACTGGATATGATTTTCCCAATTTGCTATAGCTTTCTAAACCATTTTTGATACTATATGTTAGAATGCTAGGTAAATGTTATCCATATTCCTTATATGATGTTCTAGCATCAGTGTTTATGAACATTAGAAAACTAACATGATATTGTGATGTTTGTCTGTATATTCAAGTCAAATTGCCTCAAAAGTTTAGCAATCCGCCAGGCTATCCTAGCGTAAATTAAGAAAAAAAAAATTGTCATATTATCTTCCAGCTTACATAATATTTTGTTACAGTAGTCTCTTGGTACCATGTATTTTGTTTAATTTACTCTGGTATAAATATAAATACACAATTAATATTTCACTTCTAATATGTGATTTTGTAAAGATATGCAGTGATTTTTTAACACATAAAATTTGTATCCATGTTATTTAATGTACAAGCGAAAATTGAAGAAAACGGGAATGTACATTTGCAAGGATATCTATGCAACTATATTTGAATGCAAATCTTTCCATACCGTTTTTAGTTTCATTTATTCCATACCGTTTTTTGATAATAGTAAATTGCAATACTTGATTCATTAATATAACAACTGATTCTCTGGTAATAGCAAATTGCTAATCGTAGCATACATGTTTGTCCAGTCCCAGCCCTCTTATTTGGCATAATATTTATGTTACGAATTGAGCAATCAAAATGCATAATATTTAATTTTGACATTTTTTGTTCATAGACCGAAATATTGTTATTTATATCTAGGTTTAGGAAACTTTCCCAGTGTTCCAAGCAATATTAACCTTCCCACAAGAAAGAATGAAGTCCATCAGGGAGCGAACCTCGTGAATTTACAGGCTTTCATCCTACTTCATGGCTAGACTGGTAGCATAGTTAATTATGTAACTAATCTCTTGGAGGATAACAATAGCGTATTGCTTGAGTTACCCCTGAAATCGTTATTAAACTATGTGTTTATGTTAACAGCTTTGATTTGATTATTTTCTCGGATCTTATTTCACATATACCAATAATTTGTGACTAACAATTTTGCTTATTAGCCTCTAGAATTAAAAAATAATAATGCATTAAAGGTTAGATATACGTTTTATATAATTGAAAATTCTTATGATTTCATTTAACAACTGAAATAACTAAAAGTGAAATGCCGATTTAAGCTTCCCCCCCCCCCCCCCCCCCCTCCCCACAACCCAAAACTCACAATTGGCATTACCTTGTTATAATGTTATTTCAAGAATTTTAGCATGAAATTTTAGCATATGGTGTTTCCTGCGAAAGAGGTCATGTACATATAATATGCATGTCTGTGAAGGATGTGTCACGATAGCATACATATGCAAGTCTAAAGTATGTGTCTACAATCTTCATTAGATATATTTTTAATATTTATATTTGACATCCATGTTTTCAAATGTTTAGCATTAAATTCATAATTTAAAAAATATATCTGATAATTTACAATTTTATTTTTAGACATTGATATTTTAAACAAATGTTATTTATGAATTTATGTAAGTTTATGGTCGGTTTCTCCACTGGTTATACTAGTTACCATTGGTGTAACTTGCTACAAAGGCTGACGCTAAGAGAAGGCAGTAGTAAAAATTGCAGAATATATTGCTTGCACTATTGAGGGTTGTAGTATGAGAATCCATCAGATTATCATTAGTTTTATATGGTATGAAGTTTACTCTCTCGCTTCCTTTTTATTTATATAAACAAAGACAGATAAGACACAAAGGACAGATATTATTTGAAGATAAACATATATTCAGCAGCTGAATTTTCACATGTACCTAGGTAATTAACATTGTTAGAAGCTCCATCTAATTATGTATCACTATTAACTACCCATGTCATTTTCATTTCAAATTAGATATAATATCAAAAGCTTTGAACTGCAGAAAAATATGAGAATATAATTTCAATCGGAGCAAATGACCATCTTCAACCGTATGACCATGGGAATTATCACCATCGTCATCTGTAGCACTCCTCATAACTCTATTCTTCTACCTCTTTGTCCAGTTGAAAAGCTTCAATCAAACTGAATGAAATCACATATGCAATGTGTGAGTATATGATCTCAAAAATTAATTCCGTTATTAGTATTTTAATTAACTAATTTCTGAGGTTGAATATTTTTATGGAGCAAAGTATTGTACCAAAATTTAATTTATCTTACCTATTTTACGATGACAATTTGAATATTTTCTCAACAATAATTTTCAATTTTTTGTCGTATGTAATATAGTTTAGTGAATGCTGAGTTGCTATGGATATTTTTCCCTACCAACAAGTATAGATGATTGAACATAATATGGTTATTACTTTTGTTTCCTAGGAAGTGATTTATTTTTCTCCTATTATGTGATAGCAATTTTTGTATATTATAACATTTTCATATTTTATGTTTTTAATTTTAGCAAAGAACTGAAAATTTTATTGGCAGAGCACAATCTCCAACTTCCAAGACCTGTGGAACAATTCAAGATAATACAAAATCCTTACATCAACTAATATGCCGCCAAAAAAATTATTTTGGAAGAACAATATTTATTGATACTTATCTTTGAGGTGCCACATGTAAATTTTTTTAATTTGGATTCAATTGATTTCTACATTTTGTTTTAGGATCATTTTTATTATCTTACATCAATCTCCATGATCATTCTGATTTTTCTCTCTAAATTTTGGCTGCTTAGTAGAAAACTTCCTATACAATATGTAAATTTCACAGAGTTCCAAATTAAATATAACATATTTATTACTTTCTTTTTCTTATTGATACCATGTATTTTTTTGAACTCAACCTCTGTTTATTAATTTTGTGTCAGCGTTTATAGGTTCTTTCTAAATATAGATGAAAAGAATTTGCAAGCATGTCTATTTTTGGCATTTCCCCTGGCCTCGAAGATGCATTTATTAAACTAGCAAGTCTGTACTACAACTCGTTGGACTATCCTATAGCTCAGTTGAACTTATTGTAAATTTATAGAGTTGTTTTTTTCTTCGGGATGACCATATTTATGTACTGAAAACTCCACCACTATTTATTACATATCAGAAATGTGTACATCATTTTTTTCCGAATCCAAATGAATTGTGTTTGTTGTTTAGTATTTGTTTAAATTTACTGAAGTTTATTACCTTCACTGTGGTGGTTTTCCGAATTATCATCCATATTTTTTTCTTTGGTAATTATTTTTAGAGTTATCCATTTCACTTTGAATGAAACTTGTGAGATTTTATAAATCATATAAATCATTTGATATTAGGCTAAAATAACAACATGCAATCTTAAAATAGATTATTTTGAGTGTTTGTTTTGACTTAGAATTACATGTAGTTTATTTAGCCGGTACCTACTAACATTCAATATACATATGCAAAAGATGTTTTTTAGGATTGCATCTAAGAGATAACATATGAACACAACACGCCTAGCTCCATACAATGTATATCACTTTACATCGAATTTTTACTATATGGCCCCAGATAATTAGTCCTGAAAGAGTCTCAATTAGTAATGAAGATGCGGCCGGTTGGGTTGGCTTATCGTGCCCCATACCCAACCCAGACTTTTTAAACCCCGCCCCAGACCCGCCCTGTGGATCCGGTGCAGATCTGGAATTTCGTCCCGTACCCGAAACCGTACGGGTCAGGGAAGACCCACCCCACGACCCGGTAATATCGTGTTCTAATATACATAAATTTATATACTTACATTTTTTATTAATAAATGATAAATTATATACATGTTATAATGTGTTCACAATGATAAGAGAATGCAATAAATGAGTTGTAAGATAATAGTTCAAAATGTATGCATTTGTTATTGTATGATCATCATTGATGCAAACTTAATATTATGAAAATTTTATTTTATTGATTGAAATAATAAAATATTCAAGTTATAATCATGTATATCTAAGAAGATTAACAAATAATCATTATAGTTATATAGTGTTTAAATGGTGTTTCAATCATGCGGGTCGGGTTGGGGCGGGTTAGCCGTGCCCTAGACCCGACCCTAGACCCAGACCTCCAAAAGTAGGTCGCGGGTCTACCCGCCCCGAAGTCCCTATGGGGCGGGTCTAAATGGGTCAAAAAAAGGGCGGGTCAAGCGGGTTTGGACCCTAGACCCGCTCCATTGCCATCCCTAGTCTCAATAGTGGAGTAGTTTGAAAATTGAATATACATTGGTGTATACTTTAGCATGTCCCTTAGTACTGCTTCTGCATGCTTGCAATATATCTCAACAAACTGACCGATGTTTTAAAGATTTTTGCAACAGTCGGTGTTGGAAATTTTATGAATTATTTAAAATATGAAATAAGTTTATGATGCCTCCTATTTGTGAATAGTCCCACATCATGGGATTATAAGAAAGATGCAAGTATTTATACTTGTTTCTAAGAAGTCATGTTGGGGCCTTGGGCTCCCAATGCATGCTTTGTTGTGAGGAGGGAGACCATGCATCATGATCACCACACATGCGCGCGACCTACCGACTCGACCTGACCCGGCCCGGCCCGGCTCGGTTCGGTTCGGGATTGGGCTTTGGGCCTTGGCTATGTGGTGTACATACTTATCTTTTTGGTCCAGAAAACACTGCATTGTTCCAACCAGTTTTTTAAATACGAAAATATTTCTGAGCCGTCTTTTATTATGAAGCGGTAAACTTTTGATCAAGTAATTCGCAGATCCTATTTTCCTCCACTGACCAGTATTTTCGTTCAGCCCTAATCCCGTCTATATAATATCATCAGTTGTAGACGAGATGGATATTCAGAAAAAAATTGTTTTCTCTTCCTCCGCAATTAAAAAAAAAATATTCTTTCAGAAATTTTCGAGCAGTTAAATTCGAAAGTGCAAATCTGCACTGATTTGTTTGTGCAAAGCAAATCGGTTATCCATTTTAGAGCGACTGTTTTATCCTAGAGACGGCGGCGGAAGTACGAACTGGTTTTGCACCACCGACCTGATCACTGAATCGTCTTCAAGAAAGCGATAAAGTACGTGACTCAGCCATTGTTTCCCAACAATTTGAAAACGATTAGAAACAATGGCTTCGACAACAACCATAGATGATGTTGCTCCTTCCTCTGCATTCCAGATCCCATTGGTGACTGCTGCCCTGTTTCGTTTCGAAGGTCTGCACTTCAAACGATGGCGTCAGAAAATGGAGTTCTACCTGACGATGAGGAAGGTGGCTACTGCTCTGACCACCGACAAACCGCAGCTTCCAGACAAGCCTGATGGAGCTGATGAAGCGCAGATGACATCCTGGACTGAACAATCAAAGCAGTTGCAGACTTGGACTGAACAGGGTTATCTGTACAAGAATTTTATTCTGAACGGATTGAGCGATGATCTGTATGATTACTATAACTCAGAGGACAAGACAACAAAGCAGATCTGAGAAGCACTGCAGAAGAAATACGATACAGAGGAGGCAGGGGCAAAGAAGTATGTTGTAAGCCGCTATCTCAAGTATCAGATGACAGACGATAGGTCAGTAGAGATGCAGTCTCATGAGCTGTAGAAAATAGCTCATGAGATCATCTCCGAAGGTATGGTTTTGGATGAACAGTTTCAAATTGCTGTTATTATTGACAAACTGCCCCCAGGTTGGAAAGACTTTAAAAATTTCTTATGGAATAAGACTAAGGAATTTTCCTTAGAGAGTTTGATTACTCGCCTTCGCATTGAGTAGGCGGCACGCAAACAGGACCAGAAAGAGGAAGTGTTGTTTGTTTCGAACAACAACACTAAAAAGACCAAACCTGCAGTTTTGAAACCAAATCAGAAGTCTTTTAAGAATCAGAACAGACGCAACAAACAGAATGGGAATCCGCAAGGAAACCCAAAAGGACAGCAAAAATCAGCCCAAAAGAATGACTCTGGACAGTTGTTTCTATGTTACAACTGTGGAAAACCAGGTCATATAGCACGAAAGTGTCGGAACAAGCCTAGCTCTGTACCACAGGCTAACTTGACTAAGGAGGAGCCTCTTATGGCTATGATTACTGAGATTCACCTTGTTGGTGGATCAAAGTATTGGTGGGTAGACACTGGTGCTTCTCGCCATGTCTGCTATGATCGTGCTATGTTTTCCACATACACGGCTGCTGATGATCAGAAAGTGTTGCTGGGAGATTCTCACACCACTAAAGTTACAGGGATTGGAAACGTGGAGATCAAGTTTACCTCTAGAAAGACTGTGATCCTCAAAGATGTTTTGCATACTCCAAAGATGAGGAAGAATCTGGTGTCTGGCTACCTCCTTAATAAGGCAGGGTTTACTCAATTTATTGGGGCTGATTTGTATACCATAGTGTATAAGGGAAACTTTGTAGGAAAGGGTTATGCTTGTGAGGGAATGTTCAAATTAAATGTTGAATCTAATAAAGTGAATAATTCTGCTTATATGTTGTGTGATTTTAATATTTGGCACTCTAGATTATGTCATGTTAATAAACGGATAATTCATAACATGAGCACTCTAGATATGATACCTAAGATAGCAGAATTTGAATCTGATAAATGTGAATTTTGTACACAAGCAAAAATCACAAAGAAACCTCATAAATCTGTTGATAGAGAATCTGAACCCTTAGACTTGATTCATTCTGACATATGTGAACTTGATGGCACATTGACTAGACATGGACATCGTTATTTTATCACTTTTATCGATGATTGTTCTGATTTCACATATGTTTATCTTATGAAAAATAAAAGTGATGCTTTTGACATGTTTAAAACATTCAAAACTGAGATTGAGAATCAAACAAATAGGAAAATCAAGAGATTTCGTAGTGATAGAGGAACAGAATATGAATCTAATTCAATTCTGGACTTCTATAAATTACTGGTATTGTACATGAGAGAACTGCACCCTATTCACCTAAAATGAATGGTAAAGCTGAAAGAAAAAATAGGACTTTCACCTAATTAGTAGTTGCCATCCTACTAAATTCTGGTGCAGCAAAACATTGGTGGGGGGGTATTTTATTGACTGTATGTTATGTTCTAAATAGAATCCCTAAATCTAAGAATAAAATTTCACCTTATGAAAATTTAAAGAATCATAAACCCAATGTCTCATACTTTAGAACTTGGGGTTGTCTAGCATATGTTCGCATTCCAGACCCTAAGAGAATAAAATTGGCAAGTAGAGCATATGAATGTGTATTTGTAGGCTATGCTATTAATAGCAAAGCATATCGATTTTATGATATAAATGCACATAACATAATTGAATCAAATGATGCCGATTTTTATGAAACTAAATTTCCTTTTAAATTAAGGAATAGTGGAGGCACATTAAGTACGCCTATTAGAACAAAACTTAATAAAAGTTCTGAAGCTGAACCTAGAAGAAGTAAAAGAGCAAGAACCGTAAAAGATTTTGGTTCGGATTTTAGCGCTTTTACTATAGAGGAGGATCCCTTAAACCTCCAAGAGGCCTTATCTTCATTAGATGCCGATTTCTGGTGAGAGGCTATAAATGATGAGATGGATTCTCTTGAATCCAATAAGACTTGGCATTTGGCAGATTTACCCCCTGGTTGTAAATCTATAGGCTGTAAATGGGTACTTAAAAAGAAATTAAAACCTGATGGTACTATAGATAAATACAAAGCACGACTAGTAGCTAAAGGTTTTAGACAAAAAGAAAATATAGATTTCTTCGATACTTTTTCACCTGTAACTAGAATAACATCCATTCGAGTATTAATCTCACTTGCTTCCATTCATAATTTACTAATACACCAAATGGATGTTAAAACCGCTTTTTTGAACGGTGAATTAGACGAAGAAATTTACATGGACCAGCCTGAAGGATTTGTAGTACATGGTCAAGAACATAAAGTATGCAAATTAGATAAATCATTATATGGTTTAAAATAAGCACCTAAACAATGGCATGAAAAATTTAATAACTTAATCATTTCAAATGATTTTAAAGTTAATGAAAGTGACAAATGCATTTATTACAAATTTGAGAATGACATTTGCACTATTATATGCCTTTATGTAGATGACCTACTCATCTTTGGGTCAAACATTCATGCCATAAATTCAGTCAAATCCTTATTAAGTGCCAATTTTGACATGAAAGATCTAGGTGAGGCGAGTGTAATCCTTGGTATTAAAATTACTAGGTCAGAAAAGGGAATTTCTTTGGATTAGTCTCATTACATTGAGAAGATAATAAAGAAATATAATTACTTTGACTGTAAACCTGCATGTACACCATACGATTCAAGTGTAAAGTTATTTAAGAACACTGGTGAAGGTGTAAGACAGTCTGATTATGCGAGCATCATTGGCAGCCTTCGGTATGCATCTGATTGTACTAGACCCGACATTGCCTATGTCGTGGGATTATTGTGCAGGTTTACCAGTAGACCTAGTATAGAGCATTGGCTTGCTATTGAAAGGGTCATGAGATACCTTAAACGTACCATGAACCTTGGATTACATTATGAGAGGTTTCCAGCTGTACTTGAAGGATATTCTGATGCAGACTGGAATACCTTATCTGATGATTCTAAAGCGACCAGTGGCTATATATTTAGCATCGCTGGAGGAGCTGTTTCTTGGAAATCCAAGAAACAGACTATTTTGGCTCAGTCTACTATGGAGTCTGAGATGATAGCACTAGCCACAACTAGTGAAGAGGCAGAGTATTTGAGAAACCTGCTAGCTGAGATTCCCTTATGGGAAAAACCGATACCAGCTGTGTTGATACATTGCGATAGTACCGCGGCTATTGCAAAAGTTCAGAACCGTTATTATAACGGTAAGAGACGACAAATACGTCGTAAGCACAACACGGTTAGAGAACTGCTTTCCACAGGTACCGTGGATTACGTACGTAGTGAAGAAAATTTGCCTGATCCTTTGACGAAAGGACTGTCAAGAGAGAAAGTCCACAATTCTTCTAAAAGAATGGGACTATTGCCCTTAGATTGTTGAGTCACGCACAATGGTAACCCGACCTAAATGACTGGAGATCCCAAGAAATAGGTTCAATGGGTAAAAACATGTTGTGTAGTGATAGAAGTTGAACATGCTATATCAAAAACTAAGAAGCATGTATTCCTGAAGTTATAGAGGATGAGTTAATAGAAACTCTTAATGAGATCTATACTTTATTTGGAGTGGAGTATCTACCTTCAGGAGTACTCTTGATAGACTCACCTATGTGAATGTGGAAATGTGGCCGTTTCCTATGGAGTTTTGGGCAAAACTTCTAGAGCGTTCACTAAACTGGGATAGACGTGCATGGCCATAAATGCACGGGCTTAATTGATTGCACTATAGAAAAGATTGTGTGTGGTTTGATGTCAGGAATAGAGTTCAAGACTATGTGTCACTCTAGTAAAAACTGAATCGTATTCACTACGCAAAGGTTCAAGTCGGATGACACCTTTGTTTATGCACAGTCTTACGTTTTTAGAAACTGCTCGATAATATTTTAAAAAATTCAAGTGGGGGATTGTTGGAAATTTTATGAATTATTTAAAATATGAAATAAGTTTATGATGCCTCCTATTTGTGAATAGTCCCACATCATGAGATTATAAGAAAGATGCAAGTATTTATACTTGTTTCTAAGAAGTCATGTTGGGGCCTTGAGCTCCCAATGCATGCTTTGTTGTGAGGAGAGAGACCATGCATCATGACCACCACACACGCACGCGACCGACCGACCGACTCGACCCGGCCCGGCCCGGCCCGGGATTGGGCTTGGGCCTTTGCTATGTGGTGTAGACACTTATCTTTTTGGTCCAGAAAACACTGCATTTTTCAAACCAGTTTTTTAAATACGAAAATATTTCTGAGCCGTCTTTTATTATGAAGCGGTGAACTTTTGACCAAGTATTTCGCAGATCCTATTTTCCTCCACTGACCAGTATTTTCGTTCAACCCTAATCCCGTCTATATAATATCATCAGTTGTAGACGAGATGGATATACAGAAAAAAAAAACTGTTTTCTCTTCCTCCGCAATTAAAAAAAAAAATATTCTTTTAGAAATTTTCGAGCAGTTAAATTCAAAAGTGCAAATCTGCACTGATTTGTTTGTGCAAAGCAAATTGGTTATTCATTTTAGAGAGGCTGTTTTAGCCTAGAGGCGGCGGCGGAAGTACGAACTGGTTTTGCACCACCGACCAGATCGCCGAATCGTCTTCAAGAAAGCGACAAAGTACGTGACTCAGCCATTGTTTCCCAACAGTCGGAGATAAAAAAGAAGGGGGAACACACATCCTTTATAATCCAGCTATCAGTCAAAGAGGCGCACTTGTATGTGTTACTGGAGCGCCATGAAAGTAGTATGCACCAAAAGAGCCAAAATTCATTGCAGATGTTGCATCAAAAGAGCCAAAATTCATTGCATCTACATATGCAGAAACTCAACCTGAGCCAGTGTTTGAGAAATCAGATTCTGAATACTAGATTATACTCGTATGTGTTTACGATAATTTTTATGCATATGGTTTATGTTCAAAAATTGTTATATAGAACATTTTTGATAGTTTTATGCATAACTTTTATGCAGTGCCGTAGTTTTGTAAACATTGTTTATTATAATACTTATGAAAAGTTGTTAAAAATATATCTATAACATTTGTTAAGTATGCTTGAACTCAATGTTTGTTGTTTTTTGTAATGTTATAAAAATGTTATAGAAAATCCAAACACAACTCATTGTAAATGTGGGATATGTTACCTTCTACAACTTTTTAGCGACATTCTAACTACGTATTTATAACACATCGAAAACATTAAAATAACAAAACATAAAGTTTTATGATCAATGTAGAAAAAATTTCCTCGATGTTTACAGTGCATTGTAAAAACTATAATTTACAACATTTAAAAATCATCATGCAAAGTATTCAGATTTGGGCATGTCCAGTTAACCTATTTTGGTCATCAGGTAATTTTTTGGTTTCGGCCTTATTTGCAATTATTGGAGATTATTGGAGTGATAGCAACTGGATATGATTTTCCCAATTTGCTATAGCTTTCTAAACCATTTTTGATACTATATGTTAGAATGCTAGGTAAATGTTATCCATGTTCCTTGTATGATTTTCTAGCATCAGTGTATATGAACACTAGAAAACCAACATGATATTGTGATGTTTGTCTGTATTCAAGTCAAACTGCCTCAGAAGTTTAGCAATTCGCCAGGCTATCCTAGCGTAAATTAAGAGAAAAAAATTTGTCATATTACCTTCCAGCTTACATAATATTTTGTTACATTAGTCTTGGTATCATGTATTTTGTTTAATTTACTCTGGTATAAATATAAATACACAATTAATATTTCACTTCTAATATGTGATTTTGTAAAGATATGCAGTGATTTTTTAACACATAAAATTTGTATCCATGTTGTTTAATGTACAAGCGAAAATTGATGAAAACGGGAATGTATATTTGCAAGGATATCTATGTACCAAAATTGTCAAACTAGATTAAGTCAAAGTAAGGGGTAAGTATGTCAATAACGATGGATTTAATGCAACTATATTTGAATGCAAATCTTTCCCATACTGCTTATGTAAGATAAAAACAATTTTATAGTCTTCAAATAGAACCATTTTTAGTTTCATTTATTCCATACCGTTTTTTGATAATAGTAAATTGCAATACTTGATTCATTAATATAACAATTGATTCTCTAGTAATAGCAAATTGCTAATCGTAGCATACATGTTTTTCCAGTCCCAGCCCTCTTATTTGGCATAATATTTATGTTACGAATTGAGCAATCAAAATGCATAATATTTAATTTTGATATTTTTTGTTCATAGACCGAAATATTGTTATTTATATCCAGGTTTAGGAAATTTTCCCAGTGTTCCAGGCAATGTTAACCTTCCCATAAGAATGAATGAAGTCCATCAGGGAGCGAACCTCGTGAATTTACAAGCTTTCATGAAATCATTATTAAACTATGTAACTAATCCCTTGGAGGTTAACAATAGCGTATTGCTTGAGTCACCCATGAAATCATTATTAAACTATGTGTTTATGTTAACTGCTTTGATTTAGGTATTTTCTAGGATCTTATTTCACATATACCAATAATTTGTGAGTAACAATTTTGTTTATTAGCCTGTAGAATTAAAAAATAATAATGCATTAAAGGTTAGATATACGTTTTATATAATTGAAAATTCTTATGATTTCATTTAACAGCCGAAATAAGTAAAAATGAAATGCCGATTTAAGCTTCCCCCCCCCCCCCCCCACACACACAAAAGGAAAGAAAAATAAAACCACCATCGGCATTACCTTGTTATAATGTTATTTCAAGAATTATGGATATCCTTTGGTACAAAAAAAAAGCATAATAAACAAAAATGCTTTGAAACATCATTGCCATGGAAGATGACGTGGCAATGCAAGTCCCCTGAATTGCGCTCAATTGCAGCCATAATCCGCACATTTTGACAAATAAACTTTCGGGCTCTCTAGCACTACTCTTTTTTAAAAGCACAAAATTTTAGCATATGGTGTTTCCTGCGAAAGAGGTCATGATTTTCAACATATCTGATAATAGAAGATACCATTCATGTACATATAATATGCATGTCTGTGAAAGATGTGTCACGATAGCATACATATGCAAGTCTAAAGTATGTGTCTACAATTTTCATTAGATATATTTTTAATATTTATATTTAACATCCATGTTTTCAAATGTTTAGCATTAAATTCATAATTTAAAAAATATCTCTAATATTTACAATTTAATTTTTTGACATTGATATTTTAAACAAATGTTATTTATGAATTTATGTAAGTTTATGGTCGGTTTCTCCATCATTGTATGGTTATACTAGTTACCATTGGTGTAACTTGCTAAAAGGCTGACGCTAAGAGAAGGTAGTAGTAAGAATTGCAGAATATATTGCTTGCACTCTTGAGGGTTGTAGTATGAGAATCCATCAGATTATCATGAGTTTTATATGGTATGAAGTTTACACTCTCGCTTCCTTTTTATTTATATAAACAAAGGACAGATATTATTTGTAGATAAACATATATTCAGCAGCTGGAATTTTCACTGTACCTAGGTAATTATCATTGTTAGAAGCTCCATCTAATTATGTATCATTAGTAACTACCCATGTCATTTTATTTTCAAATTAGATCTAATATCAAAAGCTTTGAACTGCAGAAAAATATGAGAATATAATTTCAATCGGAGCAAAGGAGCATCTCCAACCGTATGACCATGGGAATTATCACCATCGTCATCTGTAGCACTCCTCATAACTCTGTTCTTCTACCTCTTTGTCCAGTTGAAACGCTTCAATCAAACTGAATGAAATCACATATACAATGGGTGAGTATATGATCTCAAAAATTAATTCCATTGTTAGTATTTTAATTAATTAATTTCCAAGGTTAAATATGTTGAAATTAATGATTCAAATATTAGTGGAGAAGGAAAGAAATTGATTGATTGTCAATCAATTAATTGGTTTGTATATGGAAAGATATAAGAGGAAGTTTATGGAAGAAAAATAAAAGATCAATCAAGCAATTAATGAAGAATGAATTTACTTAGGGAAAGAGATTGAGACCATAATTGTGCTATCCATTTATGCTCCAATCAAATCAAGGAAGATATTATATTTATCTTTCCTTCATGTCCAAGTAATCTAGAAACTTCTCTTCTTTATCCCCAAGAAATCCCTCTATATAAGTAGAAGTCATGTTATTGTATGAAACATAAAATCCACCATTAGTCTTCTCTCTTTTGTAATCTTTTGTACTCATTTCTTCATTGAGAAATAAAAGTTGTTGGGTCTCCGTGGACGTAGGCAAAGCCGAACCACGTTAAAAATTGATGTGCTCTTTCCTCTATTTTTTTTTTTTATTCTCTCTATAATTCGTGCCACTTGTTTTTATTTTTGGCGTTGTTGAAATTGTTGACATACTAGATCATTGGGTTTATTTGTATTCCGCTGCCCAAATCTCTGATTTTGCACTACAAATTGGTATCAGAGCTAGTTGTCATGTTCAAAGACTTTTTCAACCATGTCAAATTCCGCAAAGAATAGCGATGGTAGAAGCGCTATAAATTATGGAGTCGCTAGGTTTGATGGAAAGGGGGATTTTGGCACATGGAAGATGAAGATGGAAGCGGTGTTAAAGAAAGAAAGGACATTTAAAGTTCTCAGATCCAGAGAAATTGAAGAAATTAGCACCTGAAAAGTTAGAAGAATTGGAAGAGGATGCTCTTACTACTATCCAGCTTAGCCTTTCTGATGAAGTACTTAGAGAGTTTTCTCATGTGAAAACTGCTAAGGAATTGTGGGATGCTCTTCAGGGAAAGTTCTATGACAAGTCTCTCACCAACCGCATCATCTTACAACAACAGCTCTATTCTTTCAAAATGAGGCCCGGAACAGATGTATTTTCTTATGTAGATGCCCTCAACACACTCGCCATGAATCTTCGAGCAGCTGATGTAAAGATTGAGGATGAGGCGCAAACTGTTATTCTTTTATGTTCTTTACCTGCAGAGTATAACACTTTTGTCAACTCTATGATCTATGGACGTTCGTCTATTTGCTTGGAGGATGTGAAGACAAATTTGCATAACGAGATGTTGAGAGGAAAGTTAGCAAGCATGAGCACGAAGAATGATTCTGAAAGCCTTGTTGCACAGAGAGGAAGAAGTAAAAGTAGACCCAATCATGGTGGAGATAGAGCAAAGTCCAGATCTCAGTCAAGAGGAGCCCGGAAGGGAGTTTGTCATTATTGCAGAAAACCTGGACATTATATTACAAGTTGCCCCAAGTTGGAGAATAAAAACAATGCTGTTCCCCAGAAGGCTTCAGCATCTACAGCGGAGACATCAGATTCAGATAATGATTCTGGCATTTTTACAGTTTCTGCCTCTCCTATGAAGAGTACTTTGTGGATTATTGACTCGGGAGCATCCTATCACATGACACCTGATAGGCACACTTTTTCCACTTATCGTCAACTTGATGGAGGAGAGGTTCTCATGGAAAATAATGCTTCTTGTCACATGATTGGTATTGGAACTGTAAAAATCAGGATGTTTGATGGTGTTGTTCGTACTTTATGTGATGTCAGGCATGTGCCTGATTTAAGGCGTAGTTTGATCTCAGTTGGAGCATTGTGCAATTCTAGCTTAAAGTGTGTAATAGAAAAAGATTTATTAAAAATTACAAATGGCTCATTGATAGTATTGAAAGGGGTAAAAGCTAGAAATCTATATTTGCTGAAAGGTACAACTGCTGTTGCGGAGTCTGCTTCAGTTATTGATTCAGTTGATTCTGATTCTACCAGATTGTGGCATTTTCGTATGGGCCACATTGGAGAGCGCAGTTTAGAAGTATTGAGAAAGCAAGGCTTGATTGACGGCGTTCATCATTCAAAACTTGACTTTTGTGAAAGATGTGTACTTGGAAAGCAGACGAAAATTTCTTTTGGCATTGCGGAGCATAAGTCTAAAGGTGTTTTAGAGTATGTTCATACTGATGTTTGGGGCCCCGCACCTTGCCTATCTTATGGAGGAGCCAGGTATTTCGTTTCATTTGTTGATGATTTTTCTAGAAAAGTACGGGTCTACTTTATGAAGTCCAAAGATGAAACTTTTGATAGGTTTCAAAGTTGGAAATCTCTTGTTGAGAAGCAGTCTGGAAAGAAAGTGAAGGTTCTTCGTTCACATAATGGTGGTGAATTCACTTCTCAAAAATTCATCAAATTTTGGGCAGAAGCATTATCTACGGCGGTTTTCCTTATCAACCCACACCTTCTACCACCATAGATATGAAGATTCCTGAAGAAGTATGGAAGGGAGGGCCTGTATCATATTCCTTTCTCAGAGTGTTTGGTTGTCCAGCTTATGTGCATGAGCGCAAAGGGAAGTTGGATCCAAGATCGCGCAAGTGTATTTTTCTTGGATATAAGAAAGGAATTAAGGGGTATAGGATGTAGTGTCCTACTACCCAGAAGATTGTTACTAGCAGGCATGTTACGTTTGATGAGAAGGCTATGTTGAAGGTGGAGCCTTCTTCTTCAGTTAATGATGATGTTGAGAGGACAAATTCAGAATACCAAACACAAGGCAGATCATCAGACTTCCATACGAGTAAAAATGGTGATTCTGATGACACCGTGGTTGATAGGGAAGAGACAAAAGATCAACCTCAAGGTGGAGCTCAAATTCAGACTCGACCAACGAGAGAGAAGAAAAGACCTACATGGCTCGATGATTTTGTGGGATTAAGCATTGAAGATATTGACTTTGATGACATGGCAGCTTCTGCATTAAGCTTATTTCATAATCAACCAAGAGACTACAAAGATGCCATTAGTTCAGTCGATAGCTCCAGTTGGCTAGTAGCAATGGAGGAGAAGATTGAGTCTTTGCACAAAAATCACACTTGGGATTTAGTGCCACTTCCTTCCGACAAGAGAGCAATTGGATGTAAATGGATTTATAAGGTGAAAGATGGCGGCAATGGTGACTTGAGGTACAAAGCAAGATTAGTGGCGAAGGGTTATGTTCAGAAGAAAGATGTGGAGTTTCATGATATTTTTTCTCCAGTTGTTAGACACACTTCCATTCGCATTCTTTTGGCATTAGTTGCTCACTTCGACATGGAGTTGGAACAACTAGATGTCAAGACAGCATTCTTGCATGGTGATCTTGAGGAGGACATTTACCTACAGCAGCCAGAGGGGTTCATTGATAGCAGCAGGCCAGATCATGTTTGTAAACTTAACAAATCTCTTTATGGCTTAGACAGTGGTATAAGAAACTTGATAAGTTTATGATCTCACATGGTTACTCTAGAAGCTTTAAGGACCAATATGTCTATTTTAAAAATGTAATGATGTCATCATCTATTTGTTACTTTATGTTGATGATATGTTGATAGCTTCTAAGAGCATGTCTAAAATTTCGGAGTTGAAGATGGAGCTCAGTAAAGAATTTGAGATGAAAGATTTGGGAAACGCACAGAGAATTTTGGGGATGGAGAATCATAGGGATAGAAAGCAAAGAGTTTTGAGGCTCACTCAAACTCAATACATCGAGAACGTCCTATCTCGATTCGGTATGGAGAATGCTAAACTGGTGGCTACTCCATTAGGCTCTCAATTCAAGCTATCCAGAGATATGTGTCCCACATCTAATGAAGACAAAAAGGATATGCGTAATATTCCTTATTCTTGTGCGGTTGGAAGCCTTATGTATGCTATGATATGCACAAGGCCTGATTTAGCTTATGCGGTTGGAGTTGTCAGTCGATATATGTCTAACCCAGGTAAAGAACATTGGCACTCAGTGAAGTGGATACTCAGATATCTTCGTGGCACTTCTTCAGTTGGCTTGTTATATGGTGGAGTAGATGGAGACATCTCTCTTAGAGGATACTGTGATTCAGATTACGCTGGGGATAGAGATGGCCGGAAGTCGGTGTCGGGCTATATTTTTACACTTGGCATAGGCCCGATTTCGTGGAGATTAAAGTTGCAGTCTATCGTAGCTTTGTCGACTACCGAAGCAGAGTTGATATCGATTGTGGAAGCAACAAAGGAAGGATTGTACTTACTTTAGTTGTTGGATGATCTTTCAATGGCGCAACAGACAGTGGAGCTATTTTCAGACAGTCAGAGTGCGATTCATCTTGTTGAGAATCAGGCTTATAATTCACGGACGAAGCACATTGATGTTAGAGGCTTCTTTCTTATACTTGAGGAAGAACAAAGCAAGATCAAATTGTTGAAAGTGGGTACTTCAGATAATCCTTCAGATATGATGACCAAGTCACTTCCAAAGGACAAGTTAGAGCATTGCTCAAACTTAATCAGTTTGCTTCCTATTACTTGAGCGCCATGAGGCGCTGGGCCCAACAGGTTTTATGTTGATTGTTGAAGATGAGATAATGAAGAAAGATTGCCATATTTGAATCAAGGTGGAGTGTTGAAATTAATGATTCAAATATTAGTGGAGAAGGAAAGAAATTGATTGATTGTCAATCAATTAATTGGCTTGTTTATGGAAAGATATAAGAGGAAGTTTATGGAATAAAAATAAAAGATCAATCAAGCAATTAATGAAGAATCAATTTACTTAGGGAAAGAGATTGAGACCATAATTGTGCTATCCATTTATGCTCCAATCAAATCAAGGAAGATATTATATTTATGTTTCCTTCATGTCCAAGTAATCTTGAAAAATCTCTTCTTTATCCCTAAGAAATCCCTCTATATAAATTGGGGTCATGTTATTGTATGAAGCATAAAATCCACCATTAATCTTCTCTCTTTTGTAATCTTTTATACTCATTTCTTCATTGAGAAATAAAAGTTGTTGGGTCTCCGTGGACGTAGGCAAAGCCGAACCACGTTAAAAATTGATATGCTCTTTCCTCTATTTTCTATTTTTTTGTTCTCTCTATAATTCGTGCCACTTGTTTTTATTTTTGGCCTTGTTGAAATTGTTGACAGACTAGATCATTGGGTTTATTTGTATTCCGCTGCCCAAATCTCTGATTTTGCACTACAAAATATTTTTATGGAGCAAAGTACTGTACCAGAATTTAATTTATCTTACCTATTTTACGATGACAATTTGAAGATTTTCTCAACAATAATTTCCAATTTTTTGTCGTATGTAATTTAGGTTTGTGAATGCTGAGTTGCTATGGATATTTTTCCATACCAACAAGTATAGATAATTGAACATAATATGGTTATTACTTTGTTTCCTAGGAAGTGATTTATTTTTCTCCTATTATGTGATAGCAATTTTTGTATATTATAACGTTTTCATATTTTTGTGTTTTTAATTTTAGCAAAGAACTGAAAATTTTATTGGTAGAGCACGATCTCCAACTTCCAAGACCTGTGGAACAATTCAAGATAATACAAAATCCTTACATCAACTAATATGCCGCCAAAAAATTTTATTTTGGAAGACCATATTTATTGATACTTACCTTTGAGGTGCCCCATGTATTTTTTTTTAATGCGGATTCAATTGATTTCTACATTTTGTTTTAGGATCATTTTTATTAACTTACATCAATCTCCATGACCGTTTTGATTTTTCTCTCTAAATTTTGGCTGCTTAGTAGAAAATTTCCTATACAATATGTAAATTTCACAGAGTTCCAAATTAAATATAACATATTTATTACTTTCTTTTTCTTATTAATACCATGTAATTTTTTTGAACTCAACCTCTATTTATTAATTTTGTGTCAGCATTTATAGGTTCTTTCTAAATATAGATGAAGAGAATTTGCAAGCATGTCTATTTTTGGCATTTCCCCTGGCCTTGAAGATGCATTTATTAAACTAGAAAGTCCGTACTACAACTCATTGGACTATAGTATAGCTCAGTTGAACTCATTGTAAATTTATAGAGTTGTTTTTTCTTTGGGATGATCATATTTATGTACTGAAAAACTCCACCACTAGTTATTACATATCAGAAATGTGTACATCATTTTTTTCTGAATCCAAATGAATTGTGTTTGTTGTTAAGTATTTGTTTAAATTTACTGAAGTTTGTTACCTTCACTGTGGTGTTTTTCCGAATTTGTCATCCTTATTTTTCGCTTTGGTAATTATTTTTTGAGTTATCCATTTCACTTTGAATGAAACTTGTGAGATTTTATAAATCATTTGATATTCGGCTAAACTAACAACATGCAATCTTAAAATAGATTATTTTGAGTGTTTGTTTTGACTTAGAATTACATGTAGTTTATTTATCCAGTACCTACTAACATACATTATATATATGCAAAAGATGTTTTTTAGGATTGCATCTAAGAGATAACATATGAACACAACACGCCTAGCTCCATACAATGGATACCACTTTACATCATTTTTTTACTATATAACCCCAGATAATTAGTCTTGAAAGAGTCTCAATTAGGAATGTAGATATGGCAGGTTGGGGCGGGTTTATCGTGCCCCATACCCAACCCGGACTTTTTAAACCCCGCCCCAGACCCTTCCCGTAAACCCGGTGCAGGTCTGGAATTTCGCCCCGTACCCGAAACCCATACGGGTCAGGGAAGACCTGCCCCGCGACCCGGTGATATCATGTTCTAATATACATAAATTTATATACTTACGTTTTTTATTAATAAATGATAAATTATATACATATTATAATGTGTTCACAATGATAAGAGAATATAATAAAATGAGTTGTAAGATAATAGTTCAAAATGTATGCATTTGTTATTGTATGATCATCATTGATGCAACTTAATATTATGAAAATTTTATTTTTTATTGATTGAAAGAATAAAATACTCAAGTTATAACCATGAATATCTATGAAGATTAACAAATAATCATTATATTTATAGTGTTTAAATGGTGTTTCAATCATGCGGGTTGGGTTGGGGCGGGTTAGCCGTGCCCTAGACCCGACCCTAGACCCAGACCTCCAAAAGCGGGTTGCGGGTCTACGCGCCTCGAAGACCCTATGTGGCGGGTCTAAATTGGTCAAAACAAGGGTGGATCAAGCGGGTTTGGACCCTAGACACGCTCCATTGCCATTCCTAGTCTCAATAGTAGAGTAGTTTGAAAATTGAATATATATTGGTCTATACTTTAGCATGTCTCTTAATACTGCTTCTGCATGCTTGCAATATATCTCAACAAACTGAATGACCACTAAGGTTTGATGTAAAATTGTTTCAAAGGTTTTTGCAACCGTGGGAGATAAAAAAGAAGGGGGAACACACATCCTTTATAATCCCGCTATCAGTCAAAGAGGTGCACTTGTATGTGTTGCTGGAGCACCACGAAAGTAGTATGCACCAAAAGAGCCAAAATTCATTGCAGATGTTGCACCAAAAGAGCCAAAATTCAATGCATCTGCATATGTAGAAACTTAACCTGAGCCAGTGTTTGAGAAATCATATTCTGGATACTAGATTATACTCGTATGTGTTTACGATAATTTTTATGCATATGGTTTATGTTCAAAAATTGTTATGTAGAACATTTTTGATAGTTTTATGCATAACTTTTATGCAGTGTCGTACTTCGTAAACATTGTTTATTATAATAATTATGAAAAGTTGTTAAAAATATATCTATAACATTTGTTAAGTATGTTTGAACTCTATGTTTGTTGTTTTTTGTAATGTTATAAAAAATGTTATAGAAAATCCAAACACAACTCATTGTAAATATGGGATATGTTACCTTCTACAGCTTTTTGGCGACATTCTAAATACTTATTTATAACACATCAAAAACATTAAAATAACAAAACATAATGTTTTATGATCAATGTAGAAAAAAAATTTTCGATGTTTACAGTGCATTGTAGAAACTGTATTTTACAACATTTAAAAATCATCATGCAAAGTTTTCAGATTGATATATGAGAATTATACAATAGTACATAAGTGTAGTAAACATGTTATTTACAACGGCCGATACAACATTGAAGACGTGCTACAAAAAGAAAATATTTTATGCAACTATGCATATTACAACAGAGGAGAAAATGTTGTTAAAGTGTTTTAACAACGTTTATTCACCATTGTAAAATGTCTATTTTGTTGTAGTCAGCAATTCCAGCAAAATTTATTACTAACCAGAACAACATAACCGTAGCTAATGAAGAATACGTTCAGTATCATATACAAGATAGACTCATAAGTTCTTGGCTTCTTTCATCAATTAGTGATAACTTGTTACCACTAGTAGTTGGATGTAATTCCTCAAATGAAATTTGGACAATTGTTGAAAGGGAATTCAATAACTAGTCATCAGCAAAGGTACTACATTACAAAAGACAACTCCAAAATATTCGAATGGAAAATCTCAGTATGAGAGAATATATTTCAAAAGTCAATAAAATATGCGATCTACTTAATGCTACAGTAAATGTTGTTCAAAATTCAGATCAGGTGCTTTACTTATTAAATGACTTAAATGAAGAATACGAAGCTGTAGTAGCTGTGATAACTTCTCAAAGGATTGTTCCATACATAGATGAGTTTCACGCAATTATATAGTCACATGAATCAAGAATCAGTAGAAAACGAATTCAAGAACCAAATTATAATGTCAATCTTGCTACTGGTTCAAAATCTAAGAATCGGTTTGGAAACAAACCTTAAAATACTTACCAGAGAGGAGGTGGTCCATCTAGAGGAAGAGGCAGAGGTCGTTGTAATAGCAACAACAGGCCTAAATGTCAAATTTGTGAGAAAATTTGACATACAACACTCAAATGTTATTTCAGATTCAATAATAACTATACTGGAAATTAGAATCAAGGTAACAACAATCCAAGTGCAAATGTTGCATAAACCAATCAAGATACCAGCAACGACAGTACACAAAGAAACAATAATGAAACTGAAACAATGGAGCATTTACAAGATGACAGCTGGTACCCTGATTTTGGAGCAACAAATCATATTACCCAAAATCTGGATAATATAAACCTTGGATGTAAGGAGTACAAAGGTAATCAATCTATTTTGATGGGTAATGGTAAACATATTAATATTTCCCACATTGGTAATACTTATGTTCCAGGCAAAAGGAAATTATAGTTGCAAAACTTACTTGGGGTGCCAAAGATCACTAAAAATTTAATTAGTGTATTAGAATTTGCCCATGACAACAAAGTTTATTTTGAATTTTTTCCAAAATATTGCTTGGTTAGAGTCATTCTAACCAAGGATATCCTTTTATAGGGTAATGTTGATCATGGGCTGGACAAGTTTAACTCTGTTGGCAAACAATATGATGTATATGATGAAAACTTCATGGTATGAATCAGTGCAAGAAGTGTAATCTGAATGAGCTGAAAAATACCACTAATAATAATGATACATTTGATCTTTGGCACTGTAAGCTTGGCCATCCAAGTGCTAAAACTGTTACAAAAATTCTGAATGAAAACAAGATAAATTTTGATCCTATTAAGTTGCCTTATGTTTGAAAAAAATTTCAAATGGGAAAAGTCACAAGTTACCCTTCAATGATTCATGTACTGAGTTTACTGAACCACTGCAACTAATGGCTACAGACTTATGGGGTCTAACCCCTATACATTCAGATTTTGGGTTTAAATATTATATTTCCTTTGTTGATGCATTATCTAGATTTACTTGGATTTATTTTATTAAAAATAAATCTAAAACATACAATGTTGTTACAGATTTTATAATTATGATAGAAAATCAAGTATATTTTTCTGTCAAAATTTCACAAACTGATGGTGGAAGTAAGTTCAAAAGTTTGAGCAATTATTTTATAACAATGTTATTGTTCATTGAACAACATGTCCATATACATCTCAACAAAATGGACTTGTTGAAAGAAAACATAAGCATGTTGTAGAATCTAGTTTGACATTACTAGCTCAAGCTAGTTTACCTCTGAAATTTTGGCCTGAAGCATTTAATACAGCAGTTTATTTGATTAATAGACAACCAACAGTTGTATTAAATGACTCAACACCATTAGAAAAGCTATTTAATATCAAATCAGGTTATAATAGTCTTAAAACAAGCACATTTCTTGGGTATACCACTAACCAAAAGGTTATAAATGCATTGATGAAACTGGCAGAATTTATATTAGCAGGCATGTTATTTTCAATGAAAGAATTTATCCATTCTATAGCAAAAATATTAAAACCACAAGTAAGATGGTTAATACGAAAACATCAATACCTGTTATACCTATTCCTGATGAGAACTGGCAGCCAATGCAAAGAGATGTAATCACTAATCACTGATGCTCAAGGCACATTTACTCCAAACAATGAAGATAATGATACCATTGAGCCTCTCAGTCAAACATCATCTCTATCTGAAGCAACACAAAGTCAAGGTCAAAATGAAGATGAACAATCAAATATTCAAAATGCTGAAGAAACACAAACAAACAATGAAGAGGATAGCAACTCACCACAAGCTGAGCAACCAGTTCATTCTGGTCACCCTATGATAACAAGGTCCAAAAGTGGTATCTTTAAACCAAATTTTTTTACTATTACATCCAGTTTTGTTGAACCTGAATCTTTTGATCAGGCCTTGAAAAATAAAAACTAGAAAATAACTATGGATGAAGAGTATAATGCTCTAATCAAAAATAAGACTTGGAGCCTTGTATGTCCACCAGTAAACAAAATATAGTCGGCTACAGGTGGACATACAGACTTAAAAAGAATCCAGATGGTACAACTAACAAGTACAAGGCTAGGTTAGTTGCTAAAGGTTTTACACAGAAGTATGGTTTTGACTTTAATCAAACATTTTCACCTGTAGTAAAACCCACCACTATAAGATTAATTTTAACTACAGCCTTGCACAAAAAATGGCACATTAAACACTTATATGTTAATAATGCATTCCTCAATGGCATACTGGAAGATGAAATTTATATGCAGCAGCTACCAGGTTATAATCTCAATCCCAATTATGTTTGTAAATTAAATAAAGCCATTTATGGCTTGAAACCAGCTCCTCGTGTTTGGTTTGATAGACTCAAAATTACATTATCTAAGTTAGGTTTCAAGTCTATCAAACCAGACACATCATTATTTATTAAAACAGATAACAATTATTTCATCTACATATTAATATATGTAGATGACTTAATTGTAACTGGCAGTAATACTGCAGAGCTTGAAAGAATAACCCAATCTTGATCAACGGTTTTCAATCAAAGATTTGGGTGAAGTGAATTATTTTTTGGGCATAGAGGTAGCAACAGATAATAATGAAATAACTCTATGTCAAAGAAAATATATCGTTGAATTACTGTCTAAAACTAAAATGATCAATGCCAATCCCCGACCTACTCCTATGATAACAGACCAACATTACTCAAAATACAGGGGAGAGACAATATCAAACATCACTGAATATAGAAGTGTTGTAGGAGCATTACATATGCTACTATAACTAGACATGATATTGCTTTTAGTGTTAATAAAGTTTCTCAATTCATGTAGAATCCTTTGGACAATCACTGGAAAGCAATCAAAAGAATACTAAGATATCTCAAGGGAACCATCAATCATGGATTAACACTTAAAGCTAGGGGTGGGCGCGGTTCGCTTCGGTGCGGTTTGGAGCTCAAACCGCTTCCGCACCGCATCAAACGGTTAATCAAAAAAACAATCCATTATACTAACTGCTTAAACGGTTCAGTTTCGGTTCGGTTTCGATGTAATACGGTCCGGTTTTGGTTCGGTCTGGTTTGAACCCGTATTTAATATTAAACGAGAGAATTACTTCTATCAGCAATTAATTTATGATTGTATGACGTTGTGTCATCGAATGTTAAAACACATTGTGTTATCTTGAATTGATATAACTACAACATATGCTGAAAATAGAATATATATGGTTAAAATAAAAAAGTTAGATAGGAATTTGTTAATTTTTTATCGCAACATTACCGGTGTAGCTATGCGGTTCGGTTCGGTTTAATATGGTTTGGTAACAGTTCGAACCGCAACCGAACCGTATCATTGCGGGTCGGTTCGGTTTGGGTTGTTAGCTTTAGAAAGAGAATCTGGTGCGGTTTTCCGCACCGTTTATACGGTCCGGTCTGGGCGGTTTCCGCATTGCGGTGCGGTTTATGCCCACCCCTACTTAAAGCAAGCCAACATTTACACATAAATGCATATGCAGAAGCTGACTGGGCTTCAGATCCAGAGGATAGAAGATCTAAACCAAGATGCTGTGTATATATAGGTCAAAGCTTAATATCATGGTATTCTAAAAAGCAGCCCACAATTTCTATATCTAGCACAGAGGCAGAGTATAGAAGCATAGCTAACACTGCAGCTGAAATCAAATGGATACAGTCTATGCTGTCTGAACTAAATTTGAAATCGAATCAAAAACCAATTATATGGTGTGATAATAAAAGTGCAGTGTACATGTCTGAAAA
Source organism: Allium sativum (assembly GCA_030737875.1). Lineage (NCBI taxonomy): Eukaryota > Viridiplantae > Streptophyta > Magnoliopsida > Asparagales > Amaryllidaceae > Allium > Allium sativum. The sequence continues at coordinate 587,633,726 of CM060918.1, read as the reverse complement.
TCCAATACAGCATGCTAGAACTAAACATATAGAAATTGACTTGCACTTCGTCAGAGAAATGGTACAAAAGGGAGAAGTTCAAGTTAATCACATACCAGGCACTTAAGAGCAGACATGCTAACCAAAGCCATTTCAACAACCAACTTTATCAAATTCAGATTTGAAATGAATATAAAAAGCAAAGAAGAATCAGAGCTTTCAAACAACAAATTGCAACCTAATTCCGCGAAGAAACAAGGAGGAAGACAACAAAGAGGACACAAAAACCCTAAAATCATCAATTTGACAATTTAGGGTTTTCGAACTGCTCAAAGACTCAGATTTGGGTTACAAAGTGTTGAAGATAAAGCCTCTATACTCCCTCAAGCTCTCTCGCATGTTGATTATTAACTAAGATTTGAAGATTTTATGAAGCGCCGCCATGATTCGTTTGCAACTAGGGTTTCAGCACCATAGTTTCGAGGGGGCTAATAAGGAAATGAGTATACGTGAGAATGAGTTATACGAGAGAGACTTTTATGTCTGTTGTACCGGTGTACAACTGTACTGGGCTAAAGCCCATTTTCTATTTTCTTGATTTATAGCCGTTGGCCCAAGCTGTATAAATACATCACATATTAATATTACCTCTATTCTATTCGAAATACAATTTCTCCTTCACTGTTATCAATTTCTCAATTCTGCAAATTATCAAACTTTGATTAAAGGGGGGGGGCATATTTCATCAATGACAAGTTGATTATTCTCAAGAAATGGACCAAGAAATTAATTCTATTTTTTTCTTATCTTTTTTTCTAAAAGGGGGGCCATAATAATGATGTTAGACGGTTGTTATTTTTTCTTTTTTTTCAAGCACCCGCTTTATCCTTTTATTAATGAGCTTGTTTAAAGTTGTAATCAACTGAATGAGATGACCAGAACAGGAATAAAGACTATAAAAATGTCATATCTTCTTCGTTCCCGTTCTAGTCATCTCATTCAGTTGATTACAACTTTAAACAAGCTCGTTAATAAAAGGATAAAGTAGGTGTTGGAGAAAAAAAAGAAAAAACAACAACAATCGTCATTTAATTAATAAATCTTATGCCTAAGGAAACATATTGACAAGACTCTTAATGATATGATGCAATATGTGTCATACATATGATTGACTTATTGATATCATCAAATCATATACATGATGATATCATACAATTTTTTTGTTAAAAATAGTGCTAATTGCTAAACTTTCCTATAATCATAAGGCATGTTTTGTGGAGATGAGAAACAGAAAAATAACTAATTTAATGTTCACTTTAATCGTCATTTAATTCTATCTTTTTTCTTCTTCTTTTTCTAAATGGGGGGCCATAATAGTGTTGTTAGACGGTTGTTGTTTTTTCTTTTTTTCAAACACCTACTTTATCCTTTTATTAATGAGCTTGTTTAAAGTTGTAATCAACTGAATGAGATGACCGGGATGGGAACGGAAGGCGCCGGAAGGCACGGAGCGCCGAAAGGCGCGGTTTGGTTTCTTGTAACGGAAGGCGCCGGAAGGCGCGGAGCGCCGGAAGGCACGGAGCGCCGGAAGGCGCGGTTTGGTTTCTTGTAATTTGAATCTTACTCAAAATTTAACAACAATCGTTAATTAAGTAACAATTGTAAGTTAAAAATCACTAGTAAATAATAATAATAATTTATAATTAACTAAAATAGTAATTGAAATTAATGATAAAAACATATATTAAATAAGTAATAGCTCGGCAATTGAACCTTAAAATCTAGTTAGTTTTTTTTGTCTTATGACAATTGAACCTTAAAATCGAAATGAATATTTAGATGACTTAACCAACGTGATCAAAATATGAAATAAAATAAAATTGATAATTAATTCAAAATATGAAATTATATCTATTACTAATTAATAATTAAAAAATTAATAATTAGTAATCAATGAATAAGTATTAACTGTTTAACTGACGATTGATGGTTAACAAATAATCATTAATAACAGCTGTTAAATAAAATTAGTTAATAGAAAGTGCTTAGAAGCTTTCCTTAGATTCAAAAACATTTTTTTTGCTAATAATTACAGCGTTTCTTAGATACAAATAATCAAAGCAGCTCACGTGTTCTTATGTTCCTTAAAATGAAAATTTAGGCGGGCAAATCGAAAATTTAGGCGGGCCAACTCTCCAGGCCAACTCTCCAGTACCGCACCCTAACTCTAAATAAGGTTTCATCCATCTTTCTCCGTCTTTCTTCGTCAATACCAATTAACGCGTTCTTTAATTCTACCATGGCGACTTGATTTTCGCCCCCTTCTTTCTCCGTCTCTACCAATTAACCAGTTCCTCATCCAACTTCCTTCTCCACTTCCGGTCCTTACCCAGGAACCCGCCTCTGTACTGTGTTACGTGCTCTCCGATGTCAACTCCAGCCACCGCTGCAGTCAAAGTAGCGTATTTGTTGTCCCTCCGCCTTTTGGGAAGCCACCGCGTCACCTTCCCGAAGACCGCCTGAGCCCTACCTCGTCACCAAATCGCCTGCTACCCAAAAACCCTCACCGCGCCTGACTGTTTCCACCGCTACCTCTGTTAGCAACAGTCGTTGTGGGCCGATCAACATCCTAGTGCTGCTCTGTCCACCAGCCGAACCCTGAAAATGAAAATAAGAAGGTTTGAGTTTTTATTTTGTTAATTTCTGGATTTTTAGTAGGATTTGTTTCATTTTTATTTTTGGTTAGGCTTGCTAATCGGTTCTGACGATCTTCGCCATCTGGTTTTTTAAAAAATCTGGATTTAAAATCAAATTTAAGTTCGGCTATCTGGATCTTTGGCTATCTGGTCTATTTTGCAATTCATTTAGGTAGAATTTACTTGTTTCTACTTATTTTCTCAATTCTATTTTATGCGACAACATATCAGGGAGAAATTTATGTTGAAATTAGGATTGATATTCAGATATTGTGGTATAATAAACAACCAGCATCGAGCTATGTAAAATTTGGAAAACATAAATTTCAACATAAATGCATCGGAAGAGCCAAAGTCTGAATTGAGAATGAATAAAGCAAGGAATTCAAGAAGTCATCGTATCAAATATAAGTTGAATGGATATACGCTTTCTATTCTGACCATTATCTCCTTAATTCAGACTACTATATAAATAATATAATGGTCAGGTGATAACTCACCTTTATTATCTCATCAGATCATTCACAAAGACAAGTTAAACGATGGAGGATAATAAACTCGGCATCAAAGTAGCAGAAAGCAACAATATTTCATACGTAATGGTAGAATCTCTAATCATCAACTCCTTATTTGTAGGAAACCTTTAAAAGGACCCATTTCTTTGGTAGCTATATTTCAACATAATAATATTTTTATGTTTGGTTACTTAACACACTGATCAATATTACTTGGTTTTAATTTGCAGTGTGAAAGCCATCATTTTGTGTTCTACGATTGCGCCATGAAAAATGATAATTGCGCTTGTCATACCCCTTTATTTAAGTGTTCATTGATGGACACCATTGTTCAGTTCTCCGTCTTTCTGATGTGCAGGCTTGCTATATGCATTCGGAAGAAGAACTTAAGAGAGAATATCCTTGGGGATGACAACATTGTTAGCAGACAAACTCCTGAAAACGAGGTGAGTTTCCTCGTTTTCCATCAATTATCAGGCTTCTGTAAATTTTATGCATTTTATTAACTTGGCTATATATGCACATGTATAATTTGATTTGTCATTTCATTACTAATTGGATTTTCTGTTGGATGTAGTCTGAATTTTGGGAGGCTAGTAACCAGCCTCTGGATTCATTGCCTGAGGATTTATGTGATGGTGAAAATAAAAGGTGAAATCAAATGCACTTGGATATACTCATATATTTTTTTTCTGAAACCACACTTTAGTAGTAGTTTGCAAAATTTGTTGATATATGGTGCTCATCGTGTGGGTGAGTTCCCTGCTCTTCTGGATCTTGGGTGAGTTTGTGTTCTGTTTGTTGGTTGATGTGTGGTCTTTGACGAGTTGTTTCGACTTGAGTGCTTGTGTAGTATTGGTCTTCGCTGTGTCGTGCCCTGTTTTGGGTTTGGTTGGAGTTTTATCCTTCAATTATGGTAGGTTATGGCTGCATTTAGTGATGCATTTTCAATGTTTTTAATTTCTTCTTTCCAGATAGACATTTGAAGCATTTTGTCTATGGTAGAATAGGTTGCATTTAGTGATGCATTTTTAAGGCTGTTTTGAATTTCAAATCTATTTTAGATTACAAATAATTTTGAGTGGAATTTCGTGGTATAATGATATGTTCTCCCTCTTTTTACCTGAGGATTGCGATGTTAAGAAGCGAATTTATGAAGATCAACCGTCCTATATTAACATGTGTAAAATTCTGCGATAGGTAACTGGATTGGATGCTGGAGCATAAAGACTCGGTGTATGTCAGTGTGTATGTATATTTATACGGAAGTGTGTATGTAACTGAGTGTATTGAGTGATCAATTTGTAGTGAGGAATGTATGTATTGTTATGAATGTATTATGTAAAAGTGAGTTGTACGATAGTGGATCAGAAAGTTGTACTAATTCAAATATTGAAATAAAATATTTAATTTATTATTTCAGTTAAGTGTAGTATCATTTTATTCAATATAAATATTTATTTTTATATGAAATGTAATGTATAACGAAACAAAAATCGTATTGTTATAATTAATTGTTGCAGGAATTACTACAACGGTGAAAAAAAGTTGTAATATGTACTACTACAACAGTGCAAAAATGTTGTAATATGTATTACTACAACGGTGGAAAAAAGTTGTAAAATATACATATTACAACGGTGTTGCAACAGTGTAAAAACGTTGTAAAAGATATGAGTCTATTACAACTTCTTAATACACGACGGTTTGCCCACCGTTGTAAAATGTATATTACAACGGTGTTCCACCGTTGTAATAGGGTCATTTTGTTGTAGTGTGCACAATCCATGCTCGGTTAATTTTGCACGTAATCCTTTTTTCATGTAAGCGAGGATCTCCTTACTTTTAGTTTGTGAGAGTTTCAGTGTTAAACACAGTACTGTTTGCTTCGACCATGTGATAATCATTATTTGGTTTTTCATGTTTCTCCGAATCTCCAAGCGGACGTTTTAGTGTGTTATTTGAATGCTAATATATAGTAATGCTAACAAATTGTAGCAGCACCGCTGCAAATGGGTAGCAGCCATTTGGCAAAAGCCATATATATATATATATATATATATATATTGATAATCGGTAGCTTTTCATGTTTGTATCAGGTAACAAAATTGATCAACATTATGACCTTGAGTACGCAGAACTATTGATGAGGTATGCCCTAAACAATTCAACTAATATTTTGCACAATTAAAAACAATGGAGAGCAATCTTTGTTTCTTTAATTTCTTTTCGCCCTCATTTATGTTAAGCAAAGCGGATGTCTATAGTTGTAGGACCTAGCAGCTTTGCTTCAAGGAAAAAGAAGATTAAAACGTTGCTGGACTCATCAGATTGATAATCATTCTCATGAATATAATGTTTTTTCATTTTCAAATCATGTGTTTTTAGTTTTTGTTCATACGCTTCTTATGGAATGAATACAAAGTTACAAATAGGATCTTATATTCTTACCTCAGCAAGCAATATGATTTACTGCACAGGCCTTATGTTAAGTTTCATGCATTATTTTAACAGCCTCTCATTTCATATATTTTTTATTTGTTTACTCTTTCTTAAAATGTTTGTTCCATAGCAACATATATTTTGCGTGAAATGGCACTTGTTTTACAGGTTTCATATGGCAAAAAAACCACGATTCGGAGTTGGTATATGGTCGTCCACCCTTCTTTCTTGTTGTGTATACTTAGTTGAGTTCATCAATTGTTAAAGTAGATGAGAGAGAGTCTGTTAGAAGGTTAGCACCGTACATGAAAAATGGTGAAAAGATAGAATAATGATGTTGGAGAAAACTAATAATACTTACATAGTTTAAAAAATCAAAAAATACTTTGTATATCAAATACTAAAATAATGAGTATGCAGCAAGGTATAATCATCCAAAAGATTCGAGTGAGCTTACTGCTCACGCTTTTCTCCTGACCAAATTATTGTTAATCTTTGTTGCTAAGCTTGCTTCTGTAGAATTGCTGCTCATCAGATATGATAGGAAATGGAGTACTCGGACCCAATTGGGAAGGACCATATATGATATGCCCGAAATTCTCAGATGGCACCTTCGAACTGAAAACGACGGATCGGATCCAACTTCCGAGAGCTTGGAATAACATACACACCCGTCACTACTTCGCTTAATATTCATTTCATTTTGCAAGTTGTAAAAATCATGCATTGTAAATACCATGCAACGTTGTCTCAAGATTTGTACATATTGATGAAAGAAATTGCTTTACTTGCCTAAATCGTACGTTTACAAATTCTTGTTTACAAGTTGCTAAAATTCGATTTTGATTGCAGGTCCCCTAAAAGAACGTCGACACATTTATAACTTAATAAAAAACCAATGACCATTCCAGCACATCCTGATTGGGATAACTCAAGCGCCTATTGCTCAATGCTCAAAACATCATTTGCAACAAATATGAAGGTGTGGAGTACAAAATTGCAAATAAGGCACACCACAAACTGAATAGTCAAGTGATGTGGCGTTCAGACTATGAACAAAGCTATAAGCTTCATCGTAGGGGCACCTTCTTAATTGCAAGGTCTAGGACCCTAGTTCTAACAAATCGTGGTAAGACCCGATAAATGAACTAGTGTCCACCCCGTGAAACAATGCAACTCCAAACCAAAGACCTCCCCGAGGGGCACCCAGGTGATCGCCAGTGCCATTAATACATGGCCCGATAGCAACAAACACTGGGCTTTTAAACCAAAGACCTCCCTGAGGGGCACCTAAGTGATCGCCAGTGCCATTAATACATGGCCCGATTGCGATAAACACTGGGCTTTTAAACCAAAGACCTCCTCTAGGGGCACCCAGCCGATCGTCAGCGCCATTTATACATGGATCGATTACGACAGACCCTGGGCTTCTAAAGACCTCTTCGGAGGCATCCGAAACCAGTTACCAATGTTTGGCCTTCCAAATCCAGTTATTGACGTACTTTAAAGACCCCTTGGGGGTATCCGATCATAAGCCGGATCTTCCAAATTCGGTTAGTGACGGACCCAAAGACCTTTTCGAATGCATCCGACAATTTCTAAAAGTGGCTAAATCATTCAGTCACAACGAATAACGGATTTACAAAGACCTCTTCGGAGGCAAAAAAAACCAAGACCTCTCCGGGGACATATGTTCAAATCTGACCTCCGTAAGGCCTGGATTTCCAGGTTAGCGAGAAACATGATTGAATGTTCTAAAAATATAAGTCCTCTCAAGCAGGGGCACAAGAATAAAGATTCCTCTCCGCTAAAAGGTATGAGCTTGATCGACTAGACCGGAAACCCTTGGATCATGAGCAAGCCAGGAAATTTTAAATGTGATAGCAAAAAACACATAACCAGGAGATTCCAAATGTAGTCGATCAAAAATATCATGCCTAACCTTTAAAGTTTGTGACGAATTTTGGTATGAGGGCATTACCACCACATTAAGTTAATTCAATAATGCTCAATTTAACATACCATAAAATCGTCACAATTTTATACTAATGGCTTGGCACCTACAAGGATTATTCTGACCAACAAAGTTGAGTCCCTTGAAATGGCTGAGGAAAATTAGAGAACTTCGATACAGTGGTAAACACAAAACGTGGTTACTCACGAAAAAGAAGTCTCAAATATTTCCCTAGTCAAAATCAAGAAAATTCAATAAAATTGGTCAAGTAAATCCACGAGGTCATTATAATACCAAACATCGCAATAACAACCGACTTACAATATAAAGGATTTCTGTTGTAAGCATGAAAAGAAAACAGGTATGGAATGCAAAACAAGAAAGTATGACAAAGCTAAAGTAAAAAGCTTAAGTACAGTAAGCAGAACACAGTTTCATTCTAACAACACAGAGCCAAATCACAAAATCACAAGTCAAGTACAAAAGTATCAAACATAAATGTGTGTAAAGTAACAAGCATAAAGTAGTGAGTGAGGGATGGCACTCGGGTATACAACCGGTCTGAATACAATAATCAGAAATTAAAGCAAACACATCAGTACTACTACTTCTTGTCGCCCGACCTCAGAGATGGTTTAGTGGAAGGAGGAAGAGTTTTAGCTGGTTGTTTCTCATCCTTAGCCACTGGACTGCTAGGACTTTCTTGAGATGACAAAGTTATAACTCTTTTCTGAGCAGAATGCTTCCATCCTCTGTGTCCGGAAACTGATGAGGCTTTGGATTTATGCTTCTTTGGGTCTCCTTACCCGAAGTCTCACTAGTATGATTAGAGTTCTTCTCACTCGGAATGTAGTCTGTATCATCACATAAGTCAGCGATTGCTGTAATCCGAGTATCCTGAGAACCCAGAGTACGCAAGAAGGGATGGATCACCCGTAGGAGGAGTAGAAGCTTGGGCAAGAGGGACTGACATCACAGTTGAATTAGTAATCATAGCCTAAGTCGTCGCTGTCTTTCCTGTAGCAGGGGAAGGTGATGGTGAGATTAGACCTAAAGCAGATGAACAATGAGTACGAAATGCAGACGTCTCAGGTGAAGGGCATTGGCAGTCTAAGTATAGCAAAGTTTCGATAATTTCAAGTTTACCTGCAGCTATAATACTGGCCTGTAGATTTATGTGCTCTTCAACCTCAATTTTTTTTGCATAAGTATCATCATCAACCTCGTCATCCTTGCTCTGCTCCTCTGCTAAGTTTTCCTCGACATTGTGCTCCTCGAATGATGTGTCTTTTTCTTTGGAAGCAGCGGGAGGATTGGCTGGAGTTTGTAACCTAGAAGCCTCAGCATTAACAGGGAGAGAAGGGGCATCAGTATTTGTTGCATCCTAGGCTTGTCCTCCAAAAGTCCTAGCCTTGTCACTTAGCAATGTCCATTTTTCCCTTAGTATAACCTTTCCTTTAACTAAGGCTTCATGGGATCCCTTGCCTAAGAGTTCCTCTATAAGATCCTCCTCACCGCGATCGCCTCCGTCAATCCTTAGTAGTTATTCCCAGACAAGAGCTAAAGTCTTAGTAAATCTTTTCCCAAATATTATAAACTACCATGGCCCATGACGCTGTAAACATAAAACTTGAATAGGGTCTCCTCAGTCTACGCTTTGACTTTTCCATAAGCAGCCACGACTTTGGTTTTATCCTCTTCAAGGAATTTAGCGTTGGCAGTTAGTGCTTCAAGGGATAGGCTTTGAGAAGAAAATCTTATGCTGGAGAGTCAGGTTCTCTTGTTTTAAAGTAGTAGAAGCACTTCTTTCTACAGCCAATTGGGACTGTGCAAGCTGCTGAGCAGATTGAGCTTCTTGGACTTGAGTCGTTAATGTGCTTTCCCTCTGTTTTAAAGCAGCAAGCTCTTCCTTGAGCCTATTGATCTCATCTTCTAAACCTGCCACCTCTGTGTTCCTTTGAGCGGATGATGCAATAGTTTTCTCTTGTGACTTTATAACTCTAATCAGCTCAGCTTTATCGTTCTCTAAGGTTGCAATACAGTCAAGAGTGATCCCGTTAACCCTCTTAAGTTCATGTGAAAAGGCATACCACTCATCCAATTGTTATTCAGCACGGCCCCTAATTTTATCCAATTTGACTTCAAATAGACTTTTAGCCATGTCAAGCAGTGTGAACATACTACCCTTCAAGCCATCGAATTCATCAAGAATATCTCATTTGTCATTAGGATATATGTCCTGATTGAGACATTTTCCTATTAAATTCCAACCCGGAAATCGGTCGGCAAGGCCAAAGTCAGCCGGTTCAGAAATATAATGAGGGCTATTCATGATTATTTGAAGGTCATTAGGAGTAGTAGCGACCAATGGGGAAGCCAAAGATAAGTTATCACCAGTATTTTGAATATCCGGAATTGAGAGACTGGCTCTGGGAATCTATCCAATTTGTGACGCTTCCCGAAGTCACCTTTACCTTTATCACTCCTCTCTCTCTCTTCTTTTCGTTCTTCCTACTTTTCTTTTCTTTTTCTTTCCTCCTCTTAGCTTCTAGCATATCAAGATGACCATGCCTTCATTTCCTTTATTTCTCAGTTTTAATGAGATCATCAATCTAGTGAGGCTGATAAGCAGGTTGTGGGCGTTGTGAATGTTGGGAAGACCAAGGTTTGATAAAAAAATTTGGGGTTGAATTGCTGGGTTCCATGTTCAAAGAGATCTGCAAATGAATGTCTCATTTCTGAACCTGAAAAGAGGAAAGAGCAAAATTTTAGTACTTAAATTAGAAAGTACTAAGGCAAAATAAGAAGAGTTTATGCAGAGTATTAGGAGCGTAAGGCATAAATAAAAGTAAAAAGAATTTGCTCGTGAACGTCTAACAACGAACCAATCTCAAGAGGCTCGTCTAAGAAGAGTCCTATATCAGCAGCCGTTTTTCCTGGATGAGGATTTAGAGAAAAATATTTTTCAACTTTATTCTTCGCAGTTGATGTTGTTGGCACTGATGTTGAAGTATCGTCTTGAATGATATCCTTAGTTGATCTGAGGTTACCGAGATCCCTAAAAGTCTCCAAAATACCATCTCCTTGGCTATTGTAGATAACAGGATTTTCATCACGATTTTCAGTAACTAAATCGTCTTTAGAAGTTACTCCAATGTCTTCATGCTGTTCAGCTCCCTCTCTTGGGTCCGGAGTAACTCTCAAGGAGGCCTCATATATTTCATCCCGTTCGGTTTCTTCCCCCGGATCCGAGACAATGTCTTCCTTCTCAACTTGGTTAGACGAAGCCATAACACTTTTTCCCTCACATTGTTTGGACACTTCTTCCTCAGTAGAAACCAATTTGGATTTGGGCGGAGTTTAACCGCTTCCCGCAGGATCAGAGTACTTCTTTAGTTGAGCCTTCTTGGTTGGGGATTTGCTAGTAGTATCTTTCTTGTCAGCTGGATCTACTGCGAGAATTTGTGAGGGAGGAAGCATGTCGCATCGACGAAGAAACTCTTCTGTAATCAAGAACTATCTGCTTCTCTCACTCTCACTAATAGCTATCAAAGAATTGTAAAAATCCCGATCAAAAGTAATATTCTCGGAGGGAATCTTTGTAATATAACTAAAGATTTAAATAGGGGATTAAGGAGGAAAGAAATAAAGTGCTGTAAGTAAGTATATTCACCTCCTTCCATCCAAAAACGGTAGAAGTTTGAAGGACACCGGACAAAGAAATATTGCTTCGGAAATCCTCGAACACTTTCTACTAGGTCAGTAATAATTTTGGAGCCCCGGCTTTCAATAAAAATAAATGAGGGGCGATCCTTCTTCCTCCTTTTTAAAGAATATAAAGAACGTATATCTTCAAATGTTGGCGCACACTGTTTGACCCTCATAAAAAGAACATAAAGGACCATTAAACCGGCATAGCCATTTGGGTGTTGTTGGTATGCGGAGATAGCTAAACATCGGAGGATCATTTCTAGATAAGGATCGAAAGGAGGAATCGCTCCGCTCATTAACATACCATGGTTAGCTGCAACATACACAGCACAGGGGATATCGACAGATTCATTATTTTCTGGAAATTTAGCCTCATCTTTTTCTGAAATCCTGAATTGCTTACACAATTGCAAATGCAATCTATATGAGAGAACTATTTCATTCCTTTCAAGAGGAATACTGGCAAGTGCCCGGGGTTTAGGAAAATTCCGGCTGGCATTTACTCCAAGGGCATTATCTGATGTAGTTCCAATAACCTGCCCAGAACTCCCAGCTTCACCGGGCATTGTTCCTTCTTTGGGATTCTGACGTAACTGGTGTCGAGTTAACATTTCTATATGAATGGTTATTTTTAAAAATAAATCGCAGGTACGCATTTCCTTACTCATATAAAGTATTATTTCAAAAAGGAGGCTTGGAGTTTAAAATCAGCATGTACTGATTAATCAATTCCAAGTATCGTCAAAAGTGAATGACCATATTCGCGTAAAGAATATTCCTGAATGTTAGAATAGAAATAACTTTGCACGTATATATCATTCAACTAAAGCCATATCGAGTTTCCAAATTTTCTACACTAACCTGTTAATGGTGTGAGCATCCAATAACAAGACTATAGCTAAAAAAATGTACAAGTATTTTAGTTGTGCAAGTATAACAACAAGAAAACTTGGAAATTCAGCCAAGAACAAAGTAGTCAAACTCACTCATGCATAAGTGAGGTCAGGAATGACCGACCCCTAGGGTCGAGCATGGACGATGCCTTAAGGGACAAGTCTGCTCGAGCCCACTAGGTCGAGCATGACGAACCCATGAGGGTTCAGCCTGTTTGATCCTATGGAGTCATGCATGATCGACCCTCCAGGGTCGAGCACGGTCGATGCCTTGAGGGACAAGTCTATTCGGTCCCACGGAGTCGTGCACGACTGACTCCTTGAGGATCAGATCTTCTCGATCCGAATGGGTCGAGCATGACCGACCTCAATGGGTTCGAGCATGCTTGTACCCAAGGATTGGTTTCAACTAATTCCACAGGGTCGAACATACTTGAACCTGAATCAGATCGAGCATGACCACATTGAGTCGAGCATAGTTGTTAGGTTCAGTCGACAAAGATTTCCCAAGTGATTAAGCCTATTACAACTGTGTCCAAATTGAAATTCATGCACGACTAAGGAGGCTAGCTATTGTAACAAACATAGAAAACATGAGCTCTAAAGATGATGAAGAAGCATACTTGACCAGATGAACGTGATCGACCCCGTAGGGTTGAGCATGCTCGAGCCTAGATTGCGTCGAAAATGCTCGAGCCTACCCAGGTTCAATCACGATAATACAGGTCAAGTATGCACAAGTTTAAAGGCTCGAGCGTGAGTAATTAAATCATTTCAGACAGGTCGAGGACTTGCAAAATCCTCTTCACAAAACAAAGCATAGTTTTGAAGTAAATACTGAAAACATGAATGCAAAAATGGACTACTGCATACAAGAATTCAAATGTGCAAACAAGTGAACGAAGAATGAACAATTTCGCGGTTCAAGAATTTCATCGAACAATTTGTATGCATGTAATTTAGAACAAGATTTTGGGAATTTCATGCAATTAAAAATCCCCAAACATACTAAAATACACGTCCTAATCCAATTCAAATAAATTTCACCTCAAATTCCAGTTGATTCAACCCCAAAATTTCAACACAAATCCAACTGTGATCAAAATTCAAACCGTGTACACCAAATCAGTGCGGATTACAAGGAAAGATTACCTTTGTAAAACACTTCGAAATTGGCAAGAGATAGACTGATTCGATTCGAAGCCACTCAAATTTGACTAGAGAGATCGAGCATTGTTAACTGATTGAGGTTGGTTGAAGACGTTGAGCTGATTTGGCTAGAGCTTGGATTGAAACTAGTTACGAGTTGTAATACGAAGTGTTTCAGAGGGAAAAAAAATTCCGCCATTAAACTGTGCTACTCAGAAAAGGAAATGAATGGCAGAAAACAGAAAGGAATGAGCATATATAAGGCGGGAAGATGAATAGACTCGCTCATAATCATTTGCTTGAGTCCATCCAGATTGATCGCTCGAGCCCAAGTCAGTCACGCAATCTCAATGGAACAACCAGGTTCAACCGCGTGAGTCATGGAAACATATGTCGTTCCGTTCGCTAGTCGCTCAATCAATGAGACATGTGTAGGCTCATTCGCTCAACCTATATGGTTCGCCAAAACCAACCCTATTTGCTCGAACCATTATGACCTGTTCGATCCATGCCAATATGATAACTCGATCTATTAAATGGTGCTATAATCACTCATTTCGAAGCTTGTAATCTTTACAAACTAAGAATTACAAACTTCGAGGGTAAAAAGTTTATCCATTAAAAATCATGTACACATTAATAGATCGATCATTGGTACAGTTCAAACATTAATATGGCTCGAGCATCCCAGGTCGCACCACATATAGGATCAGTCAAGTTCTCATAGGATCGATCTAGTGCTAAAGGGATCGGTTATCAGTAAGTTCCCAAAGGGTCGATCGCGCGAGACGGGGTCAGTCAAGCATCATCCTATACTATTTAGGCAACCTCCTGGTCGCTCGCTCACACCGTGGGTCGGTCGTGCACATCAGTTAGTCAAGCAAGATGGGACTCGTGTGTCACTTTGGTCAACCGCACATTGCCTGGTCACTCATTGGATCGCTCGCTCACCCCAGGGTCGTTTGTGCAGCATCCTAGACAGTCGTGCATCATTGGGTTGTGCGCGCCTCATATGGCAAACAAGTATAGAGGGTCGGTCGTGCATTGATTCAATCAAGCCCGGGTCGCTCACACAATCACCAGCTCATTCATGCTTTGAAGATCCAAACCGCTAATGTAACACCCCACGTCCATTAATGTCACTCACAAAGGGAATGCATTAACTTCCATGGAGGTTTTAAGTGAATATAGAACAGTAAAATTACAACAAGACAGATATAAAATAGTACTTGGAAATTCAAAAACTTTATTTCATTGTAGCAGAAGTCAAAACATGTTTGATTACATCATAACACCATATTCAATGTCAAGTACAATATCTATCTTGATAAAACAAGTACATAATCCCATTACATGAATAGCCATTAAAAAGAAAGATAACAAGCTGGACTTTACTTCAGCAGTCCAGGCTTTCCAGAAGATAAGCGATCCAACTAGACTCCACTAGAACTTGGCCCAACCTGCGGACCTGAAGGGAGAAAAAGGATGGAAAAGAGGGGGTCAGACATAAAGTCTGGTGAATATGATAATTCTACAATACTATTACCAAAATAACTGGACTAAGGCATAAGCTGGAAAACAAGAAAATGTCTATGAAGAGCAGATTAAGGACATAGACAATCGCTAAAGGCAACGTTATAGGCGCTCCTAAATACTAAAGGATAAACACTATACTGCACCACACCAGTCACCCTAAAGATTCATCCCACTTAGCTTCACTTAGAAACTTTCCCAATGGCTTTACGTACCCCTAGCTGACTACATAGGTGCCGCCTGCCCCTATCTCCACTAGGTGTACCCTACTTCCCATTATTCGATCGGCTCCCTAACTCGTAGATACCCGTGCTGGCCCCACAGTGGGGTGTATCACTCCCCTAAAGTGGCAACCTGATACAACGGACATGCACGGCTTATACCTACACGATGCAACAACGTCTTACCTACCAGCCCGGGTCCACACACGCATATGAAACCCGTTGGACTTGCGTTGCCACCGCTCCCTGTTTTGGCCTCTTATAGTCAAACCCAGTATGTGTGTCCCGTCCTCGACTTGGGTCGAGCCCACAAAGATACGTTTTGGGATACTGGTTGAAATGGGCCCCCACTATTTACCACAAGCATTCCACCTAAGCTTGTCCCCATTAGTCCATCCCACTTAACCCACTTAGTCATGTTCATTTACATGTGTGTTTGGTTAAGTCTAATCGTATTTCAAATGCCTCTAAAGGCAACCACTAGATTCCTCATGCCATCCAAGGCACCTACTTAACCCCCATGTCCCACCTTACATGATTATCTGGTTAAGTATTTCTTAGTTCATTAAGGCCATAACCTCATAAAGACCTCTCACATTAGACTGGCATTTATGGCAGCTGGATTTGCCGGGCGGGTCCGGGCAGTCTTACACCATAAAAGAGTCTAACCTCGTGTCTTTACAACTGTTATGCTTTAGTTTGGGCCTAGGACCTCTCACATTGGGCCGACATTTGTGACTACTGGATTTGCCGGGCGGGTCCGGGCAGGTTTACATCACAAACGGGTCCAACCTCGTGTCCTAAGCATTGATTATTAATAATAATCCACTTTCCCCCAATTTTAATAATTCCCTACTTGAATTATTAATTACTTCCAATTTTTAACAATGTCCATAATTGACTCAATTATGGACATCCATTCATGGTATGCAAAATCTTACAAAATTGCACCCAATTTATTAATTCCTAATATTACCCCTACCCCACGTTTGAACGTTTATTCGCAAGATATATGTTAGACTCGAATAGCCTAACTCATAGCATAAAAGAGATTATCTTAATAACAACATGTATATGTGGCCAAATGAATCATAATAAGGGGTGAAACTTGCATATGTCCAACTTGCATAGATTATATATGTCATGGACCTAAAGGTGTCAACTTGTTCAAAATTCACCTAATATAATCTCAATCAATTTTCATAAACTTACATATGAACATGTGTGAATCAACATCATCTAATTTTTTAACAACATGGTTTTATATGGGTACACCTAACTCAATAGGCAAATTCCCATAATCAAGTTTTATTTAATTATAGTTTCAAGTTTATGGGTACACCTAACCTAATAGGCAAATTCCCATAAACAAGATCCATTTAAATTAAGAAAAAAAAACATAACTTTAAGCATGATCCAACAACATGATTTTTCAACATAATATAGCATGATTTATAACATGGCATAGTATGATAGTATAACATAGCTTGACATGATTCTCAACATAGCACGACATAGCATAAGAGAATTTACAACATAGCATGACATAGCATATATAATTTACATCATACGACAACATAATAACATAATAAGAGATCCACAATATATAGAATTTACAATTACAAATCACATCACTTTCTTGTGATCCATTCATAACTGAGTCAAATTAGTTTGTAATAGTCTTGTGAGAATCATCATACTCACCAACAAAAGAAAAGAATTAGAGAAAGAGAGATCTTTTGATTTGATTTGTGTAGATTTAGTTGTAGATGATTAGGCTTCCTCTTCTTAGTTTGTGACGGCTATGCTGAACTCCATGGCAGCAGCATGACGGTAGCTTCTCTAATTTTACAAGTGATTTAGGTCTAGGGTCTACCCACTTATTTATAGATTTTAGAATTCATTTAGGCCATTAGATTTAACCTAGAAATAACCGCAGCCGTTCAGACAAGATGGGGTTTATCTTGTTGACTCAGCAATGAGTCAGAAGTGACTCAGCAAACACTCAGCATATTAATAAACTTCTATTCATGTCATAAATATATATATATTTTCTACAATGTACATATTAGATACATCCCCCTTTACTTATTATTGTTTTTATATACATATTAGATACATCCCCTCTCTCACACACTTATTAATATTTTTATATTCATATTATTTTAGCAACTTTAGTGTTAATAGAAAATTCGGGGTGTTACATTCTCCCCTCCTTTTAGGATTTCGTCCCCGAAATCTTCAAGTCTGGAAGAATGTATATCCTACCATCCAAACGTCCATCTACTCATCCATCATACACAGGCATCCATTGTCCTTACAGACTTCTAATGCTTTCATTTTTAAATGCACAGTGTGTGTATATGTCCGTATCTAATGCAAAATCAGGCGGTCCACTGATTCAGTTGACCTCCTTAATGCAACTATCATCGTGCCATGCATCCATTATGTATGCAAAAGATTCTTAATGCTACATAATACTTCTATATGCGTGCACAACCATCATCTGAATGCAGCATCCACATGATAATACAACCATCGTTCATCCATTTTACTAAATACATCCGTATATATGCAATATGCAATATGTAGTGACTGAGCCGATCTAGTGCCTAAAGTGTGTGTATATATGCATCCACGAGCAACCACTAGCAAACACTTGCATCCATTTTGCATCCATCATACATAACATGTCTCAAACACATGTTTCAACCATAGGATTATCCTAACTAAAGGTCAAAGATACTAATGAGAGGACATACTAAAGATAAGATAAGATAAGCTAAGCGATAAAGGAGAAATTAAAAGACATACCCTCAAAAAGAAAAGGGTACAACGAACGCATCTTCTCTTCTGTCTCCCAAGTTGCGTTGCTCTCATCATCTCCCCATTGCACTTTAACCAGTCTGACCTCTCGATTCCTCAACTTTTTGATCTCCGACCCAAGAATGCATGTAGGAGCTCGTCTAATTGTTGCATCACGCTCTATTTCCACCTCTTTAAGCAAGCTCGGCTCTACCACCTCCGCGGTCTTATGCAAACACTTCCTCAAATGTGATACATGGAATACGTCGTGTACTCCACTAAGTTTCTCAGGCAACTCCACCCTATATGCCATCTTCCCAATCCTGTTTTTTTACAGGAAACGGCCCTACAAACCTTGGTGCTAATTTCCCCACGGACCCAAAGCGAACAACATTCTGTAACGGAGATACTTTGATAAAAACCATGTCCCCAATGTCAAACTCAAGATCTTTCCTCCTCTTATCAGCATACGATTTTTGCCTATCTTGTGCTGCTTTCATCCTCCTTCGAATCAACTCAATCTTCTCCGAGGTTTCCCTAACCATATCGGGCCCAAGTAGGATTTTATCGGTAGATTCCCACCAACATGTAGGCGAACGACAAGGCCTTCCATAAAGAGCTTCGAAAGGTGCCATGCCAATACTAGACTGAAAGCTATTATTATATGCGAATTCTACTAACGGAAGGTGCTCTTCCCATGTACCCCCAAAGTCTAGGATACAAAGCCTTAAAAGATCTTCTAGAATGCGATTCACCCTCTCGGTCTGGCCGTCTGTCTGAGGATGATATGCGGTGCTCAAACATAGCTGAGTCCCTACCGCCTCTTGTAAACTCTTCCAAAATTCGCTAGTAAAGATGGGGTCACGGTCGCTTACTATACTAGAAGGAATACCGTGCAAACGAACTATCTCCTTAACGTATACAGAAGCCAACCACGGAGCAGTCCTCTTACTTTTCACGGGAATAAAATGGGCGCTTTTAGTAAGTCTATCTACTATAACCCAAATCCCCGTGTTACCCTTCCTTGATCTTGGTAATCCATCCACAAAATCCATTGAGATGCTTTCCCATTTCCATAGTGGAACTTCTAATGGGTGAAGCAACCCACCGGGTTTCTTTTGTTCTGCTTTAACTCGTTGGCACACCAAGCATCTAGCGACGTACTCGGCCACATCCTTTTTCATACCGACCCAAAAGAAAACCCGCTTCATATCTTTGTACATCTTATCCCCGCCGGGATGAATGGTCATTTTTGAGCGATGAGCATCATCAAGAATGGCCTTCCTTAAGTCTTCGTCTTGTGGTACACAAAGTCTATTATCCCTTCGTAACCAACCCTTATCGTCTAGGGTATACCTACGAAGATGGCTTGACGACTCCCCCCTTTGAGCTTTTCTACTATCTCAACCAACTGTGGGTCGTCTCGCTGTGCCTCACCAACCCGTCCTAGAAGTGTAGGTCTAACCTCCAAGGATGCTAACAGACCGGGTACTAAGTCAACGGAGGGTCTAAAGTCAAACATAGAGATGAATTCTAAGCTTTGTCGTTCAACAAACAACAGACTCAAGGACAACCTTTTCCTACTTAAGGCGTCTGCCACCACGTTACCCTTGCCCGGGGTATATGCTATTTCAAAATCGTAGGAGGCTAAGAATTCCATCCACCGTTGCTGCCTTAAATTCAAATCCTTCTGAGAGAATAAGTATTTTAATGATTTGTGGTCAGTGAACCGTTCGAATTTCTCACCAAGAAGATAGTGACGCCAAGACTTAAGCGCGAAAACAATTGCGGCTAGCTCTAAGTCATGCGTGGGGTAATTCTTTGCATGAACCCTCAACTGCCTTCCACCATAGGCTATTACTCTTCCCTCTTGCATGAGGACCGCGCCAAGTCCCATCCCACAAGCATCAGTATAGATGGTAAACAGTTTATTCCCGTCTGGCAGCACTAAGACTGGGGCTGAAGTTAAGGCTCTCTTTAAACGTTGGAACGCATCATCGCAATCTTTGTCCCACGTAAAAACCAGGTTCTTCGTTAACCGTGTTAATGGAGCTGATATTTTTGCGAAGTCTTTGATAAACTTCCTATAATAGCCAGCCAACCCCAAGAAACTTCTTACTTCGGTTGCATTTTTAGGGACCTTCCAATCTTGGATGGCCACCACCTTTGCGGGATCCACTGCTATCCCTTCTTTGGAAACCACGTGCCCTAAGAACCGTACTTCCTTCCTCCAGAAGTGACACTTAGAAAATTTTGCCTTAAGGTTATGCGCTCGAAGGGTTTCCAACACTTCCCTAAGATGTAGGGAGTGCTCTTCTTTATTCTTAGAAAAGACTAAGATGTCATCCACAAAGACTACCACGAATTTGTTAAGGTATTCCCTAAACACCCTACTCATCAAATCAACAAAATATGCAGGGGCGTTTGTCAAACCAAAGGGCATCACTAGCCATTCATAGAATCCGTCAGGAGTCCTAAAAGCAGTCTTATCTATACTATCCTCAGCCACTCTCAGTTGATGAAAGCCAGTGGCTAAGTCCAACTGCGAAAACACTGAGGCGCCAACTAACTGATCAAAGAGATCGTCAATCCTCGGCAGTGGGTGTCGGTTCTTTTTAGTAAGCTTGTTTAGTTCTCTATAGTCCATACAAAGTCTAAGAGACCCATCCGCCTTTGTGGCAAAAACTACTGGAGCACCCCACTCCGATATACTACGTCTTATGAACCCCTTCTCAAGCAACTCCTTTACTTGCTTATTGAGTTCCCTCCTTTCACGAGGAGCCATGTGGCGTACTGGCAAAGATACGGGTTTAGCATTATCCACAAGATAAATTCGAAAGTCTATCTCCCGCTTTGGAGGTAAGCCCTTCACCTCCTCAAACACATCCGGATATTCCCGGACCACTTCTACCGATCGCAGGTTCTCTACAGACGCGTCAAGCGATTCAAGATAACTTAGCATAACGGAATTTATGGGATTACAAAAGATGTCGAGAGCATTACCAAGGCGAGTCACAAGCCTAACTACTCTCCTTTCACAATCAAGAATGGCCCTATTTCTAGACAACCAATCCATTCCTAAAATTAGCCCATAGCCCGTGAAGCCCAATACATAAGCATCACATCTAAATTCAACGCTAAGTATAGAGATTTTCAAATCCAAACATATCATGGTCAAATGAGCCGAACCCCCAATTGGATTTGAAACGACCAAGGGATCCTCTACTAAACTGGTGTTCAAGTGCAGTGATTCAACTAATGATGCAGAGATAAACGAATGAGATGCGCCAGAATCGAATAAGGTACGGACAGGATGATCAAACAGAAAAACTAAGCTTTCAACAGAAATTGTTCTACCTCTTTCTTGCAGCGGTGGGGCCGCAATAGCCTGAACTTGCCCCCTTGCCTGCCCTGGTGCCATAAGAGCCTGCACTTGTCCTCCCGAGGTAGACCCTGCCCTCTGCCCCTTCTTTGGACAGTCCTTCACTAAATGTCCCGCATCTCCACAATGAAAACAACCAGTCTTCTTTTTCTTTCTACAATCTTTGCTGAGATGGCCAGGCGTCCCTCAATTGAAGCATTTCTTCTTCCCTTTGCCATTATTGTTTTTACCACCCTTCTTATTTTGCTGTTGGGGTTTCTTCTGATCCCCTTTCTTTTCAACTGCCTTATCCTCATGCATAAGTGCCATTTCTACTAGCTTTTCAAAGGTGGCTCCCATAGGGATGTGGGTCATAGCCAACCCTTGCAACGGTTCATTCAAGCCTCTAACGAACCTCAAAGCTTTCTTCTCTGGCGTGTTCACCAACTCCAAGCCAAACCTTGCTAACTGATTAAATTTATTGACATATTCCTTTACTGATGAGCTCCCTTGCTTTAGTGCCAGGAATTTTTCCATATTTAAGTTCTCCTCTGCCCTTGAAAGAAACTTTGCCTCAAACCTTCGTCTGAAATCCGCCCATGAATCAACTGGACGTTCCCCGTTAGTGACCTCCCACCAAAACGAGGCCTCTCCCTTCATTAACCAAGCAGCTAAACGGACTTTCCTCCCATCTTCCACTTCAAAGATATCCAACAATTCCTCAGTCTCCTTAAGACAATCTCTGGCCTCCACAAACGTCTCAGTCCCTTGAAAAGTTTTTCCTCCCATAGCCTTGAATTCCTTGCACGTCTTTGCAAAAGTGTCAACACGAGGAGGAGGAGGAGGAGGAATGGGTGCAACTAGGGGTGGAGGAGTATCCGCTGGGCCTGCAGTGGTGGCCCTAGCCTCCAAGTATCTCCTAAACCACCCTGGAATCGTCACACCTTCTGGGAGATTAAGATCTTCAGCCATGCTGAAACGAAAAAGGAAAGATTCAAAATGGAGAATTCGAAAGATAAAGATAAGGATGTGGCTATTTGGGATTATGTTTTTCATAAAAACTCTCTTTAAATAACATGTTTTTTTTTTAAAGCACTTCTTCCAAAAATACTTTAGAAAAAAAAATATTTTTCTAATTTTTTTTTTTATCTGTTCTGGTAACCTTATGCTCTGATACCACGTGTAACACCCCACGTCCATTAATGTCACTCACAAAGGGAATGCATTAACTTCCATGGAGATTTTAAGTGAATATAGAACAGTAAAATTACAACAAGACAGATATAAAATAGTACTTGGAAATTCAAAAACTTTATTTCATTGTAGCAGAAGTCAAAACATGTTTGATTACATCATAACACCATATTCAATGTCAAGTACAATATCTATCTTGATAAAACAAGTACATAATCCCATTACATGAATAGCCATTAAAAAGAAAGATAACAAGCTGGACTTTACTTCAGCAGTCCAGGCTTTCCAGAAGATAAGCGATCCAACTAGACTCCACTAGAACTTGGCCCAACCTGCGGACCTGAAGGGAGAAAAAGGATGGAAAAGAGGGGGTCAGACATAAAGTCTGGTGAATATGATAATTCTACAATACTATTACCAAAATAACTGGACTAAGGCATAAGCTGGAAAACAAGAAAATGTCTATGAAGAGCAGATTAAGGACATAGACAATCGCTAAAGGCAACGTTATAGGCGCTCCTAAATACTAAAGGATAAACACTATACTGCACCACACCAGTCACCCTAAAGATTCATCCCACTTAGCTTCACTTAGAAACTTTCCCAATGGCTTTACGTACCCCTAGCTGACTACATAGGTGCCGCCTGCCCCTATCTCCACTAGGTGTACCCTACTTCCCATTATTCGATCGGCTCCCTAACTCGTAGATACCCGTGCTGGCCCCACAGTGGGGTGTATCACTCCCCTAAAGTGGCAACCTGATACAACGGACATGCACGGCTTATACCTACACGATGCAACAACGTCTTACCTACCAGCCCGGGTCCACACACGCATATGAAACCCGTTGGACTTGCGTTGCCACCGCTCCCTGTTTTGGCCTCTTATAGTCAAACCCAGTATGCGTGTCCCGTCCTCGACTTGGGTCGAGCCCACAAAGATACGTTTTGGGATACTGGTTGAAATGGGCCCCCACTATTTACCACAAGCATTCCACCTAAGCTTGTCCCCATTAGTCCATCCCACTTAACCCACTTAGTCATGTTCATTTACATGTGTGTTTGGTTAAGTCTAATCGTATTTCAAATGCCTCTAAAGGCAACCACTAGATTCCTCATGCCACCCAAGGCACCTACTTAACCCCCATGTCCCACCTTACATGATTATCTGGTTAAGTATTTCTTAGTTCATTAAGGCCATAACCTCATAAAGACCTCTCACATTAGACTGGCATTTATGGCAGCTGGATTTGCCGGGCGGGTCCGGGCAGTCTTACACCATAAAAGAGTCTAACCTCGTGTCTTTACAACTGTTATGCTTTAGTTTGGGCCTAGGACCTCTCACATTGGGCCGACATTTGTGACTACTGGATTTGCCGGGCGGGTCCGGGCAGGTTTACATCACAAACGGGTCCAACCTCGTGTCCTAAGCATTGATTATTAATAATAATCCACTTTCCCCCAATTTTAATAATTCCCTACTTGAATTATTAATTACTTCCAATTTTTAACAATGTCCATAATTGACTCAATTATGGACATCCATTCATGGTATGCAAAATCTTACAAAATTGCACCCAATTTATTAATTCCTAATATTACCCCTACCCCACGTTTGAACGTTTATTCGCAAGATATATGTTAGACTCGAATAGCCTAACTCATAGCATAAAAGAGATTATCTTAATAACAACATGTATATGTGACCAAATGAATCATAATAAGGGGTGAAACTTGCGTATGTCCAACTTGCATAGATTATACATGTCATGGACCTAAAGGTGTCAACTTGTTCAAAATTCACCTAATATAATCTCAATCAATTTTCATAAACTTACATATGAACATGTGTGAATCAACATCATCTAATTTTTTAACAACATGGTTTTATATGGGTACACCTAACTCAATAGGCAAATTCCCATAATCAAGTTTTATTTAATTATAGTTTCAAGTTTATGGGTACACCTAACCTAATAGGCAAATTCCCATAAACAAGATCCATTTAAATTAAGAAAAAAAAACATAACTTTAAGCATGATCCAACAACATGATTTTTCAACATAATATAGCATGATTTATAACATGGCATAGTATGATAGTATAACATAGCTTGACATGATTCTCAACATAGCACGACATAGCATAAGAGAATTTACAACATAGCATGACATAGCATATATAATTTACATCATACGACAACATAATAACATAATAAGAGATCCACAATATATAGAATTTACAATTACAAATCACATCACTTTCTTGTGATCCATTCATAACTGAGTCAAATTAGTTTGTAATAGTCTTGTGAGAATCATCATACTCACCAACAAAAGAAAAGAATTAGAGAAAGAGAGATCTTTTGATTTGATTTGTGTAGATTTAGTTGTAGATGATTAGGCTTCCTCTTCTTAGTTTGTGACGGCTATGCTGAACTCCATGGCAGCAGCATGACGGTAGCTTCTCTAATTTTACAAGTGATTTAGGTCTAGGGTCTACCCACTTATTTATAGATTTTAGAATTCATTTAGGCCATTAGATTTAACCTAGAAATAACCGCAGCCGTTCAGACAAGATGGGGTTTATCTTGTTGACTCAGCAATGAGTCAGAAGTGACTCAGCAAACACTCAGCATATTAATAAACTTCTATTCATGTCATAAATATATATATATTTTCTACAATGTACATATTAGATACATCCCCCTTTACTTATTATTGTTTTTATATACATATTAGATACATCCCCTCTCTCACACACTTATTAATATTTTTATATTCATATTATTTTAGCAACTTTAGTGTTAATAGAAAATTCGGGACAAAGCGGATGTCTATAGCTGAAGGACCAAGAAGCATTGCTTCAAGGAAAAAGAAGATTAAAACGTTGCTGGACTGATCAGATTGATAATCATGCTCATGAATATAATGTTTTTTCATTTCCAAATCATGTGAGTTTAATTTTTATTCATACTCTTCTTATGGAATGAATACAAACAGGATCTTATATTCTTACCTCAGCAAGCAATATGATTTACCGCTATAGTGACCCGAAATTCCGGACCAATTTGAGCTGACCAAATAATGCAAGTCCAACCCAATTTGCACTGAAATCCAGAAAACTATTAGAAAGAAATTAGAGGGTGAGGAAAGATAAGATAGAAACTTAGAATAGAAGAAGAAGAACACAACATCAGAGTAACACGACCCTCACAGCGGAACGAATAACATATAATATATATCATAACTTTGAAATATAAATCTGTACTTGAATATACATATCATTTCCAAAGTACAGCACTTACAACACAGCGGAAATAAATAATGGCTATATGATCCTGAAGCCGCCTGCTCCAAGCTCTCCAAGTATATTTGTAAAATGACTACCTGTATAAACTTGGGCACCTAAGAGTTTAGGGAAAACAAAACAAAATAAACTCCGGGTCAGTCATGGGACTGGTATGAGTAAAACAGTTTAAAACAATTTGAACAAGTAAACGATATCTCATAAGACCACGCCGTATAACTGAACGGGGTTTTCCCTTATGAGAATCCAAATTAATCTTTATAACAAAACTCATTGATATTATAATAGTGTCTATCAACCACAATATAATAATCATCTAGCAGAAACGCTTTCATCTCACGTTCTACATATATAGTATACAATCAAAACCGCAAGCACGTATTGGGTAATGGATTTCCAACTATGACAAGGTATGGAACCACCTTTCGCTAGTGTACCTCTAGAGAGGAATATACTGGGTTCAAAAAGAACATCTTGTAACCCGGCCACACATGACCGACCACTCATTTCGCTTGAGTGTATCGAATGTATATCACCAACGGTTGGGATCAGCAACCGTTTCCCGAATGGGACAGCATCAACAATAGATTTTTAGAAGTAAATGAAACTCTAGATCAGGTGATTATACATCCTAATAGGTGCGACCTACATAGCCATGCTGCCTGCCCGACTTTTGTCATTTACCGGATGTGAGGCTAGAAGCTACGCTTATCTTTTCACATACCACTTCTTCATTCACTTAGAATGTCACATCGTCATACCGGCCAAATCACAAATTGATTTATCCAAAAATAACACGGGTATACAACTAAGAGAAACGAATTCCTCCGCCACCAAACGTGAATACGTTTGAAGAGATCAACTTATGCGATCTATTGAATATACTCTGTCAGACCTTCTTCCATACCAGTTGTCCTGGGACTGGAGAAACCGAAGGCACTATTCAATACATCCGTCTTAGGCACTGTTATATAAGACTTATACAATAGCCCTTGCACTTTACTCCGTATTCAATTTTTCTTTGGCATATATGATTCGCAAAGCTTATGCCAATACAGAGGGGTTCTTTGGATAATAATCCAACCGGTCTCTCCATATTAACAATGTTAAAATGGTCGAAAACTTTGATAGTCTTTGATAGTCTGTGATTCCTTATGATATTCTATTTGTCTTATAAATAAATACCCTCCTTTATAAACTCCTATTTATTTTCTAAATAAATGTTCTCCTTTATAAAATCCTATGATTTTATAA
This sequence comes from Allium sativum, assembly GCA_030737875.1. Classification (NCBI taxonomy): domain Eukaryota; kingdom Viridiplantae; phylum Streptophyta; class Magnoliopsida; order Asparagales; family Amaryllidaceae; genus Allium; species Allium sativum. The sequence goes on along the minus strand of CM060918.1, from coordinate 587,606,710 downwards.
ATACTTTATTTTCAAAATATATCCTTTTATAAAATCGTTTGATTTTATAAAGTTCATTTATTTCAATATACATTGAAATATTCCTTTTTACATCCCAGGGTCTCTTATGATATTTAAAATAGCAAACCACAATGATCGATATCATTTAAACACACATAATCAAACAGATTATATATCACATCATATATTAAAATATATGAACAGAACAGTATCATAAATATTGAGGAGTCCAGTTGGACCCCTCCAACCTGTTTCCCTGCATCACAGATGTTAAACAACGCAAATAACACGAATATAAAATATTCTGATAAACAGAATCAATATTCGATTAACGATTTATATATGTGTATCGTTATCTATATTTTCAACCAATACATACACAATTCAACCAAACAGTTAACACATAGCAATCAGTCATCATTTATCAGTTCTAAATACACGTTACAAAAATGGAACTGTTCAGAGTTGGTGAGTTTTACTCACTTTGGCAGTTCATCGATAAAGAACGATAAACTGTTTGTTTGATTTGAATCAAACAATTTATTTTGCCATAAATTTATACGGGCCCTAATCCACTCCCAGTTAGTTCCATTGTGGAGCTCTCGTCCATACGGTCCCAACGGATCTTGCTTCGTCCAATTCTGACACCGTATGATATAGTTATACATTTTACAAGTTATACGTAATTAAATAAAACAAACTTAAATTTCATTTAATAAATTTTGGGCCTTAACCTTTTGCATAGCCCATTTCTTAACCAAGTACCAGACCCGTATGACTTCATCTTCCTCTCCTTTGTAAAATACCGCACTCTTCCAGTAAATCAACCCATAGCCGAACTCCATTCATCCCATCTCGCAACTCCGTTTCTTTACGAAATCAAAAACCGAACTTATCACAATACTCCCCTTCCATTTCTCCACGACTACCTCACCACCATACGCGACTCTGCCTTCTTCTGCAAATCGCGTCGTCGGCCTGTGCTATAGCAACCCGCGACAGTTCATGCCATCGAATCATCCAAAACTCCACATACAACCTCTTAATTACCTCGCGATCCAAATTGTACAAACCAATATTCAAATCGAAGTACCACAAATCCTAAATTACCCAACCCTAACCTCACGGCTCCATCGTTTTGAGTGCAGGAAATTATCATCGCAACCCAAACTGTATACGTCGAATCAATGCCCTCCCTCATACGATTGTAAAGGATCTAACCATGATGGATTTCGTGGAGTATTGTGTGATATTTAATTTCATGAAGGAATTGAGTTTTGGCAGCCTCTTTATTGGTTTTGCTGTAGAAGTTGTTTTAGGTCTTAAGGGTGAAAGTTGAGCCTTATTTATAGTGAAAAGGAGTGGGATATTTTTTTTTAGGATATTTGTCAGGAGATATTTTTAGTTTAGATATTTTCATTATATTCTGGTTCGACGTTATATGTCTGTACGACTTCATACCAATCCGGAATTTCACGGAAATTGGCACTTCGTTATATATCTCTATTCCTGACTCAATAAAACCAGTTTCGTCAATTTCTGAAACTGTTCGTGAAAATACTATTTTTTAAATTCAAAATATACCCATTTAAATATATAAATATATTTAAATATAATTAAATTAAATATAAACACATTTATATTATCGTATATATTCACACTAGATTACCATACAGCTCCAAAATATTCCTATATGGATTTCTAACTCGATATTTTATCGTCAGAGTTATATCGATATTCGATTTATATAAAAATATATTTATAACGTAAACAAAGCATTGCAAATTATAAAGGAATTCCACAGCGACTTTTTCTGAAATTTGATTTGGACGTAAATCAAAATCTACTCGATGAAATCCAGATTTTCCTTTTCCATTAGAAAAATATACTCCACTAGCTCCACGCGTTTCTTGTTTCACAGAAATCCGATTAAAAACGAACCCTGTACATTCAGTTGAAGTTCGAATCGCCAATTTACGAACTGCAGCGCCATTTCGAGCTTGATTTTAATTATATTATAAATTCTATGTCCAACTTCGTTCAAATAAATATATTCGTTATTCAAATCAAATTCTAAACTAAATTAAATCGGTTAAATGATTCAATTCACATATATTTCCATTTCGGCTAATTCTGATTATTTCAGAATTAAATATATTATTTAATTATTATTTTAATTAAATATTCAAAGTTATTAAATTTAAACGGCCATTTAAATTACCAAACCATATTTTAAATAATTAAATAAATTATTTATTCCACCAAAAATACGGGTCATTACATTCTTCCCCACTTAAAATAATTTCGTCCTCGAAATTGCTAAGGTAGAAAACAAACCCTATCGACCGGTTAGAACTTATTTGTTCACTTCTTAACTTCAATCTCAACTGAACCAATTTAATTTTAATTAAAATATAAATTAATCCTTATCAAGGAAAATTTTCAAAAATCCTGAAAATTTTCTAACACCTTTACTTTTCGAAAAATTTCGCCAGCACCTCCTTTGTACTGGTCAACAGGTCAAACTCCAACTTGCCTCTCTGGGCCATCTCCAACCCAAAAGAAAATCAAACAGCCAAGCGGCTTTCCAATTCGGCTCATAAATCTCATGCTTATACCAAATATAAACTTGTACCTTTTTGTCGGGCATATCACTATGTCCTTTGCATCTGTTACCAATTCAACATATACCAATGTTATCCCAATCAAACTCCACTCTGTTTTTATCCACAAATTCAACCATTCGCTTATACCTAAGTCGAATTTCGTTTCAAACCAGAGTTCCATTTTCAATTTTTAAATTCTTAACTCATCAATCCAATACCATTTCAGATTCTATCTCACAATCCAAAATCTAATTCTACTTGATATATCATATCCAATTCAATTTCCAGTTAATTGGTTTCAATTCAGTTCCAGCTCGGTTTCACAAATTTCTATTTAAATTTGTTTTTAATTCAAATAGTCTCTTCCTAGGAGTTTTAAACAGCTTTGCTTTTCTAAAACCAAATATTCCTTTTTGGATTTCAAACAACTTGTTTCTCTCAAAACAATTCAAAAGCAAAATATTTTCGGTAGTAATCCGTCACTTACAACTCGAAAATGAATACTGATGATGCAGCTGTCATCATCAGAATCTATTTTCCAGCAATCGAAGTGAGTTCAATACTATAAACCATTTCTAAACATTTCCACTTTGAAATTCACTTCAAAATATAATTCACACTACTTGTAAAACAATTTAAAATCTCCCAGGATCTTAAATTTTCCTTATTTTCAATCCAAATCCATTTATTAACACTTATCCAATTTTCCAGAATTTTAATTCAATTTCTGGTTTAAATTTTAGATTTAATTCGCTTCGTAACACTTATACGAATTCTACTTGGTTATATATATAACCATTTTACTTTTATAATCTTACTCGATTATAATTACAACCAATATATCCAACACATTATAATCATTCCAATATAAATCCTTTATATCAAAATATAATTTGGGTAAAATTATTTTGTTTTACCCTCTTTCCAAAACATACCATGACGGTTCATTGTATTCGAGTGTTTAGAAACCCCTATCGATACAGTGGACCAAACTGATCGACCCGAATCCATAAACAACTTAACCAATAAATCTCCACAATATAAAACAAATTTTATATTGAATAACAAATACGCTCTCGTATATATACACTCAAACTCAATCTAGGGTATTGCTAACCCCATCTCTACTGAGTCACGCTACAGAACCAAGGTAATTCACTTAACATTTGCTCTGATACCAATTGTAGTGACCCGAAATTCCGGTCCAATTTGAGCTGGCCAAATAACGCAAGTCCAACCCAATTTGCACTGAAATCCAGAAAATTATTAGAAAGAAATTAGAGGGTGAGGAAAGATAAGATAAAAACTTAGAATAGAAGAAGAACACAACATCAGAGTAACACGACCCTCACAGCGGAACGAATAACATATAATATATATCATAACTTTGAAATATAAATCTATACTTGAATATACATATCATTTCCAAAGTATAGCACTTACAACACAGCGGAAATAAATAATAGCTATATGATCCTAAAGCCGCTTGCTCCAAGCTCTCCAAGTATATCTGTAAAATCCTGACTACTTGATTACCCATATAAAATTGGGCACCCAAGAGTTTAGGGAAAACAAAACAAAATAAACTCCGGGTCAGTCATGGGACTGGTATGAGTAAAACAGTTTAAAACAATTTGAACAAGTAAATGATATCTCATAAGACCACGCCGTATAATGGAACGGGTTTTTCCCTTATGAGAATCCAAATTAATCTTTATATCAAAACTCATTGATATTATAATAGTGTCTATCAACCACAATATAATAATCATCTAGAAGAAACGCTTTCATCTCACGTTCTACATATATAGTATACAATCAAAACCGCAAGCATGTATTGGGTAATGGATTTCCAACTATGACAAGGTATGAAACCATCTTTCGCTGGTGTACCTCCAGAGAGGAATACACTGGGTTCAACAATAACATCTTGTAACCCGGCCACACATGACCAACCACTCATTTCGCTTGAGTGTATCGAATGTATATCACCAACGGTCGGGATCAGCAACTGTTTCCCGAATGGGATAGCATCAACAATAGATTTTTAGAAGTAAATGAAACTCTAGATCTATTACACACCCTAATAGGTGCGACCTACATAGCCATGCTACCTGCCCGACTTTTGTCATTTACCGGATGTGAGGCTAGAAGCTACGCTTATATTTTCACATACCACATCTTCATTCACTTAGAATGTCACATCGTCATACCCGCCAAATCACAAATTGATTTATCCAAAAATAACATGGGTATACAGCTAAGAGAAACGAATTCCTCCGCCACCAAACGTGAATACGTTTGAAGAGATCAACTTACGCGATCTATTGGATATACTCTATCAGACCTTTTTCCATACCAGTTGTCCTGGTACTGGACAAACCAAAGGCACTATTCAGTACATCCATCTTAGGCACTGTTATCTAAGATTTATACGATAGCCCTTGCACTTTACCCCGTCTTCAATTTTCTTTGGCATACATGATTCGCAACGCTTATGCCAATACAGAGTGGTTCTTTGGATAATAATCCAACCGGTCTCTCCATATTAACAACGTTAAAATGGTCAAAAACTTTGATAGTTTGTGATTTAACTATCGAAGAAAAATACGTGTGCAAACAACGATATTATTTCCAAATGGAAATTATATCGATCAATCATCAACCATATATATATATATTCCTCATTTTATATGTTTATAAAATATACGTTATTAACACTGGAAAACATTTCCATGGCTTAATTGCGTATCACTATTCTTCCACAACTATCAGTCCCTGACTATAAACTAGTATGAGAACAATTCCCTAAGTATTAATCCCGAAGGCCGAAACCAACATCAGATAGACACTTAGAAAACCATTCAATTTACTAATCTCTAGTCAGTTTCTAATTTTGCTTAACTTTATTTGATTTACTCTATTTCGAATAACTAATATTCGATAAACTCACCCGACACTCCTAGCTCAGTTGGTCAGAGGTGGGCGAATTGGGATGAGACATAGGTCTCAGGTTCGAGGGCCACCTCTGCCAATTTCTAGGGGTGACTACCTAGGTAGTGTGAAGGCGTTGAAAAATCGGGGTATATCACTACCCGTGGGGTTTACTAAGACCGACAAGCAATGGCTTGAGTGAAGTCTTAGGTTCCACACGTAAATCAAAAAATATTCGATAAACTCTATTTCAAATAATTTTATATTCAATTAATTCTAGTCGATTAATTCCAACTCGATTAATTCCTTTATGTAATCCATTAAGTATCTAACACTTAAATCTTATTTAAAGTTCCCTTTTATAACTCTATTTATTTCATAAATAAATAATTCCTTTTATAACCTTTATTTGTAAATGGTTTACAAATATTTCTCTTCCTATATTTGTCTATTTATTTTTCTAAATAAATAATCCTCTTATACTTCTATTTATTTTCTAAATAAATATTCCATTTTTATTCTATTTATTTATCAAATAAATATTCCTTTTATAAAACTCTATTCGTTTTATAAATATTTCCTTTTATCTTTATCCTGTTTATTTTCCCAAGAAATATTCCTTATGATATTCTATTTGTCTTATAAATAAATACCCTCCTTTATAAACTCCTATTTATTTTCTAAATAAATGTTCTCCTTTATAAAATCCTATGATTTTATAAATACTTTATTTTCAAAATATATCCTTTTATAAAATCGTTTGATTTTATAAAGTTCCTTTATTTCAATGTACATTGAAATATTCCTTTTTACATCCCAGGGTCTCTTATGATATTTAAAATAGCAAACCACAATGATCGATATCATTTAAACACACATAATCAAACAAATTATATATCACATCATATATTAAAATATATGAACAGAACAATATCATAAATATTGAGGAGTCCAGTTGGACCCCTCTAACCTGTTTCCCTGCATCATAGATGTTAAAAACCGCAAATAACACGAATATAAAATATTCTGATAAACAGAATCAATATTCGATTAACGATTTATATATATATGTATCGTTATCTATATTTTCAACCAATACGTACACAATTCAACCAAACAGTTAACACACAGCAATCAGTCATCATTTATCAGTTCTAAATATACGTTATAAAAATAGAACTGTTCAGAGTTGGTGAGTTTTACTCACTTTGGCTGTTCATCGTTAAAGAACGTTAAACTGTTTGTTTGATTTGAATCAAACAATTTATTTTGCATAAATTTATACGGGCCCTAATCCACTCCCAGTTGGTTCCATTGTGGAGCTCTCGTCCATACGGTCCCAACGGATCTTGCTTCGTCCAATTCTGACACCGTATGACATAGTTATACATTTTACAAGTTATACGTAATTAAATAAAACAAACTTGAATTTCATTTAATAAATTTTGGGCCTTAACCTTTTGCATAGCCCATTTCCTAACTAAGTACTAGACCCGTATGACTTCATCTTCCTCTCCTCTGTAAAATACCGCACTCTTCCAGTAAATCAACCCATAGCCGAACTCCTTTCATCCCATCTCGCAACTCCGTTTCTTTACGAAATCAAAAACCGAACTTATCACAATACTCCCCTTCTATTTCTCCACGACTACCTCACCACCATACGCGACTCTGCCTTCTTCTGCAAATCGCGTCGTCGGCCTGTGCTATAGCAACCTGCGACAGTTCATGCCACCGAATCATCCAAAACTCCACATACAACCTCTTAATTACCTCGCGATCCCAATTATACAAACCAATATTCAAATCGAAGTACCACAAATCCTAAATTACCCAACCCTAACCTCACGGCTCCATTGTTTTGAGCGCAGGAAATTGTCATCGCAACCTAAACTGTATACGCCGAATCAATGCCCTCCCCCATACGATTGTAAAGGATCTAACCATGATGGATTTCGTGGAGTATTGTGTGATATTTAATTTCATGAAGGAAGTGAGTTTTGGCGGCCTCTTTATTGGTTTTGCTGTAGAATTTGTTTTAGGTCTTAAGGGTGAAAGTTGAGCCTTATTTATAGTGAAAAGGAGTGGGATATTTTTATTAGGATATTTGTTAGGAGATATTTTTAGTTTAGATATTTTCATTATATTTTGGTTCAACGTTATATGTCCATACCAATCCGGAATTTCACGGAAATTGGCACTCTGCTATATATCAAATATACCCATTTAAATATATAAATATATTTAAATATAATTAAATTAAATATTAATGCATTTATATTATCGTATATATTCACACTAGATTACCATACAGCTCCAGAATATTCCTATATAGATTTCTAACTCGATATTTCATTGTCAGAGTTATATCAATATTCGATTTATATAAAAATCTATTTATAACGTAAATAAAGCGTTGCAAATTATAAAGGAATTCCACAGCGATTTTTTTTGAAATTTGATTTGGACGTAAATCAAAATCTACCCGACGAAATCCAGATTTTCCTTTTCCATTAGAAAAATATACTCCACTAGCTCCACATGTTTCTTGTTTCACAGAAATCCGATTAAAAACGAACCATGTACATTCAGTTGAAGTTCGAATCGCCAATTTACGAACTGCAACGCCATTTCGAGTTCGATTTTGATTATATTATAAATTCTATGTCCAACTTCGTTCAAATAAATATATTCGTAATTCAAATCAAATTCTAAACTAAATTAAATCAGTTAAATGATTCAATTCACATATATTGCCATTCCGGCTAATTATGATTATTTCAAAATTAAATATATTATTTAATTATTATTTTAATTAAATATTCAAAGTTATTAAATTCAAACGGCCATTTAAATTACCAAACCATATTTTAAATAATTAAATAAATTATTTATTCCACCAAAAATACGGGTCATTACAACCGCAAAGGCCTTATGTTAAGTTTCATGCTTAATTTTAACAACCTCTCATTTCATAATTGTTCATTTGTTTACTATTTCTTAAAAGGTTTGTTCCATGACAACATATATTTTGCATGAAATGGCACTTGTTTTACATGTTTCATATGGCAAAGAAACCCTAATTCGGAGCTGGTATATGGTCGTCCATCTTTCTTTCTTATTGTGTGTATTCAGTTGAATTCACATATTGTTACAGTAGATGAGAGAGAGTCTGTTAGAAGGTTAGTACGTACATGAAAAATGGTGAAAAGATGGAGTAATGAGGTTGGGGAAAATTAATAATACTTACATAGTTTATACAAAATAAAAATACTTAGTATATCAAATACTAAATGTTGGTACAAATCAACGCATGAATAAAGGAGTTTTAAGATTGTATTTTAGAATTAGTCAAATAATGATCGAGTATTAGAGATATAATTGTAGTAGTAGAGATATATTCTTATGCAGTAAAATTAGGAGTTTCAGATATTTGTAAGGGCTATATATCGCCATCGTATTTCAATGAATAAAGTAAGTTTTCAGGATCCCAAACATTGAGTTTAATACCTATTACAAATTGGTATCAGAGCTCTTATTGGATTTTTGAGAACTTTGGGAACTAAGAAGTTGCCGCCTCAAAACAGGAAAGAGTGATGGAAGATGAAAAAATAAAACTACCCCAGTTCGATGGGCACCGGGATCACTAGAGTGAAGTCATGGAGAACTTCTTCAGAGCAAGAGTGATGGAAGATGAAAAAATGAAACTACCCCAATTCGATTGTGGATCATCATTATCACCCACAGTACCCGCAAATGAAAAAATATTCTCATAAAATTTTACATCTTGGCTAACAAAAAATTTGTGAGTTTCCAAATCATAAAATCGCCACCCCTTTTGACAAAAAGGGTACCCAACAAACATGCATTTTCTACTACGAGGTCCAAATTTGTCCTTTACACAAGGACGATTTGCAACATAACATAAGCACCAAAATACACATATTGCAGATAGGGGTGGTGATTGCTTAAACAAAACTTCATAAGGTGTTTTTCGGTCTAAAACTGGGGTAGGGTCTTATTAATTAGATGAACAACAGCTAATACACATTCCCCCCAAAACTCCATTGATAAATTAGCCTGAAATTTTAAAGCATGAGAACCATTCAAAATTTGATGATGTTTGCGTTCCACCCTACCATTTTGCTAAGGTGTATCGACATAAGAAGTTTGACGTATCATACAATTCTTTGCATAAAAAGATTTCAAAACAAACTCTTGTCCATTATTACTTCTCAAAATTTTCACCTTTTTATTAAATTGAGTATTAATCATGACACAAAATTTTTGAATCAAATGACCAACCTCATACTTTCCAGCCACTAAATACACCCACATAACACGAGAACAATCATCTACGATGGTAAAAAAATAATATGCACCACAACTTGAAGCAGTATTATAAGGACCCCAAATGTCACAGTGAATAATATCAAATAAATCATTGGCTTTATTCATACTATTTGGAAAAGAAGTGCGAGGTTGTTATGCAAGATAACATACTTCACAATTGTCAAAACAGTTCTTACTACTACCATCTATTCCAAGTAAAGGAAGCAAAACTTTTGATGAAGGGTGACCCAAGCGTCGATGCCATAACACTGACAAATCTGCTGCTGACACTTTATTTGCTTGAAAACTATGAATTGGATGACAAAGATAGACTCCATTACTCTGCACCCCTGCTCCAATTAGGTTCCTCAAAGTGTGGTCCTGTATAATACGTAGCTTGTTAGTAAATAAAATAATGAACTTTTTCTTTTCAAAAGTTGAGACATAGACACCAAATTACAAGTAAGAGCAGGGACAAATAATACATTTTCTAGGATCAATTTTTCATTTATTTTTATTTGGCCTTCTTTAGTAGCATTTGTAATTTTTCCATTTGGTAAACCAATAGGAGAGGAAGGTATATCATGCAAGTGGGTGAACAATTCAATATTACCAGACATGTGATTTGAGGCCCCAGTGTTGACGATCCATTAATCATCGTAGAATTACTTACCATGCAATGTTGGAGTAGAGGATGAGAGTTTATGTTGATTGAGAGTAGTCATCAAGATATTGAATTGTGCATCACTCAACGTAGGAACATATGCTCGATCACCATCGACAACCTCTTGTGCTACACCTTGGTTATTGCCACTCACATTTGCGGTGAAATTACCACTACGACCATGACCTCTACCAAATTTGATTGTTTTCATAGCTTCAACTTTCTATTACCAACAGTATGCACTAAAAAAATAGCAATTATTAGCAATCCCTAATTTAGGAAGGCTCTGATACCATGATAGATTATTTAATCAAACCGACCGTTAGGGAGGTTTCCTACTGTAAGAGCCAAAAACAAATTGTCTGAGCCAATAAATTAAGGCATAATTTTCGCTCAGAAGACTTTCCTTTTTGTGTTTTCCTTCTTTTCGTTTCCTTCTCGTTTTATTTCCTTCGTGATTTTTCTCCTTCTATTTCTGAATAAACTGGAGTGCTTCAATGCCAGCTGAACTCTTCTAAAGCGGATTTTCCAACTTCACTTCTCACTTCGGATTTAATTCTTCAATTCAATTCATACCTAGGCCGCATTCCGTTTAGGATCAGCTCGAGCCGATGATTCGAATCCGTGCCCTTCCAAATTTTTTGAGCCCGATTTTTTGCTGTTTAGACGTAATCGATCGCAGGTATCAATCCTTTGAGATTTACATCGAAGGTGATAACTTTGATGTTAGGGTCTTAACTTTGTTCAGTTAGGGATTGGAATGTAAATTGGGGCTTAAGGCCGCGAATTTCTGATATCGAAGTGTTATAAAATGGAATTGGACTTGAATGTAATGGGTTTTAGAGTGATTTGGTGGATTTGAACTATACAATACCCATAGAATGCTATTTTCACAATAATGCACACGTCATATTCGATGAAATTCTCGAACCTTTGAAATTTTAATAATTCGGTTCCCATGGTTTGCGGCTAGTACTTGGACTTTGAGAGATATAGCATGATGAGCTTTTATTTTTACACTTGCACCCATTTTTACACTTTGCCTTTGGAGAGACAATTTTTTTACTTGGCTTCTTTTAGTAAAATAAGATATAATGTTCTCTAGAAAAGCTATTTAAATCTGTTGAATGAAGGAGAGAAGTAATTAAACCGTTTGTTAAAAAAAGATGATGGTAAACACCTATATATAGAGTCTGAAATAACAATTTGAGTATTCCATTTCCACAAAAATAAATCTAGCATCCACCTGTAAAAGAACAGATTTTTTTTTTACTATTTACCATGTAGAAGGTATAAAACATAATATAACAGAAACAAATAAAACCACATTAAAAATTTGAAGAAAAACGTGCCTGCTGTTGTCCAAGCATTGAGGTTGAAAAGCTAAAAGTTATTGTGTTTGATCCTTCATTAAGATTTAATGAACAAGTACCTCAGAAGTCGGATTTTCCCCCTATAATATTTGTCGTATGTAATGAATTGGACAAATTTGTCATTATATTTTTTTCTATTGAATTTCATTAGTCATTTGCTGAAGAATAACAGAGGTACAGTTAATTAAAAAAAAGTTATTGTTTTTGATCCTTCATTAAGATTTAATGAAGCAAGTTCCTCAGAAGTCGGATTTTCCCCCTATAATTTTTGCCGTATGTAGTGAATTGGACAAATTTGTCATTATATTTTTTTTCTATTGAATTTCATTAGTCATTTCCTGAAGAATAACAGAGGTACAGTTAATTAAAAAAAAGTGTCATGGATTCAAGTTTCTCTACATGATGCAATCTTTCAAACTTTGAAGGAATATGAACAACAGAATTGCTTCCCATGTCGCATCCCTATGTCAAGTTATAAATTAAACGCATGCAGAAGATGCTTACTCAGTTGGGCCCGACATGTAGAACAGACATCATTTTATGATTTTGTCAACAATAGTATGACTGACATATGTATTGCTAATTTGGGAAACTAAAACTGAAGTATTTTTCACTGTGTACGCGAAGTATAAATAGGTTCAGTATTACCTATTTCTTCACCTTCTTGTTTTGAATATGAGAACTTCTTTAAACTACTAGAGGATATTATGAATTTTTTTAATTATTGTACTGTTAATGTTAGTTCAACCATTCACATAGAATAAAAGTAGTATGTTACAACTAAAATGCTATCACTAGCAATGAACGTGTCTCTCTATTCCTTAAAATGCAGTAGACCATTTTATACCTTCAGTGTCAATGTCAAAATGTTGATTGTCGAGGTCTGCTCTAATTCATATGGTAGCATCATAGAAATTTTGATAGGAATTAAGGTGTTGAACATGTTCTTCCACTATTTATTAATTTCTACAGCAAGATATTCTTTTGTTTATGCTCCTTATTCTACACTTTTCGGTCAACACATACTGCTCTAATATCATTTTTTAACCAATTATATTTGTTAGATCTTTTTATTTTCACTGATTAAACAACTCATTTGCCATTGTAGTATTTATCGTGTCCTGTATTCGTTGCTTAGTTCAAGTTGCAGGATCAACCAGTGATCGTTATTTCTGGGTATGACTTCATTTAAGGTTTTACTAATGCATAGGGAAAAAAGTACCGACTGAAGAAAGTGTTGCTGATTCTGACATTTTTGCACTGTCGTGTTGGCTGTTTATTTCAAATATTTCTAGGCTACCTCACTGTTTGTACAGGCCTATGTCTGGCTTAGGCTGAAGTTGTATTCTCCTAGGAAAATAGCAACACTTGTGAAACTGTAATAAATAATAGATTAACCAGTGGATTATGCATTCCTATCTAGACTTTATTGTTATACATAATTAAACAGATTTAGTGCTAGGATAGATAAAAGGCATTACTTGGCTAACAGTTGGATACGTTGTTTACCATAGGTACACTGTGCCGAATGGGAAAAAAATCTTTATCCACTAAATCTTTAATTACTCATCCTATAAATTTGGTGGTGATTTCCTGTTCACCCAACTTTCTTGCTTAGATGCTCTATTTGGATTTCCTATTTTTGTTTGTTACTTACGCATCCATACTAAAAGCAAATATGATTTTTTGTTTATTTTTCTTTGAAAATGTCATTCAATTTGACATACAAATAAGATATATTTTAGTTCACTTTGGGCTTACAATCAGTTTAGGTTTACATACCAATAAAGAATATGATATGCACAAAAGTTAATTTGGTGCAACCTATTAACACTAATAAAATAAATCACCACAAGATACTTTTTTTATATACATGTTGTGCTACTAGAAAACGTAGACACTAGATAGTTTGCATGTTCTTTTAAGCTGTAACTGAGCACCATTGTGCACATGCTTTGTTGTTCTAATCTATCTGTATGACTTCATGCACACAAAAGGGGAAAAGCAACAGATATAATAAAATTTTCTGTACCAAAAGAATAGCATCTTCCTTGGATGGATGGGGCCCTTGGAAAAAATGAGTCAAAATATGAAATATTAGTGTTATTTATATGTATTATGGTCTTTAAAAAAAAAAAAACAGCTGCAATGTAATCGGATGTATAGGGCATATTATCAGATAAACAATTTTATGGGTCATTTAGCCTTATCGTTATTTATGTTGTGTTCCTTCGCTAACGAATTGAATAATGATGCACAATCCTTCATTCTTACAAATATCAAAATAAAGATTGTTTCTCTTTTTCGAAACTATCCACTACAAGTATGACTGAGGTACAAAGATTTCCAAGAAAGTAATATTGTACTAATCACATCTTTTCCCACCACATTTCAGACTACTCGGTTTTTGTGTAACATGAAAATTACGTATCCGAAAACTATACTATATGGAATGTGTATATGCTTTCAGTTTAGCATGTTAATTAAAACAATAACTAGTGTTCTCATACCTGCATACTTAAATACAATTAGACTAGAAAGCCCGTTTATAATAAAACTTTACAATCATAACATACGAATAAATTAAAGGGCCAATGTTGATTTAGTACGAAAACAATCACTCATTTCACCTTTTTATTCTTCAAAATACATATAATTGGCAACTTTGGTGATTGAATATTTACCATTTCAAAATCTCTTCCAGTTAATCCAGCTATTTAAATACATTGTCACTGATACTGTTTCCACTTGAACTATCTTTCTAACAGTACCCACATATAATTATGAACTTATTACTTTCATTCACATATTCGTTGTGTTACTTCATTTCTAGAGTTTTTCTATTAATAATTAAATAAAACAAAAACATAAACAAAGAAGGATTATTAAAGAAGAATAAGTCACATGTTTAATTTAGGGACTACGTCTTTACTGTATTTTTTGAATCGAATCGTAGTATATGAGCTTTATTCATATGTTTAACTGCAATATACAAAAAAAACAATGACATATGAAATTCAAACAACAACAAATAACAGAAAAAGGTGGCAATTTTATTCCCCCCTCAAAGTTAAGATGTGAAGCATTGTGAGTTCTCCAGAATGAAAGTGAGCACAAAGATATCAGAAGTCAAAATCAAACTGTTTGAGTCAAAATCACGAACATCGATTAAATTTTTTAAAGATAAATGAACCAGTTAAATGCTGCTATAAGGTAACATTAAATACCATCTCCAATATGATTGTTAGTTTGCTAAGTAAAACGACGACAACCACAAATCTGACTTTTCAAAGTCGAACACGAAAATTGTAGTATATTACCCTTTTTATAAGTAAATTACAACATCAAAAAGAGTAGAAAAGAACAAAAAAATTAAAAAAAACAAAAACCATGATGTTTTCAACAAGAAATTACTAAAATTAGTTATTTCCTTTGGTAGCTACTACATAAACTATAAGCTAAGAACTATTTTCTTAGTTCTGCGCATGAACATATATTTGATAATATTATTCGTATTTTTTTTTTGCTTTTGGATATTACATTTTCTGTCAAATTAGTGACATTTTCATATAGTTTTCCTTCTATAAGCAAGTGGTACTCAAAATTTACATACAGTATCAAAGTTTGATATTTCATTTATGTTACTATAATTGTTCTATTGTCTACCAATTAGTTTGTATCCATACAGCGTTGCATTTATTATTTTACTTTTCATTAGGTGGTTACTAACGTTTAATTTATTTACAAATGAAGCTAGATGCCACCACGTTCATAGGAGTAGATTTAGATTATTGGTTTCACACATAATTATATGTTTTGAAACTTAAATTCCAAATATTGATTTATAACCTGCTAATGAAAATACATTGGTTCTATATGTGTGTGTTTGTATATCTACAGACACACACCTATATACTTAAACATATACACACGCAAACATATATTTATCAAATATTCTAACATCTCCTTTACATTGTATTTATCGCTGATTATAACTTTGAAAACTGAGACGTGTATATTTTTCAGCTTATTGCAGAATGAATTGTCAAAGTAGACATTCTGCTAATGGCTTAATATTATATATGATTTTACAACTACTATAAATAATTTACAGTTGATCTCAAAAGCACATTCAATAGGAGCACAAGGTTTTAGCCCATTTGCAGGTAGTTATTTTAGTCCAACGTATGCTTAAAAGTTAAGTATATATACATTTAACTGTTATTTCGCTTGGGTTTCCCAAGTAGTGCTGACTAGAACGTACTTAAAAATGCAGATCTGAAGAAACCATGGTTCCAGTGATGCTTTCTATTGATCAGTACAATCCATATCCCATTACTATTTAGGTAGTCATCTCATTACAGTTGAAAGAGAAGCTGATGCATCAGCTTTTAAGATTGGTCTAGATTGAATTGAAAGAACCATTTTGATATGCTGACCTTTTTTTTGTAGGTTACAGTTTTTCCATCCTTCTGGCCGTAATGTTAGATTTCTCCTTGCCCACGTCCAGTTGGACATGAAGTGCTGGTACAGTGTGCAATAATACATGCATGTATGTATGGATACACATTCTTATGTGGTGCATGTGCACTTGTGGGAATTTTTAGTCCTATGAATTTATTTATTTTCATGAAGTATTCATATTGGAGTGGAAGGGAAAGAGTGACATCACTACATCAGCGTGTTGTTCCTGGGCTAGGCTGCAATGTCATTGTATAATCAATGTACTGTATTGTATTTTTTTGGTGAAAATGTCTTATCTTGTAGTTTTTTTGAAAACAACTATCTTGTAGTTTGTTTTCAGCTGGCATTAATTTTTTCAACAATATGTAGTGTCTTTGATATGAGCTTGAACTTTGTCCATGCAAAGAGTTTCGTGTTAACTTCTTTTCTAAATAGGACAAATTTTTGAATTAAGCCCTTCGGGGTAACTTATTGTAAAAATAGGCCTGTTTCATAACTTATTATGAAATTAGTCATGTTTTCCTTAGGAATAATAACTATGCGTATTCTGAAAATTCGCATGAACAAATATATTCATGCACATTTTGCGCTTTTTTTTTTTGCGCGTTCTGAAAATGCTCATGAACAAATTTGTTCATGCGCATTTTCAGAATGCTCATGAACAAAAAAAAAAGTTGCGTATTCTGAAAACACGCATGAACAAATTTGTTAATGCTCGTTTTCAGAATGCACAAGGCTAATTCAGAACTGGCCAAAACATGCTTAGTTTCATAATAAGTTATGAAACAAGCTTATTTTCACAATAAGTTATTTTGAGGGGCTTAGTTCAAAAATTTGTCCTTCTAAATATTGTTTATAATTAAAAATTTGAACTGGCTCGTTTCTCTTTAACATGTTATTTTTTTCTATAAAGAAAAGTTCACAAGGATTTCCATCCTGTGTTAATGATCAAGCACACTTATTGTGTAGTGTACTGTTAGTTGTTGACATAACCAGTACTTCGTTTCGTTGCATGTGTAGCTTAAGAGAGTAATGCATAAATTTGTTTAATCAATTAGATGGCAAAATTGTGGAGGATTTTACCTCTAACTTATGAAACTCTACCTATATTGTCTCATTGATATATTACAAGATGTTTTCCAATGAAATAGTGTAGCTGCATATGAGTTTCCATTGTAATATTTTGTTAAAAAGCTTGTTTAATAATGTAGGATTTATTTATTACATCTTACTCTCATATATTTTTTTAATTTGAATTAAATACTGACTAATATGATGATATGTTCTGAACTTATATTTGTTTTGTTTCTCTTTCTATTTCTTCAAACTTTTAATGGGTTAAGGTTGCAAAACAATTAAGCATTAAGATTACATTATTCCTAGATGTATAATAAAAATGTATGTATGTGTTTGTGATTGATTCAAATCAATATATTAATAGTATATTTTTAGTCTCAAATTAGTTTACATGTAAAATTTAGTTTATTTGAATTTCTATTTTATTAATTACTTTCAATTTTTGTTAAAATATTCTATAGTTTTACGAATAAAATCTTATTTGAGATATATTTTAACAAATAATTTTATATTTTATATTTCATATTGAGTACTTTAATGGTCGGTTTCCCACCATTGTACGGTAATACTAGTTGTGTGAGGGATTGTAGAATAGATATAATTTTGTAATGTTGTCGGTAGAGCAAAATTCATTACATGATGTATATATTATAGTGCTTTATATAGATGGAGTACATGAGGTTAAAACAGGCAATAACAATGTAACAGTAATAAGTTATAAAGGAAAAATAATATAAGAGGAAAGTATTAAAGTATTATGAACTGGATCGTTATCCTATGACGCAGCGTGATATGTGTATGAGTCAGCTGGATCCTTATCCTGTGAATGAGTTGTATCCTTGTCCTATGACGCAAATATTTACATAAATATACTTAACACTATGCATAAGAACAGAAGCAACTAAACTACATTGTGTTGGAATGATCCATTGGGAAGCAAAATATACAAATTTAAATAAAGACGTTAAACCATCTCTGGCTAAATACTAAAATTGATAGCCTAAATAATAATAACATGACCAGAATTTGGGCCTAAATTTATGGAACGTCTTCTTTACTAATTTATTGTTCATAATGCTAGATGTATAAAAGGAAATTTCATGGTTAGTTTAGCAATATGAATAAGATAATCATGCATTATATTTGATTATGGCACATATATATATATATATATATATATATATATATATATATACGAGTGGAAACCCGTGCGTTGCACGGATGCATAAGATGTTGGGTGTCATAATTTGTTGAGATGATACAATTGTGTGTGTCGTGGATTGTAATAATCATATACTTAGAGTGAAAGTAATCATATACGGGATGTTGTAGTTTGCACGGGAGCATAGAGTACAGGGTGTTGTAGTTTGTACGCGCGTGGTTGTCGCACGCGCTTCGTGCGTGATCGATGCAAGTCGTTTGCGCGTCGATTGATGTTCATCAAATGTTATTTATATGTGGAGTAATTGTATATTTAATTTTTTATTTGTCGTAGGTTATTTAATGTAAATTGGAAGTGGATGAATGTAAAATGTTGGAATTATTTCAGCTGAGTAGTAAAAGATGCGCGAAGTTGGCAACAGAATAATAAATGAAAGGGAAAAAGTGTCATAATTAAAAACAAAATGCAGAAACAAACTGCATAATACAAACTTATGCATACAAAGAAAAGACAGGTATTTTTATATAGTGGAAAGAAGAAAATGAGGTTATAATGGAGAAGCAGGTTGATTAATTCATTGAACGCCTTGCCAGATACTCTGCCTCGATCCTATCACAGTCTGCAAACTGCAGTGAAGCTCAAAAATGGTTAGAAAAGCAGTTTGTATGAAGTCGTAGTGTTAAGGTACCAAACTTAATAAGTAATTGCGAAAACACTTGTAATAGTGAAGAAAATAAGGACTTACAAACAAATAAACTAACCAAAAAGATGGACATTGGTGCGGTGGCAGGCCAAATATTTTTATTGCAAAGCATCTGTAGACAAAATATAGGTGTAAAACTGCAGTAAGAATTTTTTAAAAAAAAAAAGGTTTAGTAAACTAACTGTTGAGGAGAAAAGTACGTACATTTGTACTCCATTTTTTTTTCGTGAAATTACAGCAAAACCTCAGGATAAACGACATTTGTTGTAGATGTTATTGTGGTTGATTCTAGCAGAATTGAAATTCTATGGAATGCAGTGCATCTAGATAGAGCAACATACAGTTGTCCATGACTAAACACTTCGGTGCGTAAATCAATACCGACGTACTTCACAGATTGACCTTGTGCTTTATTGATAGTTAATGCGTAAGCAAGCTTAATAGGAAACTGACGTCTTGACATGTTTATAGATAATTCTGAGGAAGATGGTTGAAGAGATATTCTAGGTATAAATACAAAATTACCAGCTTTATCTCCAGTAAGTATTTGAGCTTCAATTATTCGTGTTGCACATCTAACTACTATCAACCTTGTTCCATTGCAGAGTCCCTCTTTTGGAGCTAGGTTTCTAAGCAGCATAATCGGGCATCCAACTTTAAGTTCAAGTTTGAATGGTGGTAATCCACTACACTCTAATGAATTCAGAAATTCAGTTGGGTAACGATCATTTTCCACTAACTTGTCAGCAGAAAGGAAAATATGAACATCACCAGAGCATTTTTGCAGACATGCAGAATTTATTGCGCATACATCTTCGTTGCGTGCCGAGAGAATAGTTCTGTCCTTTAAAAAATTTGGAGATCCTTGGTTGACAGTAAGTCGTGGATAAACAGTGTCAATTAAGTTAGCAAGACTACTGCATTTGTGCATCATTGATAGGTCAACGTGTTGATCTGGCGTTGATCCGATCTGTACAATAATAATTTTGATTAAAAGAACGATTATATTAAATAGACACAGAGTGGAACTATTGTTATGATAGTAGTAGGAAATGAAAATGTAGTACCTTGGCTAGATATTCAGCAAAAGCACCACTCTCAACGTCATTGGAACTTAGTCGCATATTTTTGTGTAAACATAAGACATGAACAACTGCCCATAACGGTGATCGGCGTAACGTTGATGCAACAATATCTTCACGTGTTCCCTTTGGGATAACAGGTAAAATTTGGCGAAAATCTCCTCCTAAAACAACTGTCAGTCCACCGAAAGGCTGTGCGTTATCTCGAATATCTTTTAATGATCGGTCGACTGTTTCAACACAAAATCGATGTTGCATTGGTACTTCATCCCATATAATGAGACTTGCTTGCCTTAGGAGCTCGGCTGTTGATGATTGTTTTGTAAATCCGCAAGTTGAGTCCTCTAAAATATTTAATGGTAGGGAAAATGTTGAATGCGCTGTTCTACCTCCAAGAAGTAGTAAAGAAGCAATACCTGATGAAGCAACGGTAAGCACAATATGTCCTAGACTTCGACATTTGTTTGCAATTGTATTATATAAGTATGTTTTTCCAGTCCCAGCTCCACCATTTAAAAAAAAAGTTTTTCCGTCTCGATTTTGAACAGACGAAAATATTAATTCGTATGCTTTCCGTTGATCATCGTTGAAAGTAAGAATATTTTTTTCCGCCTTCGCATCTTGTCCTTCATATTGGAGTTGTTTGTGTTCCATTATAAGTCTGTTTTGCACAACAATTTCCCAGTTTTTAGTTGGCAGAGGCATTGGTGGAAAATCATGTAGACTTTTTCCTGATTCTTGGAGTAATTTGTTAAGAATATGTAAACCATAATCTTGGATTTCATATTCAGTAGGATTAGTAATGTGGAAAAGATTTGTGATAGTGTGCCCTAAATCATCACAAATGTGTGTAGCAAATTTTGTCCAAAGGTTATGCGGTCGTAAAGGGTAGCACTGAGTGAGAATAATGGAGAAAAGTCTTCTAAGTTGATATCCAGTGTTCATAATTGATGCCTCTTCCAAACATGTGACCCATTCTTCGTCATCTTCAAGCATACCTTTAGCAACGCATGCATCTTTAAATGTTTCATGAACTTCGCCATTAACTGTTCGTAAATCCTCAAAAGATGTTGGACCTGTACAAATGGTAAGTAGTAGTCGTAGAAAAAACCGCTCACCAGAGTTTGGACTTGCAAAATACATTCTCCCTATAGCTTTTGAACTTGCACTTCGTGGGGACCATATATGTGTCTCTTTATTCCATGTATAAAACTCTGGAAATTGTTGAACTTCAACTTGTGATTCATCTGATTTAGGCATCATTTTCATTAATGTCAATTTAATATATATGATTGCATAATTCAAGTGCTTAAATTAAGAACAGCAGCATAAATACATTAGCATCGATTTTCCATTTTTACAACTATAAATTAATCAAACCTAAGTGGAAATATATTTATGGAAATAAATGAACAGGAAACACGAATGGTAATATGCAATTACAGTAGCGACACAATACCAAAGTATTTAAAGTAAACCAAAAATGCACATTCAGTAAAGGTGATTGTTGAAGGAAACTGACAAAATAATTAGGTAGTTATAATAGTAGATGAAAAAGATGTCGGCGTAAATAAATACCATTTATATTACAAAGTCACGTTCATTCCAAGGAAGAATGCAAAATGTTACAGGTATAAAAAAGGAAAAATAAAAATATAAAAGAAACCGAATTTACTTTCCATGGTGAAAACATTCAAATAAGGAATTGTTTTTCATCCAATTCAATTCTTAATTTTGTGCCAAAATTATACCAAAGAAATAAGACGAAAATATAGTTATGTGTAGGATTAGTCGTTGCAGGCCTCATTTATTAACCATTAACTATGAGTTTATAATTACACGTGGCCAAGCAAGAAAAATGCCAAAATATAAAAGAAACCGAATTTACTTTCCATGGTGAAAACATTCAAATGAGGAATTGTTTTTCATCCAATTCAATTTTTAATTTTGTGCCAATAGGTTTATGAAATTATACCAAAGAAATAAGACGAAAATATAGTTATGTATAGGATTAGTCGTTGCAGGCCTCATTTATTAACCATTAACTATGAGTTTATAATTACATGTGGCCAAGCAAGAAACATGCCAAAACAATTGATCCTAATTTCCATTGAACAATATTTTACATTATCATATCCAACTGTGTATGTAAACTATTTGATCACAGTTTATTAAAGTATACCCAAGAAATAAGACGAAAATATAGTTATGTGTAGGATTAGTCGTTGCAGGCCTCATTTATTAACCATTAACTATGAGTTTATAATTACACGTGGCCAAGCAAGAAACATGCCAAAACAATTGATCCTAATTTCCACTGAACAATATTTTACATTATCATATCCACCTGCCTATGTAAAATACTTTTTTCATTTCTGTTTCAGATGCATATGCTAGGAGAAGCTATATTTATAACAAATTGGTTTAATTAAAAACTTAAATAAGTTTGGCAAAATGTTGCAGGGAGGTGAAATAGCTTCACACTACTTTTTATGAGTTGGTGTTGATATTTTACATGAGGCATAAAAGTGTGCATAGGAAGTTAGAAACATAAAGTAAAACTGAGTCGACAACATGAGCAGATGCACAAAAAAAACAAAAAAAACGTGTAGCAGAACACAAAATTATGCAATATACTGCTTATGTATAAGAGTTACATAAGGGAAATGGGTACACAGAGAAATACATCTAGGTGTTTATACCGGAAATGCAAATGAGAAACAAACGTAATTTATTAGTGCAGAATACATTCTCAGTTTCATAAATTTAAAAAAAAGAAATTTGACGCCAGATGCTCTGCCTGGATCCTGTCACAGTCCGCAAACTGCAGTTTAAAAGAAATTGGTTAGTAAAGGAATACGTATGATACATATAGTTGTATGAATGGTGGAAAAAAAATTGTATCAAACCACTGCATTCCAATGAGCTTCGTCTTCGTTATCCGTATGTTGTGGAGTAGTAGGCGGAAGATCATGAGCTTCATTTTCGTTCTGAAAATCGTTGGGTTGAACTTGAGGAGCAGTAGGAGATGGGACATTAGTCACAGTTGTGGTGGTTTCATAGCTGGTTGAATTATGGGGTTTAGTTAGACGTATGCTTTTACGTTTATGTTTTCTTGCTGAAATGGGTAATTGAGACTGTTTGGTTGGCAGAAAAAGCTTGGACTGCATAGATTTAATGTAAAATGAGCTAAGTAGATGGTAAAAAAAGTAGGAGTTAAGTTACACAAAGAGAATTACCTTAGTCATGATGTGTTAGGAAGAGAACAAAACTGAGGAGTAAAAAAGAGAGGCTATGAATGTGGAAGGAAGAGTAAAGAAGGTGTTATGTAAATTTATAGCGATTGAGTACCATATGTAACTAATAAATGCGTTAAATCTATAATATCAATTGGTAATATACTATATATGATATATGAATCATATGTAAGATAATGAATTTTAACAAAACATTCAATATTTCAAATCTGAAATAAGCATATATGAAAAAATTAATTGTATATACTATATACAATTAATTTAAATTTATACATAAGTCATTCCTTATATATATAGCGATTAAATAGCTTTACTTATAATATCAATTGGTAATATACTATATATGAATCATATGTAAGATAATGAATTTTAACAAAACATTCAATATTTCAAATCTGAAATAAGCATATATGAAAAAATTAATTGTATATACTATATACAATTAATTTAAATCCCTTTTACTTATAAAAGGGATGAATCATATGTAAGATAATGAATTTTAACAAAACATTCAATATTTCAAATCTGAAATAAGCATATATGAAAAAATTAATTGTATATACTATATACAATTAATTTTACTTGGCTGTAATTAACAATTATACATAAGTCATTCCTTATATATATAGCGATTAAATAGATTTACTTATAAAAGGGATGATGTGCGCTGATTTTGGTAAGCTAAGAATAAATGAAACGATGTGTGTACAAATCCAGGCCGTCCTTTGTCCAAACTAAGAATAAATCTCAGCCGCTCTTTGTCTCCATGTTTGTCTCCTGGTTTGTCTTAGGGGGCAATTTTATTATATAGATATACATGTATATTCCTTTTATTGTTACAAGTTTATTACATAAAAACAGTGAAGTTAAAGATGGAATATCAACCCAAAATTAGAAATATAAAATAAATTTAGCAACATTTATTCTTACATGGAAACCTATCATGTTATTAAAGTAAACTTTTTTTTCGCATATTTCTAATGTCATAACATGATCAACGCTTTACAAATAAATTGTTGCCAACTAAATTAAATACATACCATGAAGAGCAAATAATTGTTAAATTGACAAAAAGTGAATCAGGAAATAATTCAGAGACTTGTTATAAAGTTAAAACAATTCAAACAAATATAATGTGTAAAACTTGAAACCACTTCTACTGTCATAAAACTAGTATAACCGCATAACGATGGGAAAACCGACTTTGTAATAGGGATCATAAGTCAACGGTAAGAAGGTTAAATTTAACAAATTAGTTGATTAAGAAGAATAAATAAATTAAGCAAAAATTAATGTGGTTAATTAAGAAAGCAAATTTAAGAAATTAAGAGAAATGTAATTGTAAATTAATGCAATTTGTGAGAATTAAATTCCTAAAAGGTTATTAATGAAATTAATGTTTTTAATTAAAAGGGGATCATAATTCAACAGTAAGAAGGTTAAATTTAACAAATTAGTTGATTAAGAAGAATAAATAAATTAGGCAAGAATTAATGTGGTTAATTAAGAACGCAAATTTAAGAAATAAAGAGAATTTTAATTGTAAATTAATGCAATTTGTGAGAATTAGATTCCTAAAAGGTTATTAATGAAATTAATGTTTTTAATTAAAAGGGGATCATAAGTCAATAGTAAGAAGGTTAAATATAGCAAATTAGTTGATTAAGAAGAATAAATAAATTAGGTAAGAATTAATGTGGTTAATTAAGAGCGCAAATTTAAGAAATAAAGAGAATTGTAATTATAAAATAATGCAATTTGTGAGAATTAAATTCCTAAAAGGTTATTAATGAAATTAATGTTTTTAATTAAAAGTGGGACAATAAATAAATAAGGTAATAAATGAGACTGGAATTCGAATAAGTTTACTAGATATGGACAAATGGATGAATGAGATTGATTTTAAATGAATCAATTACTAATTACAAATTCGTAACTTAACATTAAATGCTTTAATAAATGTCCATTAGTTACTGGTGACAAACATGCATTTGTAGAATACAATTAAAGGCAATTTATGGAAACAAATGAATAACTTGTGACTGATTTCATTTGTGAGAATAAATAAATTAAAGGGAATTTATGGGAACAAATTAGTTGATTAAGAAGAATAAATAAATTAGGTGAGAATTAAAGTGGTTAATCAAGAACACAAATTTAAGAAATAAAGAGAATTGTATTTGTAAATTAATGCAATATGTGAGAATTAAATTCCTAAAAGGTTATTAATGAAATTAATGTTTTTAATTAAAAGGGGATCATAAGTAAACAGCAAGAAAGTTAAGTCTAACAAATTAGTTGATTAAGAAGAATAAATAAATTAGGCAAGAATTAATGTGGTTAATTAAAAACGCAAATTAAAGAAATAAAGAGAATTTTAATTGTAAATTAATGCAATTTGTGAGAATTAAATTCCTAAAAGGTTATTAATGAAATTAATGTTTTTAATTAAAAATGGGACAAACATGCATTTGTAGCATAAAATTAAAGGGAATTTATGGGAACAAATGAATAACTTGTGACTGATTTTGTTTATTAATGTTAAATCATGATTTCAATAGACATAGTAATTAATGCATAAGTCTTGTATATCAGTTGATTGTATAAAGTGCATTTAATTAAAATTAACGTTAAAACTGGTCATAAATGCACATAAAGAAAAATAAATACAAGGAACCGATATATAAGGCTAGTAATGATTATTCAATAGATATTGTAATTAATGCGTCATTCAAATGAGGACAAAACGGGTATGGTAAAAAAGCTTCAGATGGACACAATATTTCGAAGACTCGGTAGAATTAAGAAAAACCGACAAAGTTGGTTTGATGAGTAACCATTTACAAATTAGTACTAAATAGATTTAATTCTATCAAATCCATGAGCAACAAAAAATTATAACTCACAACAATAAGCCAGGTAATAATCAAGCTTTTTTTAATTTATTTTTTATGAACAAATATATAATTTTCACATTAATAAACTTGAATAAAATAATTTCATAATTAACATTAGCAACATCCAACCATAATGTTCACTATCATTTATGTGCAATAACAATATAATCAAGGGTATCCATAGTTTATACAACCATTCGGTATTGAGCATGATATTTTACAGTATTCATGTGTGCTCATCAACTGCAAATTAAATTCAAGTGCTGTCATCGGTCAACTATACTACACAAAAAAAATCATAGCATTCCTATTACTATTCTTGCCTTATTAATTTTATGTTCTTATAAATCAAATCCTAATATTTGTTTCTGTGTGAAATATATGTGTTTCTATTATTGGATGTTTATAAAAAAATACAAACGATCGTCATACCGCAATGTACTCAACACAATATACTGCCAAAACAATCAAAACTTGCAGCAGTTATTGAAACACCCCGCCTCCGTTAAGGTCACTCACAAAAGGAATGCTTTAACTTCGGTGGAGCATTATAGGTAAAAGATGTAGATAAATTACAAGACAGACAAATAAAGCAGCGGAAAAATAAAGTCATTTTATTAACAACTTAATTCAGTCAAGCTTTTACAATAGTTATCTCAATCATACTTAAAAGTAATACATAGAACTTCTGTCTTGATTCAGAAAGAAGCATAAAAATAACAATGATATTCCCCAATAAAGCATGAACCAGCCATAGCAGTGGAAGAAAGAGTCCAAAGCAATACATTGACTATCTTCGAGCTTGGAAAGAAAACTGAGCTAAGTGGTAACATTTCCTCCCTATGAACCTGGGGGGGGGGGAATGGAAGAAAACAGGCGAAACAAAACTAGGTTAGACATAAGTCTGGTAAGTCCAGTGACGTTCAGCATATAAACAGGCAAAAGCATCATGACATGAATAAACTGAATATAAGACAATACCATGATAATAGGGATAACAAGATAACATAGGATAAGCATAAGGTATGATAATGCAAGAGAAACTGAATGCGCTTCTACTATTTCTCTGCTTCGTTACTACTTTGTTATTCTGATTTCTATATCTATCCCTGCACCACCTAACTAGTGTCCGAACTAGTAATCTATATAAAATGATAACGTGATCCCAATCCCCGTAATTGTGGTAGCCTTCAGGTGTACACCTATCGTGAGGATTCCACCTCAATCTGCCTAATTACCATGAACATGTTAGATGTACCCTTACTATCCTATCGATCGGCTCCCTACTTGTATTAATTTCTCTTGTGTCTGTGTCAATCGGCCCTCTCTTGCGTGTAGATACCCTGTTCTTGCCCCCACCATAAGGTGTATCAGTCCTTATGATAACGACCCGACATGACTCAAGATGCACATGTATAACTACTGGTACCCAGTGCCTGCTTTTTCCCACTCCGGAGTACGTGCACGCCCATAAACCGTCGGAACCTACACTGACGTACCCCCTACCGTTGTTTTTGACCGCTTATAATCATCACAGTAATCGTGCCCCACCCTGCCTAGTTTCAGGGTACCATGAGACATCTATGTGGGTTACTGCTGAAATGGGTCCCCGTTACTATAGTTCATGTTGGTTAAGTTTGTGGGCCTATGTATACAAATATTACCCACCTACACGAGATGTACTTAACCCTCCCACCGATTCTAGCATGTTTACTTAATGGTTAAATTTGTGGGCCTATATGTACTAATATTATCCACCTACACGAGATGTACTTACCCTCCCGCACATTATGTCATATTGGTTAAGTGTTGTCCATTCATGTTAACTTAACTCACCCATTCATCGTATCATGTTGGTTAAGTGTTTCTTATTAACTTAACCCCGTTCGTTTATCAAGTTATATTGGTTAAGTGTTTTCTTGTTAACTTAACCCTACGTGTTCATCATGTTATATTGGTTAAGTGTCATCAATCAATCCAGGTTAACTTAACCCACCTACTTGTCATGTTACTTTGGTTAAGTGTTGCCTTCTAGTGTCAACTTAACCCTACCACAAATCAAGTTATATTGGTTAAGTGTTGCCCTCTTGTTTTAACTTAACCTTACCACAAATCAAGTTATATTGGTTAAGTGTTTCTTATTACTTAACCCTACCATTCATCATGCTATACTGGTTAAGTATTTCCTATTAACTTAACCCTAGTCATTCATGTTATATTGGTTAAGTGTTCCTATGAACTTAACCCTAGTCATTCATCTTGTTCATTAGAATTAATTGATTTATTAATGCACCAACCTCTCACATTAGATATGTGTTGTTGCAGTTACTGGATGTACCGGGCGGTTCCGGGCAGCTTTACACCACAACTCAATCTAACCTCGGGTTTTTCTTGGGCATGATGCACTAATCTCTCACATTAGATAGGTGTTGTTGTGGTTTACTGGATGTGCCGGGCAGTTCCGGGCAGTTTTACACCACAACTCAATCTAACCTCGGGTTAGGCATATTCATCTTTAATCTACACATTACCCGATATACCCAAATCTAGATTTTACATGCTAATTACCAAATTCACCAAAACTAATCATGTTACATTTTACGCCCAATCTAGATTTAATGCTCAAGTTACCACAAATTCGCAACAATAACAATTTTGCCCAAAACTTGATTTATATGCCAATTTCATACTTTGTCGTTCATGCCAATTCTAGGTTCAATATGTCAAATTACGTATTCCATAATTCATGTCAAATTACCCCAAATTGCATCTTAGTAGTCATGCCATACTACATGTTCCAAATTATGCCAAATAATGTCAATTCCATGTTATACCCAATTACCCCCGCATTCATAACGTACGTATTTCGAGATTCAACCCAAGGGTCATAAAATAAGGGGAGAAGCAAGATGGAACATCGTAAGGATAGGCATAGTCATATGATGATAAGAACTATTGGTCCAATAAACTTGATGTACTAAAAAGACAAGTTTTGCATGGAATCCATCGCAGGCATATAGATATGATTATATCATGAACTTAAAAAGGGTTACAGTTCCGACATACAACAAGGATAAATTTGATTGGACCAGTTTCATAGTCAAAAATGATTCCCAAAGATATATATATATATATATATACACACACTCAAGCACAGATTTCAATGAAAGGATAGCTTACATCGGGCATACATCACTATACAAACTAATCTTCTTTTTCCAAATCATAAACTATTATATATATATATGCCCCAATTTTGAGATCTTAAATCACAACATGTACTATGACTTATATTTACAATTCAATTTACGCCCCAAATCCTAAGTCATATGTCCAATACTTTATGTCTCAAATCTCAAGTCAATGTCCAACACTTTATGCCTCAAATCCCAAGTCATATGTCCAATACTTTATGCCTCAAATCTCAAGTCATATGTTCGATACACTTTGTGTTTTGAGTACAACATGTGTTATGTCCTCAAATCAGTTACAACTCAATTATGCCCAATTATACACAATTTAATTCTTTTTCCCAAATTTTAGTGCTGGTCAGGTCCAAATCATATATTATGCCCAATTTTAGCGCTGACCATGTTCAAATCATATATTATGCCCAATTTTATTTCCAATGTACGTTCATATCTTATGAGATTTGGCTCAGGATCGCAGTAACCTGGCTATAAAACAAAAAGGGAAGAAGGAAAGAAGAGACAAAGAACGGACACAATATTATCAATGAGATAGATCCAAAGAATATATAAAGACAGGCATAATCTCAGATCCAAATTTATTACAATGTCATAATCACAATTAACTTTATTTCTGAAAGTAACGTGAACTTACAAATTACAGAACGATCTTGAATTCTAGGATCTGTATTCTCAAACCGAATAGCTCTCCCTTGAAGTAGACTATTTGTTCTTCTAATTTAGATTGTATTTGATGTTCTTCTTAATCGATAACTAGTTTGGATTTGATTTTCTAGTTTGGAGAGAATGAATGGAGGCTTAGGCTGGCTTGTAGACGAACATCATGACGACACCATAGTTTTAGGGTTATGATGTTAGGGTTTAGGTTTAGCTACGTATATATAGATGTCTAGGATTATTTAGAGCCCTTAGATGAACTAGGAGTCCATCAGAACCACCCAGCTCAAATACACATCATCCGACCACTCAAAAGAAGACACATCATCACAGAACACTCCAGAATTCTGTGCTGGATCAGTATGGGAGCACTTGGCAGGTGCGCTAGTGCATTTTTGTACTGGCGCACTTGTGAAGTGCGCCAGTGCATTCTGGTCGACTTCCGGTTTTTCTGCCTAACTTCGTTCGTCCATATCTTTTTCATACGGTATCCGTTTTATGCAAACTCGGACTCTATCTCAAGCAGAATTCCGAGACGAACGCAATGGCGTAACCCGTTTCATTTAATTCTTCTTTTAATAATTAGTTATTCTTTAATTATCTCTTATGTCCTATTTTAAAATTATGGGGTGTTACATTCCCCCCATTTAAAGGATTTCGTCCCCGAAATCTTCAAGTTAAGAAGAATGTATATCCTACCATTAAACATCCATCTACTCAACCATTCAATCACAGACATCCATTGTCCTTAAAAAGGTTTCTAATGATTTTCATGAGCATATGCATAGTGTGTGTATATGTCCTTATCCAAATGGAAAATCAGGCGGTCTACTGATTCAGTTGACCTCCTTAATGCAAATCATGTCAGTGCTATGAGTCCATCATGTATGCAATTATTCCTAATCGTACTTTATAACTTCTACATGAGTGCACAATCATTCATACAAATGCAACATCCATATGATAACACATCAAGTTTCAATTTATATGTATAAAAATTCACTTATGCATACGCAATATGAAAGTGACTGAGCCGATCTAGTGCCTAATGTGTGTATATGCATCCACGAGCAACCACTAGCAAACACTTGCAACCACTTGCATCCACCAAACATAACATGTCTCAAACACATGTTTACATCCATTGGCTTCTACCTAAGGATCGAAGATATGAACTAGAGGATATACCTAAAAAAAATAGAAACAAGCATGCATAAAATTCCTTAGAAAAAGGGATCAAAGATATACCGTCAAGAAAAAGGGTATGATGCGCGTATATGGTCTTCAGTCTTCTAAGTCGCATCTTCTTGAGCTTTACTCCACCATACCTTAACTAATTTAACTTCACGATAGTGAAGCTTCTTGACCTCCATTTCCAAAACCCACTAGTAAAGATAGGACCTCAATCACTTATTATGCTAGAGGGTATCCAATGTAGTCGAACTATCTTTCCAAGATAAACAGATGTTAATCATGATACCAAGTGTATATACTAAGATGATTGGAGGTCTATCTTCTACTTAGCTTATCCATCATGTCACAATTCTGAGGGTCTAAAGCTAAAGGTTGCTATGTACTTTTTACCTCTCTTAAGGTCAGTCTTACTTAGGGCGCCTGCCACAACCATTTATTTCTCACGCAAACCATCCTAGTCGAACTCGACATCCCTCAAGCACAAGCCCCGAAGGCCTAAACCAATATCAAACAAGCACTCAATGAATACCTCCTCCGAATTTGGATGATTTATGTGAGATGATACTAGCAAAACAACAAACAATTGAGCACTTAACCGACTCTGGCTACCCTCGCCAATCTTGCTCCAAAACAGTCATTGATCGCATAACTGGCTTTGCATTGTCAACTAGATATATGCGGAAGTCTATCTCGAGTTTTATGGGAAAATCCCTAACCTAATCAAAAACATCTACGTACTCATGGACTATCCTGACAGATCGCAAATCGTCGGTAGATGCATCAAGTGATTCTAGGTAGCCAAGACAAACTGATCTCTTAGGATCGCACGAAATCTCGAGGGTATTCCTGAGGCAAGCCGAAAGTTTAACTACCCTCCTTTCACAGTCACTAGCTAAGCAATCCATTCCTAGAATCAACCCATAGACCATGAAACCAAAAAACATAAGCATTACACTTAGACTCAGTACTTAATATAGCTATTCTCAAATCCTTACAAACCAAAGATAAATGAGCCCAACCACCAATCGAATTTGAGACAATAATGGGATCTTCTATTATACTAGTACTAAGGTGCAGAGACTCAACTATGGAAGCAGATATAAATGAATGTAAAGCGCTAAAATCAAAAAGAGTACTAACAGGATGATCAAAAAGAAAAACTAAACTTTATTATCTTTCTCTTAGGTACGCTGGCAGTGAAAGCATGCATTTCCCCTCCTGAAAATCCTGTCCTTAGTTCTTGCCCTTGTCCTTAATTATATGACATGTTATACCATAAAGATACTCCCTTTTGTCTTAGGTTTTACTATTCTTTCCTCCCCTCTTGTCCTGTGATTCTTCCACCTACACCTCTTTCTTTTTTACCACCTTTGTGAACCAAGTCCATATCCATGAGTTCCTCATCCTTGGGTTGTGCTCCTTAGCAAAACTCCCTCAGTCTCATCTTTACTATCCTTGTGTAACACGTTGACAAGTCTCTCGAAAGCTGCCTCCATCGCACGGAAAATCCTATAAAGCTCAAAAGAAAATTAGCCGCAGGTGAAACTACAGCTATAGATGGAAGTTGGGCACTTCTTCGCCCTTTGACTAGTGTCGTAGTCTCATCAAGCCCACGGAACCATGCCGTGATGAGGTTACCTCCCAGAAAGCCAGGAGCCCCGGAGACTCAAGAAAGAAGGAAACAAGAATTCAAACAGAGGATCAAAAGTTAGTGCATATGGCTTTGGGGAATATGTCTTTAAAACAAAACCTATCTTTTAAAAATGCTTCTTTTAAAACCGTTTTGAAATTTGATTTTTCAAATCTTTTATCTGATCCGGTAACCTTCAGCTCTGATACCAAGTGAAACACCCCGCCTCTGTTAAGGTCACTCACAAAGGGAATGCTTTAACTTCGGTAGAGAATTATAGGTAAAAGATACGGATAAATTACAAGACAGACAAATAAAGTAGCGGAAAAATAAAGTCATTTTATTAACAACTTAATTCAGTCAAGCTTTTACAACAGTTATCTCAATCATACTTAAAACTAACACATAGAACTTCTCTCTTGATTCAAAAAGAAGCATAAAAATAACAATGATATTCCCCAATAAAGCATGAACCAGCCATAGAAGTGGAAGAGAGAGTCCAAAGCAATGCATCGACTATCTTCGAGCTTGGAAAGAAAACTGAGCTAAGTGGTAGCATTTCCTCCCTGTGAACCGGGAGGGGGGGGACAGAAGAAAAGAGGAGAAACAAAACTATGTCAGACATTAGTCTGGTAAGTCCAGTGACTTTCAGCATATAAACAGGCAAAAGCATCATGACATGAATAAACTGAATATAAGACAATACCGTGATAACAGGGATAACAAGATAACATAGGATAAGCATAAGGTATGATAAGGCAAGAGAAACTGAATGCGCTTCTATTCTTTCTCTGCTTCGCTACTACTTTGTTATTCTGATTTCTATATCTATCTCTGCACCACCTAACTTGTGTCCCAACTAGTAATCTGTATAAAATGATAACGTGATCCCTATCCCCGTAATTGTGGTAGCCTTCAGGTGTACATCTATCGTGAGGAGGCTTAATTTCCATGAACATGTTAGATGTACCCTTACTACCCTATCGATCGGCTCCCTACTTGTATTAATTTCTATTGTGTCTATGTCAATTGGCCCTCTCTTACGTGTAGATACCTTGTGCTGGCCCCACCATAAGGTGTATCAGTCCTTATGATAGCGACCCGACATGACTCAGGATGCACAGTGTATAACTACTGGTACCCAGTGCCTTCTTTTTCCTTCTCCGGAGTATGTGCACGCCCGTAAACCGTCGGAACCTACACTGACGTACCCCCTACCGCTGTTTTTGACCGCTTATAATCATCACAGTAATCGTGCCCCACCCTTCCTAGTTACAGGGTACCATGATACATCTATGTGGGTTACTGCTGAAATGGGTCCCCATTACTAGGGTTTCCTGTTGGTTAAGTTTGTGGGCCTATATATACAAATATTACCCACCTACACGAGATGTACTTAACCTTCCCACCGATTCTAGCATGTTTACTTAACGGTTAAGTTTATGGTCCTATATGTACTAATATTACCCACCTACACGAAATGTACTTAACCCTCCCGCACATTATGTCATATTGGTTAAGTGTTGTCCATTCATGTTAACTTAACCCACCCATTCATCGTGTCATGTTGGTTAAGTGTTTCTTATTAACATAACCCCGTTCGTTTATCAAGTTATATTGGTTAAGTGTTTTCTTGTTAACTTAACCCCACGTGTTCATCATGTTGTATTGGTTAAGTGTCATCAATCAATTCAGGTTAACTTAACCCACCTACTTGTCATGTTACTTTGGTTAAATGTTCCCTTCTTGTGTCAACTTAACCCTACCACAAATCAAGTTATATTGGTTAAGTGTTGCCCTCTTGTTTTAACTTAACCTTACCACAAATCAAGTTATACTAGTTAAGTGTTTCTTATTACTTAACCCTACCATTCATCATACTATACTGGTTAAGTATTTCCTATTAAATTAACCCTAGTCATTCATGTTATATTGGTTAAGTGTTCCTATGAACTTAACCCTAGTCATTCATCTTGTTCATTAGCATTAATTGATTTATTAATGCACCAACCTCTCACATTATATATGTGTTGTTGCAGTTACTGAATGTGTCGGGCAGTTCCGGGCAGTTTTACACCACAACTCAATCAAACCTTGGGTTTTTCTTGGGCATGATGCACTAACCTCTCACATTAGATAGGTGTTGTTGTGGTTACTGGATGTTCTGGGTGGTTCTGGCCAGTTTTATACCACAACTCAATCTAACCTCACGTTACGCATGTTCATCTTTAATCTACACATTTACCCTATATACCCAAATCTAGTTTTTACATGCTAATTACCAAATTCACCAAAACTAGTAATGTTACATTTTGCGCCCAATCTAGATTTAATGCTAAAGTTACCCCAAATTCGCAACAATAACAATTTTGCCCAAAACTTGATTTATATACCAATTCCATACTTTATCGTTCATTCCAATTCTAGGTTCAATATGTCAAATTACATATTACATAATTCATGTCAAAATACCCCCAAATTGCATCTTAACAGTCATGCCATACTACATGTTCCAAATTATGCCAAATAATGTCAATTCCATGTTATACCCAATTACCCCCACATTCATAACATATGTATTTCGAGATTCAACCCAAGGTTCATAAAATAAGGGGAGAAGCAAGATGGAACATTGTAAGGATAGGCATAGTCATATGATGATAAGAACTATTGGTCCAATAAACTTGATGTATTAAAAAGACAAGTTTTGCATGGAATCCATCGCAGGCATATAGATATGATTATATCATGAACTTAAAAAGGATTACAATTCCGATATACAACAAGGATAAATATGATTGGACCAGTTTCATAGTCAAAAATGATTCCCAAAGATATATATATATATATATATATATATATATATACGTGTATATTTACACTCAAGCACACATTTCAATGAAAGGATATCTTACATCAGGCATATTCTCATATCCATTTTATTACATGTCATAATTAGATTTAGGTGTTCAAATCTGAAAAAAAGTAACTGATTACAAAACAAAGGCAAGTCTTGTTTTCATGCCTAAGCCATACATTACTATACACACTAATCTTCTTTTTCCAAATCATAAACTATCATATATATATATATATATGCCCCAATTTTTAGATCTTAAACCACAACATGTACTATGCCTTATATTTACAGTTCAATTTATGCCCCAAATCCCAGGTCATATGTCCAATACTTTATATCTCAAATCTCAAGTCATATGTCCAATACTTTATGCCTCAAACCATAAGTCATATGTCCAATACTTTATGCCTCAAATCTCAAGTCATATGTTCGATACACTTTATGTTTTGAATACAACATGTGTTATGTCCTCAAATCAGTTACAACTCAATTATGCCCAATTATACACAATTTAATTCTTTTTCCCAAATTTTAGCGCTGGTTATGTCCAAATCATATATTATGCCCAATTTTACGCTGGCAATGTTCAAATCATATATTATGCCCAATTTTACGCTGGCAATGTTCGAATCATATATTATGCCCAATTTTATTTCCAACGTACGTTCATCTCTTATGAGATTTGGCTCAGGCTCGCAGTAGCCTGGCTATAAAACAAAAAGGGAAGAAAGAAAGAAGAGACAAAGAATGGACATAATATTATAAATGAGATAGTCGAAAGGATATAGAAAGACATGCATAATCTCATATCCATATTTATTACAATGTCATAATCACAATTAACTTTTATTTCTGAAAGTAACATGAACCTACAAATTACAGAACGGTCTTGAATTCTGGGATCTGTATTCTGAAACTGAATAGCTCTCCCTTGAAGTAGACTATTTGTTCTTCTAATTTAGATTTGATTTGATGTTCTTCTTAATCGATTATTAGTTTGGATTTGATTTTCTAGTTTGGAGAGAATGAATGGTGGCTTAGGCTAGCTTGTAGACGAACATCATGACAACACCGTAGTTTTAGGGTTATGATGTTAGGGTTTAGGTTTAGCTACGTATATATAGGTGTCTAGGATTATTTAGAGCCCTTAGATGAACTAGGAGTCCATCAGAACCACCCAGCTCAAATACACATCATTCGGAAACTCAGAAGAAGACGCATCATCATAGAACACTCCAGAATTCTGTGCTGGATCAGTATGGGCACAATTGGCAGGTGTGCTAGTGCATTTTTGTACTGGTGCACTTGCGAAGTGCGCCAGTGCATTCTGGTCGACTTCCGGTTTTTCTGCCTAACTTCGTTCATCCGTATCTACTTTATATGGTATCCGTTTTACGCAAACTTGGACTCTATCTCAAGCAGAACTCCGAGACGAACACAATGGCATAACCCATTTCATTCAATTATTCTTTTAATAATTGGTTATTCTTTAATTATCTCTTATATACTGTTTTAAAATTAAGGGGTGTAACAGTTATAGAACAATGCCTTAAACCATATCCGAAATTAGGAATAAATAATATATGAACTAAATAATACATTCAGTCAATTGACTTAATTCTTACCTAAGAACCACAAAACCAATATTAATTTCAGAAAATAATATCTTTGACCAGGAAGTTGGAGCTCTTAACAAATGGTCCGACTAGTCTATGTTTATCAAGAACCTCTCAACAATTCCAATATCATCTTTTAGGACATCCATAAACTATTTCTTTTATCTATCCAAAGTGATGAACGATTAGGTGTAAAGGAAGAACGAATGTTGCATCTATTAGTTTAACAGCAGCCACCATGTTGCGTATATATGAACATAATACAAAACATTATATTAATGTACAATATATTATGAGCAAATACATTACTAATCATTAGTCGATGCCATATTAGAAAAACCATCATAAAACATCATCAAATATACACTGCCTCATATCATTCGCGAGTGTAAAGATGTCCAACTCGTCTCATCTCTCTCTCAACGAGTACTAAATGATATCGTGACTTGTCTCATCTCATCGACAAGTAAAATCCCTCATAACTGTCAAAACACTATTAATTCATCATAAATAACTTGCCTTATCTTCTTGGCAAATATAAAAACATCATGAAGGTAATTCCTAACCATATGCTCAAATTAGAGTTCCAACATCAAAATTACTTCATTTCATCGGCTGTCATAAAAATACATCTATTTTGGTTTGTCTTGAGCGTACTACAGGTATTTCTCAACCCAATAGTCTTCGCCAAAATTTAACGACTTCTACAATACCTCATAATAACAATCCATAAAGAATAATTTAAATATTAAAAAGATATAAACATTCATTTTATATTTGTATAAACTCGTTAATGCATATCATTCAATAACATAATACAATTTTATACCAAATATTAATTGAAAATGATTTCATACAATAATAGCAATACAAACTTCTTAAATGACCTATTCAAAATAGTTGTGGGATACTTTTTAAAATTACTTAATATTTTAACTAACTTTATTACTAAATATTATTTTCAATCACCATAAATAAATTTAATAGAACTATAAAATCAACTTAATTATTCTCATTCACATGTTTATCAAAACTAGATTAACAACTGATGCTATTGAAGATATTTATTTGAATTAACCTATTTATATTGCAACTACAAATTAATTTTTTTTGTAATTACATTATACACTCTAATCTACAATCATAAATTAAAACTTCATAATATTTTTGTCTATACATATATATAAGCATTCTCAATTTGTATAAGACTGTAAAATTGATCGGTTGTCAAAATGAACAAATTACATAACTACAATTCTAAATTGACAACATACAATATCCCCACTAAGTTTCGAACCTCCTACAATCATCCATCCATCACGATTAAAAATTGTTTGCACAACAACCAAATTAATTCTATGTCAACAAATTACTCAAGCCATCCATTTAATCATTAGAATTTAAATTCGGCAATCTAATTATGTAACAACCCAGAAAATCTGAACCAATTTAAAGATTTTAATTTGTCTATTTTAGTGTATTTTGAATTTTTGAAATAAATTATTTTAAATAATAGCGACCAAGAGTCTATTTGAATTGATGTTGGAAAATAAATATATTTATTTGAATTATAAAACAAGGCCTGAAATGGCACGGCATTTTGAAAATTTGAATTCGAACTTTGACTGACTGTGGTGCAAAATAAAACGGATTTTAGTGAAACCAAAAATATTTAAATATGTTTTTAAATATATTTCGAATGAATCTGAAAAATCAAAATTTCATAGCGGGAATCAAAAGTTGTGGCCAAATGAATTTTCAGAAAGGTCGCTATGGAGTTTATATAACCCTTGAAAATAGACATTTTGCAAACGACCTTTGTTTTCGACGAAACCACTTTTATTGGATCCGGAATGTCAAATAATTGCTAGGTTTCAAATTCCATAATTTTTGGAGTTAATATGTGAGCGTTGTAAAGGAAAATGTGTTTGGTTAATTTCAGTCAATTTGGATCGACCAGAAAATGGCCATTTTTCAAACGATCTCCAAATTCGACGAAATCAGTTTTGTTAGGATTGTATCGTCCAATAATAGCTAAATTCATTTTTTTTTGGAATTTTTGGGATCAGTATGTGGCCCCGGCAAATTGAAATGTACGTTCAAATCTATATTTGAATGTTTTATACTTTAATTTGAAGAATAACAGACTGAAACAGTCGAACGAGCCTACGAAACATATTCCATTGTGTCTGAGATGTGGGTAATTAGCTAGGGACGACGGTCGTTGGGTTTGAATTGGAGTTCGTAAGGAGAAAGGGGTATTTTTGGAAATACATAATTAAATATATATTATTGGCCAATCAAATTCAAGCCATTTTCTCTCTCCCCGATAATCGCTACAGATGAACGACGGAAATAGACCTCCCTTCTCTCCTCTTTTTCTTCCAATCCGCTCAGTAAAATCAAATGCCACAGTTGAGGATTTTGTAGTGTTCCGCATGAGCTTCACATCCATATAAGGATTGGATTTTTTCATGCCCCGTATCGTTCGAATCGAGCTCAGGAAGTCATAGACTTCAACTCGCCGCCACCGCTCCCCTGGGGGATCGAAGTGGACCCCACCCCCTGGTGGTAGCGCGCCTCTCCCTCCCCTTCGACGCTGCATAGAACGATCGTCCAACCCCTTCACGGATTCGACGAAAAATCCAAACCTAGTTTGGAACTATTTGCTGAAGGGTACGACCTTGGTTTATTTTAACTGATTTCGACAAAAAAAAGCGTTGCAAACTTATAAAAATCATATCTTTTTGCTATATGGTCGAAATCCAGCGAAACAAGAGACACCGGGACCGTGTGGACGTCTTCTATATTCTAGAAGAGACCGGAGAATTTTTGGAGCTTCCTACGATTTTTGGAGGAGTGGAACCCAATGTGAGATTTCTAAATTATAAACGATATGGAACGACGATGTATAAATTATACAATTGATATATGAGTTATATAAGCGTTGTATACCTCATGTATAAGCATTGTATAAGTTGTATGTGCGATGTATAAGTTATATATGCGTTGTAAAAATTATTTGTGAGTTGAAATGAAATTGAAATGAAAGTGGAATATATTTATATACGTATATCTATATATATATATACTCCCTTCGTCCACAGACCATGGACGATATATATTGGTTGAGATTGTTTGGATTTTGGTTGACGTGAAATTTGGTGAATATGACGAATGGTTGATTTGATTATGGTTGTTTGTGGTTGAAAACAAATACGATTAGTTTGTGGAAAATTCATCTGCGTACGAACTAGATCATTAAAATCCCCATTGTCAAAAGCTGCGAGGCTTTAAGTAGAGCGAGGAGCCGTACTCGGGACGGTGCCGGTTTTAACTACCCTGCCGTTATGCTGCCGAATTTTTTTTGAAATATTCATATGTTTGATTAATATTCATGTGTTGAAATAGATTCATGTGTTGGAAAAATATGCCATTTTGAAATAAATTGTTTGAATGATAAAAATAACATTTTTATTGAATGTATGAAATGAAAAGGTTTGAACGAAAAAAATAACATTTTTATAGTATGTACGAAGTATATAAAATATTTGTGTTTGAAATAAATTGTTTTAACAATAAAAATCACATTTTTATAATATATATGAATCGCTAAAAATCTTCATTTTTGAAATAAATTGTTTTTACAATAAAAATCACATTTTTATTATATATACACAGTGTTAAAAATACTCATGTGCTGAAATAAATATGTGTTGGGGTAAAAAATATTATTTTTATCAAATATATGAAATGAAAATGGTTTGGAAATTGAAGAATGGATTATATATATATATTAATAAATATAATTAAAATAAAACGAATAACGAAGTTGTAGTTCATATTTTGAAACCGAGATTTTAAATGATTATTGCAGGAGATCCAACCATTGGATTTTCCCAAAACCGAAACCGTTGGGTCCGCTTTGGAAATATCTTTCCAACGACCCCAAATTTGTAAAGATCCAACGGTTAGATTTTGTGAAATGTTAAATTCAAATCTAAATGAAAACAGCGCCAGAATGGATTATATTAATATATATATAAATATAATTAAATTAAAACGAATAACGATGTTGCAGTTCGTATTTTTGAATCGTAACTTCAAACGATTGTACCGGGAGATCCGACCATCGGATTTTCCCAAAACTGGAACCGTTGGGTCCACTTTGAAAAGATCTTTCCAATGATATAAAATATTAAAGATCCAACAGTTAGATTTTCAGATATATGTAAATCAAATCTGGAGAAAAACAGCGCCATGGCCGCGTTATGGCCTGAAGCGTCATTTGAATAAATTGGCTATATAATAAATAAATAAAAATAGTGATAAATCGTTATAAAATATTATAAACGATATGGAATGGAAATAAACTGAATTTACTTAGTTTAGAGGATATTTGATGGTTAAATGTGTTTGACGTGAAAATTACATTAATGAACTGAATTATGGATGTCAAATAATTTAACCATTGAAATGAATTGATTTGAAATTCTAAATATACGTGAATTATTTGAAAAGGCCGAGTTAATTCTCATTTCGAATAACTGATCGACGGTTAGAAGTCGAAGATACGAAGACGGTGCAAGACCGAGGATCTTCACATCGAATGGATGGCTACTGATGCCTTTGATGGGAGTTGCTGCCCTGAAGGGGTTACAGTGGTGGTTGTCCGGACGTACTTGTTGATCGTTTGGATATGCGAGGGCCTCTCTCCTGTATTGGACATAAGGTGCCTCCGGTTTCGTTCAGACCCAGAACGGACTTGTAAACGGATGTGTGTCTAACGTTGTAGATTGACAACGTGGCATACAGAGATGTTGTGATCAAGGCTTTTGTTGAAAAGCAGAGCTTTGTGGTTGATGATCAAAGCACGGCTTTAAATAACTAGCTTTGTGTTTAGCGTTGATTCGCGGGCCTCACACCGCGGTATGAGCCAGAAACGGGAGATGACATCAGGGAGGACATGCGTTTCCTTCTAGCTAGGAGTGGTGTTTTGGGTTTTACACGCCCGGGCATTTTACTTATGTGGATGATGGATAGCGAGGCGCCTCGGTTATATCGGTCGTTCCGGGACCGATGGTTTGGTCAGTATATGAGCAGTTGACGCCCCATAGGGCGGGGAAATGCAGTGTTCAGGCATTTTAATCCACTCCATGTGGACCGACCCTAAAGATCCAAGGGTCACTCGAGCTCTGATACTAAAGGAAGGGCTAGAGCGTCTCGAAGTGGTAAGGACGATCCCTTGCCTTGGTTCATGACGGAAATCCAATTTCCAAATACAACATCGTGCGGTTTTGATTGTAAACCTATATATGACGACATGATATATGGT
The DNA here is from genome assembly GCA_030737875.1 of Allium sativum. Lineage (NCBI taxonomy): Eukaryota > Viridiplantae > Streptophyta > Magnoliopsida > Asparagales > Amaryllidaceae > Allium > Allium sativum. The sequence continues at coordinate 587,563,658 of CM060918.1, read as the reverse complement.
ACTCATGTCGTCTACGATTGATACTTATGATTGAAATTGTTTTTGAAACATATAAACACTAGTAATAATATTAAATGCTTTTGTTTTATTCGTATCAAGCATATTTTGGCCATTATAAGGTAAAACTCTATCCTCTAGTTTGCGTTGCATTATGTGATGGGAACTGAGTCTTATAATGGCTTCATTTTTTATAAAAAGCATTACGATGTTTTAAAGGATTTACTTGTTTTAAGCACTGGCAATCCAATGGAGTAAACCCGTTCCACGTTAGCGGTGTGGTCCTGTGATTGGCCTTACTATTAAAATAAGCTAAGTACATTTCTCATACCAGTCCCATGACTGACTCGTAGTTTGTTTCACTTGCAAACTCGGGTGCCCCTATTTCTACACGGGCAACCTTGCATTCAGGTTTTACCAGGCTATTTCTGGATAGCTATGGAGCTGAAGATGGATTCTATCACTTCTTTCTTTTTATGTTGTTCAGCTCCTATTGTACATATTATGTTTTGATTCCGCTGTAGACATTTTATGTAAAGCTGAACTGTATTTTGTACTAAGTATGATCCTATATACTGTGTAACTCTGATGATTATGTTTATCCAGTGTATTCTATTGTACATTATCTGGTGTATTTATATATTTCCGTTCTGCTGTTATTTGTTTATGTGCTATATTCCAAAGATTATCCTTGCCACCGCGGAACTGGGGTTTGGGGTCATCAAAAATTACCTAAGCAATTCAATCATTGATAGGTAAGAATAAATAATTAACTAAAATGGGAGCAGACGTAGATGTGAGTGAGTTATACTCACCATTTAGATGCTCAACCCATCACAGCAAACGTCATCATTCCCATCACCGCGGTCAGCAGCAAAACTAAAACCGAACTAACCAAATCGCCCATAATTGCCCGTTCCTCCTCCTATTAATGAGAGCACCTCGCGGACTAACCCCAAGACATACCTCCATTTGTCGAGCACTGCTCATGCTAGTCTCCGCCTGCCTCATTCGTCGCACTGCTGGAGATGCGCATTTCTCTCTCTCATTATTATTACTATTATTATTATTATTAAAGAAGAGGAATGGTGATTTCCAATGTTTGTGATGGAAGAGGAATTCCGTCCCCAGCCCCCTCTGGAACGACAGGAAAAAAAGGAAATTGAAATGGAGGGTTCCAAAAATGTTGAGGGTAAGGGGCTTTTGGTCTTTATATATATATATATTTGATATTTACTATTCATTTCTTTTACTAACTATTGTAAATAAGGTTTAAACTTGATCGTAAATAAAATTTCAATCTTATTGTAAAACTATTCGCAACTCATTTTGAAATTTACAACCAAATAATTCAGCAATTTTATTGCCTTCGATGCTCGCATGATTTATTTATTAATTTAAAGTTCGATATAATAAAATATTTATTTTCATATCACTTTATTTACATAAAATTATTTGATAATTCCAAACTAGTTTATATCCATTATAATTTGATTCATGTCACATTCGATAATTTGTTTGTTGATCAAGATAATTTTATTTAACTCGACGTTTGGTATTTTATTTATTTAATAATCCAACAATTACTACAAATAATTATATTTTCATCTATTTCAACTATATTTATAAAATAATACTATTCAATATTACAAACAATCTTATTCAGTTTAATTAATTAATTTTATTAGCAAATTATCATAGTTCAATCTTAACACTTTATTTTAAAACTTAAAATTTTGACGGGAAAAATATGGTTGTTATAGACTTCCCCCCTCAACAAAATTGCGTCCTCACAATTTCTTATAGAAAAAAATAAAAAATATATAAACCAATTATATTCTAATCCTTATCTTTCCCTCCTACTCTTTGTCCACTATTACTATTGCTATACTATGTTACTAAAGACAATTGACAATATGGAGAAGGTAAGAAACACCAATGAATTTAATGGAACGAAAAGTAGAGAAACCCAAATCCATAATTATGTTTGCCAAAATTAAAGAAAAAATCACTTTCATAAATATGTGCAGGGATCTTAGATTTACTACACAAAGTAAACCATGCATCTCTATTTCATCCTTTGTTTTTGGGCACAAACATAAAAACTACACTCTAATTTGTTCAACAAATGCCTTTGGAAAAATACTATGGCATAAGGAAGATCTAATCACAGTTTCTTGTTGTAGAAAGAATTGTGTATGAAGCTAAGCAATAAATCCATCTTTATCACTTCAGCAGCAAAAACCCTTCTACATCAGAAAAGAGTATTATTTGCTTGTAAGTCTGAATAGAATCAAACATAGCATACTATTTGATAGTAAAACACACATATGGATTGGATAGTCCACTTTAGATTCATTTTGATATCCATGACCATGAGTTATAGGATTCAACAACTTACAGTTATGTGCATATAATATTTTGTCCTAAACGATGAATATTATTAAATAATGTCAAATAAAAAAAAGAACGGAAGTTAGTCAAGATGTTACTTGTCCATAAGCAAATGGTTGAAAACTTATTGTCAAACTAAATTTGTATCCTCCCTAGTAGGTTGTATAAAAATAGCAGATATAATATATCATAAATATATATATATATATATATATAATTATCTAACAAGCCATAAATTAAGCCAATATCTGAGCAAGAATCCATGAAACTGACTAGCTAAAAGCATAATTTATAGGACACAAACCATTTTAGTGAAAACCAATATTAAATAAAACTGCAAATTCACTTAGAATCCTTCATAAAGTATTTATACATAAAATGAAATGTTAAAGCTAGAAAGCAATCAGAGAACTTTGAAGACCTTCATGTGAAGAAATCCACACATTAAATTCAGCCTCATATTTCCTCATCATCTTGTATTAGCAATTTCTTTTGCAAAATTGTTCGATTATAAAGCAAGCAATAACAAATCTTCATCGTCATATGGTCTAGCATGCTTCATTTTGTACCTATTCTCAACTCAATTTGAACATTAGTCGCACATATTATAACTATCATAAATGCAATTATTTACACTACACAAGAACAACATAATATACACATTTTTCTAACTAACATGCCATGACATTAGTATGAAATGATATTTTCAATCCATCAAATATCAAAATTCACAAAGTATTCAAAGCACAAGTAGTACCATTACACACTTTCTTTCTTTTATCTATCTGTTTGTCATTTTTCGGTGAAGCTAACGATATTTCCTTTTTGAATTTCAGTAAACCGAATCTAACGGTGCATTATTGCTAATTGACTACTGCACCGGGAACTTAGTTATAAAATTCACCTTTGTTTTCTTCTTTATTGTGTCCAATGAATGCTATTTCTAGTAACTGCAAATTTCAGTTATTTCTACATGGTTGAAGATTCCAGTATTTTATTTTATTTTATTTTACCGTTAGTTTGCCGATCGTCCCATTTGCATGTGCGATATTTGCTGAAAATGCCTCTGCAGTGTTTGTTTTGATGTTTGAAACCAAAAATATTAACTGCATAAATGATCTTCTAGATGGTAGATTGTTTCTGATTTTCTTTTAACTGTAAACTACTTTTACAGCCTTTTCTAATTGTCATAAAATACAAAAAAAAAACTTTAAGAAAAAGGCTTTATCATAAATACTGTTATGAAATTAAAATTTTAGAAATCGAAACACATAAAATTTATCGTTTCAAGCAATAACAATTGTATAGGTTCTAGGCTTTCCAGAAAATATAAAATCACCAATTTCAGATAAATCTTTTAAAAGCCACCTCCATTTTAGTAAAATATTCATTTCTGCCCATGTAGCAGGTCAGTTGTGACACTCCACGTCCGTTAATGTCACTCACTAAGGAAACGCATTAAGTTTCGTGAAGCATTATAGGTTAACAGACACAGAATAATTACAAGACAGATATAAATAAGATAGCAGCGAAAATTTAATTTTTTTATTTAAAACATAAATCATAATACCATGGTCCACAATACCATAAGTCACAAAAACCATTACAATAATATAACTTCTGTTTTGCACCTTCAGAGTACATAAGAATATAAAAAACATAATTCCTCAGTTGAAAGAGTTAAGCCATAGTAAAGACAAGAACATGAGCCATACTTCAGAAGTAGCTCCCTGTAAAATGATGTCTGAGTCCTGACTAAGCCTGAGTGTTTCCTCCCTGAGAACCTGGGGGGACGGGGGAACGGAAGAAAGAAGGAGAAACAAAAGGGTCAGACATAAAGCCCAGTGAGTCTAGTTACTTTTATCCATTAAATAAATAAAAGTAACTTGATAGGCATATAAAGTGGATAAAGAGATCACTACATAAATGGCAGGTGTGACAAGGTAGACACAGTAAGGTGTATACATTTCTCTAATGATTACTCTGCACTATTACTAGTATAATCAGAATGAGATGATCCCTTCCACTATAAGTTGGTAGACTTAAGGCATACGCCCAAATATACCCTAACCACTACCCTAATCAATCGGCTCCCTACTCCGTAGATACTCTGTACTGGCCCCACGGTAGGATGTATCACGTCCTACAGTGGCAACCCCTTACTGATATGCACAGCCCCATATCTACTGGTGTCACGGTCGTCTTATCCCCCTCTGCCCGGCTCACGCACACACATGGCCCGGTCGGTTTGCGCCGCCCACATCGTCCTTCACGTTTGGATCTCTTACAATCAGTAAGTAAGTGTGTCCCCTCTCTGCCTAGTACGGAGTACTTTTATTTGATACCTACTCCATGTTACCGACTGAAATGGGTCCCACACAATATGATACAAACTCTCCCTTTTGTCTTGTATCCCCCATTAGGTTTTTCACTGACTATGTATACCATTAGGTGTCTTTAATTACATAGCCCTATTCAGCTATGCTTACCCTAAAAGGTGTTTTTAATTACATAACTTTTATACTTTCCTCGGTTATGTATACCAATAGGTGTCTTTAATTACATAACCTTATCGGGTTAAGTTGTGGGCCTATATGTAAATATTACCCACCCCTTCACTACAACAAAAAAGGGATTTGACAGCGTTTCAAAAACACTATTACAACCAAAAACAGCGTTTCAGAGAACGTCGTCTAACGACATGCTATGTTAGACCACCAACTTTAAATAGCAGAAAACAAAAGCTATAAAAAATATATGTTTGATAGCGGTTTATCTTTGCTATTAAATAAAAACACTATATGAAAACTTAGCCAGCTGTCACCTATGATAGCGTTTTCATTTTACTTTTACAGCGTATTTTCAAATTCTTCTATAGCGTTTGTTGTATTCTTGTAGCGTTTATTATTACAGTTGTGATAGCGTTCAGCTATACAATTAGATAGCGTTCTTCCCACCTTTTGACAGCGTTTAAAACGCTATAATATCAAATATAATTTCAGTATCATTTACGGTTTGTATACCATGTTTTCTACTCTTTCATCACTTTTAAATACATGTATATCATTCAAATAACATGTATGTATATATATATATACATACATACATATATATCATTATCTATTTCTCAAATGTATAAAAATATAACACATTTTCACAAACAACAAACATGCAAACTACAACATAATATTCCATACATATCATTCAAACAACAATCATATATTCAAACTCAGTATTTCATGTATATAATTCAAACTATTTCACATATCCAAATTTAACAACTCATACATATTGTTTGATTAACTCTTCCCTGTTCATAATACGTCACGTATACTTGCATTAACAAATTACTTACTAAGTAGTTGAACGCTTGATTTACTCTTGCTTTGCTTTTGATATTTCCTCCAAAACACAAGAAATTTTGTCCTATTACAACAAAAACAAGCAATATTTAGCATTAGAAAAACAAAACAGAGTGGTAATGCACAATATTAAAGCCAGTAACTCATGATAAATACTCTCAGGTCAGGGTGTCACATGATTCAAGCCAGTAACAAGACAGAGTTTACTAATGTATATAATGTGAATAGTGCGACTAATATTAAATAGACCATCTCTGGAACATCCACCTCACACAATACACAACACAAATTTATGGGATCCTATGTATATGGATATCATTGACAAACCATTATCCATAATTGCATGTTAAAGAGAGTGTTGGACAAAAGTTAATCAGACTAAGCTGAGGATTGTACTGGTAAAGAGTGGAATTTAAGGTGGGTTAAAATAATGTCAGTTTTTTTAGTTATACTGCAATTATAACACCATCAGGGTTGTGAAGTTGGAAGAAAATTAAAATGTTGTAGTAGTCTCAAACGGTTCAGTGTTATGGATAGATCGCCATCTCGGATATATATATATATATATATATATATATATATATATATATATATATATATATATATATAGGGGCGGCTATTGGGACACAAAACTAGACACAAACATAGAGACAAAGAATCTTGACCATTGGATCTTTTTGTCTTTATGTGGAGAGGTGGAATTTAGGGGGAGATCCAATGGTGTAGATTTTGTGTCCCCTTATTTGTGTTTATTTGTTGTGTTCAAATAGACTTTCCATATATATATATATATGTGTATATATATAGAAAGAGAGCATTTTGTAAATAAAACAACATAATGGTTGGTAATCAAGTACATTTTTTATTTTGTTCCAAAGCTATTGAATCTTAATCAATATCCCAACCAACGTACAAATGCCAAACTACATAAGTTAAATTGCAAGATCACCGAACACTCAATGAGAATAAATCCAAATTAATTTTCTAATGGCTAAATATGAACTCTTTGGGGGTATATAATGTGAAATACTAATCGTAAATAGTTTGGTAATCTTGTTACACATTTATCCAATTCATTCAAGCCCACCCTTTTGTTTGGAATACAGAATTGAAGTATCTCATAATATAATCAATCATATCATCCAATTTGGTATTAATTTTTCTAGTAGAATATAAAAAGACACACCTGCAGCACAATTGAAGAAATTACATCAGCATATCTGACATCAAGATTCAAACTCATATACTTGGCTGGTGCAAGCGCAAAGCATTAAATCTTCTCTCTAGCAATTGTTAGGATTTCAGTATACTTTAACAATATCCAATTGTGAAACCCTAGATCCAAATATGTAACCCATATTGATTTAATTGAGAACAAAACAGAAATAGATTAGCGGAAGCGTACCTGAATCCGTAGTTTATCATGGCAATACCTGAATCCATATTTGGTTGCTAAGAAGAAGATATAATTTGGTTTGGGCTTCCAAATTGACACAAACCCTAGATTTGAAATCAGCTCTCCGTAGAAGAGGTTAGAGAGTTGCTAAGGATTGTGTAATTCGGGGACCATAACCCTTTATTTATAGAGTTGGCATTTTGTAATTCGGCCCTTCAACAAATTATAAAATGCCCCGGTATCTACACATTAGGCCCATGATAACTTAAACTTTAGGCCTATTAATTCTAATCTAAAATTAGATCACTTTAATTAGGCTTTACACCAAAATAGCACAACACATTTTATTTTACATATGTGACCCAATTGTCCAAAATATTCCAACAATCTCCCCCTGGGTTACATATGAAATAACCTTAAAATGTGTTTAACTTTATGAGCTCCAAAATCTGCTATTTATAACATATGGTGTATCTGAAGCAATCTCGTCCATTAATTGGGTTGACAAAGGATCAAAGCGGCATTCGTTACATTTATCGTAACTAAACTCATCAATGGTCACATATATCAATATAATCAAACGACATAGATCAATCATGGATGCGTAGCATGAAAATTACATGAAATGTGATCTATAATGTCTATTTCCAACTGGTCCTTCTTTAGTGAGATCAAATGTTTAATATTTAAACAACCTGAGTGCAAAGAAAAGTTCATTACTTTATTTCTGATCAGAAAAAGAACTTGATATGCATATATCTGTAAATGAAGCATAGAGCAATGAGTCATATGACAATACCAAATACAAACTCCCCCTGAACCAAAATATCTCCTTACATAAAAGTTACACCAATTGAGCTACATGCTCATGAAAGACCTTAGGTGATAACCTTTTGGTAAGAGGATCCGCCATAATGGAGTTTGTCTAAGTGTGCTCTATGAATTACAATACATTTTGCACTCTTCCCTTATTGGAAAATAATATATTCTTTACTGTCGCAATATTACTTGGTCTTTCAATTCTTTATCTATAACTGGAGTCTTGTGACAAAATTTCATTATTATTTTCCATATTTGGATGTCTTTTAATTAACCAAAGACGATATTTTCAAAATGGCGAAAACTATAAGTGCCTAAATGAAACTTTTCCCTTATATAGTGTAACAACCCCGTGAATTCTATAACGTTAAGCTTCACAAATTAAAGTGTAATTAATTCTAAAAGAAAGAATTAAGGGAAATGGGTTACACCATTGCGTTCGTCTCGGAATTCTGCATGAGATAGAGTCCGAGTTTGCGTGAATCGGACTCCGTATGAAGGAGTTATGACCTTCAGAAGTTTCAGAATAAAATTCAAAATTCAAACAGCTCGGTTTCAAATTCGAAATTCGAAAAACAGGTTCAAACTGGGCTGGGCGGGAAAATTCCCGCCCAGGGACCAGGTCGACCATGGTGTCGACCTGGTCACCCCAGGTCGACCATAGTGTCGACCTGGGTGTCGACCCGCCAGTCGACCTACCTGGTCGACCTGGCTGGCTGGGTCTGGCTCTGGCTCGGATTTCTGTGGCTCGGTGTGTCATTAGGGCTGACATGTCACCTCTTGATTGGATCTTTGAACTTTGTATGGTCTAGATTCCTCCTGTCTTCATCTGATGGCTCAAAACAATTTAAAAATCTATAAATACACCCTAAGTCTCAACTAAAATTCACACAAAAAAATAAGATGGGAGTCGTCATGCTTCAAGGAAGGAATTGAGCGTAGCCGTCAAGAGAGGGGAGCTTAGAGACGAATCAAATTAAGAAGAAGACTAAAAGCTTAATCAAATTAATCAACGCAACGTTAATCTACCCAAAGGAACGCATCTCAATTTCAGAATTCAGAATCCAGAATTCAAGATTCTGCATTTGTTGTAAGTTAAGTGACCTTTCATAATATGAATAAAAACTGAGACGTGATTCGATGTAAATGAAAATAGAATTGTGTTATTGTATGAATTCTATGTATTGTAATAATTCTGTCATGACTTGTGTATTGATATTTGTGGCATAAATTGATTGATGCAAGCCTATTGGATATTTGTATATGAAAGTAATAGCAATAACAAGTTGTGGCAAAAACTAGAAATTGATCCCTTTATGTTCAGTTCAATGGCATGGACTATATATATTCCCTTAGTCTAAGTTAGAATTTATGTAAACATGTTCTAGATTTGAGACCTTTTATGCCTACATGACTCAAAAGCTATGAACACATTCTTATGTTTATTTGCAAGTATAATTGGATCTATGTTAAGTATCGTTTGGGTTTCATAAACTATGCAAGTTCATGTTGAAATAGGCTATATGATTAGATGTTAAATTTGGACATTTTGGTGAATATACAACATGCTAGTTTTGTGGTTGACATTATGCCAAGTTAAACATGTTTAAACCCAAGTTTGTATAAGCCTAAACTATGCCATTTCATATGTCACCTACTTAGTTATACTTTGATTTGAATGCAAGTTCACATGACCCATGATTTATGTTAGTTGAATCGCTAAATTGCAAGTTCATGCGCCACACACCTTTATGTGAAACATTACATGTTCTTGATTTCCCCTTTTTTCTCACGTTTATAAAGTTGGGCTGAATTGTGTCTAGCCCAACACTTGTTATAATGTTGCGAACGTACAAACGGGGGTAATAACGTTGGGTGTAAAACATGAAAAATATATGTTGGCATGGTTGGCACATGCCAACGACAATAACATTTAAGCGGTATGAATTGTTATATCCAAGAATAAAAGACATAACATTTACATATAATTGAGAAGTGATAAAATATGTAAATTTAGAAAACACGGTATGCTTAACCCGAGGTTGGATTGAGTTGTGACGTAAACCTGCCCGGACCCGCCCGGCTGTCCAGTAGTCACAACAATACCTATCCAATGTGGGTGGTTAAACATTGAGCCCAATAAGGACCCGAGGTTAGACTGAGCTACGGTGTAAACCTGCCCGGAACCGACCGGCACATCCAGTAATTGTAGCAGTATCTGTCTAATGTGAGTGGTCAGGTGCTCTAAGAGGCTAAGGACAGATGGTAGGGTTAAGTCAACTAAAAACACTTAACCAAATTCAACATGTTAACAAGAATTGATGGGTGGGGTTAGGTAAATGCAGACACTTAACCACTTAACATGTTTGACTAGAAAACCCTAGTAACGAGGGACCCGTTTCAGCAGTAACCCAAGTTAGGTATCATGGTACCCTGAAACTAGGCAGGGTGGGGCACGATTACTGGGCTGATTGTAAGCGGTCAAAACGACGGTGGTGGGTGCAACAGTGTAGGTTCTAACGGGGTGCGGACGTGCACACACTCCGGAGCAGACAAACAGGGCACTGGGGGCACCAGTAGTATAACCTATGCCTTCTAGAATTGTGTCGGGGCCGCCACCATAGGTCTTGATACACCCCATGGTGGGACCAGCATAGGTATCTACAACTCTTGGGGGCCGTATTACACATGTTTACGCGAGTAGGAGTCGATCTTTAGAAAAAAGGGATCACTTCACCCTCAGCAAGGGGTGCTAGTTAGAATAAGCTCGAGTAGGTGCAGAGATATAGTGTGGGTGCGATAGTACATTCAATTCTAAACGACACTTCCTTAGCTTGTGACACTTTCCTGTTTTCAGTTTATATCTATCATGCCCTTTTTCTTATTCGCATACTGAAGAGTTACTAGATTTACTCAGGCTTTATGTCTGACTCTATTTTCTTTTCGTCTTCTTTTCTTTCGTCCCCCTCCCCAGGTCCACAGGGAGGAAACAACACAGCTTAGTACTCTTTTGCAAGCTTCAAGACCGTAGACGTATGGTTTGGATCACTTTTGCTCGGATCATTGCTTTGGATATCACTATGGGGATTTTTGTTACTTTTATCCATGTTTTATGCTTCTTTAATAATCAAGACAGTAATGAGATTGTAATGATGGAAGTATTTTGAGACAATTATGGAATTGTTTTGTTTGGACATGTATTGATGAAATAAAAGTCTGTTTGGTTTCCGCTGTTTAAAATATGTGTATTTATATCTGTCTTGTGTTTATCTATGGCTTTTACTTATAAACCTCCACCGAAGTTAAGGCATTCCCTTTGTGAGTGACCTTAACGGAGGTGGGGTGTTTCATATAGTATCAGAGCATAGGTTTACTAGATTAGATAAAAAAAATTGAAATGGTTTTCAAAAGAAAGTTTAAAGAAGCATTTTTCAAGAAAAAGTGTTATATTTTTAAAGAGGCATAATCCCCCAAAGCCATGTGCACTATCTCTCTCTATCCTTCATTTTGAATCTTTCCTTTCCGTTTCAGCATGTCTGGGGACCTTACTCCCCAGCTACAGATGCTTTTACTCCTCCTCCTCCTCCTCTACGTGAACCAGCAAACGGAAGAATCGCCGAACAAGAAGACGGATAATAGTCAAGGAGGAAAGGACCACAACAATAATAAGAAGACACGTGAGAAAAGGAAATGTTATTTTTGTGGCATTGTTGGACATGTGGTGAACGACTGCAGAAAGAAGAAGAGGAAGATGAGTGCTACTTGCTTCCATTGTGGTGAGGCTGGACACATGGCTAAGGACTGCCCAAAGAAGCGAGGGCATGGACAGAAGGCTGGATCCACTTCAGGGGGTCAAGTTCATGCACGGGTGGCACCGTCACAGGAACGAGGTAGTAATATTTCTGTAGAAAGTGTAGTCTATCTTTATGATCATCCAGTTCACACACTTTTTGACTCTGGCGCATCACACTCCTTTATTTCATCTGCCTTAGTAGAATCTCTGCATCTAGAAACTAGTACGGTAGAGGATCCCTTAGTAGTTCCAAATCCAATTGGGGGCTCCGCTTACTTGTCAATGGTTTGTTTGGGTTTGAAAATCTCTATTCTCAGCGTGGAGTTTAGTTGTAATGCCTTTGTTTTGGGCTTCTCGGGATATGGTTTGATCTTAGGCATGGACTGGTTATCCAGTAATGGTGCCATTCTTGATTGTGAGAAAAGAGTAGTTAGACTCTTGACTCGGCTTGGTAACACTCTAGAAATTTCTTGTAATCCCTTGAATGCTGTTATGCTTAGTTATCTAGAGTCGCTTGATGCTTCTGATGAGAATTTGCAGTCAGTTAGAGTAGTCCGGGAATATCCGGATGTCTTTGAGGAGGTGAAAGGCTTACCTCCGAGGCGGGAAATAGACTTCCGCATATATCTTGTGGATAATGCAAACCCTGTAGCTTTACCTGTCAGACATATGGATCCAAAGGAGAGAAAGGAGCGCAGTAAGCATGTTAAAGAACTTCTTGAAAGGGGGTTCATTAGACGGAGCATTTCAGAATGGGGTGCTCTAGTGGTGTTCGCAACCAAACCGGACGGTTCGCTTCGCCTTTGCGTCGACTATAGGGAGTTAAACAAATTGACCAAGAAAAATAGGCACCCTCTTCCCCGAATCGACGATTTGTTTGATCAGCTTGTAGGTGCGACGGTCTTCTCCCAATTTGATGTAAAGACCCGCAAATTCCCGCCCTTTGAATCGACCATAAACCACACAGGTCTGACCCAAAAGGTGAAAATTTACGAATACTTTAACTTTGGGCATACAACACATCAGAACAAAAACACAGACTTTTATAACATCAATAATAAATGTTACATCAGAGTACAGAATATATCAGAGTACATCGATAAATAATACAGCGGAAGAAACATTTAAATTAAATTAAATACATTGCAGCGGAACTAATCTCAGCGGAAGGCCATCAATATTCTGGACCCGGCTTCAGACTTCAATCCAGGATCCTGCTTAACTATATCTGCAAAAAGCTACTCGACTGCCCGTGTGGAAAGAGGGCACCCGAGTTTGCAAAGTGAAACAAACTACAGGTCAGTCGTAGGACTGGTGTGAGAATTCTTAACTTAACTTATCTAATAAGTAGGCTAATCACAGGACCACGCCGCTAACGCGGAACGGGTTTACTCCATTGGATTGCCAGTGCATAATTAAAGTAAATCGTCAAATAACGTAATGCTTTTTAGAAAAATGAAACCATTATAAGACCCAGGTCCCATCACACAATGCAACGCACACCAGAGGATAGGGTTTTACCTTATAATGGTCAAAAGATGCTTGATACATGAAAACGATATTATTGTCAGTGTGTATATATATATTTAAAACATTCAAATATAATATCAATCCTAGACGGCATAGGTACCATATACTATGTCGCCGTACTAGTTCTACAATCAAAACCGCAAGGTCGTATGGGAGATTTGGATTCCATCATGAGTCGAGGCTAGGGGCAAGCTCCTCTCCGATTCGAGACACTCTAGCAAATGCCTCAGGATCCCCCGCAGTGAACCCTTGGATCTTCAGGGCCGGTCCCCGCCTATCGGCAGTGGATTAGTTATGCCTGAACACACGCTTCCCGGTTCCTTTGAACCTATAGTATGACCACCAACGGCCTATAAAACACGAGGTACCTCAAAATCCATCATCCACATAAGTAAAATGTCAGTGCTGGTAGGTCCCTGACATCACTCTAGCTAGAAAGAAACGTGTGCACTCCCTGCAGTCCGTATCCCGTTTTTGACTCATACCGGGGTGTGAGGCTCGCGAAGTCACGATATACACAAAGCTATGCCGTAATAGGCTATGCTTTGATCATTCCACAAGGCCCTGCTTTTCAACAAAAGCCTTGATCAATTTGCATCTTGGCGTGCCACATTGTCAGACCCTACCATATTATTGATCATCTACCAATATATATATAACCTCTAAGCTCATACGACTTAGAGAAGGGTGATAAGTAAAGAATAAATTCTTCACCACCAACAGAAATATATAATCGGTAGCGTTCAACAAATACAGTAGAAAGGAATACAATGTCAGACACGCAATCCATTTACAAGTCCACTCTGGGTCTGAGCGAAACAACGTGTCCGTCGATCTCCAAATGCATTTGGACGATCATTACCAAATACCTTGCCTTGGAAGGCCAATCCCAATTCAAGATACCAGTCATCATCATCCCAACGATGTGAAAACCTTCGGTCTTCAATCACCGTCTTCGTCTTCGACTCTTGATCGTCGTGATGATTATTCAGAATGGGTTAAACCTGGTCTTTCTGAATAACTTGCGTAATTTGGGATTAAAAACAAATATTGGAAAATCACACATTTCGTCACATCCCAACTCAGAATATTCTTTTTAATAAGATATTCATTTTAGAAGATTCTCATTAATTTTATCAAAGATAATTATTTAAAATAAAATCTATAAATCAATTTCTAAAAAATATGGAATTCCACAGAAATCAAATCAATACATAATCGATATAAATTTCTGTATCGGACTAATAATATAAATGGAATAACGGCAAAGCCTCTTAAATTTCATATATAATATCAGTCTTCTTTTACAGAAGCCCATTTCGATTATTACCAATCGAATTTCCACTAAATTCCAATTTAATATGTTAGTTGAAAAACTTGATTTATAGAAAATGTCTTTTTAAATCTATAAAATAGATTCATAAGTTCCAAATAATTATTTCAATGTAAATTGGATTAAAGGACAAATGTCGTTTAAAACATCGTCCATGGTAAATCCACTTCACATCTCAATTTATTACATATCACAAAATATAATTGCAAATGCTAGTAACCCTTTAAAAACATATTTTAAAATAATCATAAACATATTCTTTATATAAAAGATTCTAAATGAGAAGTATTCTTTATTTTACAAATCTTTATCTTTTACAAATATTCTTTGTTTAACATATAATTGATTAAAAATATATTACGAAAAATATATGCACTTTATATAAAAAGGATTTCTAATGTAAAAATAGTCTTATTTAAAAGAACACTTGAATCGAAATGCGACTCAAACATTTACCATATAATTTGGATTATATGGATTTCACACACATCATATATATGACAATAACAGTATAATCATCAAGTCATCCATTACATCCAAAGTGTAATTTCCACTGTGTAAGCGTTAAAATTAAATAACAACGCTCATCACAGCCTGTCAATCTAACGATCAACATACAACTAAATATTGGGATTAGTGTATGTGAATTTTCATCCCAACACCCGTGTGGGGTTTTCAACCAATCAAGCAAATGATAAACTAATTTGTGCACTTGGGCGATGTGTGAAAATTATCGTCTCAATCACATACACAAGTCGGGTAACTTGTGAATGGCAGTGTAATACACAATATATAACACGACGATAAAAATGTCTCTTTTATTGCCTATAAACGGCCAATAAAAATGTGATCTTTATTTCTATACTTTTTATTGTAATTTACATTTTTTTAACAAAATGTCCTTTTTATTCTAACTTACATTTTGAATGTAATTTTTCTTTTTATTGTTTATTTACATCAAAATGTAAATGTTCCCTTTTTCATTGTTTATTATTAACAACAAAAATCTCGTCTTCTATATTTATTCTTTTCAATGAAAGCAATTTTACATAAAATTGTAATTCTTTAATTTTATTGTCTCTAGAAAGACAATAAAATGTAACACAAAAATATATTTTTTTATCGCATCTAAAATGATGATAAAAATGTAACATTAACATTGCTATTTTTATCGCATCAAAAATGCCGATAAAAATGAATCACTAACATTGTCTATTTTTATCGCACCAAAAATGTCGATAAAAATGAATCACTAACATTGTCTATTTTTATCGCACCAAAAATGTCGATAAATATGAATCACTAACATTGTCTATTTTTATCGCACCAAAAATGTCGATAAAAATGACAACATTAACTATTCTATTTTCACCGCATTCAAAATGACGATAAAATATTCAACATTAACAATTCTATTTTTACCGCATTCAAAATGACGATAAAATATTCAACATTAACAATTCTATTTTTACCGCATTCAAAATGACGATAAAATATTCAACATTAACAATTCTATTTTTACCGCATTCAAAATGACGATAAAATATTCAACATTAACAATTCTATTTTTAACGCATTCAAAATGACGATAAAATATTATCATAAGAAATGAAAGCAAAATGTTCTTTTTATTACTAAAAGGAAAAACAACAAAGATGCTTCTTTTAATGCTAAAAAGAAACATGACATAAAAATGTTCTTTTAATGTTAAAAAGAAGAAGCGACAAAATGACCCTTTTTATGTTAAAAAGAAAAGGTGACAAAATATGTTTTTAATTCTAAAAAGAAAAAGCGACAAAAATTATCTTTTTATTCTAATGCAATATCTTTACAAACGTGTTATTTTAATATCAATGCGAATTTTCAATTTCTTACTACATATAAAAATGTAAACTTTATTTTACATTGTATATATCATCCTAAATTACATATAAAAATGTAAGTTTTAATTTTATTTGCAAATCCCATTTCTAATTATATATAAAAATGTAATTTTTATTTCACATTGTAAATTCATGTCCCAATTACATAAAGAAATGTAATTGTTATAATGCAATACCAATTCATATTCTAATTACATTGAAAAATGTAATTTTTATCTTACCAATATAACTCATATATAAATTACATAGAAAAAAGTCATTTTTATTTTACCGTTCTAATTCACATCTAAATTACATAGGAAAATGTAATCCTTATCATGGGGTACAAATTCAATTTTAAGTTACATAGAAAAATGTAATTTTCATCATGCGATGGAAATTCATTTTTTAATTACATAGAAAAATGTAATTTCTAACATACAACATAAATTCATATCTAAATTACATCTAAAAATATAATTTTTACCATACAGTGTAAATTCACATTTTAATTACCTATAAAAATGTAATTTTTAATTTACAAAGCAAGTTCATACATTCATTTCATATAAATTACAAAATAAATGAAATTTCATTTATGCGGCGTAAATTCATTCATAAATTACATAATAAAATGTAATTTATTTCATACGGTGTAAATTCATTCATAAATTACATAATAAAAATGTAATTTATTTCACATCATAAAATTTCATTCTTTTACTTACAATGTAAAAATATTCACTTTTATGTTTACAATGTAAAGCTATCAACTTTTTATTTTTATAATGTAAAAATATCAACCTTTATATTTTACGGTGTAAAAATATCAATTTTTATATTTTAATGTAAAAACATCGTCTTTTAATATTTAATCGTAAAATATCACCTTTTAATATTTTACAATGTAAAAATTTATTACATTTCTATTTACACCGTAAAAATTTATCTTTTTATTTCCATTTAAAAATATGATCTTTTCCTTCTTCTTTTCTTTTTTTTTACAATACAAAAAAAAAATATCTTTTTACTTACATCGTAAAATTTTCATCTTTTTAATTTCAATACAAATATATGATTTAAATCTAAATTTAGATTTAATTTCCTAATCCCAAATAGAATTCAATAATATAACAATTTCAATGCGGATCTAACATGTCACAAACAACAAATCATACCACAAGCAACAATCAATCATCTATCCAACCCAGACATTTCAGATCTGAATCAACACAATAATACAATAATTTTTAACACGAGAAAATTAATTAATAATTAATTAAATAATAGAATTTGAATTCTCACCTTGAATTTTGGCCAAATTTCACTGTCTCCGTTTCAGGTCTGGCCTACGCCATCGCGAAGCTCTCGGAAAGGCGAGTCCAACGCAACTTACGGTTTGTAAAACGGACCTCGTATGAGAGAGTTATACGCGTTTAAAAATTGAACAAATTTTATATTTAAATAATAAAATAATAATAAAAAGTACACGGCACCTTCTTCCCCAACATGTTCGGCCGAACTTGTAACCCATCATCCGCCGTTGCTCCTTCTACACGCACGCCACCACAAGCACCCGGACCACGATCAGAAGCCACCACCTCGTCGGCCACCTCGAGACACACCCGCACCGAGACCCGGGCCCCACTCGCACCCCCTAGGACCCACAAATAACCCATAAACACAGCACCTTCTCAGCCAAAATCCGCGCACCAAAACCCGATCTTAACCGTATAGATTGAAAGGTCTCTGAATTCTCTTCGATTTGGTAGGTCATACGTCGATTTTCGTTGAGCGGATCAAAAGTTATTGAGGTTTTAAAATCTGACAATTCTGGCCATCAAATTCTGGGCGGCGGCTGGCCATTAGAATTAGGGTTTCAGCCGATTTTTTTAATGATATTTTAATCCTTAATCTCTTTTTACGTGAAATAAAGTGGGTTTTTCGGACTTTCTCCAATTTGGGCCTGCTTACTGTCGTTCTTAAGGTTTTGAGGCCTTCTGAACGCGATGGGCTATGTCCCAAGGTCCAATTCTGATGTCTACACGTTTTTTTTTTTAATTAAAAATACAATATCAAATTAATTATTTAATTTCTACCGTACATTTAAATATGCCGGGGCCACATACGACCTCTAAAAATTCTAAAAAAAATATTTTTAGCTTTCTTATGACGATACGAATCCAACAAAATTATTTTCATCGAATTCTGAGACTGTTCGAAAAATGGCTATTTTTAAGGCGTTTAAATTTAACTATAAATAGTCAAAACACATTTTATTTCGCCACGCTCACATATTAATTCGAAAAATTCTGAAAATTGAAACCTAGCAATAATTTGACATTCCGGTTCCAACAAAAGTGGTTTCGTCGAAAACCGAGGTCGTTTGAAAAATGACTATTTTCAAGGCCAATATATTTAATATTAAAAATACATTTTTAAACAAATAATATTCGAAACTCAAAATATATAAGTGTTTACTGTTTTTCAATGTAGAAACGTCATTCTGAACTCAATGGAAGTGGTTTTGAGTCGAAATTCCTTCGTATGCAAAAAGTAGCATTTTGGCCCTTATAAATTTCATAGCGACCTTTCTAGATATTGAATTGGCCATAACTTTTGATTTCCGTTATGAAATTTCGATTTTTCAGATTCGTTAGAAAGACATTTTTAAATAGATTCTAATATTTTTGGTTTCACTAAAATCCGTTAAATTTTGCATCCTGTACGGCCAGTCAAAGTTCAAGTTTGACTTTTCAAACTACAGCGCTATTTCTAACTCTTTTGTTAATAAAAATTAAATCATTCATTCTAACTTCGATTTAAATCAAATTTGTGATCATTATTATTTAAAATATATTATTTAAATATCAAACTTATTAAAATCACTTAAAATAAATTTTAAATTGGCCCCAAAATTCCGGGTTGTTACAATCGCCCCCACTTAAAAACTTTTCGTCCTCGAAAAGGAACGTAGCTAAAAATTGTAAAATTAACTATCTTAATTTTAAATTTTAATGGTTGATTATCTTTTCAAAATATATATAACTTTATATATATATATAAATCATATTTCAAAGAATAGATTATAAATATCAAAAATACGTTAATTATAAATTCGTGACTCTTAACTCGTTCTAGGGCATTACTAACCCCATCTCTAACGAGTCCACTCATTCTAGGATACTGCTGATCCTATCTCTAATGAGTATTCTTATTGGACATTACTAATCTAATCTCTGATGAGTCTTTTGTTCAGTTCTAACAAGTTGTACCCCAAAGATTTGAGCTAACCAGAGCTCTGATACCAACTGTAAAGACCCGCAAATTCCCGCCCTTTGAATCGACCATAAACCACACAGGTCTGACCCAAAAGGTGAAAATTTACGAATACTTTAACTTTGGGCATACAACACATCAGAACAAAAACACAGACTTTTATAACATCAATAATAAATGTTACATCAGAGTACAGAATATATCAGAGTACATCGATAAATAATACAGCGGAAGAAACATTTAAATTAAATTAAATACATTGCAGCGGAACTAATCTCAGCGGAAGGCCATCAATATTCTGGACTCGGCTTCAGACTTCAATCCAGGATCCTGCTTAACTATATCTGCAAAAAGCTACTCGACTGCCCGTGTGGAAAGAGGGCACCCGAGTTTGCAAAGTGAAACAAACTACAGGTCAGTCGTGGGACTGGTGTGAGAATTCTTAACTTAACTTATCTAATAAGTAGGCTAATCACAGGACCACGCCGCTAACGCGGAACGGGTTTACTCCATTGGATTTCCAGTGCATAATTAAAGTAAATCGTCAAATAACGTAATGCTTTTTAGAAAAATGAAACCATTATAAGACTCAGGTCCCATCACACAATGCAACGCACACCAGAGGATAGGGTTTTACCTTATAATGGTCAAAAGATGCTTGATACGTGAAAACGATATTATTGTCAGTGTGTATATATATATTTAAAACATTCAAATATAATATCAATCCTAGACGGCATAGGTACCATATACTATGTCGCCGTACTAGTTCTACAATCAAAACCGCAAGGTCGTATGGGAGATTTGGATTCCATCATGAGTCGAGGCTAGGGGCAAGCTCCTCTCCGATTCGAGACACTCTAGCAAATGCCTCAGGATCCCCCGCAGTGAACCCTTGGATCTTCAGGGCCGGTCCCCGCCTATCGGCAGTGGATTAGTTATGCCTGAACACACGCTTCCCGGTTCCTTTGAACCTATAGTATGACCACCAACGGCCTATAAAACACGAGGTACCTCAAAATCCATCATCCACATAAGTAAAATGTCAGCGCTGGTAGGTCCCTGACATCACTCTAGCTAGAAAGAAACATGTGCACTCCCTGCAGTCCGTATCCCGTTTTTGACTCATACCGGGGTGTGAGGCTCGCGAAGTCACGATATACACAAAGCTATGCCGTAATAGGCTATGCTTTGATCATTCCACAAGGCCCTGCTTTTCAACAAAAGCCTTGATCAATTTGCATCTAGGCGTGCCACATTGTCAGACCCTACCATATTATTGATCATCTACCAATATATATATAACCTCTAAGCTCATACGACTTAGAGAAGGGTGATAAGTAAAGAATAAATTCTTCACCACCAACAGAAATATATAATCGGTAGCGTTCAACAAATACAGTAGAAAGGAATACGATGTCAGACACACAATCCATTTACAAGTCCACTCTGGGTCTGAGCGAAACAACGTGTCCGTCGATCTCCAAATGCGTTTGGACGATCATTACCAAATACCTTGCCTTGGAAGGCCAATCCCAATTCAAGATACCAGTCATCATCATCCCAACGATGTGAAAACCTTCGGTCTTCAATCACCGTCTTCGTCTTCGACTCTTGATCGTCGTGATGATTATTCAGAATGGGTTAAACCCGGTCTTTCTGAATAACTTGCGTAATTTGGGATTAAAAACAAATATTGGAAAATCACACATTTCGTCACATCCCAACTCAGAATATTCTTTTTAATAAGATATTCATTTTAGAAGATTCTCATTAATTTTATCAAAGATAAATATTTAAAATAAAATCTATAAATCAATTTCTAAAAAATATGGAATTCCACAGAAATCAAATCAATACATAATCGATATAAATTTCTGTATCGGACTAATAATATAAATGGAATAACGGCAAAACCTCTTAAATTTCATATATAATATCAGTCTTCTTTTACAGAAGCCCATTTCGATTATTACCAATCGAATTTCCACTAAATTCCAAATTAATATGTTAGTTGAAAAACTTGATTTATAGAAAATGTCTTTTTAAATCTATAAAATAGATTCATAAGTTCCAAATAATTATTTCAATGTAAATTGGATTAAAGGACAAATGTCGTTTAAAACATCGTCCACGGTAAATCCACTTCACATCTCAATTTATTACATATCACAAAATATAATTGCAAATGCTAGTAACCCTTTAAAAACATATTTTAAAATAATCATAAACATATTCTTTATATAAAAGATTCTAAATGAGAAGTATTCTTTATTTTACAAATCTTTATCTTTTACAAATATTCTTTGTTTAACATATAATTGATTAAAAATATATTACGAAAAATATATGCACTTTATATAAAAAGGATTTCTAATGTAAAAATAGTCTTATTTAAAAGAACACTTGAATCGAAATGCGACTCAAACATTTACCATATAATTTGGATTATATGGATTTCACACACATCATATATATGACAATAACAGTATAATCATCAAGTCATCCATTACATCCAAAGTGTAATTTTCACTGTGTAAGCGTTAAAATTAAATAATAACGCTCATCACAGCCTGTCAATCTAACGATCAACATACAACTAAATATTGGGATTAGTGTATGTGAATTTTCATCCCAACACCCGTGTGGGGTTTTCAACCAATCAAGCAAATGATAAACTAATTTGTGCACTTGGGCGATGTGTGAAAATTATTGTCCCAATCACATACACAAGTCGGGTAACTTGTGAATGGCAGTGTAATACACAATATATAACACGACGATAAAAATGTCTCTTTTATTGCCTATAAACGGCCAATAAAAATGTGATCTTTATTTCTATACTTTTTATTGTAATTTACATTTTTTTAACAAAATGTCCTTTTTATTCTAACTTACATTTTGAGTGTAATTTTTCTTTTTATTGTTTATTTACATCAAAATGTAAATGTTCCCTTTTTCATTGTTTATTATTAACAACAAAAATCTCGTCTTCTATATTTATTCTTTTCAATGAAAGCAATTTTACATAAAATTGTAATTCTTTAATTTTATTCTTTTTTTTTATTGTCTCTAGAAAGACAATAAAATGTAACACAAATTTTTTTTTTTATCGCATCTAAAATGATGATAAAAATGTAACATTAACATTGCTATTTTTATCGCATCAAAAATGCCGATAAAAATGAATCACTAACATTGTCTATTTTTATCGCACCAAAAATGTCGATAAAAATGAATCACTAACATTGTCTATTTTTATCGCACCAAAAATGTCGATAAAAATGAATCACTAACATTGTCTATTTTTATCGCACCAAAAATGTCGATAAAAATGACAACATTAACTATTCTATTTTCACCGCATTCAAAATGACGATAAAATATTCAACATTAACAATTCTATTTTTACCGCATTCAAAATGACGATAAAATATTCAACATTAACAATTCTATTTTTACCGCATTCAAAATGACGATAAAATATTCAACATTAACAATTCTATTTTTACCGCATTCAAAATAACGATAAAATATTCAACATTAACAATTCTATTTTTACCGCATTCAAAATGACGATAAAATATTATCATAAGAAATGAAAGCAAAATGTTCTTTTTATTACTAAAAGGAAAAACAACAAAGATGCTTCTTTTAATGCTAAAAAGAAACATGACATAAAAATGTTCTTTTAATGTTAAAAAGAAGAAGCGACAAAATGACCCTTTTTATGTTAAAAAGAAAAGGTGACAAAATATGTTTTTAATTCTAAAAAGAAAAAGCGACAAAAATTATCTTTTTATTCTAATGCAATATCTTTACAAACGTGTTATTTTAATATCAATGCGAATTTTCAATTTCTTACTACATATAAAAATGTAAACTTTATTTTACATTGTATATATCATCCTAAATTACATATAAAAATGTAAGTTTTAATTTTATTTGCAAATCCCATTTCTAATTATATATAAAAATGTAATTTTTATTTCACATTGTAAATTCATGTCCCAATTACATAAAGAAATGTAATTGTTATAATGCAATACCAATTCATATTCTAATTACATTGAAAAATGTAATTTTTATCTTACCAATATAACTAATATATAAATTACATAGAAAAAAGTAATTTTTATTTTACCGTTCTAATTCACATCTAAATTACATAGGAAAATGTAATCCTTATCATGCGGTACAAATTCAATTTTAAGTTACATAGAAAAATGTAATTTTCATCATGCGATGGAAATTCATTTTTTAATTACATAGAAAAATGTAATTTCTAACATACAACATAAATTCATATCTAAATTACTTCTAAAAATATAATTTTTATCATACAGTGTAAATTCACATTTTAATTACCTATAAAAATGTAATTTTTAATTTACAAAGCAAGTTCATACATTCATTTCATAAATTACATAATAAAATGTAATTTATTTCATACGGTGTAAATTCATTCATAAATTACATAATAAAAATGTAATTTATTTCACATCATAAAATTTCATTCTTTTACTTACAATGTAAAAATATTCACTTTTATGTTTACAATGTAAAGCTATCAACTTTTTATTTTTATAATGTAAAAATATCAACCTTTATATTTTACGGTGTAAAAATATCAATTTTTATATTTTAATGTAAAAACGTCGTCTTTTAATATTTAATCGTAAAATATCACCTTTTAATATTTTACAATGTAAAAATTTATTACCTTTCTATTTACACCGTAAAAATTTATCTTTTTATTTCCATTTAAAAATATGATCTTTTCCTTCTTCTTTTCTTTTTTTTTTACAATACAATTTTTTTTTTTTATCTTTTTACTTACATCGTAAAATTTTCATCTTTTTAATTTCAATACAAATATATGATTTAAATCTAAATTTAGATTTAATTTCCTAATCCCAAATAGAATTCAATAATATAGCAATTTCAATGCGGATCTAACATGTCACAAACAACAAATCATACCACAAGCAACAATCAATCATCTATCCAACCCAGACATTTCAGATCTGAATCAACACAATAATACAATAATTTTTAACACGAGAAAATTAATTAATAATTAATTAAATAATAGAATTTGAATTCTCACCTTGAATTTTGGCCAAAATTTCACTGTCTCCGTTTCAGGTCTGGCCTACGCCATCGCGAAGCTCTCGGAAAGACGAGTCCAACGCAACTTACGGTTTGTAAAACGGACCTCGTATGAGAGAGTTATACGCGTTTAAAAATTGAACAAATTTTATATTTAAATAATAAAATAATAATAAAAAGTACACGGCACCTTCTTCCCCAACATGTTCGGCCGAACTTGTAACCCATCATCCACCGTTGCTCCTTCTACACGCACGCCACCACAAGCACCCGGACCACGATCAGAAGCCACCACCTCGTCGGCCACCTCGAGACACACCCGCGCCGAGACCCGGGCCCCACTCGCACCCCCCTAGGACCCACAAATAACCCATAAACGCAGCACCTTCTCAGCCAAAATCCGCAAAATCCGTGCACCAAAACCCGATCTTAACCGTATAGATTGAAAGGTCTCTGAATTCTCTTCGATTTGGAAGGTCATACGTCGATTTTCGTTGAGCGGATCAAAAGTTATTGAGGTTTTAAAATCTGACAATTCTGGCCATCAAATTCTGGGCGGCGGCTGGCCATTAGGATTAGGGTTTCAGCCGATTTTTTTAATGATATTTTAATCCTTAATCTCTTTTTACGTGAAATAAAGTGGGTTTTTCGGACTTTCTCCGATTTGGGCCTGCTTACTGTCGTTCTTAAGGTTTTGAGGCCTTCTGAACGCGATGGGCTATGTCCCAAGGTCCAATTCTGATGTCTACACGTTTTTTTTTGTTTTAATTAAAAATACAATATTAAATTAATTATTTAATTTCTACCGTGCATTTAAATATGCCGGGGCCATATACGACCTCTAAAAATTCTAAAAAAAATATTTTTAGCTTTCATATGACGATACGAATCCAACAAAATTATTTTCATCGAATTCTGAGACTGTTCGAAAAATGGCTATTTTTAAGGCGTTTAAATTTAACTATAAATAGTCAAAACACATTTTATTTCGCCACGCTCACATATTAATTCGAAAAATTCTGAAAATTGAAACCTAGCAATAATTTGACATTCCGGTTCCAACAAAAGTGGTTTCGTCGAAAACCGAGGTCGTTTGAAAAATGACTATTTTCAAGGCCAATATATTTAATATAAAAAATACATTTTTAAACAAATAATATTCGAAACTCAAAATATATAAGTGTTCACTGTTTTTCAATGTAGAAACGTCATTCTGAACTCAATGGAAGTGGTTTTGAGTCGAAATTCCTTCGTATGCAAAAAGTAGCATTTTGGCCCTTATAAATTTCATAGCGACCTTTCTAGATATTGAATTGGCCATAACTTTTGATTTCCGTTATGAAATTTCGATTTTTCAGATTCGTTAGAAAGATATTTTTAAATAGATTCTAATATTTTTAGTTTCACTAAAATCCGTTAAATTTTGCATCCTGTACGGCCAGTCAAAGTTCAAGTTTGACTTTTCAAACTACAGCGCTATTTCTAACTCTTTTGTTAATAAAAATTAAATCATTCATTCTAACTTCGATTTAAATCAAATTTGTGATCATTATTATTTAAAATATATTATTTAAATATCAAACTTATTAAAATCACTTAAAATAAATTTTAAATTGGCCCCAAAATTCCGGGTTGTTACATTTGATCTGGCAACTGGGTTCCATCAGCTAAGAGTAGATGAAGACAGCATCGATAAAACGGCGTTCAGAACCCCAGACGGTTTCTTCGAGTGGCTTGTCATGCCTTTCGGCTTGACAAACGCACCCGCTTATTTCGTAGACCTAATGAGCAGCGTGTTCAGAGAATTCCTCAACAAATTTGTGGTTGTCTTCGTAGACGATATTTTGATCTTCTCAAAGAATGAGGAAGAGCATGCTCAACATCTGAAAGAAATCATGGAAACTCTTCGAGTTCATCAGCTAAAAGCCAAATTCTCCAAGTGCCACTTTTGGAGAAAGGAGGTAAGATTTCTGGGGCATATAGTGTCCAAAGAGGGGTTGGCTGTGGACCCCGCGAAAGTGGTGGCAGTGCAAGATTGGAAGACACCAAGAAATGCAACCGAAGTCTGAAGCTTTCTTGGGCTAGCCGGTTTTTACCGAAAGTTTATTAGGGATTTCGCGAAAATATTAGCTCCACTCACAAGGCTAACGAAAAAGAATCTGGCGTTCACTTGGGATTTGGACTGTGAGTTTTCTTTCCAACGATTAAAAAGGGCTCTCACAACAGCCTCAGTTCTGACTTTGCCAGATGGAAGAAAAATGTTCACAGTATATATGGGTGCTTGTGGTACGGGACTAGGCGTTGTTTTGATGCAAGAAGGGAGGGTAGTAGCTTATGGTGGAAGGCAATTGAAAGTCCATGAAAAGAACTACCCAACCCACGATCTCGAGTTAGCCGCCATCGTCTTTGCGCTTAAGTCTTGGCGCCATTATCTCCTAGGTGAGAATTTCGAACTATACACTGACCATAAATCGTTGAAATATCTCTTCTCGTAGAAGGATCTTAACTTGAGGCAACAAAGATGGATGGAGTTTCTTGCCTCGTATGACTTTGAAATTTCCTATACTCCCGGCAAAGGTAACGTAGTAGCAGACGCGTTGAGCCAAAAGAAACTGACCTTAAGCCCACTCTTTGTAGAGAGGCAAAGCTTGGAGTATATAGCCAGTTTTAACTTTAGGCCCTCCTCTGATTTTGTACCGGGTTTGTTAGCATCTCTTGAAGTATGCCCTACTCTCTTGGACTCAATAGGGGCTGCACAACGTGAAGACCCTCAGCTTGTTAATGTGATTGATAAACTTATTAGGGGTGAGACTTCTAGTCACCTCAGTAGATACGCCATCGATGATAAGGGTTGGCTGAGGCGAGATGGAAGATTATGCGTCCCACAAGCAAGGGAGTTGACAAAGAAGGTTCTCGAGGAAGAGCATCATTCCAAGATGACTATAAACCCTGGCGGTGATAAGATGTACAAGGATATAAAAGGACTTTCTTTTGGAGCGGCATGAAAGAGGACGTGGCAAATTTTGTTTCTAATTGCATGACCTGCCAACGGGTCAAGGCGGAATAGAAGAAGCCTGGAGGACTACTTCATCCTTTAGAGGTCCCACAGTGGAAGTGGGATAGCATTTCAATGGACTTCATTGATGGACTACCTAGGTCGAGAAAAGGCAATACTAGCATTTGGGTAATAGTGGATAGGCTTACTAAAAGCGCCCACTTTATACCCATTAAAAGTAGAAGGACTGCCTCATCTCTAACATCTCTTTATCTCAAGGAAATAGTTCGACTCCATGGGATACCCTCGAGCATTGTTAGTGACCGAGACCCTATCTTCACAAGCGAGTTTTAGTGGAGTCTGCAAGAAGCTGTAGGCACATAGTTATGTTTGAGCACGGCCTATCACCCCCAAACCGATGGCCAGACGGAAAGGGTGAATATAGTTTTAGAGGATCTTTTGAGACTTTGCGTTCTTGACTTTGGAGGGACTTGGGAGGATCACCTTCCTTTAGTGGAATTTTCCTACAACAACAGCTACCAAGCTACCATAGGCATGGCACCCTTCGAAGCCTTGTATGGAAGACCGTGCAAATCACCAACTTGTTGGTAGGAGTCTACAGATAAACTTATACTTGGGCCGGACATGATTCGAGAGACTTCGGAGAAGGTGGACCTAATACGAAGGAGAATGAAGACTGCCCAAGACAGACAGAAATCCTACGCCGACAAAAGAAGGACAGACCTTGAGTTTGAGGTCGGGGACAGAGTTTTCCTTAAGGTATCACCTTTAAGGAACGTCATTCGCTTTGGATCCGCAGGAAAGCTAGCACTAAGATTTGTAGGACCGTTTCCTATCATCGAGAAGGTTGGAAAGATGGCCTATAGATTAGAGCTACCCGAGAGACTGGCCAGAATTCACAACATCTTTCATGTTTCTCACCTCCGGAAGTGTTTGCATGAGTCTGCGGAGGTGGTGGAACCTAGCATTCTAGAACAAGCCGAAGTGGAACGTGAAGCAACTGTGAGGAGAGTTCCAACCCGCATCTTAGGAACTGAAGTGAAAAAGCTACGCAACCGCGAAGTCAAACTCGTTAAAGTTCAGTGGAGCGACACCGAGGAAGATGCGACTTGGGAAACTAAGGACAGAATACACGCCGCCTACCCTTTTCTTTTTGAGGGTACATCTTTGATCTCCTTTTTTCCTTAAGTTATGTTTTATCTATCTTTTTAGGTATATCTCCTCGGTCCTTTTCCTAACTCCTTAAGTAGAAAACAAATGGATGCAAACATGTATTTGAAAACATGTTATGGATGATGACTGCAAATGGTTGCTAGTGATTGCTAGTGGTTGCTCGTGGATGCATATACACACACACCCTAGGTTTTAGATCGGCTCAGTCACTTCATATTGCATATGCATATATGTATTCTCATTGGTATATGGTTGAAACTTGATATGCTGTCATATGGTTGTCGCATTTGTATGAATAAGTTGTGCACTCATGTAGAATTATGAGTAGGAATTTTTTTTCCATACATAATGGATTCATGACACTTACATGATTCGTATTAAGGAGGTCAACTGAATCGGTAGACCGCCTGATTTCTGCATTAGATAAGAACATGTACACACACTATGCATATGATCATGAAGCATTAGAAGTCCTTTAAGGACAGTGGACGCCTGTGTTTGTTGGTTGAGTAGATGGATGGTTGGATGGTAGGATATACATTCTTCCTAACTTGAATATTTCGGGGACGAAATCCTTTTAAGGGGGGAGAATGTAACACCCCGTGAATTCTATAACGTTAAGCTTCACAAATTAAAGTGTAATTAATTCTAAATTAAAGAATTAAGGGAAATGGGTTACGCCATTGCGTTCGTCTCAGAATTCTGCTTGAGATAGAGTCCGAGTTTGCGTGAATAGGACTCCGTATGAAGGAGTTATGACCTTCAGAAGTTTCAGAATAAAATTTAAAATTCAAACAGCTCGGTTTCAAATTCGAAATTCGAAAAACAGGTTCAAACTGGGCTGGACAGTAAAATTCCCGCCCAGGGATCAGGTCGACCACAGGGTCGACCATGGTGTCGACCTGGTCACCCCAGGTCGACCATAGTGTCGACCTGGGTGTCGACCCGCCAGTCGACCTACCTGGTCGACCTGGCTGGCTGCGTCTGGCTCTGGCTCGAATTTCTGTGGCTCGGTGTGTCTTTAGGGCTGACATGTCACCTCTTGATTGGCTCTTTGAACTTTGTATGGTCTAGATTCCTCCTGTCTTCATCTGATGGATCGAAACAATTTAAAAATCTATAAATACACCCTAAGTCTCAACTAAAATTCACACAAAAAAAATAAGATGGGAGTCGTCATGCTGCCAGGAAGGAATTGAGCATAGCCGTCAAGAGAAGGGAGCTTAGAGACGAATCAAGTTAAGAAGAAGACTAAAAGCTTAATCAAATTAATCAACGCAACGTTAATCTACCCAAAGGAACGCATCTCAATTTCAGAATTCAGAATCCAGAATTCAAGATTCTGCATTTGTTGTAAGTTAAGTGACCTTTCATAATATGAATAAAAACTGAGACGTGATTCGATGTAAATGAAAATAGAATTGTGTTATTGTATGAATTCTGTGTATTGTAATAATTCTTTCATAACTTGTGTATTGATATTTGTGGCATAAATTGATTGATGCTAGCCTATTGGATATTTGTATATGAAAGTAATAGCAATAGCAAGTTGTGGCAAAAACTGGAACTTGATCCCTTTATGTTCATGTCAATGGCATGGACTATATATATTCCCTTAGTCTAAGTTAGAATTTATGTAAACATGTTCTAGATTTGAGACCTTTTATGCCTACATGACTCAAAACCTATGAACACATTCTTATGTTTATTTGCAAGTATAATTGGATCTATGTTAAGTATCATTTGGGTTTCATAAACTATGCAAGTTCATGTTGAAATAGGCTATCTGATTAGATGTTAAATTTGGACATTTTGGTGAATATACATCATGCTAGTTTTGTGGTTGACATTATGCCAAGTTAAACATGTTTAAACCCAAGTTTGTATAAGCCTAAACTATGCTATTTCATATGTCACCTACTTAGTTATACTTTGATTTGAATGCAAGTTCACATGACCCATGATTTATGTTAGTTGAATCGCTAAATTGCAAGTTCATGCGCCACACACCTTTATGTGAAATATTACATGTTCTTGATTTCCCCTTTTTTCTCACGTTTATAAAGTTGGACTGAATTGTGTCTAGCCCAACACTTGTTAAAATGCTGCGAACGTACAAACGGGGGTAATAACGTTGGGGGTAAAACATGAAAAATATATGCTGGCATCTTTGGCACATGCCAACGACAATAACATTTAAGCGGTATGAATTGTTATATCCAAGAATAAAAGACATGACATTTACATATAATTGAGAAGTGATAAAATATGTAAATTTAGAAAACACGGTATGCTTAACCCGAGGTTGGATTGAGTTGTGACGTAAACCTGCCCGGACCCGCCCGGCTGTCCAGTAGTCACAACAATACCTATCCAACGTGGGTGGTTAAGCATTGAGCCCAATAAGGACCCGAGGTTAGACTGAGCTACGGTGTAAACCTGCCCGGAACCGACCGGCACATCCAGTAACCGTAGCAATATCTGTCTAATGTGAGTGGTCAGGTGCTCTAAGAGGCTAAGGACAGATGGTAGGGTTAAGTCAACTATAAACACTTAACCAAATTCAACATGTTAACAAGAATTGATGGGTGGGGTTAGGTAAATGTAGACACTTAACCACTTAACATGTTTGACTAGAAAACCCTAGTAACGAGGGACCCGTTTCAGCAGTAACCCAAGTTAGGTATCATGGTACCCTGAAACTAGGCAGGGTGGGGCACGATTACTGGGCTGATTGTAAGCGGTCAAAACGACGGCGGTGGGTGCAACAATGTAGGGTCTAATGGGGTGTGGGCGTGCACACACTCCAGAGCAGACCAATAGGGCACTGGGGGCTCCAGTAGTATAACCTATGCCTTATAGAATTGTGTCGGGGCCGCCACCATGGGTCTTGATACACCCCATGGTGGGACCAGCATAGGTATCTACAACTCTTGGGGTTCGTATGACACATGTTTACGCGAGTAGGAGCCGATCTTTAGAAAATGGGGATCACTTCACCCTCAGCAAGGGGTGCCAGTTAGAATAAGCTCGAGTAGGTACAGAGATATAGTGTGGGTGCGATAGTACATTCGATTCTAAACGACACTTCCTTAGCTTGTGACATTTTCCTGTTTTCAGTTTATATCTATCATGCCCTTTTTCTTATTCACATACTGAAGAGTTACTAGATTTACTCAGGCTTTATGTCTGACTCTATTTTCTTTTCGTCTTCTTTTCTTTCGTCCCCCCCCCCCTCGGGTCCACAGGGAGGAAACAACCCAGCTTAGTACTCTTTTGCAAGCTTCAAGACCGTAGATGTATGGTTTGGATCACTTTTGCTCGGATCATGGCTTTGGATATCACTATGGGGATTTTTGTTACTTTTATCCATGTTTTATGCTTCTTTAATAATCAAGACAGTAATGAGGTTGTAATGATGGAAGTATTTTGAGACAATTATGGAATTGTTTTGTTTGAACACGTATTGATGAAATAAAAGTATGTTTGGTTTCCACTGTTTAAAATATGTGTATTTATATCTGTCTTGTGTTTATCTGTGGCTTTTACTTATAAACCTCCACCAAAGTTAAGGTATTCCCATTGTGAGTGACCTTAACGGAGGTAGGGTGTTTCATATAGTTTCACCCATAAAATATATTATCATTGCTAGAAGTGGATCTTTTACAGTAATGACATCCAAAATATCCGGATCGTAATTCTTTATGATCTCCACCTGATCCGATCTTTTATCTATGAGCATATAATCTTTTATTTTGTCTTTCAAAGATATATCATATATATCATAACCATTTTGGCTACAAGATCATTGATCCACTTTTAATATCAGTAAGATATCTGCAAAATAATACACGCATATCCATATGTGTATATACATTATTATGCATTCGAATTCACACTGCAAATGCATGAGAAATCTTTTGCATTTCTTTAATTTCAAGGATGATAGCATTTATCTTTTTGGTAAAAGAAAAACAACTGAATCGCAGTTTACATACCAAATCTTTTAAGCATTTATCTTTCTAATTCTTTTGTAATAATCCAAGTATCACCCCATGAACAATAATGGTGTATTTGAATCCCAAATACAAAATACTAATCCATAAATGAGTTTCTTAATTAGTTTCACCAATGTCTCCATTGAGAAACATAACTTTAATCTCCATCAGATAATGCTCAAAAGTACAAAATGTAGTAAGCTCCAAAGCGATCGATTCTAAAGAATCGTTTACTAAGTCCAAAATGAAACATTCTTTAAAGAAAATAAAATTTCCTTTTAATAATAGTGATTTCAATAAAAAGTGCCTTATAAAATTCAATATTACCCACTTGATCCCTTTTGGCTTTGAATAGTTATTCATAACCAATGATCTTATTAGAGGGAGATTTCAAACTTTATTATCCATACAGATTTATGCTATATGTTCATTTCTTAAATCCACATTTTAAATTAGTATCTTACATGGATTGATGTAAGTCCATAGCGCATCATCTTTATCAATCCATTATTTATCTTTATGAAGAAATACTACATAATAATCTGAAATAGCATTTCTTCCCATTTAGGTGGATTTCCTTAGCGATCTTGCATTTTGAGGTTGTTGAGTTTTTTTTTCTTGAAGTAGTATCCTTAGCTTAAATAAAAATTATCTTCAACATCGTCTTATTATGGTTCTTAATTTACTTCTTCTTAATAAAAGAAAACAAATCTTAAACTTTAAGTGAAGAAGTAATTGCAGTTGAATCAAAGATAATGATTCTCTTTAAAGACAATGATATTACTTTATTTCTCCCCCCAAACTCAACATCCTCAAAAAACTATTGCATTTCCCGCTTTAAAACTTTTCCTTAGTGTAGGTTCATAAAGATTATAAACTTTAAATCCCTTAGAATATTAATAAAGTATTTTCTTTCTTTATGATATCTCAATCTATAATTCCTTAGTATACTGAAACAAAAATTATATTAGTCACCAAAACAAAATTTGAGATATAATTACATAAGTTATTTAGCATAAGTAGCCATAACTTATATGAGCTTCAATTACATAAGATTTTGAATTTATTTATAAATTAACATTACTATTTCTTGATGAACAATAATAACCTAATATGTTCACATTAGAAATATAAATCCGAAATCTGTCTAAATGACAGTATAAAAAATATATCAAATAAATCCAAAAAATTTGACTTAAATCTCAATAATAACTTTAAAATATCAAGTATATTTTACTTTATATGTCTATATATCTCATCAAAGAAACAACTATTAAAAATATCCATATGTTATTTCTTTTCTTTGAGATCCTTAGCGACTTCTTAATCCTTATTCATACATTTATTTACAATGTATATCAAATGAGTACTTTTCAATCATAAAAACTTCAATCTCTATTTTAATTACCAAAGCGCTAAATTAGCCCAATAAGATAACATATTATTCTTAAAATAATTTTAATCTTTAAATGAATATACTGAAGATAGCACCAAAAATAACGATAACTTGAGCGTCTTTAGCTTTTGAAGCAATATCTTTTTCCATATAGTACTCATTTATATTTCTTTTACTTTGACTTTATGTAATCAAACACACAAAGAGTGCTTGATTTCCCTTATTGTTTTCACAAAAACCGTTTCCATTCTCAGTAGATAACTTATACAAAATTAGTTATCGTTACCTATAGCACATCCTTGAAAACTTCTGAAGTATTAACTTAATGATCATTTAACTCTTGCCTTTGAATTCTATCACCTTTCAATATTCTTCATAACATTATAATAATATTTAACCGTAGTAGGGTTGGTTGTAACCCTCTTAATTACAAGAGTTAAATCTATAAAGTCAAGAACAAATAATATGCTCTCATACAAATCCTTATATTTATCCCAAAACAAGATGGAAATATTCTTTAAATTGACAGATAATTCAGTTAAATTAGTTGAAAATGAACAAAAAATAAAATGAAGATTGACCGTATATGCTCATAGCCAAATATCAACCATAGTAAATTCAAATAATTGGTAAGTCTCTTCTCAAAATACCTAGTACACATTAATATCAAGTCTTTGAATAGTAATATTAAATGTAAGTGGCACTCTTGTTGTAATGATCAAACACTGACAATAAATTCAAGTCAAATAACAACCTTCCTTTGGGCTGATTAATTATTCACTCGAAAAACCTTATAATTGTCACGTATTTATCATCACACATGTGTAAGCGATTCGGCCAAATATTAGTCTTCCTTTGGGCCGGCTAATACTCGCATGAACAACTACACACAGATATCAAACATTTTCATGAACCACCAAAATATAGAGGTCACTTTGGTGACATATTATTTCAGTCAATTCACTATGTATGTAGGATATTTACGGTTATAAAGAGACGCCAAAATTATATTTGAATTTATCCTTAATATATGTACAATATATTTTGAGTGTTATAAAACACTCTCAATGCTTTAGGTTTATATGACACTTAAAAAACTCAAAATTATAATAATGACATAACGAGTTTTAGTCATAGTTGTCATAATCTGTTGCTTTAGGTATGTAGTTACATTCATGACATTTCCTTAACAAATATGATACAAGACATCATAAATAAATCACGGTATCATAGATGAATGTCATGATCAATTACCACATAAAATTATGTGCAAAAGACATAATAAATATCATACTGAATAACCTGAATGACTGAAGTAACCATGATGTATATCCAAAGCATAATATAACATGTGTTTTTTTTATAATGTCAACCGAACCAAACAAAAAAAAACTTTTTATTTTTTTAAACCGTAGAAGTTACTGTAGTTTGACCATAATAAAGTAACCTACTGATCATCATCCTAAAACGTAGGTGAAATGGTCAAAGATCAAACTTGATAGCTAATTAGATTAAGCAACACAAATGCAAAATTTTATATACCAAACCCAAAAGGCATAAAATAAAAGCATCATGACAGGTTACCGAAACATCATACACATGCCATGAAACATTATTTGCATATGACAAATAAGTTAATGTGGAATGTCCTACATCCATACAATAAGCAATAATTGTTCCAAACATTACACATGGTATATATAAAAAGAAAACTCTTTTTATTAAAGCATGTAAGGATAGCATGAGAGTCGCTCAGTAGAGCTTCCGAAACTTTATGCATAAAACGGGTTCAAGACTTGGTCAAAACAAACAATATAGTATAATATATGACATCAGAAGTAACAATAGACCGATGGCTGCAGAATGCAACTTACAACTAGACATAATAAACATATATTTTTAAACAAAAAACCAGAAACCGTTGAATTTACATATTGACAAACTATGTTATATTAACATTATTCATGCTGGATCCCTAAAACCGATGAAAGAACGTGAAGGAGATAATAGATCTTAATCCATATAGATCTGAAACTTAACCCAAATAAAAAAAAACTTTTTTTTTTAATATTAGCCGCAGTTAATAAACTCAACCTGTTGTGAAATGAAAACATAACATATAAACCGTATGAATTGAGAACACAATTCAACCTTTGTTCTGAAATGGCAAAACAACATGTATAAAACACAAAATTTTCCCAATAGAATCAATAATGGTTGGCTCTGATACCACTTGTTAGGATTTCAATATACTTTAACAATATCCAATTGTGAAACCCTAGATCCAAATATGTAACCCATATTGATTTAATTGAGAACAAAACAGAAATAGATTAGCGGAAGTGTACCTGAATCTGTAGTTAATCATGGCAATACCTGAATCCATATTTGGTTGCTAAGAAGAAGATATAATTTGGTTTGGGCTTCCAAATTGACACAAATCCTAGATTTGAAATCAGCTCTCCGTAGAAGAGGTTAGAGAGTTGCTAAGGCGTGTGTAATTCGGGGACCATAACCCTTTAGTTATAGAGTTGGCATTTTGTAATTCGGCCCTTCAACAAATTATAAAATGCTCTGGTATCTACACATTAGGTCCATGATAACTTAAACTTTAAGCCTATTAATTCTAATCTAAATTTAGATCACTTTAATTAGGCTTTACACCAAAATAGCACAACACATTTTATTTTACATATGTGACACAATTGTTAAAATATTCCAACAGCAATCCCACCAAAATGTTGCTGGTGATGAACTACTATAATTTTCATCAGAACCGCCGCACCAGATTCAAGCGATTGCCCTGTAAAAACCGACCCATAATCATTTCCCTTCTCGTTTACCTTGTTCAATATTTCCCTGATTGTCTCTGCTTCCCTGTTCAGTACCCATGTAGCTGCCTTTAACAATCCTTGATGCAAATATCCTCCACCAAAAATTTGTATTCCTAGCCTGCTATCGAGAAGCACCTGACGGAACAGGTTTCAACAAAAATAGCATCGTTAAATTATGCGGAACATCATTAACAGCTTGAAAACATGTAGTAAGTTAACTTGAAAAGGAGGACAACTCATATATAGGTCTGGTTAACAATACTCAATTGATAATATGAGTAATGGAACTGGTTTTTAATAAGATATGTCCGTGTTACTAAGAAATTTGTAGCATTGAAAATTGCACACGTGTAGGTACAGTTTCGGGAGAAGAAGAAAAAAAGTGAAGACCAGAAGCAAATTTTTATTTTCAGTATGACTAAGAAGATAATTCAGTAATGAGAAGAGGGGTAAGCAGACTGGTGATGACAGAAGTAAGAAGCAAAAAAATCAAGATATTTTAGACAAAACATAAATTTATGAGATTTAGTTACTAACTGGACAAAGTAGTTTGTGAATGATAAAATAATCCAAACCTGAGTACCCAAATAGAGAGAAAACATAACATTTTTAGCATACAAATAACAAACTCAAAATGAGCCGCTCTTACCGTGAGAGTTGACCAATTTGTACTGGATTCCGAGTTGGAAAGCACTCACACATTCTGATTCATTATTCCAAAAAAAAAAAACCCGCATCATCTGGTCTATCAAACTGATAAACAAACATAGTTGTAGGAAGAGTTGAGATACAATAAAAAATGAATGACTAACAAATAACCCAATAATATAGCAGTTTTTTCGTATGGTATTTGGGTTTGATGTAATATAAACTGGCATGTAAGGCTACTTTTTTTTTCTTCACAAATGCATAGGGAAAAGTTGTTGGAACTGCCATCAGTTATGAAAATTAGAAACTGCAACAAAGTACTGTTAATCATCCAACTATCTACAATAGTTGCATAGTTTGCCCACAACAATATTTGAAAAAAAATAACCCACTGATATTAAAAAGATATGTACCAACCAGAAGAATAATAGGCAAGTTATATAACTGAAAACGTAAGGTAACAGTTACTTATGTGTCAAAAAAAAGAATGGCCAATACCAATTTGGATTACACATGGAAATATAATTGTCTTTTGGTTTACTGGGAGCACCCTTTGTGGTTACTAATTCATAACTACCTGAATTTCAAACAGAATAATATGATCTGGGTTAAGTTTGATAGGAAGAAAGTATAAGTGTACATTTGTTGCATATGATGATTATAACAGCTAAGTCAGTGCATGACAGCACAGTTATATTTATCACTATCTGCTATTAAGGTCAAGTGTAAGAATAAAGGATTACCTTCCTTCTTGTTTAATGTTGTTGGAAACAATGGCTGAGTCGCGGACTAGGTCGCTTTCTTGAAGACGATTCGGCGATCTGGCCGGAGGTGCAAACCAGTTCGTTCCTTCGCCGCCGCCTCTAGGATAAAACAGCCTCGAAAACAATAACCGATTTGCTTGCACAACAAATCGGTGTAGATTTGCACTTTCTGAAAAAAAAATTGCTCGAAAAATTTCTGAGAAAAGAATTTTAATGGCGGCTGAGAGAAGAGAGAATTTTCAATTCGGTGGTATTCTCGTCTGAGGCTAATGTCAATATATAGAACGAAAATTAGGGTTTGGGTTTACAGATTAGTGGGCCGCTAAAATTTGGGGGATATAATTTTTACCGTTGCAGAAATTTTTTTCATAAAAAAACGGTTCGAAAAAGGCTAAGTTTTATGGTCCAAAAAATATAAGTGTCTACACCACAAAGCCCAAGCCCAAGCCCGAGCCGAGCCGGACCGGGCCGGGTCGGGTCGAGTCGAGTCGGTCGGTCGCGCGCGCGTGTGTGGTGGTCATATGATGCATGGTCTCCCTCCTCACAACAATGCATGTATTGGGAGCCCAAGGCCCCAACATGATTTCTTAGAAACAAGTATAAAAGCTTGCCTCTTCTATATAATCCCATGATGTGGGACTATTCCCATATAGGAGCCATTCTTACACTTATTCAAGATTTTTTAATAATTCACTTAATGTTTGTAAAACATTTCCAACAATCCCCCACTTGAATTTTTTTAAAAATATTTTCGAGCAGTTTCTTAAAAACATAAG
Source organism: Allium sativum (assembly GCA_030737875.1). Taxonomy (NCBI): domain Eukaryota; kingdom Viridiplantae; phylum Streptophyta; class Magnoliopsida; order Asparagales; family Amaryllidaceae; genus Allium; species Allium sativum. Next base: position 587,524,176 of record CM060918.1, on the reverse strand, counting down.
ATTGTGCATAAACAAAGGTGTCTTTCGACTTGAACCTTTGCATAGTGAATAAGATTCAGTTTTTACTAGAGTGACACGTAGTCTTGAACTCTATTCCTGACATCAAACCACACACAACCTTTTCTATAGTGCAATCAAATAAGCCCGTGCATTAATGGCCATGCACGTCTATCCTAGTTTAGTGAATGCTCTAGAAGTTTTGCCCGAAACTCCATAGGAAACGGCCACATTTCCACATTCACAAAGGTGAGTCTATCAAGAGCACTCCTGAAGGTAGGCACTCCACTCCACATAGAGTATAGATCTCATTAAGAGTTTCTATTAACTCATCCTCTAATCACTTCAGGAATACATGCTTCTTGGTTTATTAAATAGCATGTTCAACTCATATCACTACACAACTTGTTATTACCCATTGAACCTAGTTCTTGGGATCTCCAGTCATTTAGGTCGGGTTACCATTGTGCGTGACTCAACAATCTAAGGGCAATAGTCCCATTCTTTTAGAAGAGTTATGGACTTTCTCTCTGGACAGTCCTTTCGTCAAAGGATCTGCCAAATTTTCCTCACTACGTACGTAATCCACTCTAACGGTACCTGTGGAAAGTAGTTCTCTAACCGTACTGTGCTTACGACGTATTTGTCGTCTCTTACCGTTATAATATCGGTTCTGAACTTTTGCAATAGCCGCGGTACTATCGCAATGTATCAACACAGCCGATATCGGTTTTTCCCATAAGGGAATCTCAGCTAGCAGATTTCTCAAGTACTCTGCCTCTTCACTAGCTGTAGCTAGTGCTATCATCTCAGACTCCATAGTAGACTGAGCCAAAATAGTCTGTTTCTTGGATTTCCAAGAAACAGCTCCTCCAGCGATGCTAAATATATAGCCACTGGTCGCTTTAGAATCATCAGATAAGGTATTCCAGTCAGCATCGGAATATCCTTCAAGTACAGCTGGAAACCTTTCATAATGTAATCCAAGGTTCATGGTTCGTTTAAGGTATCTTATTACCCTTTCAATAGCTTGCCAGTGCTCTATACTAGGTCTACTGGTAAACCTGCACAATAATCCCACGACATAGGCAATGTCGGGTCTAGTACAATCAGTGGCGTACCGAAGGCTGCCAATGATGCTCGCATAATCAGACTGTCTTACACCTTCACCAGTGTTCTTAAATAACTTTACACTGTGATCATATGGTGTACTTGCAGGTTTACAGTCAAAGTAATTATATTTCTTTAGTATCTTCTCAATGTAATGAGATTGATCCAAAGAAATTCCCTTTTTTGACCTAGTAATCTTAATACCAAGGATTACACTCGCTTCACCTAGATCTTTCATATCAAAATTGACACTTAATAAGGATTTGACTGAGTTTATGGCATGAATATTTGACCCAAAAATGAGTAGGTCATCTACATAAAGGCATATAATAGTGCAAATGTTATTCTCAGATTTGTAATAAATGCATTTGTCGCTTTCATTAACTTTAAAACCATTTGAAATGATTAAGTTATCAAATTTTTCATGCCATTGTTTAGGTGCTTGTTTTAAACCATATAATGATTTATCCAATTTACATACTTTATGTTCTTGACCATGTACTATAAATCCTTCAGGCTGGTCCATATAAATTTCTTCTTCTAATTCACCGTTCAAAAAGGCAATTTTAACATCCATTTGGTGTATTAGTAAATTATGAATGGAAGCAAGTGAGATTAATACCCGAATGGATGTTATTCTAGTTACAGGAGAAAAAGTGTCAAAGAAGTCTATATTTTCCTTTTGTTTAAAACCTTTAGCTACTAGTCGTGCTTTATATTTATCTATAGTGCCATCAGGTTTTAATTTCTTTTTAAGTACCCATTTACAGCCTATAGACTTACAACCAGGGGGTAAATCTACCAAGTGCCAAGTCTTATTAGATTCTAAAGAATCCATCTCATCGTTTATAGCCTCTTGCCAGAAATCGGCATCTAAAGAGGATAAGGCTTCTTGGAGGTTTATAGGATCCTCCTCAATAGTAAAAGCACAAAAATCTGAACCAAAGTCTTTTATGGTTCTTGCTCTTTTACTTCTTCTAGGTTCAGCTTCAGAATTTTCATTAAGTTCTGTTCTAATAGGCATATTCGAAGTGCCCCCACTATTCCTTAATTTGAAAGGAAATTTAGTTTCATAAAAATCGGCATCATTTGATTCAACTATATTATGTGCATTAAGGTCATAAAATCTATATGCTTTGCTATTAATAGCATAGCCTATAAATGCACATTCATATGCTCTACTTGCCAATTTTATTCTCTTATTGTCTGGAATGTGAACATATGCTAAACAACCCCAAGTTCTAAAGTATGAGACATTGGGTTTATGATTCTTTAAAATATCATAAGGTGAAATTTTATTCTTAGATTTAGGGATTCTATTCAGAACGTAGCATACAGTCAATAAAATATCCCCCACCAATGTTTTGCTGCACCAAAATTTAATAATATGGCAACTACTAGCTCGGTAAAGGTCCTATTTTTCCTTTCTGCTTTACCGTTCATTTCAGGTGAGTAGGGTGCAGTTCTCTCATGTACTATACCATGTTGTTTATAGAAATCCAGAATAGAATTAGATTCATATTCTGTTCCTCTATCACTACGAAGTCTCTTAATTTTTCTATTTGCTTGATTCTCAATCTCAGTTTTGAATGTTTTAAACATGTCAAAAGCATCACTTTTATTTTTCATAAGATATACATATGTGAAATCAGAGCAGTCATCAATAAAAGTGATAAAATAACGATGTCCCTGTCTAGTTAAAGTGCCATCAAGTTCACATATGTCAGAATGAATCAAGTCTAAGGGTTCAAAAACTCTATCAACAGATTTGTGAGGTTTCTTTGTGATTTTAGCTTGTGTACAGAATTCACATTTATCAGATTCAGATTCAGATTCTGTCATTTTAGGTATCATATCTAGGGTGCTCATGTTACGAATAATTCGATTATTAACATGACATAATCTAGAATGCAAGATATTAAAATCACACAACATGTAAGCAGAAGTAGTCACTTTATTAGATTCAACATTCAGTTTAAACATACCCTCACAAGCATAACCCTTTCCCACAAAAGTTCCCTTATAAGTAAGAGTGTACAAATCAGCCCCAATAACTTGAGTGAAACCAACCTTATTAAGGAGGAAGCCAGAGACCAGATTCTTTCTTATCTCAGGAGTGTGCATAACATCTTTCAGAATTACGGTTTTTCCAGAGGTGAACTTGAGTTCCACGTTTCCAATCCCCGCAACTGTAGTGGTGTGAGAGTCTCCCAACAGCACTTTCTGATTTTCAGCAGCCGTGTATGTAGAGAACATGCCACGATCATAGCAGACATGGCGAGAAGCACCAGTGTCTACCCACCAACCCTCTGATCCACCAACAAGGTGAATCTCAGTAATCATAGCCGTAAGAGGCTCCTCAGTCAGGTTAGCCTGCGGTGCAGAGCTTGGCCTGTTCCGGCACTTTCGTGCCATATGCCCTGGTTTTCCACAGTTGTAACAAAGAAACAACTGTCCAGAGTCATTCTTTTGGGCTGGTTTCTGCTGTCCTTTTGGGTTTCCTTGCGGATTCCCATTCTGTTTGTTGCGCCTGTTCTGATTCTTAAAAGATTTCTGATTTGGTTTCAGAACAGCGGGAGTGGTCTTCTTAGTACTGTTGTTATTCACAATCAGCACCTCTTCTTTCTGGTCCTGCTTGCGTGCCTCCTCCTCAATACGGAGGCGTGTAATCAAGCTTTCTAAGGAAAATTCCTTAGTCTTATGTCGCAAGACATTCTTAAAATCTTTCCAGCTTGGGGGTAATTTGTCAATGATAACAGCAATTTGAAATTGTTCGTCCAAGACCATACCTTCGGAGATGATCTCATGAGCTATTTTCTGCAGCTCATGAGACTGCATCTCTACCGATCTATCATCAGTCATCTGGTACTTTAGATAGCGGCTCACAACATATTTCTTTGCCCCTGCCTCCTCTGTATCATATTTCTTCTTCAGTGCTTCCCAGATCTCCTTTGCTGTCTTTTCATCTGAATTATAATAATCATACAGATCATCGCTCAGTCCGTTCAGAATAAAGTTCTTGCATAGATAATCTTGTTCAGTCCAGGTCTGCAGTTGCTTTGACTGTTCGGTCCATGATGCCATGTTCGCTGCATCAGTCTCAGCGGGTTTATTTGGAAGCTGCGGTTTGTCAGTAGTCAGCGCAGCCACAACCTTTCTGATGGTGAGGAAGAACTCCATCTTCTGACGCCATCGTTTGAAATGCAAGCCTTCAAATCTGAAAGGAGCAGCCGTCACAAGAGGGTTCTGGAAAGCAGAGGGTGGAGCAGAATCGTCTAGGGTTGAATTGGAAGCCATTGTTTCAGATCTTCTTCAAATTGTTGGGAAACAATGGCTGAGTCGCGGACTAGGTCGCTTTCTTGAAGACGATTCGGCGATCTGGCCGGAGGTGCAAACCAGTTCGTTCCTTCGCCGCCGCCTCTAGGATAAAACAGCCTCGAAAACAATAACCGATTTGCTTGCACAACAAATCGGTGCAGATTTGCACTTTCTGAAAAAAAATTGCTCGAAAAATTTCTGAGAAAAGAATTTTAATGGCGGCTGAGAGAAGAGAGAATTCTCAATTCGGTGGTATTCTCGTCTGAGGCTAATGTCAATATATAGAACGAAAATTAGGGTTTGGGTTTACAGATTAGTGGGCCGCTAAAATTTGGGGGATATAATTTTTACCGTTGCAGAAATTTTTTTCATAAAAAAACGGTTCGAAAAAGGCTAAGTTTTATGGTCCAAAAAATATAAGTGTCTACACCACAAAGCCCAAGCCCGAGCCGAGCCGAGCCGGACCGGACCGGGCCGGGTCGGGTCGAGTCGAGTCGGTCGGTCGCGCGCGCGTGTGTGGTGGTCATATGATGCATGGTCTCCCTCCTCACAACAATGCATGTATTGGGAGCCCAAGGCCCCAACATGATTTCTTAGAAACAAGTATAAAAGCTTGCCTCTTCTATATAATCCCATGATGTGGGACTATTCCCATATAGGAGCCATTCTTACACTTATTCAAGATTTTTTAATAATTCACTTAATGTTTGTAAAACATTTCCAACAAATGTCATAAAGATAAATCCGGTGGTGACTCAAAATTTAGTAGATTTGAATTTGAAGTTGCACTTGACACTGCCAATGAATGCGAGTAATTATCCGTTCCATGGATCTTTCACCAGATTGATGCAACTTCTTGTTTCAGGGTTGATGGATCCTCCATGACTGATGAGTAGTAAATGAACAATTCCTATAGATTTAAAGAATTTGAAGAAGGCTAAAATCAAAATATAGTAGCAGAGTACGTTGAGGCTGGACAGTTATAAAGCAGGTAAATATAATTGTTTGCAAAATTAAAAATTCAAACGCATTTGTAGGTGCTAAATATATTAATGGAAAGAAGTAGAGCATAATAACTGCCCTGAATAATATTTCTAAGTTTAACACATATCAGTGTATTTGACTTCCAAAAACAAATCAATTTTATAGATATATAGTAAACTATTTCTTCCATTAATTGATGATCTGGTAAACAGATTGCAAGAGACTAATCGTTTTTAGAATATATGCTTTGATGATGATTTTGTTTTAAAAGACATCAATAAAGATTCACAGAAATGGATGTTATCAATAAATATTGTATAAAGACAATTAACGGACAATTAACAGGTAAGGTGGAAAATGACCATAAAAAAATGGTAAACTACTTTTATAACCATCTAATTCAAAGGAGAAAAAGTGTAATTGATAAATATACAATATATTTTAACCTTCCTATCTTAAAAAAGGAAGACAGTGATCATGTTTGCAAAAGGCAAAACAAACTTGTTTAAACAAATTAGCATAAGTCAATAACAAATAACGCACAATAAGTATAAATTAAATATGATGAGTAACTGAATTATATGTAAACTGTAAACACATTGAAATTTACATAAACAGTCAATGTGATATCTGAAAGAGAAAAATCATACAAAAAATGTAGAAATGTGGAACAATTCTGCAATTTGAACCTAGTCAGAATAAAACAAGCTTAAAGATGTGATATGAACAACTATTTATTACTATATCTAACTGTATTATAGATAAGTGCGTAAAGATTATTGTACACCCTTATGCACTCTATACCTTGAAGATTTCTGCAAATCTACCAGAAGACAAAACATATCCCAAAATCAGATCTAAATTAAGAAATGAACAGTTCATAGCATGGTTTACTGGGTTTATTGGTAGCTAAGTTACATATGCCAGTCTCTGTTTCTACATGAGGATATTTTTCCAAGTAACTGAGGAATTATTATTAGGCATAATGGTCTAGAAATATTCACCTAAAATCTTGTTTTCACTTATAAATAAAACAAATTTTCTAACATGTAATTTTATTTCAAATTCAAGTGGATTTTAAGAAGCAACCAAAGAACTTTGATTTAACATGAAGCCAAATCTGTAAGAATGATTTAACTATGACTAAAATGAAACCAAATTCGTAAAAATTGTCGCTAATCCCTTTTGGAAGCTGCGGTAGATCCCCAATGAAGAGAAATAAATGTGACTCGTCTCCACAATGCAATGATGAAGCCAAAGGCACCTGGCCTATTATCTATTATAAAGAGAGGTATTTGTGTCAATGTGAAGCCATGAACAAATATTTAAATGTATCGATTCTTAAAAATAGTGAAGTCAAATCACGAGGAAGAGGATCATAACTCGTATACCTCCTCTCACGAGTATACTGATAACATTGTAGCAACCAAGGCACCTAAAGTCACATCTATATTGGAAATCAGATTGTAAAAGAAAATGATGTATTGACTGAATGAATCAAAGTATGTACAACGTTGGCAATATATAGTGTAACGCTGCCAACGTTAATGATACAAATAGATAATGGGCCATAAGCCCAGCCCGATAACCTATGTACAATATATGTCTCAGTGTAGTAACGAGCGGTTTTATTATCCACCCTCAATTTTATCTAGGGTTTTCATTCTTCCTTTAGCTCCGACGCCTTCTTCAATCTTCATCTCATCTCTAAATTTTGCAAAGTTCCTCAGCGACAAGGGCTTTGTAAGGGCATCAGCTCTCCGGAATTGAGAAGGAACATGGTTTACATCCAATTTTCCAGATGCAGTTTGTTCTCGTACAAAGTACAAGTCGATTTCAATATGCTTTATATGAGCGTGTTGAATTGGGTTGGCAGATAGCGACACCGTGCTCAAATTGTCACACCACACCACCAGTCGTTTACTGGGGAGAAACCCTAGCTCTCTAAGCAATGAATTTATCCACATCACCTCGGCTGTGGTGCTTGCTAGCGATCGATACTCCGCCTCGGTGCTTGATCATGAAATTGTTGGCTGCTTCTTCGAGCACCAAGAGATTGGATTGCATATCATAAACACACAATATCCAGATGCCGATCTACGGTCATCTGGGTCTGACGCCCAATCTGAATCACTGTAAGCCTGTATATATAAATCTTTGCTGGTTTTTAGCTTAATTCCATAATTGATAGTTCCACTTAGATAGCGTAGAATCCTTTTCACTGCCGTCCAGTGTTTATTGAGCGGTGATTTCATGAATTGACACACTTTATTCACACTAGCTGATGTCAGGTCTGGTAACTGTTAAGTATTGTAAAGCACCCACTATGCTCATGTATTCTTTGACATTCTGAATAGCCTCTCCTTCATGCTTATATAGTTTTAGGTTACTGGTCATGGGAGTTGGCATAGGTTTTGCTTTATCCATCTTAGCTCGAACAAGTAGTTCAGTGATGTATTTGCTTTGAGATAGTATAATTTTATCCTTGGAATTCTGATTGACCTGTATTCCTAAGAAGTAGTTTAGATTTCCCAAGTCTTTGATAGAGAAAGTTTGATCCAAATATTGAACTATCTTGTTAACTTCTACCTGATTACTGCCAGTGATTAAAATATCATCAACATACACAAGTATAAATGTGACATCAGTCCCATTTCTTTTAATATGCTGTGATTTATCTGACTTAGCTGTAGTGAACCCCAGTCTCATGAATGTGTCTTTAAGTTTGTCATACCAAACTCTAGATGCTTGTTTTAGCCCATTAATGGCCTTGTTTAGTTTTCACACATAATTCATGTTGTGATCAGTTTTATATCCTTCTAGTTGCTCCATATATACATCCTCCTGTAGTTCCCCATTTAGAAATGCATTACAAACATCCAGTTGTCTAATGCACCAATGTTTGTGTAAGGCAATACAGATGATTATTCTTATAGTAGAATGCTTGACCACTAGGGAAAATGTCTCTTTAAAGTCAAAACCATATTCCTGTGTGTATCCCTTGGCCACTAATCTGGCTCTGTGTTTTAGTATGCCACCATCTGCTGCCTTTTTTAATCTGTAGGTCCACTTACATCCTATGATGTTTTTATGTTTTGGAGCAGTCACTAAATTCCATGTCTTGTTCTTGATTAGAGCTCCATATTCTTCATCCATAGCATTTTTCCATTTTTGACATTTCACTGCTTCATTATAATTGATAGGATCTCTGTCTTCTATAGCTGTAGAATACACTTTAGGTTTGAATATACCATGCTTAGCTCTAGTCATCATGTGATGTCTATTCTGATCATGTGGTTCATCATCACTGCTTGTATTTATTGTGGTGTTGCTGTTGCCATTTCCTGAATCTGTGTCAGTACTTTCATTTTCATCAGTATTGTGGTTAGCATCACCTTCACCAATAATAGAATTAGCTGGACTGTAACTAGATCTGGTACTAGGCACACTCTCCTCATCCTTTTCTTCATCATGTACTTGCTGTTTACTGCCGATTTGTTGTTTATTGCTGTTTACCATATCTTCTATTAATTCTGGTGGTGCTAGAGTACACCTTTCAGTGTTAATTATTCTCTTGGTGGTTTTAATATCCTTTTCTGCAAAAGGAAATACATGTTCATCAAATACAACATGCCTTGAAATGTACAACCTCCCACTATTATCTAAGCACTTGTACCCTTTTTGGTTTTCAGTGTAACCAAGAAATGTGCAAGGACTTGATCTTAAGCTCATTTTATGCTTATTATAGGGTCTAAGGCAGGAAAAACATTGGCAACCAAAAGTTTTTAGTTCAGAATAGTCTGGTTTTGTAGTGTACATCATTTCATATGAGCTTTTATATTTTAAAACTTTAGTAGGCATCATGTTTATCAAATACACTGATGTCACAAAAGCCTCTGACCAAAATTTTAAGGGTACTGAGGATTGTGATATCAGTGTAAGCCCAGTCTCAACTATATGCCTATGTTTTCTCTCAACCAGCCCATTCTGTTCTGAAGTATGTGGGCAGGTCATTCTATGCAATATGCCTTTATTATCAATGAATTTCTTTAAAGATTCGAATTCACCACCACCATCTGTTTGCATAATTTTGACATTACAGTTTTTCTGATTTTCAACTAGAGTCACAAACTGTATTGTCATATTACATGCATCTGATTTGTTTTCAAGTAGATAAATCCAAGTATATCTAGTAAATGCATCAACAAAGGAAAGATAATACCTGTATCCATGATCTGTTTTTACTGGAGAGGGACCCCACAGATCTGCAACAATGAGTTCAAGTGGTCTGCTATATTTTGTATCAGACCCAGTAAAGGGGAGTTTATGACTCTTGCCAATTTGGTAATGTTTACACATATAAGGATCAGGTATAATATTGCAATCAATTCTATTTTCTTTCAGAATATGTTTGACAGTTTTAATATTTGGGTGCCCCAATTTGCTATGTCATTCATCAAAAGTTTTGTACATGTTATTATCATTAGCAATAGTTTCAACATGACTATCAACAGATTTAACATCATTATCAGTAATAGATTCAACATATTTAATATGATTATCAGTAATAGATTCAACATTATAGCAATGATTTCCATTGTCACTGGCATGCCTGGACTTCAAATTCTTGAACTTGTATAGCCCTTTATCCAAACTACCATGTGTAATATGTTTTTATTTAGTAAGTCCCTAACAAGGCAATAGTTTGGGTGAAACTCAAAGTATACATGGTTGTCATTAGCAAATTGTGACACACTAATCAAGTTTTTCTTAATCTTGGGGACTCTAAGTAAGTTATTTAAATAGAGTTCCCTCTTTCCTTTTATAGAACCACAACCAACATGTGATATACTAATAATTTCACTGTTACCCATAGAGACAGAACACATACCTGAATAGCTTTTGTTTCCCAGATTTAGATTCTGCGGGTTATTTGTAACATGGTTTGTCGCTCCTGAGTCTAGGTACCAGTCATCAAGATTTATATCATCTGACTTGTTGGAATCATCATTATTTGGTCCTTGTGTCTGCATTCTTGACAGGGGTGAGCAATATTCGGTTCAAACTGAATTAACCGACCAAACCGGTTCATTTCGGTCGGTTCGGTTTTAAAACTAAATCGGTTTGTATTCGATTCGCAAAAAATATTTTTTTGGTTATCGGTTTAACCAAATTAACCGAACTTATAATTTATTATTTAATTTTACGGTATCGTAGTACTTTTAATAATTAGTTTAGTTATGTAATATAAAGATATTTGTTGCAAATAGATCAAAATATATCATAAACATAAAATTTACTATATAAAATTTCTTCAAACATGAATTAATGTTTTATTTTGAGTGAATTCATCATTTGAATAGTAATACATCCTTCAAATCGGTTAAATCGGTTATCGATCGAATTAACCGAAATTAATTTGGTTCGGTTCGGTTCGGTTTGAAAAAAAAATCGGTTTCAATTCGGTTTGAGTTTTTTTACGTCCAAACAAACCGAACCGACCGAACGCTCAACCCTAATTCTTGACCCTTCTGCATTGGTTCTTTGCTGTCCCATTAGAGTTACATTGACATTTGGTGCCCTTTGATTCTGTTGATTCACATTGTATTCAGTGTTAAATCTGAAATAACACCTACTTGCTACATGGCCAAATTTCTCACAGATTTGGCATCTTGGCCTGTTATTATTATTGAATCTGCCTCCTCTGCCTCTTCCTCTTTGACTAGTGTTTCCTCTGTAAAACTGATTTTCTTGCTTATTATTTTGACCAGTATTTCCCTTTTGCTGGCCTTTGTTTCTTGCTTGGAGGCATAGTTGACAGAGAATTCTGACTGAGATAACTTATTCTGTTCAACTCTTCCTTCATGTGCAAGAAGATATGAATACACGTATTGTAAATCAGGTACAATCTTCCGAGAAGCAAGAAATGTGACTATAGACTCATAATCCTCATCTAATCCTCCTGTAATATAAAGGACTTGTTCACTTTCACTAATCATGTGTCCAGTAGAATTCAGTTTATCACATAGGGTCTTTACTTTGGTTAGGTATCCATTCATTGGCATCTCATCTTTCTTTATGCATTGTAACTGCCTTCTATATAACATAGATCTTGCTACTGATTGAGCACCAAATGTTTGTTCAATTGTACTCCAAATAGCATATGACGTATTGCATCCAATCACACATGGTAATATGCTTGCACTTATTGATGATATCAACCATGACACAAGAAGATAGTCTTGCTTCTGAAAGTTCAAGTAATCTTCATTACTGACTGGATTCCCATCTTTATCATGGATCATAGTAGGTGGGATCAGCACTGTCCCTTTGATGAAATCAAGAAGTCCATATTCTTTCAATGCCACTTCTACTTGAAATTTCCAAAGCATGTAATTATCATCATCTAATGGGATGGTAATTATGTGACTTTTGGGCTTTATCAATTGGAAGCTTGGTGATGGAGGAATGGTTGGTGGATTGGTGCCTGAATTGGCTGAGCTGAGCGCTTGATCTGTTCCAGCCATATGATGAACCAAGAAAAGCTTTCTTGAATGATAGGTGATGATACTTGGACGGTGAAATCACTATCGAGTGATTTTGCAACCAGTATATAGGTAAAAGAGGGTGAGAGTTTCAGCAAAAGCGAGGTACTAGATGGCAAGATCACCAGAAATGGTGATTTCTACAACCAGATCTCGTGCCAAAGGAAGACTTTAAAGTCTGATGGCTGAAACTGCAGCCAAGATTATAGAAAATGATGAAAACTCTCTGATTCTACCTCTTAGCGAGGCAGTTCTGATCTCCAATGATGGACTATGTCTGAGGAGAATAAACGTGAATGTGCTTTCTTTCAATTTTAAGAAATTAAATTTGTATTTTGTAAATTTGATCTTTTGTGCTGCTAGGATTTCTTGCTCTGATACCATATTGGAAATCAGATTGTAAAATAAAATGATGTATTGACTGAATGAATCAAAGTATGTACAACGTTGGCAATATATAGTGTAACGTTGCCAACGTTAATGATACAAATAGATAATGGGCCATAAGCCCAGCCCGATAACCTATGTACAATATATGTCTCAGTGTAGTAACGAGCGGTTTTATTAATCTAATGCCACTAATTCGGTAAATAATATTAGCCAGGAGCCAAAAATTGAAAGCGCTAAATTAACCGAGAAGAGAAGTGCAAGTGACGTTAATGATACGGGAAAACGGAAATAGTGATTCTGAAGCTTCACCAAGTTTGCAAATGTCTGTTGACAATATTCATACTTCCAGATTACAAAAGTCTGCTACTTATACCACAAACGGAAGGTCTGCAAAATTCAGAAATATGTCTAGTAAGGCCACATCTAGTATGAGAGAACCAACTAAATGGGGATGAACCTCTGCAAGAAAATATCTTCCAACAGAAAAAAAAGGATTCAACAAAGGATGCGATTGTTACTTAGAAGCTCGAGACAGAAAAAAGTGATCTAGAAAATAAAATTGTAAAGGAGGTAAAAGTTAATGAAAATTTACAAGAAAACATAGAGAAAGGAAAGGAAGCATTGCACGAACATCATCAGCACTGCAAAGAGACGTGGAAATGTTGAGTGAGCAGCTACACAAAGAAAGAGATTTTAGGACATACATCTATTACTTCTACGATGGATAGCAAGACAAGGGATGATTTTGAGGAAATAAATCAAGTGGAAGCTGATATAATTAGTTTAAAGCAGAAAGCTGCAGACTTACGCGAAAAGATTTCAATTCAACAACAAAATGATCAACAATTGGAAAGACACGAAATGGAGTCTGGCAGGAGAGTTGAAAATGCTATTCCACTTCAAAATGAAAACTCAACAATAAGCGATATTGTATCTTCCTTTGTTAATACTGATGTTGCAATGGCTGAATCTCAAATGCCTTCATCACCTAACAAAGATCACGAAACCAAAGCGGTCAATAACTTGGTACCTAGAGAGATCCCTGCTTCTGGAGAAAATCATTCAAACTCTTCAACAAACAATGAGCCAGTTGGCTATGAATCTTCTTCCAATAAGTACAATCCAAAGGGGTTTCCAAGTCTTAGTGTAGGTAACCCTAAATTTGAATTAAACATGTACGCTGCATACCTTAACGCTCATAAATAAATTCACCAACGTTTGGAGACTTGAAGCATTCCCATAAATTACCAAGGCAACCAACAAATAAAAGCAAGATTAAAGAAAATGATGATCATCCACCACAGGTGGATGAGTCTGCAGCATTATCTTAAAATTATGCTCCAAAGATATCATCTCATCGAACAAATAGTAGTAAACAACCAACTAGTTCTGCTCGGTCTGAGGACAAAAATTCTCCATCATCATCAGCGCTAGTCAGACTAACAAATCAAATCCATTTTCTGAAAGAAAGAAGAATCTAGCTAGCACAGGAACTTCAAAACCTAGACGCTAATTCCCAACCTCCTCCAACAAATTCCAAGTAAAATGGAGTGGCTTACATGTAAATAGTTAAATTGCAGGAAATTTCTTTGGTTTCATTTTTTTAGGACCAGCAAAAACCGTAACACACTGCGAAATGGGTTTAGTTATGGATTAAATCGTCGCAGCATTGTAAAAAATTATGTGTTTGGTTATCAAAACATACGAGTTGTCCTAAAAAAGGATAATGCATGTATCATCTGACCCCTATGCTTAGATCCACTAACATATCATCTACCGATGCATGAGTAGCAGTGAAAATAATGCATAGAATTATGCAGACTTGCAGGTGAGCTCATTTTTTAGTAGACTAACGAAGTCTATTGACAGTTGAATTTACTCAACTTCAACTGTGCCTAGCTAGCTGAGTTCATTATCTAGCATTCTGAATGCAATATATCGTTTGCTCTTATTCAATATATTATATCACACCCTCCTTCAAAGTCACAGTGCATGCAATGCAGTTCCTTAACTTTCTCCCAGGATTCTTGGTAAAGATTAAAATTTATGGACTAGTAAACTTTCCTCTTGATTTAATTTATTAAATAACCAACTTGGTAGACATCAGCAATACAAAATAAAATCAAAGAAAAATAGAAAATAATTTGACACCAAGTATAAAAGTGAATGTTCAACTGATTCAAAACAGCTTATGTATTAACCATTACATCAAAGAGCGCCTCAAAAAAAAAGTTACCATGAGAGTTCTGCCTATCTTTTAAAGGCATGTAACTTGTTACCGTTAACATGGGCGGCAATTGGTCAAATGCAGTAGGATAAATTAATCTAAGAAAAGGACTAGTTTAATCTAGTAGAAAAAAAATTCAAACAAATGATCAGTTTATCATTGCAGTCTTAATAATCTACTGTAAAGATGGGACAAGGTAAGACAATTCATGGATTACATATGCTCTTTCCTTCAGAACAACCTCCTAAACCAGTTTGAGGAGCCACGTGGTCAAGTAAATCTTCTAGAAGAGTGTATAGAGATGAGGCTCATTGCATGTTCCTCGCAGCTGTTGCAAGAGCTGCAACAGACAACATAGGCTGATCTTGGTTTTTGGCCTTAGTGTCATCATCACTATCTAAATTAACCCCCCTATTGCATTTGTTGTTGTACAAAGATCCGCCTCTCTAATGATATGTAAAACACGCCTCACTATGATTTGCGCACTTGAGAATAATGAAAGTATAACGACTACACACTAGTTATCCACAAATATGAATTTTCAAACATGAGTAAATTTATATTAAGTAAATTTTCAATTTATATCTCCCTTACTTATAATCTCTAATTAATTTAATTTGGTATAACTTCCAATTTAAAATCACTTCATTGCAGATTACTGAGAAATTCACAATCAAAGTTGATCAAATACCAAGGGGATTCCTCATCATGGAAGTAAAAAAGAATTGCATTTTACAGGACAATTCAAAATCGAACATCTTGTTATTAAGACATTTCCCAGTGTCCTCCATGTAAAGACATACCATTTTCATATAGATGAGTAGGGGGCCATCACCTCTAGGGAATACCCATATTAAGCAACTTATACTAATATATATTATTACACAGTAGTTTACAAATTGATATGCTAATAGTACAGTTATAGGTATATCTCAGAAAGAAAGAAAAAAACTTGTTTAGTGATACATACTTAACAAAATGATAAATTTATATAAAAATTGTCCAAGAGCCAAGAAATGGGCTGGATGAGTGAACCTATGGTTCACTCGTCGAACCTATGGTTCACTTGTCGAACCTATGGTTCACTCGTCGAACCTATGGTTCACTCGTCAACAATCAATTACATATCCATGTAGCATCAATCTTGACAAAAATATGAATAAATAAGTGAAAAGTGTTTCCCACTATTCATTTGCACAATAAACTGTAAAATATGTAAAAACTCACAGAAAAGTCAATCCTATTAAATATATATACATTTGTGTTTGATAGTATAATACCAGAGTACCTGTTATAACAAGAAATTTGATAAAATTCAATCATCCAAACCCAGGTTTTCAATCAAATGAGTTTAAAACGGAGATTGAATGATTTTTCTTTAACAAAACAATGCAAGGTAAATGTATATAATTATCTATGGTGAAACATGTATTTCTATTAAAATATCTAGTGTACTATATAAATTGAAGCAGTCCAAGTTTAAAGCATGTGTGTGGACCTTTTGGAGGAGAAGCATAGTTCTGAGTAACATGACATTTGTATTAATTTGTTTTTAATCATTTATACTTCCTTACATTTTTAGTTTCTAAATGGCATGTTATATCGCATATAACACTGCAACAAATCCAATAATAAACCATAGATAATTTAAACAACAATTACAACACAGGTCACATATTATTTTTAAAATAGAAAAATAAAAAAACTACGTAACCAGTGAAGCATACATAAAAAATATAATAGAACAAATCAGAAGCATAGTTAGACTATGATAGAACAATTTCAAGAAAATAAATTATTTGCATAGTATGCTAATTAAAATTATAGGGAGAAAATATAATAATACCTCGAATTTAAATCTGAGACCGTTGTCTAGGTTGGGATTGGGATCGACCACTGGTGATTGTTACTAGGGTTAATTTCGTAGAGTTAATGCTTTCCAGATGTAGATGACAGCAATTCATCATGTTCCACTTGCACAACAAATTCTCATCACCAAAATTGCCCTCAAACACCTAAATCGCAATTGTGTATTCAAACTAAGCACAAAAAAATGTCAAAAAATTCAAAATTGCGATTTTCAATTTACCTTCACGGTCGTTTAAATTGGATAACTCCGGGATTGGCTGTTGATGACGAGAGGATTCAATGTTAAATTAGGGATTTAAGATATTGGCCCTCTTTTGGACTCTGGAGGCGATAAAGAGGAATAAGTAGAAAAGCGATGTTTTCTGAAGGGAACGGAAAAAGCACAAATTTTTATTTTTCGCGCAAAATAATTCCAGCTCCCGCCTTTCGTATAGCTTTGGTACGTGGAATTTATTTATCGAATAGCATTGGAATATGGTCCGCGCTTGAGCATACGAGGAGAATTGAAACAAACGCTATCTACAGTTGCTATCTAATCCTCGTTTTGTTGTAGTGGTTTTGCTGTAGTGCTTCCAGATTTGCTTAACCCATCCACTATCCAATCAATTTACTTAACCCTAAGTTTAGTTCACAATCATACAATCCCTATGGATTAGATTTGGTTAAGTAGTCCAATTTATTACCATGTCTATTTATGGTTTATAATGGGCTAGACCTCCCACATTAGGTCTACAAAGTGCGGATGCTGGATATGCCGGTCAGGTCCGGGCAGTCTTATTCCACAGCTGGGCCTAACCTCGTGTCTTAGCCCGATTCGTATTTGCGTACTTAGACCTCCCACATTAGGTTCAACATTAACGGCTGTTGGATATGTCGGTCGGGTCTGGGCAGCACTACAAGAAAAACTGCATATAGCACTTCTAATCTGCCGCTATATTGGTCTTAGCGAAGGATTCCCCGTATATAATGGTGGTCGGTAAAAACCCTGACGGTAATTGTGTCAGGTTTTTGTGATAGAATTTAGCATGAGTTTTCCAATAGTTTTCCATCATTTTACTAATTATATGATAAAAATAAAATTTTATTTATTAATTTAATTTTAATTAATATACCGACTATTTACCAACGGATAATTAATTTATAATTAATTATTATTTATGAAAGACATTGGTAAACCCTTGCTAAGTGCCAAGGGATTAGCGACAAAAAGTTTTGACCAAAAAAAACTACTTCGGGTATTTTGTCAAAAAAAACTAACAATTCAACAAAGGATTAGCGACAGAAATTAAATTAGGGAAAACCCTAACAATCCGTCGCTATGTTGGTAATCTCTTTCAATTTCATTGGTAATATTAGTTTATTTTCATCTCCAAAAATATATAAATGCACATTTATACAAAATTTAAAGCATAGACAAAAATAGTATTTATAAAAAACGAAATATTCAACTAGTAATACAACACAAAAATTTGTCGTCATCAACACAAATAATACAATACAGATGACACAAATAATACAATACAATGTATTACGCACATGAATGCACATAAGCATTCCAATAAACAATCATTTGTATAAATCTTCATTGTCTTCCCGGATTTATGCTTCTGCCTAGACTCATCACCGAATCAACATCAAAAGCATTGATTATTTACAGTATAGATCTTTATATTCCTTGGAACACATGAAGGTGGATCAAGTTCTTCCTGCGAGCACATATATAAAAACAGAAATCAGCTATTTTTTTATAGTTTTTGCTAGCTCACTGTTAAACTTGCATGGCACAACAATCTTAAATATGAATAGTGGAGATCCTGAGGACTTGTCCAGAATTCATTTCACTTAAGATAAAATCTGATATAAAAAAATTAGCACCCCCCACTATTTATAACCGAGCTTGCACATGATACAAGCACATCCAGCGTGTAATATGTAAAACTGTGAATGTATTACATGTTTTCAAAGACCTTGTTAATAGATTAACAAATTCTGCAATACATAACCACAAAAATTTAAGCAATTGCACTCAAATATTTACTTTAATTAGTTTACTTCTACAAATTATTGGTAGATATACCACAATATTTATTATCAGTGAACTAATTAGTATGTAAAAAATAATGATAAATATATCATAGATAACCGGATAAGCATATTTATATGACATCCACAATATGATAAATAAAGCAAACCAAAAAAATGAAGAAGAAGAAGAAGTTTATCAAAATATATAAATATGAAAAATTAAGTGTACATGTAAATGGCTTGCAATATTATGTCTTGTGAGACAATCAATTCCCGTGAGCTCTAAAATCCTGGATGGTACTGCTTTGTCTACCCCTAGTTGCTCCACTTCCTGAACAAATCTCCGATGAAGCTACGGAGTCCAGTCCACCTATGATGATTACAGTAGAAAGTTTGGGATCTTTCAGCCTCTTTTACACGATGAACAGCCACAACATATTGAGTATGCATCAAATTAGGTTCAACTTTTGCTGCCCACAAAAATAATCCAACTCTGTGTGTGTGTGTGTGTGTGTGTACACATACGTACATACTTATGTATGTATGCATGTCATGAACAAGTTTTTCTTGCTAGTGCTGAGTTTTTTTACTATTTCTAAGTCAAACTTTTACTGCTTGTTAAACAACTTAAAGTAAAGGAAGTAACTTATAAGTATTTATTTTTCTACTTATATGCTATTGCCAAGTGTCAATGTGCTTATATTTTTATACATTCAAAACTTATGCTGATAAATTTTAACTGAAGTGCCAGTATCGTTGGTTGCAGCAAAGTAACCTGATGATTTTTATGACATAACACCTGAAGATTATTATAACATCACTTCCAAGAAATTAGGAGGTATTTTTTAACATGGTTGCTGAAATTTTTTTTTTCAAATATCAAAATGAATCATCATGCATTAGTCATAAATGGAAAGAATAATAGACACGGATTCAATTCTTACCTGAGATTTTCAACCCTGGGACATGCTTCAAAACGGCACCATCAAGACATAAAGTTCTGTCTTTTTGAATCAAGTCAAGTATATCTACAGCAAAAAATGATATCACGAACATAAAAAAAATAAGTTACAAAATAATATTCATGTATAAATGAATATGGTAATTGAAAGCTAGTGAAACTGAAGATGTTAATAATCTAAACATTATACAGATTTGTGTGGATTAGTAATTTTGAATAATTTGTAAAATAATAACAATAAACAAACTTAAATCATGCAGACTATAGCATAATCAAAACATCGTTGATTTATGTACATGATCATAATCCTGTTCATGCACAGTTAACCTATAAAAACATTGCTAATTTACCAGATCAAAGTTAATGTGTTGAATTGCGTAGCATAATCAAAGTAATAAAGTCCTAATCTTTTGATTTGTTTTTTCTTTTTGTGTATTAAAATTTTGGATCTGAGACATAACTCACAAGCCAACTATCAGGTACAGTTGGCCTGAATTTAAAGTTTTTCTCTCATAGAATAAAATCGTTCTACTATAGGTTTCAAATCGTAATCTAACTGTAGTTTAATTTGAGCAGCTCAGTCACAGGTCCTCAAAACCCAGAAAATCAGAGAAGCGGAGGAAGCAACACACCGAGCAAGATTAACCAAGGTGCTTAATTAATTAAATTCTTTTTCCTAGTTATTTGATTTATTCTGCATGACAAAACTATAATAATTTAATAATCATGTTTATAAATAGTACACACACAAAATTATCGTAAAAATGGTTTGTATACACTGTACATACGATATGTGCATGCGTATGTAGTTATCAAATCTTTAGTGGCCAAGGTTATGTTAATTTAAGAGCTGAAACTTTATGCTTTATATCCCGTCATCGACCGTAGTCTTTGAAAATAAACAAATAGCTGTATACTTGTGGTGTTCATGTAATCAAATAACATTTTTGCAAGGCTACTTTACTGCTTAGGCTTATTTGACACAAGCAACACACGAATTCTAATAAATTTATTATATGACTCTTGAATCATAGATCTTATAGCATGCAATTTGACAAAAAGAATTTCCTTCTACTTTTTCTTTTCTTTTTTGAGAAATAACAGTATATAACACAAAAGTAGAAACTAAAAAGGGGATTCCTTAGAAACGCATATCATGCATGGATTGTTTATGAACTCAATTGATACAAGAATGAAAATGTTATTGTAACGTAAAGTGATAAATTCTACATTTTTCCAGAGCTATAGAATAGAGTTATTTCATGTTATGAGGTCACCTAAAAGGAAAAAATAAGTAGCAAGAAGAAAGAACAAAAATAATCATAAGTGGAAATGTTCCGAAAAAAATATGTCAAAAGAATGAAGAAACCTGTTCCATGCATATATTTGCATTTTTAAAATCATTCAGAAGATGATATGCATTGGCAAGGTTTAACCACCAGGGTCAAGATTTAGGATCATCCTTTGCTGCAGTTAATAAGCAGTTTTGAGCAACATTGACTGACATAATCGCTTGTATATTGGCCCCTTCTTCTCCTTTAGCCCCAGGACGTACAAATGAAAAGGTGGTATGTGATCAAATGGCTTGAACTGCGCTTAACATAAAAAAATGTCTAACATATTAGCCAGAAAAGGTTATCACATCGTAGTAATGATGAGTACGAAAGACAAATCCTTAATGAGACGAATATAATATGACAAATCCTTAATGCTTAGCCAAATATATCTTTGTGAATTTCTTGAGATGTATTTTACAGTTCTAACAATGTAACTGACTATTTTGAATGAAACATCCAATTGTGTGATATAAACATATAAACAAAAACACGGATTTAATCATCTAAAATAGATATAAACTGCATTTTAATCTTCAAACTCATTTAGATGACAGGTTTAAATTACTAAATAGTAGGTGTACAATTCAGTTACACTAGACACATGCAAATTAAAAAAATTAACAAGTGCAGATTTGTATAAATATACATTCAAACAAATGTAGCAAAACTTAAAAAAGAAATCACTAAAACATACCCGATAAGAAAATGACACACATCGAACAAGAGGCAGGCGGCTGTAGTAAACAAAAAATAATAATTAAAACATACCTAAAATTTTAACAAGTGCAAGTTTATATAAATTTATATTCACACAACTGTAGTAAACTTAAAAAAATATTAAAATATATCCAAATAAGCAGATGAACGGAACCACAAAGTGGATGCAACCTAAGCACGGATTTGGACAGCTAGGTCTAGGCACATGAACTCGAATGAGGAAGGAGACCTAGGTGACATGAGACATAGGCGAACAAGAACGTGGAGCTCATTTTTTTTCTAGTGGGAATGAGAATTAGGGTTTTGGAATGATGACCGAGAAATAGAACGAAGAAGGAGGCGGCTAGAGGAAAGGAATGAAATGGGAAAGTGCCACTGCGTATAGGCTTTATTTGGATGCGGGTCAAAAAAATTAATTTGTTATCCGCTTGGACTACTTCTGTTATTAGTAATTTAGTCTACCTCTTGTTGACGGGTAATGCGGTTTGTATAGGATTAACAGTGTCCCATCTGTTAGAACGTGTGAATATCCATATCTGGAAATCAAACAGATATTTTTTTGATACAGATACTGCTATTAGCATATCCATATCTGGAAAGATTTTCAGATATCGAATATACTTCATTTTTTCGAATGTGGATGCGGATGGATATCAGATTTTTCGGATACCCGTTGACAACCCAATTGTCGACAATGTTATTTTGCAAACAACACAAACTATTAATTTTTGCTTATATTTTGCAAGTGGGATAATTGACAAATTATTATCGTTATGTTACCAGTAACTCTTGCTTAGTTGTAATTCATCACTTGTTAAATATTTATTATTAATTATAAATTACCAATAACTAATTATTAATAGTAGATATTAATTACAAACTATTATATATATTTAATATTAACTATCACATATCAATTATTTATTATTTAACAGTATATTAATATACATGAAAATAATAACTTGTATGGTAATGTTTGAATTCCGAAATTCTATAACATTTATTCAATTTCTTATTTTTAAACTTTGAAAATTTTGTTTATCTTAATTACTAATTATTTATTAATTAATACATACTAATCAATTTCTTAAAAGTAAATATTTATTAATAATTTCTCGATAGTTATTTCTTAGTCATATTAAAGATTACATATTAATCATTGATTATCAAAATAAATTTAATTAAACATTGAATATTATTAATGTATTTTACTAATTATTATTACCTCTTATTTATATTTTATAGTAATTAATAATTAATTAATACAAACTATTGAATATTATTTACTTTTAATAGTAATTATTTATTATTTATTATCAATATATTATTAACAATAATTATTTAAAATTTATATCTACTTATTAATTACTAAGTAAAAACAAAAACGTAAAACATTTTATAAATAATAAATATAAAAGTCCTTTTCAAATCTCTTGAAAAACCGCTGCAAAAATAGCTTCAAAATTCTGACGACGGTAAACAGCCTCTATCTGCAACGGAATTTAGCGTTAAATTTTTTATGACGGTAAAGTGCTACAATTTCCAACGATTTGGCGACACAAAATAAATTCGACGTAATAAATTAAAATAAGTTTATATATAAAATCAAAAATATTATCTCTTACAAAGTCCAAGAAAATCCATTGCTAATTTGCGATGGAATTTTCCGCTGCTAAAAATCAGCCGCTATATACAGCTTTTCTTGTAGTGCAGACTTCCACCACTAATATAACCTAACCTCGTGTCATAAGTACTATTACAACTCATAATTGTAATTACTAGACATTGCATTATTAATTAATTAATCAATTAATTAATCCTTTCCCTTTTTAGGTGTTAATGCCCATTCTACCCAATAATTTGAATTATATGTTCAAAAATGTTCGTATTCAAATTATGCCAATATTAACCATTTTTCCCCCGTTTCCTAACTAGCGCACTCATAAACCAGTGGCATGCCTAGGCTAGACAATAGCCTAGTTATAAACGATAATAGGGAAAATAATAGGAATATAACCAAAGTGATCATCTTGGCATAAACATTAACTAGCATGATGATATTGGCATGAACATGTAATTAACATCATAACAAGGTGGACATAAAACTGATGAACTAGTGGTAGTCAATTGATTATAACATAACTACGATGTCACAATAAGCATAGTAAGATCTAAATTAGCAATTTAGATGTCCAATTGGTTTAGATCTAACATGATAAATTAGATCACATAATTCAGATCTAGAAGTTAAAATAGTTCTAACACCATTAGAATGACATAATAGCATGTTTAGATCTAATATGTCCAACTTACAACATATCTAAGTTGATCGCAATATGATAGGTGAAAAGTGATTTACATAAAGAATTAGATCTAACCAATGTTGCAACTGTCCAAATTAACATATTTACATTCACCACAATATATTTACAAGTCAAGATCCACATATGTAACATAATAGAGTAACCACAATTGCATTAGATCTAAAGGTGTAGATCTATCAAGACATAGTATAAAATTTAACAATAGCATAGATTCATAGTTTACAACATATCCAATTGACAGTCTTTCACAATTTACTTTTATTTATCTAAACCTAAAACCAACTAGAACTCACTGCGTTAGGTTCAGAGAATAGAGAGAATGGATCTTGAATTTCTGGATTTGATTTGCAAAGTTGAAATGTTGTATGTTGTTGAAGAAAACGAATTCGTCTCAGTTCGCACTCCGGCAGCATTTGGCTCCCATGATTTCCAATGAAGAAAATATGAGAAATAGCCACATATTTATAGTTGTAGGACCCTCTAAAACCGACAGACACATAAGCCCTAGGGGTGTCGACACTCCTGTGTGTGGGTCGACCCATAGGTCGAAACCCCTTAAGGGGGTCGACCCCGGTGTCGGTACCCCTCTTGGGAGGTCGACCCCTAGAGCGGGAAATTTGCCGCCTTGACGAATTTTTGATTTTCGAACTGTTCTGGATATGGTCTGACTCATATCTGACTCATACGTAACTCATATGTGTATATATGTTCTTTCTGCGCGTGTACAAACTTAAAACCCTCATAACTTCTTCATACGGTGTCCAATTTACGCAAACCAAATGTCTATCTTAACCAGAATTTTGAAACGGACGCAATGGCGCAGTCTGTTTTCCTTAATTCTGAATATTAAATTAATTATTATTTAATATATCCTCTTTTAGTGTCGCTAAAAATTTAGGGTGTTACATCAGCGCTACAAAATTAGGATTTTAACATGGTATGCATTAAATTTTGCAAAACACATAAACAAAAGTCATAGCTTACGGTCTTAGCTTTCCAGAATGTGTAAAATCATCAAAATCGGATTTACGGTTCAAAAGTTATGAACAAGACTGGTTCAGCCCTGTTCTGTGTTAATTTACAAAAAATGCTACAACATACACTTGTATGTTACATATAATTGTGTTCAAATAACATTTATGCACACAAAACCCAGCCATACATGTTCACTATACGTACTTGAACATACACAACTTTGAATACTTACCTTGGGACATACACCCGTCTGAAGGGATAGTAGGGAAATAGGCAAATTTAGCAGATATTCAACATAGGGTATTGGTGTTGAAATTGAAGGCCTGTGACGGCAAGGAATTTCGCTCGGTCCGAACCAGTCGCTAAACCGACCCAGACCGTTCGAAACGCCCTATCGTTGAGAACAGGACAAATCAGAAAACATACAGAAGAACATTTCATTGTATATTACAACAATGCATCAGATTACAAGAATATACAGAGTATAAATGAATATTACACAGAAATATCAGAGATTTAAATTTCATTTAAATACATCGCAGCGGAAAATAATACAATACACAACTAGAAGAGATATACGGATACAAAGCTTCCCGGATATCGTTCCAGCTGTAAACCAGGATCCTGTGAATATAAATCTGCAAAACCGAAACTACTAGCTGCCCGTGTCAAAATAAGGGCACCCAGAGTTTAGGTTAAAACAATAAACTCCAGGTCAGTCATGTGACTGGTGTGAGAACTAAAACAGTTAATCTTTATTTTTAAAGTTAGGTAAATCAAGGGACCACGCCGCTAACGCGGAACGGGTTTCCTCCCAAGAATACCAGTGCATAAAACAAACAGCGCAATGCTAAATAAAGAAAAATGCAGCTGTTATAAGACCCAGGTCCCATCACACAATGCAACGCAGCCGAGGATAGGGTTTTCCCTTATAACAGCCAAAGAATGCTTGATACGGTTAAAACGAATCGTTTGATACTATTATAAGTGCATAGTGTATAAAACAACTTCAAATCATAAGTATCAATCATAGGCGGCATGAGCGCCCCATCCCACTATGTCGCCATACTAGGCTCTACAAATAAAACCGCAAATGTCACGTATTTGGAAATTGGATTTCCGTCTATGAACCGAGGCAAAAGATAGTCCTCAACCGATTCGTGACTCTCTAGCCCGAGCCACCGGAACAGCCGCAACTGCCCCTTGGATCGTCAGGGCCGGTCCACCGATGTGGATTATAGTGCCTGAACAATACGTTTCCCCGCCCTTTGGGGCGTAAACGAGCCAACTAAATGACTCCATCGGTTCGAGAACGACCGATCAATCCGAGGCGCCTCGCAACAGCAACAACCACATAAGTCAAACTCGTCAGGGCGTGTAAAACCACTGACGCCACTTCTAACTAGAAAGAAACACATGCCCTCCCTGAGGTCCGTCTCCCGTTTTTGGTCCATACCGGGTGTGAAACACGCGAAGTAAACGTTACACAAAGCTACGCCACAAAGGCCTTGCTTTGATCATCACCACAAGACTTTGCTTTTCAACAGAAGCCTCGATCAATTTCCACTTAGGCATGCCACACAGGCAATTCACTCCATGCGTTTGATATCCATCAATATATAACCCCTGAGCTCGTACGTCTCAGAGAAGGGCGTTAAGCAAGAGAATAAATTCTCCGCCGCCAAACAGATATATATTTAATAGAGATCAATCACACGGACTAAAATCCAATGTCAGACACACAGTCCATTTACAAGTTCGTTCTGGGTCTGAACGAAACCGGAGGCACCTAGTACCCCGCATATCCATCGATCTCCAAGTACGTCTGGACGATCACCAACTGTTTCCATCTTCTTGGGTGTACAGCCCAATCAAGATCATCAGTAATTACCCAAACGACGTGAAGACCTCCGGTCTTCGACCATCGTCTTCATCTTCGACACCACGTCGAATCAGTTATTCAGAATGGGATAAACCCGGTCTTTCTGAATAACTCGCGTATATATTATAAAAGTGTTACACAAACACAACATACGCCTCATTCCAATTCAGAATATTCTTTTATTCAAATATTCCTATACTTTGGGAAAAGTTCCCATTAATTTTATCCAAGATAAATTCTTTGAATTTATTCTTTAATCTCCTTTGAATATCAATTCAAACTAGTCGGGATTAGCGAACCACACCGAAGTAATCATTTATTTTATTTCCCAATCCCAACCTATTTATCCCATGAAGTAAAACTGGTTATACTTCATATCTAACACCACGGTGTTATCGGTAAATTCAATTACCATTTCACGTTCAAATCTAATTAAAGATTTAACTATCGCCTGGAGTAAAACTGGTGATACTCCATTCTCGATCTTTTCAATCTAATCAAAGATTCATTAAAACTCCACTTAGTTTTAATCGTTAACTGGGTTAAAGAATCAGTGTCATTTAAAACACGGTTCACGATAAACCCAAAGTCACATTCCATTAATTATCAGGTTAAAGAGCGAGTGTTATTTAAAACACTGTCCACGATAAACCCAAAAATCAATATCAATTCAATTCCAATTAAATATTATTTAATTGGTACACTTCATTAAATCTAAATAAAAAGATTTAATCTTTTCTCAAATGGGTTCAAGACAGTGTTAGTGAAGACACCATTCACGATAAACCCAAATCACATTTGATATTCAATACAAGGCTCTGAATAGAAAATATACCGGCTTATATTCAATATCAAATTCTACGACTAACAAATGTCGTATTGGAAATAACGATATAAATATATATCTTTCAAATTTCCATAACAACATCTGTATAATCATGAATTCCAACATCGAAATATTCCGAAGACAATTTCGATTCAAATCCACTCCAATGCAATCATTGGAAATTCTGGTTATTTTCAAAACCATTCCAAATTCAATTTATTCATTTAAAAATAAATAGAATTATAATTCTAGTTCAAAACTAGTTCATTTCGATAAAAATCTATTTTTATCTTTTCAAATAGGGAGTTTTTCATCCCAATTCCTCCTAAATCATTTCTTATGATTTTACACAAATTATTACTATTTTTAATAATTTTATCAAGGCCCGTACAGTCGATTTCCATCAACGGCCATCGAACTGCACTTACAGCGACCTTTTTCGAATTTGATTTGGACGTAACTCCAAATCCAACCGTTAGATTTCAAATTTCTAATATTCGTTAGAAAGCTCTTTTCGATACGAACCCAACGGTTCCGGTTTTAGGAGAATCCGACGGTCGGATCTCCCGCAATATCCATTCGAAGTAAATGGTCGAAATTCGCGAACTGCCGCGGCGCGGCGCGTTCTATTCAGGCCATTATATTATATATATAATATATATATAATATATACTTCGTCGATTCCTATTCAAAACGAATTATATAAATAGTTTTAAAATTCGCTTCAAAAGCAATTTCAACTTTCTTTTCAATTCAAATCAAAATTGAATTCTTCTTTATAAATTCGTTTTAAAATTCATTTCTATTCAATTCAAATTGAATTCATTTCAATTCGCTTTCAATTAAATTTGAATTCGTTTTCAATTCAATTCATTTCGAAATCGTTTTCAATTCAATTCATTTCGAAATCGTTTTCAATTCAATTCATTTCGAAATCGTTTTCAATTCAATTCATTTCGAAACCGTTATATATTCAATTCATTTCGAAATCGTTATATATTCAATTCATTTCGAAATCGTTATATATTCAATTCATTTCGAAATCGTTATATATTCAATTCATTTCGAAATCGTTTTAAATCGATATAAATATCGTTCACGTCAAAATGGCGTCAATCTAATCAACACGGCTTCATAAATTTCTATTTTCGAATATTCTATTTCAAATATTTCTTTTTCAAAATATTTCGTTCAACACATGACCAATCTCAATGGATGAGTACTATCAACACATGAACCTTTATTTTATATTATTCTTTATTTTTCAAATTGGAATGAGGCCCAATCAATTACCATATAATGTTAATTATATGGATTTTCATACATCACATGTATATAATAGCATTGAAAAATAATCAACCATCAACCAAAGTGCACCACACTGTATAAGCATCAAATATAAATATCTAACGCTTATAACAGCCTGTCAATCAATCGATCGACATATTTAATCAATCAGGATGAGTGAACTTCAAATTTCATCCCAACACCCGTGTGGGGTTTCAAACAATCAAACACAAATTTTATTTGTGCAGTTGGGCGATGTGTAAAATTTATCGACCCAATCAATATCAGTCAAATCAGTGTACATAAACAAACCGTCCGGTTTGTAAATGAATATTTATTTATTCACATTCACGTTAAAAATTATATTTTTAACGACAAAACATTTTATTCCAACATATGAATTTCTATTCAGTTCATTCTTTAAATAAAATGATAGTTTTATTTTTCTAACTTATTTTAGAAAATTTCGGCGGCATAACGGCACGATACTAGAAACGGGACGAGGCCTAGCCTTATCCCCGGTCTAGTGAAGGCCCACGCCATTCACACATCAATCATATCAATTTTATTCCACCAAACAATTCAAATCAACCCAAACAATCTAACTAACAACACAGCCAAACAAACAAGTCCATGGTCTGTGGACGATTGTGTCGGGTGCTACTAAGCACCGTCTGCATCCTAGTATATATATATATATATAACTAGAGAAGAAATTGAAAGGTGAGAATTTCTCACATATAGCTATCCTAGCTCCACGACACTTCATTGATAGAAATCTTCATTGCTATCGCATCTTCGTCATCTTCGTTGTCCGCTTTCACTACCTATGTAAAAATCGAATTTTTACTTCGCTATTCCATATATAAAAATCATATTTTTATTTCAAAGTTCAATATATAAAAATCATATTTTTATTTCAAAGTTCAATATATAAAAATCATATTTTTATTTCAAAGTTCAATATATAAAAATCAATTTTTATTTCAAAGTTCAATATATAAAAATCATATTTTTATTATGATGTTTTATATATAAAAATCATATCTTTACATCGCTACTTCATTATAAAAATTATATTTTTATATCGTTCTTCTTCTGATAAAGATTATACTTTTATAACTCTACCTAAATAAAAATAATATTTTTATATCTTCCATTCTATAAAGGTCACATTTTTAATACTTTACTTATGTAAAAATTATATTTTTATTATCTATACTCTATAAAAATCATATTTTTATTATCTATACTATATAAAAATCACATTTTTATTATCTCTGTAATATAAAAATCATATTTTGAACAACGCTATATATAAATATAAATCACTTCTTTTATGTTTTCAAAAATCAAATCTTGGCTATATATATTTATCTTTCCAAAAGAACACATTTTTATTTCGCTCTCATATATATATTTTTCCTTCTAATCTACACGTACAAAGATCGGATTTTTATTCCTAACCTATCTATATAAAAATTGGATTTTTATTTCGAATCTATCCATATAAAAATTGGATTTTTATTTACCATAACCTTATGCATATAAATCAGCTTTTATTCTTGTTTTAAATTAAAACAACCTGAAATTAAAACATAATATATATAAACACTTACTGATTTAGGTCGAAGGGATTGTTTGGGGTTCACCGGAGGTTGGAGCACGACCAGGGCGCGCTGCAGGCTTCGGTGGTGAACCAGGGAGGGGCAGCGCAGGTCATCAGGTGGCGGAAGGCTCGCGGTCAGGCGCTGGGTCGATTTCAGGCGGGGGTTCGGGCCTTGGGTGTTGCGACTGGGAAGAGGAGGTGGAGGAGCGTTGATGCGGTGGAAGAAGGGGGTGAGTGTGGGCTTTGTGGGTATCGGGTTCAATTGGAAGAGGGGGCGGAGCTTCGTCGCGAGGAGGAGAGGGGATGGAGGAGGGTGGTGCGGAGGAGGGCGCCTCGTCGGGGGCGCGGTGGCTCAGCCCATCGGAGGAGCGACGGGTCCTCCTTCTCCCTCTTTTTTTTTTCTTTTTCGATTTTGGAATGGTCAACGATGGAGGGGCCTGAGAGATAAAGGGAAGAGATTTATATTATTTATTTAATATTTATTTTGAATTTTAAATTCTATTGAGTAACCTTTCCATTCGAACTCGAAATCGAACCTGCCGACTGTCGTCCCTAGCATATTACCCCCATTCCGAACACAATGGGATATGTATCGTAGGCTGATTCAACCGTTACAATCAGTTTCCGTTGAGTTTACATTTAAATCACTATATTGAATTTTAAACGTATATTTCAAATTACCGGGGTCACATACTAACTCTAAAAATTCTCGAAAAATATTTTCTAGCTTCGTATTGACGATACGATCCTAACAAAACTAGTTTCGTCGAATTCTGAGACCGTTGGAAAAATGGCCATTTTCCAGTCGATTAAAATCAACTGAAACTGGTCAAACGCGTTTTCCTTTGCCACGCTCACATATTGATTCGAAAAATTATGAAATTTGAAACCTAGCAATAATTTTACATCACGGACCCAACAAAAGTGGTTTCGTCGAAATCCGAGGCCGTTTGCAAAATTCCCATTTTTAAGGGCCTGAATTCCATAGCGACTATTCAGAATTTTCAACTGGACATATCTTTTGATTCCCGCTATGAAATCTTGATTTTTCGAATTCGTTGGAAAGACATTGTCAATTAGATCCTAATGTTTTTGGTTTCACTAAAATCCGGATTGTTTTGCACCCGGTACATTCAATTGAAGTTTGAAATCGAATTATCGAACTACCGCGCCATTTTCAATTCTATTTATAATTATTTATATTCTAACGACGACGTATATAATATATATACGTTAGAATTATATTCAAAATAAATTTTCTCGTCGATTTTATTTAAAATAATTCATTTTAAATAATTAAAATTCGCTAAAATTGCCAAAATAAAAATTTCAAACTGGCTCAGATTTTCCGGGTTATTACAATCTCCCCCACTTAAAACTTTTCGTCCCCGAAAAGGAACAAAGTCGAAAATGGTTTGATCAATCAACTCTACGTTCGACCTGGCTTTCATTCTCCAACTTTTCAGTTTCTGAGAATTTCCAAAAATTTCCAAAATTTGGCTAACACCCTAAATTTTCGAAAAATTTCGCCATAACCTCCCCTGCAATGGGAGCATCGGGGAATTTCAAATAGCTTCCCCGGTCCTTCTAATCTCAAAAAGAAAAAGAAAAAGCCAAGCGGCTAGCCAATAGGCTCATAAAATCATCATCACCCAAACAAAACAGTAAATTATGTAGTAAACATGTACCTATTTGTCGGGCAAACAAATTTTATTCTTCGGCTCTAGCCTCCTTGCTATGACCTGTTCAATATAAGTATATGTATATGCAAGCAAATGCGACCAAATTTTCAATACAGTTCATTATTTGTTCAAATTAGGCATAATGGTTCCAAAATTAGCAACCAAATAAACAAACAACGCAAACATCAATCAATTAGTGAATTAGAGTTTCAAATTCATAACTTTGATACATATAAAGAAAATCATGTTTTGATGCCAAATCACAACAATGTATTCTAGCTATATTAGTTTTGGTTCTCACACCAGTCTAATGGAAATATATAGAAAATCACACCTTCGAAACTCGAACATAAATGTTGATGATGCGATCGCTATCATCAATATCATCTTCGGGCGACTAGAGTGTGATGCTATATCTATCCAATATATTAAAACTTTGAATATACGTTTGCAAGGCGTATATGCAAATTCTTTATATACTGAATTGTCCAAATAAATACAAATAAATAATCAAATACGAATAATTGATTTAAATTTTCAAAACAAAATTGGTTTTCATTTGAAAAATATACTCTTCACACTCGTTCTAGGATACTACTGATCCCATCTCTAACGAGTCATTCTAATTGGATATTACTAATCCAATATCTGATGAATTCTTTCGTAAGGTTCTAATGTGTCTTGTTCTCGAGCTCTGTAAACCAAAGCTCTGATACCAACTGTGACGGCAAAGAATTTCGCTCGGTCCGAACCAGTCGCTAAACCGACCCAGACCGTTCGAAACGCCCTATCGTTGAGAACAGGACAAATCAGAAAACATACAGAAGAACATTTCATTGTATATTACAACAATGCATCAGATTACAAGAATATACAGAGTATAAATGAATATTACACAGAAATATCAGAGATTTAAATTTCATTTAAATACATCGCAGCGGAAAATAATACAATACACAACTAGAAGAGATATACGGATACAAAGCTTCCCGGATATCGTTCCAGCTGTAAACCAGGATCATGTGAATATAAATCTGCAAAACCGAAACTACTAGCTGCCCGTGTCAAAATAAGGGCACCCAGAGTTTAGGTTAAAACAATAAACTCCAGGTCAGTCATGTGACTGGTGTGAGAACTAAAACAGTTAATCTTTATTTTTAAAGTTAGGTAAATCAAGGGACCACGCCGCTAACGCGGAACGGGTTTCCTCCCAAGAATACCAGTGCATAAAACAAACAGCGCAATGCTAAATAAAGAAAAATGCAGCTGTTATAAGACCCAGGTCCCATCACACAATGCAACGCAGCCGAGGATAGGGTTTTCCCTTATAACAGCCAAAGAATGCTTGATACGGTTAAAACGAATCGTTTGATACTATTATAAGTGCATAGTGTATAAAACAACTTCAAATCATAAGTATCAATCATAGGCGGCATGAGCGCCCCATCCCACTATGTCGCCATACTAGGCTCTACAAATAAAACCGCAAATGTCACGTATTTGGAAATTGGATTTCCGTCTATGAACCGAGGCAAAAGATAGTCCTCAACCGATTCGTGACTCTCTAGCCCGAGCCACCGGAACAGCCGCAACTGCCCCTTGGATCGTCAGGGCCGGTCCACCGATGTGGATTATAGTGCCTGAACAATACGTTTCCCCGCCCTTTGGGGCGTAAACGAGCCAACTAAATGACTCCATCGGTTCGAGAACGACCGATCAATCCGAGGCGCCTCGCAACAGCAACAACCACATAAGTCAAACTCGTCAGGGCGTGTAAAACCACTGACGCCACTTCTAACTAGAAAGAAACACATGCCCTCCCTGAGGTCCGTCTCCCGTTTTTGGTCCATACCGGGTGTGAAACACGCGAAGTAAACGTTACACAAAGCTACGCCACAAAGGCCTTGCTTTGATCATCACCACAAGACTTTGCTTTTCAACAGAAGCCTCGATCAATTTCCACTTAGGCATGCCACACAGGCAATTCACTCCATGCGTTTGATATCCATCAATATATAACCCCTGAGCTCGTACGTCTCAGAGAAGGGCGTTAAGCAAGAGAATAAATTCTCCGCCGCCAAACAGATATATATTTAATAGAGATCAATCACACGGACTAAAATCCAATGTCAGACACACAGTCCATTTACAAGTTCGTTCTGGGTCTGAACGAAACCGGAGGCACCTAGTACCCCGCATATCCATCGATCTCCAAGTACGTCTGGACGATCACCAACTGTTTCCATCTTCTTGGGTGTACAGCCCAATCAAGATCATCAGTAATTACCCAAACGACGTGAAGACCTCCGGTCTTCGACCATCGTCTTCATCTTCGACACCACGTCGAATCAGTTATTCAGAATGGGATAAACCCGGTCTTTCTGAATAACTCGCGTATATATTATAAAAGTGTTACACAAACACAACATACGCCTCATTCCAATTCAGAATATTCTTTTATTCAAATATTCCTATACTTTGGGAAAAGTTCCCATTAATTTTATCCAAGATAAATTCTTTGAATTTATTCTTTAATCTCCTTTGAATATCAATTCAAACTAGTCGGGATTAGCGAACCACACCGAAGTAATCATTTATTTTATTTCCCAATCCCAACCTATTCATCCCATGAAGTAAAACTGGTTATACTTCATATCTAACACCACGGTGTTATCGGTAAATTCAATTACCATTTCACGTTCAAATCTAATTAAAGATTTAACTATCGCCTGGAGTAAAACTGGTGATACTCCATTCTCGATCTTTTCAATCTAATCAAAGATTCATTAAAACTCCACTTAGTTTTAATCGTTAACTGGGTTAAAGAATCAGTGTCATTTAAAACACGGTTCACGATAAACCCAAAGTCACATTCCATTAATTATCAGGTTAAAGAGCGAGTGTTATTTAAAACACTGTCCACGATAAACCCAAAAATCAATATCAATTCAATTCCAATTAAATATTATTTAATTGGTACACTTCATTAAATCTAAATAAAAAGATTTAATCTTTTCTCAAATGGGTTCAAGAACAGTGTTAGTGAAGACACCATTCACGATAAACCCAAATCACATTTGATATTCAATACAAGGCTCTGAATAGAAAATATACCGGCTTATATTCAATATCAAATTCTACGACTAACAAATGTCGTATTGGAAATAACGATATAAATATATATCTTTCAAATTTCCATAACAACATCTGTATAATCACGAATTCCAACATTGAAATATTCCGAAGACAATTTCGATTCAAATCCACTCCAATGCAATCATTGGAAATTCTGGTTATTTTCAAAACCATTCCAAATTCAATTTATTCATTTAAAAATAAATAGAATTATAATTCTAGTTCAAAACTAGTTCATTTCGATAAAAATCTATTTTTATCTTTTCAAATAGGGAGTTTTTCATCCCAATTCCTCCTAAATCATTTCTTATGATTTTACACAAATTATTACTATTTTTAATAATTTTATCAAGGCCCGTACAGTCGATTTCCATCAACGGCCATCGAACTGCACTTACAACGACCTTTTCGAATTTGATTTGGACGTAACTCCAAATCCAACCGTTAGATTTCAAATTTCTAATATTCGTTAGAAAGCTCTTTTCGATACGAACCCAACGGTTCCGGTTTTAGGAGAATCCGACGGTCGGATCTCCCGCAATATCCATTCGAAGTAAATGGTCGAAATTCGCGAACTGCCGCGGCGCGGCGCGTTCTATTCAGGCCATTATATTATATATATATAATATATATATAATATATACTTCGTCGATTCCTATTCAAAACGAATTATATAAATAGTTTTAAAATTCGCTTCAAAAGCAATTTCAACTTTCTTTTCAATTCAAATCAAAATTGAATTCTTCTTTATAAATTCGTTTTAAAATTCATTTCTATTCAATTCAAATTGAATTCATTTCAATTAAATTTGAATTCGTTTTCAATTCAATTCATTTCGAAATCGTTTTCAATTCAATTCATTTCGAAATCGTTTTCAATTCAATTCATTTTGAAATCGTTTTCAATTCAATTCATTTCGAAACCGTTATATATTCAATTCATTTCGAAATCGTTATATATTCAATTCATTTCGAAATCGTTATATATTCAATTCATTTCGAAATCGTTATATATTCAATTCATTTCGAAATCGTTTTAAATCGATATAAATATCGTTCACGTCAAAATGGCATCAATCTAATCAACACGGCTTCATAAATTTCTATTTTCGAATATTCTATTTCAAATATTTCTTTTTCAAAATATTTCGTTCAACACATGACCAATCTCAATGGATGAGTACTGTCAACACATGAACCTTTATTTTATATTATTCTTAATTTTTCAAATTGGAATGAGGCCCAATCAATTACCATATAATGTTAATTATATGGATTTTCATACATCACATGTATATAATAGCATTGAAAAATAATCAACCATCAACCAAAGTGCACCACACTGTATAAGCATCAAATATAAATATCTAACGCTTATAACAGCCTGTCAATCAATCGATCGACATATTTAATCAATCAGGATGAGTGAACTTCAAATTTCATCCCAACACCCGTGTGGGGTTTCAAACAATCAAACACAGATTTTA
Source organism: Allium sativum (assembly GCA_030737875.1). Taxonomy (NCBI): domain Eukaryota; kingdom Viridiplantae; phylum Streptophyta; class Magnoliopsida; order Asparagales; family Amaryllidaceae; genus Allium; species Allium sativum. The sequence continues at coordinate 587,487,490 of CM060918.1, read as the reverse complement.
TTTGTGCAGTTGGGCGATGTGTAAAATTTATCGACCCAATCAATGTCAGTCAAATCAGTGTACATAAACAAACCGTCCGGTTTGTAAATGAATATTTATTTATTCACATTCACGTTAAAAATTATATTTTTAATGACAAAACATTTTATTCCAACATATGAATTTCTATTCAGTTCATTCTTTAAATAAAATGATAGTTTTATTTTTCTAACTTATTTTAGAAAATTTCGGCGGCATAACGGCACGATACTAGAAACGGGACGAGGCCTAGCCTTATCCCCGGTCTAGTGAAGGCCCACGCCATTCACACATCAATCATATCAATTTTATTCCACCAAACAATTCAAATCAACCCAAACAATCTAACTAACAACACAGCCAAACAAACAAGTCCATGGTCTGTGGACGATTGTGTCGGGTGCTACTAAGCACCGTCTGCATCCTAGTATATATATATATATAACTAGAGAAGAAATTGAAAGGTGAGAGGTTCTCACATATAGCTATCCTAGCTCCACGGCACTTCATTGATAGAAATCTTCATTGCTATCGCATCTTCGTCATCTTCGTTGTCCGCTTTCACTACCTATGTAAAAATCGAATTTTTACTTCGCTATTCCATATATAAAAATCATATTTTTATTTCAAAGTTCAATATATAAAAATCATATTTTTATTTCAAAGTTCAATATATAAAAATCAATTTTTATTTCAAAGTTCAATATATAAAAATCATATTTTTATTATGATGTTTTATATATAAAAATCATATCTTTACATCGCTACTTCATTATAAAAATTATATTTTTATATCGTTCTTCTTCTGATAAAGATTATACTTTTATAACTCTACCTAAATAAAAATAATATTTTTATATCTTCCATTCTATAAAGGTCACATTTTTAATACTTTACTTATGTAAAAATTATATTTTTATTATCTATACTCTATAAAAATCATATTTTTATTATCTATACTATATAAAAATCACATTTTTATTATCTCTGTAATATAAAAATCATATTTTGAACAACGCTATATATAAATATAAATCACTTCTTTTATGTTTTCAAAAATCAAATCTTGGCTATATATATTTATCTTTCCAAAAGAACACATTTTTATTTCGCTCTCATATATATATTTTTCCTTCTAATCTACACGTACAAAGATCGGATTTTTATTCCTAACCTATCTATATAAAAATTGGATTTTTATTTCGAATCTATCCATATAAAAATTGGATTTTTATTTACCATAACCTTATGCATATAAATCAGCTTTTATTCTTGTTTTAAATTAAAACAACTTGAAATTAAAACATAATATATATAAAAACTTACTGATTTAGGTCGAAGGGATTGTTTGGGGTTCACCGGAGGTTGGAGCACGACCAGGGCGCGCTGCAGGCGTCGGTGGTGAACCAGGGAGGGGCAGCGCAGGTCATCAGGTGGCGGAAGGCTCGCGGTCAGGCGCTGGGTCGATTTCAGGCGGGGGTTCGGGCCTTGGGTGTTGCGACTGGGAAGAGGAGGTGGAGGAGCGTTGATGCGGTGGAAGAAGGGGGTGAGCGTGGGCTTTGTGGGTATCGGGTTCAATTGGAAGAGGGGGCGGAGCTTCGTCGCGAGGAGGAGAGGGGATGGAGGAGGGTGGTGCGGAGGAGGGCGCCTCGTCGGGGGCGCGGTGGCTCAGCCCATCGGAGGAGCGACGGGTCCTCCTTCTCCCTCTTTTTTTATTTTCTTTTTCGATTTTGGAATGGTCAACGATGGAGGGGCCTGAGAGATAAAGGGAAGAGATTTATATTATTTATTTAATATTTATTTTGAATTTTAAATTCTATTGAGTAACCTTTCCATTCGAACTCGAAATCGAACCTGCCGACTGTCGTCCCTAGCGTATTACCCCCATTCCGAACACAATGGGATATGTATCGTAGGCTGATTCAACCGTTACAATCAGTTTCCGTTGAGTTTACATTTAAATCACTATATTGAATTTTAAACGTATATTTCAAATTACCGGGGTCACATACTAACTCTAAAAATTCTCGAAAAATATTTTCTAGCTTCGTATTGACGATACGATCCTAACAAAACTAGTTTCGTCGAATTCTGAGACCGTTGGAAAAATGGCCATTTTCCAGTCGATTAAAATCAACTGAAACTGGTCAAACGCGTTTTCCTTTGCCACGCTCACATATTGATTCGAAAAATTATGAAATTTGAAACCTAGCAATAATTTTACACCACGGACCCAACAAAAGTGGTTTCGTCGAAATCCGAGGCCGTTTGCAAAATTCCCATTTTTAAGGGCCTGAATTCCATAGCGACTATTCAGAATTTTCAACTGGACATATCTTTTGATTCCCGCTATGAAATCTTGATTTTTCGAATTCGTTGGAAAGACATTGTCAATTAGATCCTAATGTTTTTGGTTTCACTAAAATCCGGATTGTTTTGCACCCGGTACATTCAATTGAAGTTTGAAATCGAATTATCGAACTACCGCGCCATTTTCAATTCTATTTATAATTATTTATAATTATTTATATTCTAACGACGACGTATATAATATATACGTTAGAATTATATTCAAAATAAATTTTCTCGTCGATTTTATTTAAAATAATTCATTTTAAATAATTAAAATTCGCTAAAATTGCCAAAATAAAATTTTCAAACTGGCTCAGATTTTCCGGGTTATTACAAGGCGGCATAGATAGGAGTTCAAATTGAAGCCAGGTGACAACAACAAAGATGAAAGGTACAATACTGATGAACTGAACTGTAAATCAAGCAATTGGAGATCAAATATAATGAATTTTCATTATGTGATAGATTTTCTAATAGTGTGAGGGATTGTAGAATAGATATAACTTTGTAATGTTATTGATAGAGCAAAATTCATTACATGATGTATATATTACAGTGCTTTATATAGATGGAGTACATAAGGTTAAAACAGGCACTAACAATGTAACAGTAATAAGTTATAAAGGGAAAATAATATAAGAGGAAAGTATTAAAGTATTATGAGCTGGATCCTTATCCTATGACGCAGCATGATATGTGTATGAGTCAGCTGGATCCTTATCCTGTGAATGAGCTGGATCCTTATCCTATGACACAAATATTTACATAAATATGCTTAACACTCCCCTTAAGTTGGAGCATGTAAATCACAAATGCCCAACTTGCATAATAAAAATGTAAATTGCTAACATCTAAGAGCTTTTGTTAATATATCTGCCAATTGATGACCCGTCGGAACATATGCCGTAGAAATATTGCCAGATTGTAACTCATCGCGAATGAAATGGCAATCAGCTTCAATATGCTTCGTTCGTTTGTGAAACACTGGATCCTTTGCAATATGAAGAGCAGACTGACTATCACAGAACAGTTGCATTTGCTTAGAGTGTAGTACACCGAGGGAACGCAACAACGATTTTAACCACTTAAGTTCACAAGTAGAAACTGCCATAGCGCGATATTCTGCCTCTGCAGATGAACGAGCCACTGTAGGCTGCTTCTTTGTCTTCCAAGAAATAGGAGATCTGCCAAGAAGAATATAATAACCTGACAATGATCTGCGAGTTATGGGACACGCCGCCCAATCACTGTCACAAAATGCATTCAGTTGCATATCACCAGGGTGTAACAAAATACCTTGACCAGGACTTCCTTAAATATAACACAATACACGAATAACATCATCCCAATGAGCAACCTGTGGATTGCTGAGAAACTAGCCAGAGTATGAACTGAGTAACTCAACTCTGGACGAGTGACTAGATAAGTATACCAAACGGCCAACCAAATGCCTATATTAATCTGGATGTTGATATGGCTCTCCTTCAACATTAGCAAGACGATGATTTTGCTCCATTGGAGTATCAATAGGCTTACAACCCAACATTTCTACTTCTGTTAGTATATCTCCTGCATACTTTCTTTGGGAAAGAAATATCCCTTCATCACTACGAGCAACTTCAATGCCCAGGAAATATTTTAGCACACTAAGAACTTTCATATGAAAACAAGAGCTCAAATATTGTTTGAATTGCAAAACCGCATTTTTAGAGGAACCTGCAATAATAAGATCATCCAAATAGACAAGAAGATACAAGGAAACATTACCCCGTTGATAAGAGAATAGGGAGTAGTCTGCATATGACTAGGCAAAGCCAAAACTTCTCAAAGCATCAGACAATTTAGCAAACCAATGTCAAGGAGCTTGTCGTAAACCATACAAAAACTTGCGTAACCTGCATACCATTCCTGGAATAGGACTATCGTACCCAGGAGGTAGTTGCATATATACTTCTTCTTCCAAATTACCATGAAGAAACGCATTATAAACATCCATCTGATGTAGCTTCCAATTTCGTGCAACAGAAATAGATAAAAAATACGTACCGTTCCCATTTTGGCAACCGGGGCAAACGTCTCATTATAATCTATACCCTCGACTTGTCGATTTCCAAACACCACAAGACGTCCTTTGAAACATTCAATATCACCATTAGCTCGACATTTGATTTTGTGGACCCATCCACTACCAATAGCCTTCTTTTCGAAAGGTAAGTCTTCCAATGTCCATGGACCACTACGTTCAAGTGCATCAATCTCCTCTTTCATAGCTTGTCTCCAACTTGAATCTTTGACCGCCTCTTTGAATGAATTCGGCTCCTTACCTTTAGTAATTGCTGCCAAAAAAACTTTGTGTCTCGTAGAAAAATTATTATAATCAACATAACAAGCTAGACTAATGGGTTTACCTGAGGTACTTGATTGAGCAGGACTTGCAGAAGTAGCGGAGTCTATCTTATGAACTGTATAAGTCACAAAATCCTTTAATCTCGAATACGGTTGCCGAACTCGAAAACCCTTGCCGAGTTGTTCGCTCTCCCTAGTAGTGTCATAAGGAACAATACCATAAAGCTCGTCACTGTTTGGGGACATTGTTTCACAACACCATCATCATCCATCAGATTCATAGCCCTACCATCCTCTTCTGTAACTTTATCACTATTGACCACTCGAGTATCCTCTTCCAAAGGAGGGTGGTGCAGACTGGCCTCCCTTTGTGCAACATCATTATCACCAACAGTATCCGCAAATGGAAAAATATTCTCATAAAAATTTACATCTCGGCTAACAAAAAACTCATGAGTTTCTAAACTATAAAATCGCCACCCCTTTTGACAAAAAGGGTACCCAACAAACATGCATTTCAACTACGAGATCCAAATTTGTCCTTTACACGAGGACGATTTGCAACATAACATAACCACCCAAACACACGTATAGCAGATAAGGGTGGTGGTTGCTTAAACAAAACTTCATAGGGTGTTTTTCCATCTAAAACTTGGGTAGGGGTCTTATTAATTAGATGAACATCAGCTAATACACATTCCCCCCCCCCCCAAAACTCCATTGATAAATTAGCCTGAAATTTTAAAGCACGAGAAACATTCAAAATATGCTGATGTTTGCGTTCCACCCTACCATTTTCCTAAGGTGAATCGACACAAGAAGTTTGATGTATCATACCATTCTTTGCATAAAAAGATTTCAAAACAAACTCTTATCCATTATCAATTCTCAAAATTTTCACCTTATTATTTAATTGAGTATTAATCATGACACAAAATTTTTGAATCAAAGGACCAACCTCATACTTTCCAGCCATTATGTATACCCACACAGCACGAGAACAATCATCTACGATGGTCAAAAAATAATGTGCACCACAACTTGAAGCAGTATTATAAGTACCCCAAATGTCACAGTGAATAATATCAAATAAATCATTAGCTTTATTCATACTATTTTGAAAATAAGTGTGATGTTGATTTGCAAGATAACATATTCACGATTTTCAAAACAGTTCTTACTACTACCATCTATTCCAAGTAAAGGAAGCAAAACTTTTGATGAAGGGTGCCCCAAGCGTCGATGCCATAACACTGACAAATCAGCTGCTGACACTTTATTTGCTTGAAAACTATGAATTGGCTGTTAAAGATAGACTCCATTACACTGCACCCCTGCTCCAATCAGGTTCCTCAAAGTGCGTTCATGTATAATACATAGCTTGTTAGTGAATAAAATAATGAACTTTTGCTTTTCCAAAAGTTGAGACACAAACACCAAATTACAAGTAAGAGTAGGGACAAATAATACGTTTTCTAGGATCAATTTTTCATTTAGTTTTATTTGGCCTTCTTTAGTAGCATTTATAACTTTTCCATTTGGTAAACCAACATGAGAGGAAGGTATATCATGCAAGTGGGTGAACAATTCAATATTACCAGACATGTGATTGAAGGCCTCTGTGTCGATGATCCATTTATCATCGTAGAATTTCTTACCATGCAATTTGGAGTAGATCATGAAAGTTTGTATTGATTGAGAGTTGTCATCAAGATATCAAATTGTGCATCACCCAATGTAGGAACATATGCTCAATCACCATCGACAACCTCTTGTGCTACACCTTGGTTATTGCTACTTACATTTGCGGTGAAATTACCACTATGACCACGACCTCTACCAAACTTGATTTTTTTCATAGCTTCAGCTTTCTTTTACCAACAGTAGGCACTAAAAAAATAGCAATTATTAGCAATCCCTAATATTGAAAGGCTCTAATACCATGATAGATTTTCTAATAGTGTGAGAGTTTGTAGAATAGATATAATTTTGTAATGTTATTGATAGAGCAAAATTCATTACATGATGTATATATTACAGTGCTTTATATAGATGGAATACATGAGGTTAAAATAAGCAATAACAATGTAACGGTGATAAGTTATAAAGGGAAAATAATATAAGAGGAAAGTATTAAAGTATTATGAGCTCGATCCTTATCCTATGACGCAGCGTGATATGTGTATGAGTCAGCTGGATACTTATCCTATGAATGAGCTGTATCCTTATCCTATGACACGAATATTTACATAAATATACTTAACATTATGCATAAGAACATAAGAAACTAAACTACATTGTGTTGGAATGATCCATTGGGAAGCAAAACATACAAATTGAAATAAAGACGTTAAACCATCTCTGCCTAAATACTGAAATTAATAGCCTAAATAATAATAATAACATGACCAGAATTTGAGCCTAAATTTATGGAATGTCTTCTTTATTAATTTATTGTTCACAATGCTAGATGTATAAAAGGAAATTTCATGGTCAGTTTAGCAATATGAATAAGATAACCATGCCTTATATTTGATTACGGCACCTTATATATATATATATATATATATATATATATATATATATATATATATATATTCCTTCTATTGTTACAAGTTTCAAGTTTATTACATAAAAACAGTGAAGTTAAAGATGAAATATCAACCCAAAATTAGAAATATAAAAAAAAATTGCAACATTTATTCTTACATGGAAACCTATCATGTATTTAAAGTAAACTTTTTTTCCGCATATTTCTAATGTCATAACATGATCAACGCTTTACAAATAAATAGTTGCCAACTAAATTAAATACATACCATTTCCATGAAGAGAAAATAATTGTTAAATTGACAAAAAGTGAATCAGGAAATAATTCAAAGACTTGTTACAAAGTTAAAACAATTCAAACAAATATAATGTGTAAAACGTGAAACCACTTCTACTGTCATAAAATGAGTAACCATTAACAAATTAGTACTAAATAGATTTAATTCTATCAAATCCATGAGCAACAAAAAATTATAACTAACAACAATAAATTAGGTAATAATCAAGCTTTTTTTATTTATTTTTTATGAACAAATATATAATTTTCACACTAATAAACTTGAATAAAATAATTTTATAATTAACATTAGCAACATCTAACCATAATGTTCACTATCATTTATATGCAATAACAATATAATCAAGGGTATCCACAGCACTATTCGGTATTGAGCATGATATTTTACAGTATTCATGTGTGTTCATCAACCACAAATTAAATTCAAGTGTTGTCATTGGTCAACTATACTACACAAAATAAAATCATAGCATTCCTATTACTATTCTTGCCTCATTAAATTTATATTCTTATAAATCAAATCCTAATATTTGTTTCTGTATGAAATATGTGTATTTCTATTATTGGATGTTTATAACAAAATACAAGCGACCGTCATATCGCAATGTACTCAACACAATATACTGCCAAAGCAATCAAAACATGCAGCAGTTATAGAAAAATGCATTAAACCGTATCTGAAATTAGGAATAAATAATATATGAACTAAATAATACATTCAGCCAATTGACTTAATTCTTACCTAAGAACCATAAAATCTGATATTAATTTTAGAAAATAATATCACTTAACAAATGGTCTGACTGGTCTATCTTTATCAAGAACCTCTCAGTGATTCCAATATCATCTTTTAGGACATCTATAAACTATTTCTTTTATCTATTCAAAGTGATGAACAATCAGGTGTAAAGGAAGAACGAATGTTGCATCTATTAGCTTAATAGCTGCCGCCATGTTGCATATATATGAACATAATACAAAACATTATATTAATATACAATATATTATGAGCAAATACATTATATTAATATAAAATATAAGTATACTCATCATCTTTAAATTTATCCTATAGGAACAGATAAATTAAATTCCCTTACCACTTCATTTAACCAACTTATTTCAATCCACGCAATATGCACGTGTTAGCAAGGAGTTGAGTCTCTTTCATATACACACACACACATATATATATATATATATATATATAATGTATTGTTCTAAATCATTGATGTCATTAATCACAGTTGGTTCTGGACTAGATGATATCATTAGTTGGCTCTGATACCAAATTGTAATGCCCTACCTCTATACCCATATTATCTAAGAGTATTACTAAGCAATACCGTCAGATAATATGGAGAATGAGGCAGTAGGGGCACACACGTGCAAATTCTCTTGGACTAACACTAGTATGTCTTAAAATTACAGAAATATCACTTACTCTTACGTACTCAATGTCGGTACAAAATAATTACACGTGCGCCTCCAGGACAGAACAATACATAATATACATGAATACAGAGATCACAGAGTCAATCGCATCGATAAAATATAACGAATATTATTTAACATTTTATACACATTTATCTATTACGCATCAATATATGCATCAATCCATAATCATCATTTATATAATTCATCAAAATATATATTTCATAGGACCAATACAAGAGACCGGTCATAAAATCCAAATCTCAATCAAATTCAAGAAAGATTTCTTAATGTATTACTGACCAATAAGTCAACAAATCCAAATATCACTCAAATCACTGTAAATATAATATCCTTTCGTATATGAACAAATATCATTAACTAAAATCACAGAAAAGCAAAGTGAATTTTGAGACATCAAAATATCATAGAAAACCGCACGTGCTTAACTTCTTGACTAGTACTACATCTTGGTACCATCCATCGTGATGACTAGGGCCATAAACATCTTAGTGACTATAGCCGAAACATTGTGATGCCTTTGGTCACAAAATCCGAGTAATAATATCGTGATGATTGGAGTCACAGACATCATAATCATCGTGATGACTATAGTCAAAATCATCATAATGACTCCAATCGTGTACTCAGTAATAGTACTTTAACATCTTGAATGTGTCACAAATTCTCGAATAGGAACCCAATAGGCATTAACGTACGTCCCATACCATACGTTCACACCTATTGGTTTACTAATCGTTAGTCGATGCCACATTAGAAAAACCATCATAAAACATCATCAAATATACACTGCCTTATATCATTGGCGAGTATAAAGATGTCCAACTCGTATCATGTCTCTCTCAACGAGCACTAAATGACATCGTGACTTGTCTTGTCTCATCAACAAGTAAAATCCCTCATAACTGTCAAAACACTATTAATTCATCATAAATTACTTGCCTTATCTTCTTGGCAAATATAAAAACATCATGAAAGTTATTCCTAACCATATGTTCAAATTAGAGTTCCAACATCAAAATTGCTTCATTTCATCGGTTGTCATAAAAATACATCTATTTTGGTTTGACTTGAGCGTACTACAAATATTTCTTAACCCAATAGTCTTCGCCAAAATTTAACGACTTCTACAATACCTCAGAATAACAATTCATAAAGAGTAATTTAAATATTAAAATGATATAAACATTCATTTTATATTTGTATAACTCGTTAATGCATATCATTCATTAACATAATACAATTTTATACCAAGTATTAATCGAAAATGATTTCATACAATAATAACAATACAAACTATTTGAATGACCTATTCAAAATAGTTGTAGGCTACTTTTAAAAATTACTTAATATTTTAACTAAGTTTATTACTAAATATTATTTTTAATCACCATAAATAAATTTAATAGAACTATAAAATCAACTTAATTATTCTCATTCACATGTTTATCAAAACTAGATTAACAGGTGATGTTATTCAAGATATTTATTTAAATTAACCTATTTGTGTTGCAACTACAAATCATTTTTTTTTTAAATTACATTATACACTCTAATCCACAATCAGAAATTAAAACTTCATAATACTATTATTTATACATATATATAAGCATTCTCAATTTGTATAAATTATAAAATTGATCAGTTGTCAAAATGAACAAATTACATAACTACAATTCTAAATTGATAACATACAATATTCCCACTAAGTTTCGAACCTCCTACAATCATCCACCCATCACAATTCAAAATTCTTTGTACAACAACCAGATTAATTCTATGTCAACAAATTACTCAAGCCATCCATTCAATCATTAGAATTTAAATTCGGCAATCTAATTACCTAAGCATTTCAATCATGGACAGATAAGAATAAATAATTAATTAAAATGGGAGCAGACATAGATGTGAGTGAGTGATACTCACCACTTAGATGCTTAATCCATCACAACAAACGTCATCATTCCCATCACCGCGGTCAGCAGCAAAACTAAAACCGAACTAACCAAATCGCCCATGATTGACTGCTGTTCCTCCTCAAATAAACGAGAGCACCTCACGGACTAACCCTAAGACATGCCTCCATTCGTCGAGCACCGCTCATGCTAGTCTCCGCCTGCCTCGTTCATCGCGTGGCTGGAGATGCGCATTTCTCTCTCTCTCATTATTATTATTATTATTTTTAATTTTTAAAGAAGAGGAATGGCGATTTCCATTGTTTGTGATGGAAGATGAATTCCGTCCCCAGCCCCCTCTGGAATGACAGGAGAAAAAGGAAATTGAAATGGAGGGTTCCAGAAATGTTGAGGGTAAGGGGCTTTTGGGATTATATATATATATATATATATATATATATGATATTTACTATTCATTTTTTTACTAACTGTTGTAAATAAGGTTTAAACTTGATCGTAAATAAAATTTCAATCTTATTGTAAAATTATTCGCAACTCATTTTGAAATTTACAACCAAATAATTCAGCAATTTTATTGCCTTGGATGCTCGCCTAATTTATTTATTAATTTAAAGTTCGATATAATAAAATATTTATTTTCATATCGCTTTATTTATATAAAATTATTTGACAATTCCAAACTAGTTTATATCCATTATAATTTGTTTCATGTCATATTGGATAATTTGTTTGCTGATCAAGATAATTTTAATTAACTCGACGCTCAATATTTTATTTATTTAATAATCCAGCATTTACTGCAAATAATTATATTTTCAACTATATTTATAAAATAATGCTATTCAATATTACAAACAATCTTATTCAGTTTAATTAATTAATTTAAATAGCAAATTATCATAATTCAATCTTAACACTTTATTTTAAAACTTAAAATTTTGATGGGAAAAACATGGCTGTTATAGACAACTCCAAGAAAAGGAGCTAACCATCATCATACAAAGAGGGACCTGCAAGATCTATCATTAAAGAAGAGGGCTGGTAGCAGAAAGCAAGATGAGCACAAACAAAATGTTCATACTATTTGATCAAGGCAATGATGAAGCTAAACCAAGACAACAACGATGTCTGCAAACTATCTCAGAGGACATATCAAGACTGTGGCATGAATGCTTTGAGCATCTTAGTCATCGTGGGTTAAAAACACTGCAGAGCAAGTAGATGGTTCGTGGTCTCCCAAACTTTAATGCATAGAAATTCACTTGCTCCGACTCTATGGTGGGCAAGCAACCGAGAAACCCCATTCCAAAGAAAAGTACATGGAGAGCTAAAGAAATTCTTGAGCTGCTACACTCAGACATTTGTGGCCCCATCAGTCTTGTGTCCACCAATGGAAAGAGATACATTTTATGCTTCATAGACGACTACAACAGGAAAGCATGAGTGTATTTCCTGAAAGACAAATCAGAAGCTTTTAGTCACTTCAAAGTGTTCAAGAGAAAAGTGGAGACTGAGACAGGAAAGAGCATTAAATGCCTGAGAACTGGTCGTGGAGGGGAGTACACTTCGTTTGAGTTCACTGACTACTGTAAAGAGCATAGAATTCGTAGACCGCTAACCACCGCTTACACACCGCAACAAAACGGTATTGCAGAGAGGAAGAATCGTACAATTATGAATATGGTCAGGTCTATGCTCTCAACAAGAAAGGTACCAAAACTTTTTTGGGCAGAAGCAGTGAACTGGAAGTTTTATATCCTCAACAGATCTCCCACTCTTGCTGTAAAAAATGTTGTACCACAAGAAGCTTAAGGTGGAGTTAAGCCAAGTATGGAGCACTTTAGAGTATGGGGAAGCCTTGTGCATGTGCACGTCCCGGATGAGAGATGAGGCAAACTTCATGAGAAAAGCACCACCTGCATATATTACTGGGTTTCCCAGAAGAGTCAAAAGGTTACAGGCTGTACAACCCGAAGACCAAGAAGGTTATAGTAAGCAGAGATGTGGTATTTGAGGAAACAAAAGGATGGAATTGGGAAGAAGAACAAGACCATACAAACTCTGAGCTAACTTGGAATGATGATATGACATGGGAGGAAAGCGAAGATGAGAATAATGATGAAGACTCAGGTGACGAAGCAGAACAGCCTGTACAAGTTGTAGAAGAAACTCAAGTTGAACAGCCTGTTAAAGGCAGGAAGGACGAATGACAAGGCCTCCATGGTACCTCAATGATCACTGGGAATGAAGTTTATGATGAAGAAGATGAAGTCAACATCATGAATGACAAGGCGCAGATCCATCATATGTAACTCCTTTTGCATCGACTTCTTGAAATCTTTTATCATTTGGACATCATCTTCTGTATAGATAAGATCATCTACATAAACATTGACAAACAGACTGTTACCGATTTTGTTTTTCTTGAGAAATGAAGTTTCTTCATTCTAAGACTTCATGAAACCTTCCTTGATGAAGTATTCTTCAATTCGGCTGAACCAAGCCCTTGGGGCTTGCGTTAATCCATATAGAGCCTTATGGAGTTTGTACACCTTGTCTTCATCTCCTATGACCATGTATCCTTTCGGTTGCTGAATGTATACATCCTCTACAAGTACTCCATGGAGAAAAGCCGACTTGATATCAAGTTGATAGATATCCCAAGCCTTTTGTGCTGCTGTACATATAATTGTTTTGATGGTATCCATTTGAGCAACAGGTGCATATACTTCAGTGTAATCGATTCCATGTTTTTTAGAATATCCCTTAGCCACTAAACGAGCCTTTTATTTGTTTACCTCTCCATGTTCATTGAGTTTGGTTTTATAAATCTACTTTACTCTAGTGCATTTTGCTCCTTTTGGTAGCTCTGAAAGTACCTATGTCTGATTCTTCATGAGTGAATTCATTTCTTCGTCCATGGCTTCTCTTCATTTCAAAATTTTCTCTGCTTCTTCAAAAGTTAAGGGATCGGATGTGCTTTGTTGGAGATAAGCTAAACAACAAGCTTAGTTTAGGAAGGGTTTGTTGGAACAAATCAATGCATGAACAAAGGAGTTTTATAATGACCAAGTATCAGAGATATAATTGCAGTAGTAGAGTTATATTCTTTTGCAGTAAAATTAGGAGTTTCAGATATTTGTAAAGGCTATATATAGCCATTGTATTTCAATGAATAAAGTAAGTTTTCAGGATCCCAAACATTGAGTTTAATACCTATTACACTAAAATAATGAGTACAAAGCTAGGTTGAATCATCGAAAAGATTCGAGTGTGAAAAAGGTGCTATGCAGCGGTATAGGATCGTGTAGTATGGAGTATAAATATAGAATGGTAAAGTAGTAACTGCAAGTAAAATCATACGGTCGATTTTATACTGGTTCGGACCACTGTCCTATGTCCAGTCCTAGACTCACTTCTGGAATTTCACTAACACAACAACCCTCACTTCACCCGGAGGAGTAGGTTTACAACTACCCGAACAGCCGAATGGGATTTCTTGCCTCAACTGCTGAAGAGGACTTCCACAATACATAAAACTTGTTGACTACTTGTGTCCTTGTTAACACGGATATGTCAAGTCGAAATATACCCTTCCAATAACCTTTCCTTGATGATAGTAGTGTAATTCGTGAAGGAATATAGAAGGTTTAAAAGATTAAAATCTTTAGAGTATGAAGATGAAGTGCTTAGAGATCTTTTAGAAAGATAGAAAGAATTGTAGTAAGATTCGGTGATTTGATCACTTAATCAAGTCTCTATTTAGAATATACAAAAGGATATAACTTATCACGAAGAGATTCGGTAAAAAGATATGGATTAGAAAGTTGTGGCTCTTCATTTAAAGTTGTATCTCTTCGTATTCAGATGTCTGAATGAAAATTTCAGATATCTGTTTTGATTTAAAAACAAAACAGCAAGAAAATAGGCAATTTCGAAGCAGATTCAGATGCCTGAATTTTTTAATTCAGATGTCTGAATTAAAAAATTCAGATGTCTGTTTTGAATAAAATTCAAACAGCAAGGAAATAGGCCATTTTGAGGTTATTCAGACATCAGAAATTTTTACTCAAACGTCTGAATATTATGGGAAATTTATTCTTTGCTTCAGTAGACAGACATCTGAATTAAATAATTCAGACATCTGTATTTTGTAACAGAACTATGCCTTGTGCACGTCATATAAAATCATACATATATTAAAACGTGCATGTGTGTGTTTCATCAAGGAAGATTTTAACAATTAATACTAATACTAATAGACTCTAAACATATTTAATCTTCAATAATAGCTCTTGAATCTATTGTTGACTATCTTCCTGCAAGACAAAGTTAGTCGCTAATAATATATATGTACATGTATAGTTATCATAATCAAAATGCCATATAGCGAGATCCAACATTCTCCCCCTTTTTAATAATGACAACTATATATGTAACTCCCCCTGTCAGTATGCATATATTATCATATATTTCTCCCCATTTGTCATTGACAAAAAGGAGAAACTTATGTAAACAATTCACATGAATATGCACAAACACACAAATAATACACATACGTAATAAGCATAAACAAACAAACAGATGATAGACATTTTTAAGCTCATTCAAACGACTTGAATTATGGGATAAAATTTTGATCCCATGAATATTCATACAACTGAATTTGGGATTTAGTCGGCTGAATATATAGTTTTTCTGAGTTATGCATATGATATTCATGTTTATATATAACTCGTAAGTTTATATTCAAGTTCAGTATATATTTCATGTCACAAGCTACAATTTGATCATACGAAAGCATATTTACACAATCATTTAGATATGTACTCATATATAAGTCAAAGGAGAAATTGTAAACTTTATTTACTTATGAGCTTGTGATATATGAAGTATTTCCATAAGAAACTATATAAAAATATGTAGAAATGATATAATATATCAATTGACCATTAATATGAAATTTGATGTGTAAAAGAATAATTGCATATCAATATAAATATATAAGATTACCAATTTTTCTGATTTATTCTTTCATTTTGAGTTCTGTTTCCAAAAATTTCAAAGATTTTTGACTAAACTTAATGTTGTGGTGTACCTGCAAAAAAATACGATAAATACTTTGGTACCCACTTCCTTTGTTAGGGTCCAAGGGTTAAATGGAAGGTAACCATACCCAAGAGGGTGTAATGGAACATTTAAAAATAAAATTTTCATTATTAACTACTGAATCAAAATAATCATCTATATATCTTTCTCTGTTTTTCCAATTTACAGGAACCCAAATACTTAAATAATTTATATTGATATTTTCTTTGGTACTTCTAGATTTATTATAAATATTTCTATTCATAGGAGTATTCGAATTTCGATAAAAATTGAATCTTGGATTTATTCGTACTTTAGTACTAACAGTGATATTTTTCATAAAAGCATATCTAGTACTATTCCTCTGATTAGTTTTATTATATCCTAAACCACTTTTGTCGTGTAAAGGTCTAGAACTAGATAAAATCACATTTAAATCATTTTTACCTTTATTGAATTTTGCGAACTTATTTGTGCATTTTTCAAATTTGATTCCAAAGTCATGATTAACACTTTCAAAAGAAATTTTGCTACTTTTTAAATTATCATTTTCCTTATTTAATTCAGAATTCTTCCTTTTCAAAGTACTATTCTCATGATAAATTTGAGATTCTGAATTAAAAGACGATTGTAAATTTTCAAAATTTTCTTTTGAATCACAAATTTCTTTTTGCAAAATATTATTGTTAACTTTTAAAAAATCGCATTCTTTAGATAATTCTAAATTCTTTCCGATTAAAGCTTCATTCTCTTTTTCCAGAGACAAAATTAAAGAACAAGAATCATTTAAAGAATCTTCTATAGATGCATTTTTATTTCGTAAAAGATCAGTTTCCTTTAAAAAAAACTTGTTTTTATCTTCTAGTCGCTCATTTTCTTTTTGAAGGAAATCTTTTTGAAAAACAAGCTCTTCTAAAGTATTTTCGAAATAATTGGCTTATTTTATTAAAAAAATATTTTCCTCTTTTAATTTGGAATTTTCTTGCTCACAATCTTTAGATTTGGCTAAAATAATTGCATTAAGTTAACCCAAACTTTTAAAATCTTTTAACAATTTTTCGTGGTCTAACAAAAGATCTTTATATAATGAATCTACACATACCGATTGTGATCTGACTTTAGCCATGAGACATTGTTCTTTTGATCCTACTTTGTTGCTCTTCTTCTTTCTAATTCCTTGACTAGATTTCTTTATTGCCATATATTCTAGGATGTTGTTATGATCTCTAGAATCCCTTGCTTTGATACCAATTGAAAAAGGGGCTATGCAGCGGTATAGGATCATGTAGTGTGGAGTATAAATATTGAATGGTAAAGTAGTAGCTGTAAGTAAAATCACAAGGTCGATTTTATACTGGTTCGGACCACTGTCCTACGTCCAGTCCCAGACTCACTTCTCGAATTTCACTAACACAACAACCCTCACTTCACCCTGAGGAATAGGTTTACAACTACCCGAACAGCCGAACGGGATTTCTTGCCTCAACTGTTGAAGAGGACTTCCACAATACAGAAAACTTGTTGACTACTTGTCAGGGCCGGTCCTGAGTATTTATGGACCTAGTGCGAACCCAAAATTTTGGGTCCTTAAATTTTTTTCTTTTTTTACGAAATTGAACTTAAGTGAAAATGTGTTTTTTCTACTGTGCATCTCCATTGAGAAATTTGCGTGTTTCAACAAATTCATGAAGTTTTTATCCATATTTTCAATCTGTCAACTAGAGGTCCGCACAAGCCACATCTCCATTTTAATATATTGATGATTGATGTCAACAAAACATACAATCTTATCTACTTTTGCATAGATAAATTACTATCAAGTACACGCATCCTGATAAGAAAAAACTGCTCTAGTAAAGATAATACAGTTTTTTTTTGGCCCCCTAACCTTATGGGCCCTGTGCGGTCGCACGGCTCGCACTAGGCCAGGACCGGCCCTGCTACTTGTGTTCTTGTTAATGTGGATATGTCAAGTCGAAGTATACCCTTCCTATAACCTTTCCTTGATGATAGTAGTGTAATTCGTGAAGGAATATAGAAGGTTTCAAAGATTAAAATCTTTAGATTATGAAGATGAAGTGCTTAGAGATCTTTTAGAAAGATAGAAAGAATTGTAGTAAGATTCAATGATTTGATCACTTAATCAAGTCTCTATTTATAATATACAAAAGGATATAACTTATCACGAAGAGATTCGATAAAAAGATATGGATTAGAAAGTTGTGGCTCTTCATTTAAAGTTGCATCTCTTCGTATTCAGATGTCTGAATAAAAATTTCATATGCCTTTTTTGATTTAAAAACAAAACAGTAAGAAATTATGCGATTTTGAAGCAGATTCAGATGTCTGAATTTTTTAATTCATATGTCTGAATTAAAAAATTCAGATGTCTATTTTTGAATAAAATTCAAACAGCAAGGAAATAGGCCATTTTGGAGGTTACTCAGATGTCTGAAATTTTTGACTCAGATGTCTGAATATTATGGGAAATTTATTCTTTGCTTCAGTAGACAGACGTCTGAATTAAATAATTCAGATGTCTATTTTTTGTAACAGACCTATGCCTTGTGCATGTCATATAAAATCATATATATTAAAACGTGCATGTGTGTGTTTCATCAAGGAAGATTTTAACAATTAATACTAATACTAACAGACTCTAAACATATTTAATCTTCAATTATAGCTCTTGAATATGTTGTTGAGTATCTTCCTACAAGACAAAGTTAATCGATAATAATCTATATGTACATGTATAGTTGTCATAATCAAAACGCCATATAGCGAGATCCAACAGAGTGAGTTTTCTGCTTACGCCTTTCTCCTAAACAAATAAGTAATAATGTTTGCTGTTAAGCTTGCTTCTATAGAATAAATAGCTTGATTTTTTAATAATGAGATCTGAATCATAAGTATAGACTGTTTGAAATGCTGTTTGAAACTATGGCCACTACGAAAGAGGAAGTCTGAAGGGGAACCATTAATGACCAGGTGTTATGGTAGTAGCCACGTGAAATGTTGTTCAAAACATTCTGGCTCTATAGATAATGGATCCTATCGGTTCTAAGAGTCTCATGGATGTTTTTTCTAAGCTAGAAAAGATTGAAAAAACATTGAAGCGTTTATGAATCGAGATTATTCAATTAATCTTGAAAAAAGAACAGAAAAGCGAGTTGTTCAACGGTGTAATAATTATCAATTATGTTTATAAATAGTACACAAGTTTTAACCGTTTTCCCAACATCTTTGGATAAAGATAATTCCTATTTAGGGATTGAATCAATTTGTAAAATCAAACTAAATTCATCTTATTTTAATCCAAAACAATGGATCTGGATATGATTTTTGTATTTTGTTTGTTCTTCTGCATAAATTTTCCATGAAATTAAAATGGGTTATACATGTAGGCGTAGAGTTCAATAATTAATTGTTTCTAAAGTATGTTGAATTCATATATTACAAGTTGTTTACTCAGTTACTCTCAAAGTATTAGATTAAAGATGCTTCAGTTTTGATGTGATTTCTATGTAAATCACTAAATCGTTGTTTTATTCACTTCTTTGTAGAGGAGATGCATCCATCTTTGTAGTAGCCTTTTGAAGGAAGTGCGTGCATAAACAAGTAGCTTAAAAACCAGAATGTGTCTCACAGAAAAATAAATCTCTTGTCAAAAGTTCTCAAGAGACTTAAAAATGCCATATCTTCTTTGTTCCTGTCCTGGTCATCTCATTCAGTTGGTTACAATTTTAAACAAGCTCATTAATAAAAGGATAAAGTAGGTGTTTAAATAAAAGAAAAAACAACAACAACAATCGTCCTTTAATTAATAAACCTTATGTCTAAGGACACACATTAACATGATATGATGCAATGTGGGTCATACATATGATGACTTATTGATATCATAAA
Source organism: Allium sativum (assembly GCA_030737875.1). Classification (NCBI taxonomy): domain Eukaryota; kingdom Viridiplantae; phylum Streptophyta; class Magnoliopsida; order Asparagales; family Amaryllidaceae; genus Allium; species Allium sativum. Next base: position 587,467,561 of record CM060918.1, on the reverse strand, counting down.
ATCATATACATGATGATCTCATACAATTTTTTTGTAAAAAATAGTGCTAATTGCTAAACTTTCTTACCATCATAAGCAGGGTCGGCTCCAGGGCTAGGCGGAGCAGGCGGCCGCCTAGGGCAACCCCCTTCGAAGGGGCAATTATCGGAAAGGAGGCAGAGATGAATATTACTTATAAATATATAGTTATCGATTCAATGACTTTAACTAATTGTAAGTTGGTTGGGCGGTTGTGCATGCCAAATGATAGATGACTGGTCATGTGTTCGCTTCGTGTTAGCATATAGGTTGTTGCCTTGTACTTTCAGCTTTTTTTGCTCCCTTCTACTTCATATAATAGTGGTCTTTGTATTTCCGCCCAACACTTCAGTTTCCCCGTTTTTTCTTTTTTTTCTTTTTTGCATTCCTTCCTTTGCATGATTATATACTGCCTCATCTTTCCACCTATTTCCCCCTCCCCCCTTGCTCATGCTTCCACCTATTTTTTTCCCTTTGCATATAGCAGTGGTCTTTTTTCTTTTTTGCATTCTTTCATTTGCATGATTATATGTTGGAATTTTTGAATCAGAATGAGGCAGAGGATATGTCGTTTGAGGCACGTGCAGTACGTTCTCCTTAAGGAATTATTCGTCCCCATAATTTTTAGATAAGAAGGCAGCGAGATTCCTCCAGGATACAACAAACACTTAGTTTACAGAAGCAGAAAAAGAATAAGGGAAGAAGAGGAATTCAGATTAAGTTCTGGGTTTGTGGAAGGAGAGGTTGAATAGACACAACCATTGCGCGCGTGTAGATGCGACCATTTGTTTAAAAGTACGATTGTCCGCAATAGACGAACCCGCTCCATATATTCACACACACACCCCCGTGTCCTAAGTGCGCAAGTGCCTATCTTTGACTCATAATAATACTATATATAGGCCCCAAACCCATTGAGTCCAAGCCATTATAAGCCCATGTTGTTTTATTTCACAATATCTTATTCCAAGCAATGATATATATGAAGAGATACTTCATAATATTTGCTAATGTGCGACAAATACTTATTGCAATCTTCCCAATATTATATATTGCCTTATCCTTCCACCTATTTTCCCCCTTTTGCGTATAGCTCATGCTTCCACCTATTTTTTTCCCTTTGCATATAGCAGTGGTCATTCTACCCAACACTTCCGCTTTTTTTGGCCTTCATTCCTTTGCATGATTATATACCTCATGAAAAATCATCCCCGCCTAGCCCTGGAGCAACTATCACCAGTTCCAATATTATTGTAATACTATTATATTTAGTACTCAAATTTTTTTCACCTCACCTAGGGCAACCCAAACAATCGAGCCGGCCCTGATCATAAGGCATGTTTTGTGGAGATGAGAAACATAAAAATAACTAATTTAATGTTCACTTTACTTCCAACATGGATGCATGCATGAACACCATCTTCTGATGAATTTACCCGAAACATTGTGGTTTCACGTTTGAAGGCAAGCACTATATAAGCATGAAATGGCGACATGCTAAGAGCACAACCAACAATGGCTTGTTCAGTTACTAAACAAGACACGGAGCAACCAGGTATGGCTTGTTCAGTCACCCGTGGCTAGTTTGGATGTGGTTCGTGTCCAATTGAGTGAACAGAGGTTGGTGATTATAATGGCAAAGTCTTTTCCGTTATAAATTTATAACGGCGAAGTCTTTGCCGTTATAAATTTATAACGGCAAAGTCTTTGCCATTATAAACTTTTAATAACATGCAAACGCTGTTTGCTGTGGTGAAAAGAGGTAATATTGGATGAAAGAGGTGTTTGCTGTTTTGTACCTTTTGTATTATATAATATATAAGTGGTTTGTGGCTGGTTGTGGCTAGTTTTGTATTGCTGGTTGTGTTGTGGTTTGTTTGGATGAAAGAGAAGAAGTGAACAGAACGGAATGTTGATTATGGTCTAATAACAGAACTGATGCTACAAACATATACTCCTCCAATGAAAAATAAACAACATACAATCGTCAAACCCAGAATCACCAAAAAAAAACTATATCACTAGTGATCGATTAATTAGGAGAGAGTGGTGGAGCAGGAACAGTAACAGTAATAGGCATATAAGGAGGAGGGAACAAAGAAAAAGGAAAAGGAAGAGAGGAAGGAAGATCCAAAAAAGGAACAAGCCAAGGAGGCAAAGCAAAAGGCAGCACACTACCAGGGTCAGGCACAGGCACGACATTAAAAGGAAAAGGCAACGGTGGAAAAGCGTTAGGAAGAGGCGGCCAATGCAACCAAGGAATCAGAAAAGGCGGTATCAACGGCCAGAACGGGAACGACTCCCACGAATCCAAACTACAAGATAACAACTTCGTGCTAGTGCCACAGTAGTCGTAGTCCCTTTTCCCCGGTTTGTAACTCAAGGCATTCATGTTTATGATGCAAAGTTCGGATTTCAAAGTTTTGGTCATGATAAAAGCCTTTGATATCTTTAGGTTGGTGACATTGCATGTGGAAGATGAGATTTTAAGTAGTGATACTTTGCATGGCGACGAGCTTTTGTGAGCTTCTCGGCATTAAAAGTCCTTGATCCCAAGAATGTTGAGCTTGTAAACGCTGTATTGGTCCGTCGTTTTGTTGGATGTGAGTGTTATGTAGTTGTTGGGAGACAGTGAAGAGGTTCTTGCTTTGAACTTGCAACTTATTTGTACTTCCACTCCTGTCAAGATTTTTAAAGTGAAGTAGCAGTCGGAGAAGAGTTTATGTGTTAAATGCTATAATGCATATGTTTGAACTTTGAATTGTTACATTTGAGGAATTAGCTTCGTTTGGAGAAGGCATTATCGGAGCATGAATCGCAGAAGACTGAGCCTGTTATGGATATGGCATTGGAAGGAGGGGGTTCTGAATCAGATTTTAGAGGAACGTAGGTGATGAGCAGGAGTAATGTGAAGAGAAGGAAGTGTGATTTTAGACACATGGTGACTTTTAGATCTTTAAGTTTAGGGAACTGAGAGTTGTTATACTGTGAGATGTATGATTAACTTGTTTTCTTATCATTAAAGTGCTCTTTTTTTGGTGTTATAAACTCAAGTCAAGAGCTGCTTTGAAAAATTGCATGACATATTTTTTTAAGCCTAAAGCAGCAAATTCACGGGTGTTGCTGTTTTTCTCTTTGTTTTTCATTGCACGGGTATTTTGTCATTGTCTCTAACGTCCAAATGTGCAGTTTTCAACTCATGTGAACAAGTGGATAATAGAGTTAAACTGAGTAATGTATCATTGCTACTGTTTGAAATCTATCAAAATAGGTGGTGGCTTGGTGGGTTTTGTTGGTTGTTGTTGTCTTGCTTAATGTCGGAACTACAATTTGGTTAGCTTACATTATTTTTTCCTCCTCCTGCCTAGAGCAACCCCTCATTCCTAAAACATTATAAGCCGTCGCTGATCACAGAAAACTATATCAGTGCGAGTTAAGTCTATTTAGGGTGTATGTTGTGGCTAGAAGATGCAATCTAGATTTCTTTATCCTTTATTCGTCTAGCAATAAGTTTTATGTTCATCTTTGTTAGTATATGCGAAATTTAAGTGTAACACCCCACCTCCGCTAGGGTCACTCACAAAGGGAATGCACTAGTTTTGGAGGAGCGTTATCGAGGAAAACAATCACAGAATTATTACAGGACAGAACATAAATAAAGCAGTGGAAGATTCAAAAGCTAAATTTCATTTCTTTCAAAAAGAGTCAAAACCTTTTACATCAAATAGACAAGGTCATTATTTTCCATTACAATAAATTCTGTCTTGCATAAATAAGAAGCATAAACTTGAAACAACAAAAGGAGCTTAATTCCCCAAAGGTAGCAGAAATGGAGCCATAGCATAGCTCAAGATCAAACCGTACATGAGCTGAACCGAAAGCAAGTGAAATCCAAGCTAAGTGCTAGAGTTTCCTCCCTGAGAACCTAGGGGGGAGGGGAACGGAAGAAAAAGAGGTGAAAGAAAACGGGTCAGTCATAAAGACTGGTAAGTCCAAGCGACTTTCAGCATAAAAACAGATAAAGGTAACATGACATGTATAAACTGAAAGTAAACATAAGGATGCTGTCAAGATGGGCAAGATAGACTAAGATAACATTATAAATCAAGTATAAATCAAGTATAGCATCACATATTCAAGGTTCGCTGCATCAACTGTACTAGAATCCCAAACCCATGTCTTATATAAATCATGAAATAATCCCTTGGCCCAATATCATGAAATGACCCATTTCTAGGTCCAACGAAATGATCCACTAGTCGATCGGCTCCCTACAAGTTCTACCCCGTCATGTGTCTGTGTCATACGGCCCTATCACGAATGTAGTCACCTGTGCTAGGTCCACCATAGGGTGTATCAAGCCCTATGGTGCCAACCACCGACACGAATCAAGCATGCACAGATAAACCTACTGATGCCCAATGCCTGCTTTTTCAACTCTGGACCACGTGCATGACCATAGTCCGCCTGAACCTACACTGGCGCACCAACACAGTCGTCGTTCTGGTCGCTTACAATCAACCCAGTAATCGTGCCCGACCCTGCCTAGTTCCAGGGTACCATGATACATCTAGTGGGTTACTGCTGAAATGGACCGCGTAACTAGGGTTTTCGTCCAATAGGTTAAGTGTTGTCATTTAAATTCGTGACTTAACCCTTATCAGTCTAGCATGTCAAGTTGGTTAAGTGTTGTCATTCAAGTTCGTGACTTAACCCGCCTGCGAATCATGTATCAAGTTGGTTAAGTGTTGTCTTTCATGTTCGTGACTTAACCCGATCATGTGGCACTAATTCATTAATACACCCCAACCTCTCACATCGGACCTGTTGTTGTGGTCACTGGATATGCCAGGCGGTTCCGGGCAGAATTGCACCACAACTCAGTCTGACCTCGGGTTTTCAAGTGCGATATGACCAACTACCCACATTGGATCCTATTGTTTGTAGTAACTGGATTTGTCGGGCGGTTCCTGGCAGAATTACACTGCAAACTCAACCCAACCTCGAGTTGGCCATTCTCAAGTTCATTCTAGTGTCATGCCCATGTTCAAGTTTCATGTCATGTTCGTGTCAAGTTTCAAGGCAAGTTTCATGCCCACATCCAGATTCAAGTTATAATAATGTTCATGTCAAGTTCCATGGCGATTTTCATACCAAGTTTCCTATAATTACCAATTTTTCCCAACGTTACCCCGTCTAAATATTAGGCTAACAATCTTAGCCTAATTTTCCATCCACATGATTTTTGGCATAATACTAAGCCAAAAACTTAGCCTAATTTAACGTACACCAAATTTGCATAAAGAAATTCATTAACACGACATAGGTGTAAACTTGGCATTCTTGGCATAGTCAATATGAACACCATAGGTGTGTACTTGCAAAACAATCAACATGAATATCATAGGTGTGAACTTGCAACGTAGACTAAACCAACATACATATATGTGAGTTTGCAACATAGACTAAATCAACTTACATATATGTGAACTTGCAAATCAATCACGAACATATGAATAAGTGTGAACTTGAAATATGACATAGGTTTAATATATACATGTAAACATGTAGATCTAACATTTGGTCACATATGTGATATGATTTCACAACCTAAAACTTGCATAACATGATAAACTACACAACTTGTCATCGCGGGTTATACTCCAAGTTCATATACATATGAATGGACTTATTCATTAATTCCCAATTCAACATGATGATAAAATAGAACCACATGCATAGATCAACATAATAAACATTGCTCTATTATCAATTTATTTCCAAGGCATGACCTAACTGAATAAATTGATTAAAATATCGCAGGCATAACATTATGAACATGAAAAAGGTTTGAATAATAATCTAAATTCAAGAACATGGATAGATCTAACTTAAATAGAAAAATCCCCAAAATCAAGACAAATAAAGAAAATAGGTCTGAATAGAAAATCAAGCTTAGATCCAATTTCATAGTCATAATCCTAGGCAATAACCTCATAGGTGATTAGCTACAATTGTCCTTGTCATAGTTATAGGCAATAGTCTTATATTCACAATCATAGGCATAGGCATAGTCTTATGTTCACCGTCATAGTCATAGGCATAGGCATAGTCTTATGTTCACCGTCATAGGCGTAGTCATAGTCTTATGTTCACCGTCATAGTCGTAGGCATAGGCATAGTCTTATGTTCACCGTCATAGGCATAGGCATAGTCGTGGTCTTATGTTCACAGTCATAGGCGTACTCATAGTCTTATGTTCACAGTCATAGGCGTAGTCATAGTCTTATGTTCACAGTCATAGGCATAGTCATAGTCTTATGCCATTAACAATAGTTTCAACGTCATAGACAATATTCCCAATAGTCAAGATCCAAGAAGAAAACAAGAATAGATATGAATCATACATAAATCAATTCCAATTTAACATGCCCATATTAGATTTATAGTTTTTATCTAAAAGTAACTGGAACTTACAGATCGTGGTCTAAGAAATTTAGATGCAGAAGGCAAGTCTAGAAATTTGTCGTAGAACGTTGCGGTGTCGCTGATCTATTCTCTTGAATTGTTGTAGAAGCGTTGATCTTTGATTTGAATCGAGTTTGAATGCTTAAGCTTTAATTTGGAGGCGACGACCATGGTTCAAGGGGTAAATTAGCAGCATAGCAGTGTAAGAATGATTTGTATGAATTAGGCTTGGTCTTAGGATGTATTTATAGGGGTAGCAACTAGTTTAGGCCCTTAGATTAACCCTAGAATCAATCCGGACCATCAAAACACGTCTCAGGCTTCAAAAATGGGTTATGGGTCAAAACAGGCCGACCAGGTCGACCTGTAAGGGGGGAGGTCGACCATATGGTCGACCTGGGGGGGTAGGTCGACCCTAAGGTCGACCACATGGTCGACCTGACCCCCAGGTCGACCTGCTTGGTCTGAAATTTGCTGAATCTTCTACATACCATAACTTCTTCATCCGGACTCCGATTTTCGAAAACTCGGACTCTATTTCATGTAAAATTTCGAGACGAACGTAATGGCTCAACCCGTTTCCCTTGATTCTTATTTTAAAAATTAATTCTGCCTTGATTTATGGTTTTAACATGTTATAGAAATTCGGTTTGTCACATTCTTCCCTCCTTAAAGGATTTCGTCCCCAAAATCTTCAAGTTAAGAAGAATGCATCCTATCATCCAATCAACCATCTGCTCGACCATCATCCACAAGCAACCATTGTCCTTAAAAGATTTCTAATGCTATATGAACATATGCATAAAATGTGTGTATATGTTCCTTATCTAATGCAAATGATCAGGCCTGATTGATCTTCCTAATGCAAAATATGTTTAGTGTCATGAATCCAACATGTATGCAAATAGTCCTAGTCACATAAACACTATATGTGTGCACAAACATCCATCCATATGCAACATCCACTTGCTAACACATTCAATTTCATCCATAAACAAGTATAAACACTCATGCATATGCAATATGAAAATGTGTCTGAGCCGATCTAGTGCCTAATGTGTGTTATGCAACCACGAGCAACCACTTGCGACCACTTGCAACCATTTGCAAACATCAACCATAACATGTTTCAATCACATATTTACATCCAAAAGGGTTCTACCTAAGGTTCTCAAGATAGGATTGAGAAGATAAGCAAGATAAAACAAAGCATCTAGGAGAAGAAGTTAAAGATGTACCCCCCAGAAGGTCCTGCTTGCGGGGCTTGCCCTTGCTTCTTAGGGCAGTTCTTGCTGATATGTCCAATATCACCACACTGAAAGCATGCTCCCATCTTCATCTTCTTCTTTCTACAATCTTGGACTATATGTACCTCAATACCACAGAAATGGCATTTTCTTTTCTCACGTGTCTTGTTATCATTATTGTTGTTGTTCTTGCCTCCTTTCTGGAAATCTTTCTTCTCATTCTGAGACTCATCCGCCTTAACTTATCACTCATACCTTCCCTATGTAACATGTTAACAAGCCTCACGGAAACTATCTCCATCGTACGGAAAACTCTCTATGAAGCTAGAAAGAAGATTAGCCGCAGGAAAAAACTACTGCGACTACAGATGGAGAAAAGAAAGGAAAAGAAATTCAAACGAGGAAACAAAGTATAGTGCTAATGGCTTTTGGGGAATAGCCTTTAAATAAAACAAGACCTTTCTTGAAAAATGCTTCTTTGTAAACGGTTTGAAAATAATTTTAGAAGGTTTTAAAAACTTTTGCCCAGTCTAGTAACCTTCGGCTCTGATACCAAATGTAACACCCTACCTCCGCTAGGGTCACTCACAAAGGGAAAGCACTAGTTTTGGAGGAGCGTTATCGAGGTAAACAATCACAGAATTATTACAAGACAGAACATAAATAAAACAACGGAAGATTCAAAAGCTAAATTTCATTACTTTCAAAAAGAGTCAAAACCTTTTACATCAAATAGACAAGGTCATTATTTTCCATTACAATAAATTATGTCTTGCATAAATAAAGAAGCATAAACTTGAAACAACAAAAGGAGCTTAATTCCGCAAAGGTAGCAGAAATGCAGCCATAGCATAGCTCAAGATCAAACCGTACATGAGCTGAACCGAAAGCAAGTGAAATCCAAGCTAAGTGCTAGAGTTTCCTCCCTGAGAACCTGGGGGGAAACGGAAGAAAAAGAGTTGAAAGAAAACGGGTCAGTCATAAAGACTGGTAAGTCTAAGTGACTTTCAGCATAAAAACAGATAAAGGTAACATGACATGTATAAACTGAAAGCAAACATAAGGATGCTGTCAAGATGGGCAAGATAGACTAAGATAACATGATAAATCAAGTATAAATCAAGTATAGCATCACATATTCAAGGTTCGCTGCATCAACTGTACTAGAATCCCAAACCCATGTCTTATATAAATCATGAAATAATCCCTTGGCCCAATATCATGAAATGACCCATTTCTAGGTCCAACGAAACGATCCACTAGTCGATCGGCTCCCTACAAGTTCTAGCTCGTCATGTGTCTGTGTCATACGGCCCTATCACGAATGCAGTCACCTGTGCTAGGTCCACCATAGGGTCTATCAAGACCTATGGTGTCAACCACCGACACGAATCAGGCATGCACAGATAAACCTATTGATGCCCAATGCCTGCTTTTTCAACTCCGGACCACGTGCACGACCATAGCCCGCCTGAACCTACACTGGCGCACCAACACAGCCGTCGTTCTAGTCGCTTACAATCAGCCCAGTAATCGTGCCCCACCCTGCCTAGTTCCAGGGTACCATGATACATCTAGTGGGTTACTGCTGAAATGGACCGCGTAGCTAGGCGTCCAATAGGTTAAGTGTTGTCATTTAAGTTCGTGACTTAACCCTTATCAGTCTAGCATGTCAAGTTGGTTAAGTGTTGTCATTCAAGTTCGTGACTTAACCCGCCTACGTATTATGCATCAAGTTGGCTAAGTGTTGCCTTTCATGTTCGTGACTTAACCCTATCATGTGGCACTAATTCATTAATGCACCCCAACCTCTCACATCAGACCTGTTGTTGTGGTCACTGGATATGCCGGGCGGTTCCAGGAAGAATTACACCACAACTCAGTCTGACCTCGGGTTTTCAAGTGCGATATGACCAACTACCCACATAGGATCCTATTGTTTGCAGTAACTGGATTTGCCGGCCGGTTCCGGGCAGAGTTACACTGCAAACTCAACCCAACCTCGAGTTGGTCATTTTCAAGTTCATTCTAGTGTCATGCCCATGTTCAAGTTTCATGTCATGTTCGTGTCAGGTTTCGAGGCAAGTTTCATGCCCACATCCAGATTCAAGTTATAACAATGTTCATGTCAAGTTTCATGGCGAGTTTCATACCAAGTTTCCTATAATTACCAATTTTTCCCAATGTTACCCCGTTTAAATATTAGGCTAACAATCTTAGCATAATTTTCCGTCCGCATGATTTTTGGCATAATATTAGGCTAAAAACTTAGCATAATTTAACGTACACAAAATTTGCATAAAGAAATTCATTAACATGACATAGGTGTAAACTTGGCATTCTTGGCATAGTCAATATGAACACCATAGTTGTGTACTTGCAAAACAATCAACATGAATATCATAGGTGTGAACTTGCAACGTAGACTAAACAAACATACATATATGTGAATTTGCAACATAGACTAAATCAACTTACATATATGTGAACTTGCAAATCAATCACGAACATATGAATAAGTGTGAACTTGAAATATGACATAGGTTTAACATATACACATAAACAAGTTGATCTAACATTTGGTCACATATATGATATGATTTCACAACCTAAAACTTGCATAACATGGTAAACTACACAATTTGTCATCACGGGTTATACTCCAAGTTCATATACATATGAATGGACTTATTCATTAATTCCCAATTCAACATGATGATAAAATAGAACCGCAGGCATAAATCAACATAATAAACATTGCTCTATTATCAATTTATTTCCAAGGCATGACCTAACTGAATAAATTGATTAAAACATCGCAGGCATAACATTATGAACATGAAAAAGGTTTGAATAATAATCTAGATTCAAGAACATGGATAGATCTAACTTAAATAGAAAAATCCCCAAAATCAAGACAAATAAAGAAAATAGGTCTGAATAGAAAATCATGCTTAGATCCAATTTCATAGTCATAATCCTAGGCAATAACCTCATAGGTGATTAGCCACAATTGTCCTTGTCATAGTTATAGGCAATAGTCTTATATTCACAATCATAGGCATAGGCATAGGCATAGTCTTATGTTCACCGTCATAGTCATAGGCATAGTCTTATGTTCACCGTCGTAGTCATAGGCATAGGCATAGTCTTATGTTCACCGTCATAGGCGTAGTCATAGTCTTATGTTCACCATTATAGTCGTAGGCATAGGCATAGTCTTATGTTCACCGTCATAGTCATGGTCTTATGTTCACAGTCATAGGCGTAGTCATAGTCTTATGTTCACAGTCATAGGCATAGTCATAGTCTTATGCCAATAACAATAGTTTCAACATCATAGACAATATTCCCAATAGTCAAGATCCAAGAAGAAAACAAGAATAGATATGAATCATACATAAATCAATTCCAATTTAACATGCCCATATTAGATTTATAGTTTTTATTTAAAAGTAACTGGAACTTACAGATCGTGATCTAAGAAATTTAGATGCAGAAGTCATGTCTAGAAATTTGTCGTAGAACGTTGCGGTGTCACTGATCTATTCTCTTGAATTGTTGTAGAAGCGTTGATCTTTGATTTGAATCGAGTTTGAATGCTTAAGCTTTAATTTGGAGGCGGCGGGCATGGTTCAAGGGTTAAATTAGCAGCATAGCAGTGTAAGAATGATTTGTATGAATTAGGCTTGGTCTTAGGATGTATTTATAATGGTAGCAACTAGTTTAGGCCCTTAGATTAACCCTAGAATCAATCCGGACCATCAAAACACATCTCAGACTTCAAAAATGGGTTCTAGGTCAAAACAGGCCGACCAGGTTGACATGTAAGGGGGGGGAGGTCGACCATATGGTCGACCTAGGGGGTAGGTTGACCCTAAGGTCGACCACATGGTCGACCTGACCCCCAGGTCGACCTGCCTGGTCTGAAATTTGCTGAATCTTCTACAGGCCATAACTTCTTCATCCGGACCCCGATTTTCGAAAACTCTGACTCTATTTCATGTAAAATTTCGAGACGAACGCAATGGCGCAACCCGTTTCCCTTATTTCTTATTTTAAAAATTAATCTGCCTTGATTTATGGTTTTGACATGTTATAAAAATTCGGGTTGTCACAGTAAGTATTTGATCGTCATAATTAGCTGACAAGATCATCCATTATTAGTTTTGATTTTTTTATTATCAACAAAGGAGATGCTGAGTAGCTACTAGGAGTGAGCTTTTGGTTGATTCTGTTTATCCGATAATGAAAATTGTCAAATCAAACTAAAACCAATAAAAATGAAAACCAAACCAACCGAATTAAGATTGGTTGGTTCGGTTGGTTATCCGATTTAACCGAACTAAAAAATATTTTGGACTTTATATTCATAATATTAACTATATATTGAACTAAAATATAAATATATGATTAAAGTATTATTATTTATGATTCTTATGTTTTCCTAAAGTAATTCTAATACATATGTGATGATTAAAATTTACTTAGACAACTAAACTAACATAAAATATTTACTATAGTATTAATAATTTTGAAAATATAATAAAACTTCGATTAATTTGGTTAAACCGATAACCAAACTAATTTTTTTGGGACCGATTACAAACCGATCTAATTTCAAAACCATACAAACCGACTAAAATAAATTGGTTTAGTTGGTTTATTTGGTTTAACCGAAAAATGCTCACCCCTAGTAGCTACTTTAATAGAACAATACAATGATGAAATAACCAACCATTTCATGTAACATAATTACAAAAACCTATTTTTGTACATTTTCAGTTTCTTAGATGAATATAGATTCTGATTGAATTCTATTAATTAAGTTCAGGTTTTTTAGCATCTTATGTTTTTGCAAACTTTTTAAAATTTCAGAAAAAAGGAACCATTCCATTCAAATATTCGGAAAAAAATTCAAAGATAATTGAATTTGAAAAGAAAAAAAATCGAAAGAAAGTCTTTCAGACTTTTGTTCATCAACTAGTGTACAATCTGTGTGTTGCACATGTCAACATTGTCAAAAATAGTATTTTTATCTTAATTACTATTAGAAATAGATTTTATTATGCAACATAAATAAATTAAATGATATGTGATCTTTGATATAAGGTTAAGGGTTTAATCAATGATAACTAAATATCTTTGCAAAATTTATGTCTTAACTCAAAATAAAATATAAATTCTCAATGTTGTATATGTAAATAACATGTTTTATGTGATATGTACTATGTATGAATGAATAAATATTTTACCATTTTTATTAATATGGTTATTGTATATATATTGAATTATCGTTCTAATGGGATTTATAAATGGATTAGTGAACATAAATAATTGTATTTATTTAAATAATTTGAACTATTGATCAACGTATATGGTTACAAATAAAGAGTTTAATATAAAAGAGTTGAAGAATATTAACAAGTCCTTTGTATATATTATAGTTAAGAAGAACATCTTCTGGTAATTTTATCTTTAATGAACTTTTATGATTTATCCATTATTCAGTTTTCATTTTTAATAAATTTACCTATGTATTATAATCGTGGAATTCATGTTGTTATAAAGGGTCATGCTTACAACTTTGATAATAATAAAATAATGCTACATAGCACTGTGTAGTTAAAGCGCTTAGCGGATCCAATGTGATGGAGATGCAAAAAGTTATAGCGGGGATAAAGGCGAAGAAATAACATGATATAGCAAATGGGTCTAGAATAGCATATAAAACTTGTATTTAATGCTTTCACAAATATACAAACGATCAATAAATGAAAAATTAACGTTCAACTTAATTATATTTAGTAAATTTTTAATTTTTAATAAAAGCATGTGCAAATATATGTAAATAAATGTAAACTTTTATTTAGTTTGATCAAATTTAGCAGAATATTATTGTATTTTCTACTATGAAAAATATATGTCAAAAAATTCTATCAAAACGCTAATTTTATAATATAAAAATATCTATTTTTTGTTCATTCCTTTTATAGAAGATATAGTGGAAATAGCAGAATATAGCTGAAATAATGTGATATATTGGGAATATTGGAATATAGCGGGGCTTAAAGCGGAAAGATTATTTCAGAGGCTGTTTGAAAATAGCGTTGCGGTAAAAATCCACTATACGATATAGCGGGGATATTGCAGGGATAACAGCGGGGCATAAACTGCACAAGCGTAGCATTTGGTTAGCTTATGAGTTACGCATAAATTAATAATATGTTGAAGGTGGGATGTTTATATATTCTAACTTTTCATGTCATCGTAATGTTATAAAGTATAAATTTAATAAATTTGTTTATATGCTTTTGTTTTATGCATTTGATATTTTCACCGATTTATTGATAAATATTAGTTGACTAAGTTTGTCAATTAGTTCAATGTTTGGATTATCTAATTAGTTTAAACATGTGGACTTTATCATAAAATTTTAGAAAGAGATTCGTGGAAGATTTGTAAATAATTGCATATTAAAAAATGTATATATTTGCGTATAAAATGTTGTAGGAAGTTTAATAGATTAATTGTAAAGCTATAAATTATAGGATTTCAAAAGAATACCTAGACTTGAAGAGAGAATTAAAGAAAATGTGAAGATAACTCCTAAAATTAATCAGAGAGCTTTAAATTCTTTCGTTTTACTATTGTTTAATAGCTATGATTTATGAACCTTTATATTTGTTTAGCAAAAAGAATATGATATGCGCCTAGAGATTATAAACTACAAAAGTTGGAGTTCATCTTTTTAGTTACCTATGAGCAAAAACTATTGACTATACTTTATTTTTTGGGATTGTTAAAGGGACTCCACATTTGGTTAAGGAAGGGATAATTTTAAGGGGACTCCAGCTTAAAAAAAATATGTTAAGAGGGGTCTAGATTATTATAAAAGAAAAGGAAAAAGAGACATAAATGCCCCTGGCTCGTCACTTATGTTAATACCTAACGTACTAAATTCAACACAAAATACAAAAGCATACTTCCAGAAATAAAAAAAACAATAGCAAAAAAAAGGATTGACAAAATAAACAACAATATAGAATACACAACACGTTAGATCAATATTTTTGTTTCTGCATTTAATTTAAATTGAACATATCAATTCCAGTATGAAATTACAATTAATTACCTGATTCAGTGCTTTCCAATCTTCCATGAAACTTTCTTGTGTCTCCATTACATTAATTATATCCATTTTCTATTTTTACGTGCAGTGTTAAATTGTAAGCAGGAAAATGTTCACAAGGACAAATTTTAGGGCTTTTTTATTCATAAGGACAACCCACTAAAATTTTATTCACAAGGACAATATACTGTCACGTGCGCAGATTTCTTTTTCTTTCTCATTCCGACATCACGCTTCTCTCTATCTCGAATTTACTTCTCCAGTGCGTTTCTTTTCTTCTAATCACGAATTCATCTTTCACAAAATCAAGCAATAGCGCAATCATCTTTCAGGAAATAAAGCAATCGATTCACGAAATAACGCAATCCATTAACCAAATGTCGAAACCCTAATTCGATTTTGGAGATTACATCGGTTGTTTTTTTTATAATCATTATAGCTTACTGTTCATCTGTGCGATTAGGTTTTTTTTATTTTCTATCGGTGATTCATGACTTCTCTTTGTTCTGCAGTTTTAATGTTCAACCTTTCAGCGCGTAGGTATCACTTTTATATTTTTCTAGGTATCGTTTTTGTTTATTTACCACTGATTTATATTCATTTGATGTGTTTTTAATGTTATATTTATTATTTACTTGTATTGTTGCGTTATCTATGTATTACAGTCGAACTTATTTTGTTATAATCAAACAAAATGTGGTGTAAGTAATTTTTGTGCTACTTTTTATTTAAAACATTACTGTAGTTTTTAGGTATCATTTTTTTGTTTTTTTTGGGTATCATTTTTACTGTATTCACCGTGCTATGTTTTTTTAGTTACTTTTTGTTGCTGTATTATTTTTGTTGTTGTACTGTTGCACTAGCTTTGTAATTCAATTGAATTTATTTCATTTTGATCAATCAAATTGTGAACAAATAATATTTCACTGTGATGTAAGTAATTTTTGTGCTACTTTTTATTTAAAACATTACTGCAGTTTTTAGGTATCATTTTTATATTATTTTTTTGGTATCATTTTTACTGTATTCACTGTTGCTGTGTTTTTTAGTTACTTTTTGTTGCTGTATTAATTTTGTTGCTGTACTGTTGCACTAGCTTTGTAATTCAATTGAATTTATTTCATTTTGATCAATCAAATTGTGAATAAATCATATTTCACTGTAATGTAAGTAATTTTTGTGCTACTTTTTATTTAAAACATTACTGCAGTTTTTAGGTATCATTTTTATATTTTTTTGGGTATCATTTTTACTGGACTCATTGTGCTATGTTTTTTTTAGTTACTTTTTGTTGCTGTATTGTTGCACTAGCTTTGTAATTCAATTGAATTTATTTCATTTTAATCAATCAAATTGTGAATTAATCATATTTCACTGTGATATAAGTTATTTTTGTGTTGCTTTTTATTTAAAACATTACTGCAGTTTTTAGGTATCATTTTTATATTTTTTGGGTATCATTTTTACTGTATTCACTGTGCTATGTTTTTTTAGTTACTTTTTGTTGCTGTATTAATTTTTACTGTATTCACTGTGATGTAACTCAATCCAAATCTCACAAAAAATAATATTTATTCGCAATAATACCTACTAATTAAAAAAATAGTAGCAATCAATTCAATTCAATTGTCACAAAAATGAGATTATTCTCAGTAATACACAATAATACCCACTTATATCATATGGTACCTATAATGATACATAACTGATTTAATATGATACATTTTTTTCCTACACAATCTAAGTACATAGAACACTGCTCGCCATTCCAAGCATGCGTTCATGCATTTACTTTTACTTGTATGTAATCCGGTCTTGAATTCAAGTAATCTCCAGCAGCATGCAGTATCTGCAAGAATTCCATACACAATCAAAACTTATACCAACATAATACTGTAAATTCAACTAGAAAATATAAAACTGATACCTAAAAAAAATATAAAAATGATACCTAAAAACTGCTATGATGTAAATTCATGTTGAAAATATAAAATTGATACCTAAAAAAAATATAAAAATGATACCTTGAAACTGCTTTGATATTTTAAAGGAAAACTAATGAATAAAAATGTTTACATCCCACTTTGATTGATTAAAATGACATAATTTCGATTGAGTTGCTAAGTTAATACAACAATACATGTAGGAAATTGATATATCATGAAAATAAATTAACACATAAGCATAACACTGTAATAACAAGAAAATGATACCTTAAAAAATGGAAAAATGATACCTACGAACTGCTACTAAATTCACCATCCAAAAAAGTAACTTCCGTCGTTCATCTCTGTTAATCGTCTCCCTCGTTCAATTTTCTACGACGAATTCACAAAATCAAAATCACGAAATCGTCTTTACTGTCTATCGAATCAAAATCAAAATCTGAGGCATTGATTTGCTATTCGATGGTTGAGATCGATTTCATGCCCTAATTTTTGTTGTTCAATTTATGTTTGAGGTTCGACTGTAAGATAGTAGGCGGATTTGATTTGATTCGATTTCCGGTTGAGATGATTTCGTTAATTTTGATTTGCTGATTTCGTGGAAGAAGAAATCAGAGAAGAGAAAAAGGAGTGGAAGAAGAAATCAGAGAGGAGAGAAAGGGTGACGGAGATTTTTAATTATTAGTGGGCTGGCCTATTTACTGTCCTTATGGATAAATTATTAGTGGCTTGTCCTTTTGGATAAAAAATTTAATTAGTTTGTCCTTATATTTTTTTTTTTCCAATTGTAAGTATTAATTAAGATTTATGTTTTGTGATTTTTATTAATGAGGAATGTAGGGGTTAATATCGAAATTTTAATTAATATGTTTAAGGGGAGGCTTATTTATTTTGTACCCCCCATAATAATTATACACTAACTTAAAATTGATCCTCCCCTTAACCAAATGTGGAGTCCCTTTAACAATCCCTTTTTTTACCCTAATAGAAAAATTAAATAAAGGAAAGACATGTTGAAATAGTAATTAAAAAGAACTACTTGAGTTGTGTTGTGATGGAAGAAGTGATTTGAGCGTCCGGAGTTTGTTTACAATGTTTTTATTTATAAAGGAAATTGATTAGACTATGATATTGTGGAAATTAGATAATTGCATTGACCAAGGAAAAAGTGCGAAACTCTATCATATATTAACTTATTAGGAATTTAAATGAAAATGGACTAAATCCAACCATATGTGTCATATATATTAGGATTAAAAAATCATGTACATGTTTACTTTTTTTACATGAGTTTTTATGATAGCCGTGAGTTCTCATTTATTTATTATATGCAAACCTTTGTACCTTTGTTTCTTACGCGTCAAAATGGATAAAATAAAAGCTTTTGTGCTCGTAGATTGGATAAAATGACATAAAAAAGAGAGGTATGTGTTGGGATTTTCTGCGCAGCGGAAGTTTGACAAAACGTCCAGATAAATAAGATCTTTTTCACCTAATCACTTGGAGATGAAGATGATTGGAAAACAAATAACAACACAAATAATATAGGAAATATGAACACACAATATTCCACCCAACCACCCTCTTTATTGATTCACCAATAAAAAATTGTTTACAATTGATCTCTACTATCGTTACAAATAATTGCACCTTGAACAAACAACCTTATTGAGAAATAAGTAGAGAATATCTAATGGCTAAAAATTTAAGGAGAAAGACAATGAAGTATAATAACAAATTTCCCACACCTAATGAAGATGTTACCTAGGCCTTTTATAGAGTGAATTGTTTCATACCCAAGTTTTCTTAACCTTCAAGTGAACTTGGCATCCAAATTATCTTCATATATGTCAAAAATTATTTTGATAAGCACCAAATAATCTTTGCCTTAAATATCCCATAAATATAGCAATAAATCTCTCCACAAAATCTACATAGATAATTTGTGCTCATAATTGTGATTTGCGTATCACAAATTTCAACACTACACCTTGATACCAAATCACAACGTCTCCTCCACTCAAAACCAGCCAACTTAGCTCTCACTTTCAACCTTCTTTTCTCAATTAACATTATTACAAACCTCCATCGTCGCCCGCTAATGGTGCACCTCCCTCATCCGTGCACCACGCCAAAACGATATTCAAAAGTGTTTATAATACCACAAAGACCTTCATCTCGTCTTTGTGGATTTCACAACTCGACATCCTTCTACCGCTTGACATGATCTCTTCAACTCCGGGATCTCTCGAGCATCATCAGTATCTAGACCCTTATCGATACCATGATCCTTCACCTTAGGACCATCAGCAGTGACCATATTAGCCTCTCCACCGTGCTGTGGACTAAATCCTTCAAGCGTCACCTGTCTTCCACTATCGACCACCAAATCGATCAAACTGTATAGGTTTCCCCCTCCAAAATTCCCCGCATCACCACACAACCACCCTTCTTCACTCTCAGAACTCCACCTCGAGTCTCATAAGTGCAACCGCAGCGATCTAACTGACAAAGAGATATAAGGTTATGTGAACAAGCGATCTAACTGACAAAGAGATATGAGGTTATGTGAACAAGTGAGTATGTGCCTCACACCGGAAACTTCTCTCACTACTCCATCATGCATCTAAAACCTAACAGCTCCAACTCCACAAATTGGTAGCTCAACTTCATTGGTCGTCTTTATCATGCCAACACTCTTCTCATATGAAGAAAAACTTTTCACATCTCGACATATGTGAAAAATGGCTCATGAATCCATTTTCCAAGGCTCCACAAACTAAATAGGAATCACATGAAGAATCGCTTTCGGTACCTTCAGTAAAGCCTGTCTGTGCCTCATCGCTATTATTATCACCTTGCGTCTTCTTCTTCTTCATATCTCATATATATGTATAGCAATCGTTCCACTTGTGACCTTCCTTCTTGCAATGGAAACAAGTGATAGCACATTTACCCTTGGCTCCCTTTTTCTTCCAAACCGTATCATTTGAGTCCCTTGCTACCATCACCTCAATTTGAACCGATTTCAACTCCGAACCTTTTCTCCTTAGCTCCTCATTCAAAAGATTGCTTCGAACTGTTTCCAAATGGATAGTTCCATTAGCATTGGAATTACTCAATAAAACAACCAAAGTCTCCTAGCTTTCCGAAGGAGAACTCATCAACAAAAGAGCATGCAACCCATCATCAAAATTGACTTTCAAAATTTTCAATTGATTGATCACATCTTGAAATTCGTTCAAATGCTCTACAATAGACATCTCCTCATCTAATTGAAGTTGCACCAACTTTCGAACCAGAAAAGCCTTACTTATAGCACTCCTCGACTCATACAAAGATACTAATTTGTCCCACAATGCCTTTGGGGATTCACAACTAGCCACATGGTGGACTGAATCATCCAAATATTGGTGAATCAATGCAATCACCTTTTTTTTCATTTTCTTCCATTTTCCCTCATCCATATTCGAGGGCTTCTCCCCATCTCCATCAATGAGATCATGCAAATCATTGAGATATAGAATGTCCTCCATCTTCGGCTTCCATATACCTCAATTCTTCCATTCAAATAGCCATCTTCGAAAATGTTATCATCTCCAACATTTACAATCTTCAATCCAGCAAACACTCCAAGCTACGTGATGATCTGAGCTCTGATATCAACTATTGGGGTTTTGGGCGCAATAGAAGTTTGATAAAACGCCTAGAAAAATAGGATCTTTTTCACCCAATCACTTAGAGATGAGTGTGATTGAAAAAGCAAACAACAACACAAATAATATCGGAAATATGAACACATGATATTCCATCCAACCACTCTCTTTATCGATTCACCAATAAAAAATTGTTTACAATCGATCTCAACTATTGTTGAAAATAATTACAACTTGAACCAATAATCTTATTGAGAAATTGGTAGAGAATACCTAATGGCTAAAAATTTGAGGAGAAAGACAATGAAGAATAATGGCAAATTTTCCACACCGATGGAGATGTTACATAGGCCTTTCATAAAGTGAATTGCTTCATACCCAAGTTTTTTAAACCTCCAAGTTAACTTGGCACCCAAATTATCTTCATATATGTCAAAAAATTATCTGGATAAGCTCCAAATAATATTTGCCTTAAATATCCCACAAATATAGCAACAAATCTCTCCACAAAATCTATATAGATAATTTGTTGCTCACAATTGTGATTTGCTTATCACAAATTTCAACAGTATGCAACCAAGATTTGGACTCTAGAGTTCTTAAAAGATTTTGCCTCTCTTAATCAATCTTAGAAAGAGGATAATTATTATAATTTTCTAATGTGTTTGAGTATAAATATGGTTGTAATGTTAATTTTACCTGGTTAATATGACTGAAGTGTTTTAATATTAGTCAGTTAATATGGCGGTAGAGTTTTAATATTAGTAGCTTAATACTTGCATTTATTATAAATAGTGTGACGTGTTTGAATTATATATAGTTGTAATGTTGTAATTAGCATATTAATATGCATGCAATGGTTAAATCTTGGTTAATACTTACGTTTCAATATTAAATATAATTGTAGTGTTTTGAGGAATAAATATGAGTGTACTTTTTGAGCAATAGATATTGTGTGGTATACTTAAGTTTCAATAATAATAGGTTCTTTCCATTAGATTGATAATTATATACGCATCATTTGTTGTAGTGGTCATGCTTTTTAAATTTTGAATCGACAGCAGGGTTAGCCTATTGGAGCCACTTATTATTATGAGTCATTATCTGATATGTAGTATTAAACATAAACTTTAATACCAAAATTTTAGAGACTTTTAAGGTGATTAAAGATAACACATAGAATTAAGGATAAAGCTTCTGCTTTACTATTATTTAATAGATAAAACTACGCAGCATTTACAACATATAAGGACCGCAAGCAACAGAGAGCAAAGCCCTTAAACCACAATAATATAACGGGTATGAACCCCGCTTATCCAAAGGAAACTTCAAGATTACAGTTTACTTTTCATTAACCAAATTGGGATCAAAACCTGAACAACTTTCCTAAAATGGGAAATGACGATTTAGTGTTGTTCATCTTCTATGTTAATTAAAATAAATATCCAGAAAACACATGCCATTCTTCTTTCAGAAACTATACTTTTGTTGAATAACATTTTTCATTAAACAAATATTTTATTTTAAAAAATGTATGATTTTTCTAAAAAAAAATAGAATTGTTTCGTTTAAACTGTAAATATATTAGGTGCTTTTGACTTAATTTATATTTGTATTTTGAGTTTCAACGCTAAATACAAAAAATGAGAATAGAGATGTATTGACGAGATAGAAGAAAGTGGGAGGAGTTAGTGCAAAAGATTGGAGCGATGATGGGATGATGAATTGTCTTTTATTCTTCTGTTATTTCCTAAAATACGTTAATAAAAATATTGTTTTTTGTTTTTCCTGCTAACTTCGTTTTTCTAAATGGTCGTGCACCTTTACTTTTTCATTATTTAGAAATCAAAATAAATATGAGAATTTTTATTTCCACTGGAATTCCAGTTGGTAATAACTAGAAAAATCTATGAAGACCCATTGCATCTTCATTTTCAATTTAAATTAGCTTTTTCAGGTGACTCGGTGCAGCTTCATAAAATCGAGCAGACGACCTTCTACAAGGGAGCCAAATACATCTACCAACTGCGCTACATTACGGACAAATACATATAAGAAAATTGCTTTAAAATGTACATTTTTAATGGATGAATCATTTTGAAAAGTCCGCAAGACCCTAGTATACCTGTTAAAAGACAATATATGTAGCCTTAAAACAAATCAGCAACACGGAATTCAATTGTGCATAACTACAATAGAACAGAGTTCCTTATATTTGATTTTTCTAAACACCATCTAGCGATCTACATAGTCTCGACTCTCGCACCAGATGTCCCTAAACACGAATTTCACTTTAGTGGGTAGATGGCTTCTTCTTTGTTTGGCCGCCTTATCTTACATTAATTCTTTTACACATAAACTATATGATTATCAACATAGTTCACCTTGATTCTATGTCGCGTTATAAATTTGAATTCACATACCTTTTAATTTCCATAATAATTACATTCTATTTTAAACTTTTTCTAATTATTTAGAGTGATCTATACAAACATAATGAGACAACTCATTATGAAAGTAGCACAAATATAATGTACCTCATGCTTTATTTAGTGTAGAAGAAGTAAGGCTACCGATTCAATTTCGTTTGGTGTTAGCGTCATAATTTTATATTGCTACGTCCTTCTTGAGAACATACAATTTTTATGGTAACATTTACTATAACAAAAGTCCCTTATCGTTACATGTTACAAATCACACACACACACACACATACATACATACATATACATACATACATATATATACACACACACATACTTTATAATTAATATTTTACTATGTGAGACTAATCATAATATAATACGAAAAACACCGAACATATACATCATCTAGTTATTAATTAGGGGCAGTTTGGCTAAAGTCTATGTTAAGTTTCAAAATACACAAAACATTCTTGTCAAAATACATTGTAAATTAGGTTTCTGACAATCAAAAATCAACGTAAAAAACTATCAAACTTCAAAATTAATTCAATATATAATTATCTTTGTATTCCTGTCAAAAAAGCATCAAAAGAAAAAAAAATCATGTAAAAATGCAGGAATAACTGCAGTTTTAAAAAACTGTAGACATCACCGCAATTATAACAAAAAGTTGCATTCATTTATGCAATTTTCGCTGATTGTTTCAAATTTCTAATTCAATGTTTACACTTATTCAACATCATATTATTGAAGAAAAATCATCCAAAAAATAATGTAAATTGCATACAAATAAAAAATGCCCTACTGCAGTAAAAATGCAAAAAAGAAGAAGCAATTATACTGAAAAATTCTGGACATGTCTATAGTTTTTTTGATACTATGCGACAAGTTTGCAATACACTAAGTGAATAGTTGCAAATATGCCTGGAATTTTTCACAATAAATGCAGCTAGTTTTTCTTTTTTCAGCATTTGCAACACATTATGGAAATAGTTGCAGATATACTTGTACTTTTTCACAATAAATACAGACATTTATGCAACTTTTTTGTCTTTTCAAGTAATATTATGTAAATATTTATAACTTTTTGAATTTTTTTCTAAACAATACGCAAAAAATCAGAGAAAACACATTGCTACGATAACATGGACTCTCTTAACAGCAAACTCACATAAGAGTCCGCGTTACATAATGTTTCATTTTAGGGACATGTCCCTAATATTCACTATTAATTATGCCCAAGGTTTAAAAAATATATTAGTATTAGTTCCTGTTCAGTTTGTCACTATTCTTGGTTGACATAAAAGAAATAAACATCTATCTAAATTTAAAGTTGTCCACGAAAGAACTTTGGTGGGTTTTACAAGGTCTTTTAGACTTGCATCAAGAACTTCTTCACACCTTAGTAGAGATGAACCTACTCTTTATACAAATATCAATGGTAGTATCAATCTACATGACTAAACTGACGCATTGCTGGTTAAATAAAAAGATGTGCAAGGCAAGGAGGAAATCTTTATCTCAGTCTAAGATGAACAATGAATGTTCATGTTGTCTAAATGATGAAATGCAAGTTAAAAAAAGTGACAATCTCCGAGGATAGATGTAATGGAGAGGATTTTGTAGGTTTGATTAGAGACCCAAATTCGAGCATTTTCTTACACACATTTCTCGTAAAAAATCAATATTGGGAGATTATACATGTTATAAGTTGAAGAAGATATACCCAACTTAATTCACTTCAAAATTTTATCTATCTATCAGGTTCTCTTAGAGTATATAGAAATAGGAAATATCAAATTGTTGTATTACCATATTCTCCTTTCTATACATCAACTATTTATATTCGATAGAGAATGAACGAAGCTTGAAAGGAATATTATAGATAAAATTTAGCTCCCAGATAGGATGATTAACAATATACATATATGATCGTGTAGTATGTGTTAAAACCTCACCTCTCAGGTTTTAATGACAACAATTATACAATCATATAGAATTAAGTTATCTAACCACTTGTAGGTATAAACGATTCAAAGATTTATGATTAACCGAAGAAATCACTCCGCCAAGTGAAAGACTCGATGAGATTATTGTAAAAGGTGATTATGCGAGTCTTGAAATCTTAGATATCTAAGCATACACATGTACGCTGATTTTAAAATTTTCAAAACCATATTACATATTTTAAAAAGGAATCAAACATCTAAATCATCATTCCAGACGTTTGATGCACAAGATAACATGAAGGCATATGTGTCAGACGTTTGAAATTATAACCAGATGTCTAACTTTGGCCTCGGGATTAATTATAGATATGGACCCCACATTTGAATATTGATTCAGATGTCTGACTCAGGGTTCGAGAAATAATTTTGAAATGAGTCAAAGGTCTGAACCCTTTTTTTAGACAAAGGAAGTCATAAACAACAGCCTCAAATAGAAACTACTAGCACCAGACTGCCAAAATGGTGCAGAAACTTAGATCGAATCTTCTATCAAAAGAGAGTACCCCAAACTGGACTGACTCACAATGATATGGTTCGGTTGCGGTTTGAACTGTTGATCCTACTGTGACGGCCCGCACCAACCGACATTTACCCCAAAAGTGCGCTCTACACATGTCCAGTTAGCACGGGATGGTCGCCAGAAGGAAAGGAAAGGAGGAAACGAACTAACAAGGAACCTGTAGAATGTCTCACAGCGCATGGTACAAAATATAATAACAACATACTTGACATAAAACAGGTGAGACAGTGCATAAGCTGAAAACAAACTAACATAGCAGCGGAAAATTCAAGTACAGCTTATGATCCAAAGCTAACATTATTACAACTTTTCAAACTGTCTCAAAAACAAAAGAAAGATAAAGGAGGTACACTACTAATGCCCAAGTAGCGACCACCAACGACACAGGGAGAATATCTGTATATCATACGTGGAAGCCTCCTGCTCGCCTCCAAATCAGCTACTCGTGCATCACCAGCTAACCTGTCTCTAGTCTGCTCGTGTGAGCACCCAGAGTAATAAGAAGAGACATAAAACTCTGGGTCAGACATAAAGCTTGGTATGAGCGATAAGCATCTAAACAGAACAATAACAGGTAGACTAAACCATACCTGAACCTGCAACCAAAGAGTTAGCACTACATACTGTACAACACTCTAAGGTGCCATTTCAAATGGTGTGAAGGTAACGGGGGTGGAGGTGTGCATGTCATAGTGATGGCAAACAATCAAGCATAACAACCATCCTCACATCTCTCACTCAGTGCGTAAAGCATACGATATTCACCACTTCGATCACCCAACATACTTTGTTATGATCACTTTGCCCCATGAAGTCATGAATGACTTCACTGCACTGATACACATCCACTAATCCTTCGCTATGTCCATTTTGCCCAATGGAGTCGCAATGACCCCACTGCACTGACTCATAGCCTTACTAATCCTTTACTATGTCCACTCTGCCCCATGGAGTCACAATGACCCCACTGCACTGGCTCATAGTATTACTACGCATCACTTTGCCCCTCGAGTCATAATGACTCTACTGCACTGATAACGTAGTCTTGCTACCATCACCTTGCCCCTCGAGTCATAGTGACTCTACTGCACTGATAAGTAGCCCATCATCCATTTTCAGTGGTGAATCGAAGTTATGAATGTTGACAACTCCTTAGCACACGTCCTGCAGCAAATAGTGAACTCATTGGTTCCCAACTAGATCCTGAGCTCTAACTTCCATTTGGACTACCTTTGCATCTTGGGTTATTGGTCATCACCGGATCGGTTCGGATTTTCCCCTAATCACTAGTTCGGTTCGGATCAGAATGCTTCCCTTCACTGGATTGAGTTGGATACCTCGAGCTCCCTCCCAATATGTCGGTTCGGATCGGAAGACGTCGCCTCTAGGGGATCCGGTCGGGTTCTTCAATTCCATTCACCACGCGTCGGTTCGGTTCGGAGGTGACCATGCGGGTCGGATCGGATGATGCATGCCATGAGAAATGCAAGTGGATAGAAGCTTCCCCAGTCCTTGTTGTCCTCCTCTGTTCGGATCGGGGTGTGGAGCATAAGAGCGGATCGGAGCTTCTGAATTCGAGTGGGGGTTCGGATCGGGTCCTCCTAACCGATCCGATCCGGTTCGGATGTCTTCCTGCACTTTTTCCAGCAAGCAGTTTACGCCACTCGACGGCGTTTTCGACCATTCTACCTATTCTAATCAATCACAAAGCATACCATACAGTCATAGCAACATGTAGAGTCAACCACAAACACCAAAACAACAATATGATAGGTTAAAATGGATCAAACATAGCCAAAACCCCATATTTTCCCTTAAACATGTTTAGGTGAAACTAATGATATGATTAGCAAAACTTAACCAAATTAACCCAAATTCATATCAGAATTCTAAAACATCTTTTCGAATCTTATAAATATTTTTCCAGATTTTTATCATGTTTAAATTCGCAAATTAACACTAATTACCCTTAATTAGCCATAATTAATGAGGAACTTTGCAAATCACTCACCTTAGCTACAAACAAAACTTAGATCTGAAATAAACCTCTGATTTGATGCGAAGCCAAATGCTGAACATCAGCTCTAACGTTGATTTGGTGAAGTTCTCCCTTGATTTGATGTTGCTAAGCTTAATCCTTGATTAGAAGGTGATTCAGAGGTTGGAGGTCATTTTTAGGGTTTCTAAGAGGTAAGTGGAGGCTAGAAAACTGAAATGGAATGAATCTCTAACTCTCTTCAGCCTCCCCCATAACCCTAATCCCAAATTGGGTTATGGGCCCATTCACTAATCACCTTATTTGGCCCGGTTAAGCAGTTTTTCACCTTCCAAACCTTACTTCAGCCATATCTCCCAAACGGTGAGTCCGTTTGGCTATTATGACCACTCTACGGAAAGGTAAACCATCAAACGAATCTAATGGAAGTGGTTTAAGGTCAAAATTCCTTTCCAGTCAAAAGTTATGGCCAAAACAAGATCAGCTAGGGGCAAAACGGTCATTTAAAAATCGACAAAAATCATGAACATAGGAAATGACTCTAATGGTTGTTTCCCAAAGTTACATGACCATACAACTTCATATGGGAAAGAAATAAATATTCTACGATCCTCCGATGCGTAGAATGTGGATTGTTACATTCTCCCCCCCTTAAGAAATTTCGCCCCCGAAATTCCCTAACCAAAACACACACAAGGGTCCCGCATGCCTATCAGTCATAAAACAACAATCAAACATGCAAAACAAGCAAAACAAGTTTATCCTAGCATGCAGAATAACTAAATTGCAAAGTAAATCTTACCAGGCAAAGAGTTCTGGATACGTCTTTCTAATGCTCTCCTCTGTCTCCCAAGTACAGTCATTCTCGTTCTCGCCCCACTGAACCTTGACTAGCTTCACCGCCTTCCTTCGAAGTTGCTTTGTATCGTGCTCGACAATACGGATCGGCTTGCGGTTCCCAACCGCCTCGGGTTCCACTTCGAAGTCCTCTAACTGATCAGGTGAAATAGTCATATCTGGGTCGTGTACGAACTTCCTTAGTTGGGAAACATGGAATACGTTGTGAACTCCCACCATCTTCTCTGGTAAGTCAAGTCTATACGCCAAATTCCCGACTAATTCAAGAACTGGGAATGGGCCAACAGATCTTGGTTCCAACTTGCCTCTCCTGCCAAATCGTATTACGCTCTTCAACGGAGAAACCTTGACAAACACCAAGTCACCAACAGAGAATTTTAAATCTCTTCTCCTCTTATCAGCATAGCTCTTCTGCCTATCTTGGGCAGCTTTCATTCGTTGTTGAATGATCTTAATCTTATCCGAAGTTTCCCTCACCACATCTGGTCCAAGCATAAACTTCTCGCCAGTCTCTATCCAACATGATGGTGAGTTGCACGGTCTTCCGTACAAAGCTTCATATGGAGCCATACCGATACTGGATTGGTAGCTATTATTATATGCAAACTCTACTAGATGCAAATGGTCATCCCATGATCCACCAAAATCCAATATACATGCTCTCAAGAGATCTTCCAATATACGATTCACCCTCTCCGTTTGACCGTCGGTCTGAGGATGATATGCGGTATTGAGACGTAATTCTGACCCTAGAGCCTCTTGTAAGCTCTTCCAAAACCCACTAGTAAACAACGGGTCTCGGTCACTCACAATGCTTTTGGGTACTCCATGAAATCTCACTACCCATTTCATATACAATTCTGCTAACTTAGCTGTCGTTTTGGTCGATTTGACTGGTATAAATCTTGCACTCTTAGTCAATCGATCCACAATTACCCAAATGCTATCATGTCCCGTTCTAGTCCTTGGTAAACCATCGATGAAATCCATTGAGACTTGCTCCCATTTCCATTCGGGAATTTCTAATGGTTGCAACAACCCACTAGGATTCTTTTGCTCGGCTTTAACTAGCTGGCAATTCATGCATTTGGATATAAACTTCCCAACGTCTCTTTTCATCCCTTCCCAGTAGTAAGTCTGCTTCATGTCTCGATACATCTTATTACCACCGGGGTGTATAGTCAGTTTTGAGTGATGACATTCTCTAAGCACTTCATCTCTCAAACCATTCACGTTAGGTACAACTAGTCTTCCATTCTTTCGAAGCCATCCTTCTCGATCAAGCCCATACAAATTCATCTCCTCACCGTCGATGTTCATCTCTAACTTGGAGATGATTTCCAATAAAATAGGATCGTCCCTCTGACTGGAACCAATCCGCTCAATCAAAGTGGGTCTGATCACCAAACTAGCTAGCATTTCTGGATCCAATTCGCACTTTGGTCTGAAATCAAACCCTGCGATATACTCCAGTTGCTTCCACTCAAGAAACATAGCCCCTAAACTGGCATGTCTCCTACTCAAGGCATCGGCTACCGCATTACCTTTCCCAGGTGTGTATGCGATATCAAAATCATACGAAGCCAAGAACTCTAACCATCTCTGCTGACGGAGATTCAGATTTTTCTGAGAGAAGAGATACTTTAACGATTTATGATCGGTAAACAACTCGAATCTTTCTCCCAAGAGATAATGTCTCCACATCTTCAGCGCAAACACAATCGCTGCCAATTCCAAATCATGGGTAGGGTATCTATTCTCATGTGGCTTTAGTTGCCGACTAGCATAAGCTACAACCTACCTCCTTGCATCAATACATCATCTAGTCCGGTACCACAAGCATCCGTGTATACCGTCATCTCTTCATTCCCTTTAGGAATGAATAACACTGGTGCACGCATCAACTTTTCTTTTAGACTTTTGAATGCATTCTCACACACTCCGTCCCAGACGAAGGCCTGATTCTTCTTAGTCAACTGAGTCAACGGTGCTGCTATCTTGGAGAAGTCCTGGATAAACTTATGATAATATCCAGCTAACCCCAAGAAACTTCTTACATCTGTTGCATTCTTGGGCGTAGGTCAATCCTGTACCATAGCCACCTTCGCTGGGTCCACGGCAATACCATTCTCTGAAACAACATGGCCCAAGAATCTTACTTCCCTTCTCCAAAAATGACACTTAGAGAATTTCGCTTTCAATTGGTGTTTTCTCAACACCTCCATCACTATCCTCAAGTGTCCCTTGTGTTCCTACTCTGTCCTCGAGTAAACAAGGATGTCGTCTACGAACACAAGAACAAACTTATTCAACTGATCTCTGAATACTCGATTCATAAGATCCACAAAGTAGGCTGGTGCATTAGTCAATCCAAATGGCATGACCAACCACTCATGGAATCCTGACGGCGTCCTAAATGTCGTTTTCGGAACACTCTCATCCGCTACTCAGAGCTGGTGAAATCCTATCGCGAGGTCCAACTGGGAGAACACTCTTGCTCCTTCCAGTTGATCAAACAAATCATCTATCAGCGGTAGAGGATACTTATTCTTCCTCATTACCTTATTCAACTCGCGATAGTCCACACACAAACGAAGGGAACCATCTGCCTTAGTGGAAAATACAACTGGTGCTCCCCACTCGGAGACACTTCTTCTAATAAATCCCTTCTTCAAAAGATTGCTGACTTGCACCCCGAGCTCTCGCTGCTCTCTTGGTGCCATACGACGAAGTGGCATCACTATAGGTCTGGCATCTTTCACTAAATCAATACGAAACTCAATCTCTCAGTGTGGTGGAAGCCCGGTCACCTCCTCGAAGACGTCCGGATACTGGCCAACCACGGGCACATCTGACAACTCATCATGCGGGATGTCGAGGGAATTTATAAAACTAGCCATTACCCCATCACTAGGTAGACTACCAAACACTACCCTCCGCCCATCATCCGCCCTAACTGTTACCAAAAAGCCCTCACAGTCTACCACCACCCCGTATCTTTGGAGCCAATCGACCCCCAATATAATGCCATACCCAGTAAAGCCCAAAACAAAGCAATCACAAACAAACATACATCCATGACTCGATAAGACCAAATTTCGGCAAATCATACTAAGGTTAGTCGAACCACCAATCGGGTTCGTCACTACCAAAGGTCTATCGACTATCTCGGGTTCCAGTCCCAACCTATCCACCAGGTCACTAGATATGAAGGAACGGGAAGCCCCAGTATCAAACAAAACTCGAACTGGTACATCATAAATAGAAAGCATACCTTGAATAACAACATTCTTTCCTTTCTCCACCGCAGTTGGGGCATTCGACGAAGAAGGAACAACATCAATAACATATGCTTTCACAATCTGCTTTTCCTTAAGAGGTTGTGGACATTTATCCTTATGATGTCCCACTTGGCCACAGTTGTAGCACTTCCTATCCGCTGGCTTGGCCCGACATTCTTTAGCATAATGGCCCTTCTTACCACAGCTGAAGCACTTAACATCTTTCTTGCTCTTTTTCTGGCCATCCTTAGATTGGTTCTGCTTCCACTTATTCTGAGAGTTATTCTTGCCTCCACCGCCTGCTTGCGGCTTCAGCCCTTCTGCAGATGCAGCCTCAGTCTTTGGCTTAGGGTAAAGACTCTCTGATCTTAAAGCTTTACCCACAATCGATTCAAAAGTCTCATTGATGTGGTTGATAAGCCTCTCCCCTAAGTATCCATCCAATACAGTAATGAACTTCTCATTCTTCTTCTCAGGAGTATCGATAAGAGATAGTCCATACTTCGACAAAGTTTCGAA
The DNA here is from genome assembly GCA_030737875.1 of Allium sativum. Lineage (NCBI taxonomy): Eukaryota > Viridiplantae > Streptophyta > Magnoliopsida > Asparagales > Amaryllidaceae > Allium > Allium sativum. The sequence goes on along the minus strand of CM060918.1, from coordinate 587,435,485 downwards.
TTCAGCAATATAGTCAGAGACTGCCCTATCATTCTGTTTGAGTTCCAAGAATCTCTTAAACAACACTGACTTCTGGGCAGCTGGAATGAACTTCTCGCTAAAGCGAGCCTTGAACTGATCCCAAGTAACCTGATCTTCTGGAGTAGCTGTTCTAATAGCATTCCACCAATTCATCGCTCGCCCTTGCAGCTGACGAGATGCTAGCCTTCTCTTCATCGCGTCCTCGATACCTAAGTCGTCGAAGATACGATCATAGCTATCCAACCAATCCTGAACATCTGTGGCCGACTCCGTTCCGTGGAACGGCTTCCCACCAAGGTTAGTGTAATCCTTGCACAACTTGGCGAAATCGACCCTAGGCGCCTGCACTACTGGACCACCACCATTTCCGAGATTGGGAACTTCCCCTTGAACATCCCTAAGTATCTCCCTCATGAAGTTAGTGAGCATCGTCCTCATGTCAGGAGAATTTCCATTGTTGGTCCCTCTACCAGCACCTCTTGCGTATCGGCTCATCGTTTAATCTGTAAAGAGAAAACGATCAACGACCCCATAGCGGTGCTAGTGCAGTGCGACTTCATCTTCATACTACTAACAGTATATACATATAGATAGCTTTTGAAAACCAAAGTAATCACAAATACGCTCTCTCATATACGTACTATCTCTCCCTAGTATCTTTCCCTAGGTTAACTACGCAACCTAGAGCTCTGATACCAAATGTGACGGCCCGCCCCGCACCAACCGACATTTACTCCAAAAGTGCGCTGTACACATGTCCAGTTAGCACGGGATGGTCGCCAGAAGGAAAGGAAAGGAGGAAATGAACTAACAAGGAACCTGTAGAATGTCTCATAGCGCATGGTACAAAATATAATAACAACATGCTTGACATAAAATAGGTGAGACAGTGCATAAGCTGAAAACAAACTAACATAGCAGCGGAAAATTCAAGTACAGCTTATGATCCAAAGCTAACATTATTACAACTTTTCAAACTGTCTCAAAAACAAAAGCAAGATAAAGGAGGTACACTACTAATGCCCAAGTAGCGACCACCAACGACACAGGGAGAATATCTATATATCATACGTGGAAGCCTCCTGCTCGCCTCCGAATCAGCTACTCGCGCATCACCAGCTAACCTGTCTCTAGTCTGCTCGTGTGAGCACCCAGAGTAATAAGAAGAGACATAAAACTCTGGGTCATACATAAAGCCTGGTATGAGCGATAAGCATCTAAAGTGAACAAAAACAAGTAGACTAAACCATACCTGAACCTGGACCTGCAACCAAAGAGTTAGCACTACATACTATACAACACTCTAAGGTGTCATTTCAAATGGTGTGAAGGTAACGGGGGTGGGGGTGTGCATGTCATAGTGATGGCAAACAATCAAGCATAACAACCATCCTCACATCTCTCACTATGTGCGTAAAGCATACGATATTCACCACTTCGATCACCCAACATACTTTGTTATGATCACTTTGCCCCATGAAGTCATGAATGGCTTCACTGCACTGATACACAACCACTAATCCTTCGCTATGTCCACTTTGCCTCATGGAGTCGCAATGACCCCACTGCACTGGCTCATAGCCTTACTAATCCTTTACTATGTCCACTCTGCCCCATGGAGTCACAATGACCCACTGCACTGGCTCATAGTATTACTACGCATCACTTTGCCCCTCGAGTCATAATGACTCTACTGCACTGATAACGTAGTCTTGCTACCATCACCTTGCCCCTCGAGTCATAGTGACTCTACTGCACTGATAAGTAGCCCATCATCCATTTTCAGTGGTGAATCGAAGTTATGAATGTCGACAACTCCTTAGCACACGTCCCGCAGCAAAAAGTGAACTCATTGGTTCCTAACTGGATCCTGAGCTCTAACTTCCATTTGGACTACCTTTACATCTCGGGTTATTGGTCATCACGGGATCGGTTCGGATCTTCCCCTAATCACTAGTTCGGTTCGGATCGGAATGCTTCCCTTCACTGGATTGAGTCGGATACCTCGAGCTCCCTCCCAATATGTCGGTTCGGATCGGAAGATGTCGCCTCTAGGGGATCGGGTCGGGTTCTTCAATTCCATTCACCACGCGTCGGTTCGGTTCGGAGGTGACCATGCGGGTCGGATCGGATGATGCATGCCACGAGAAATGCAAGTGGATAGAAGCTTCCTCAGTCCTTGTTGTCCTCCTCTGTTCGGGTCGGAGTGTGGAGCGTAAGAGCAGATCGGAGCTTCTGAATTCGAGTGGGGGTTCGGATCGGGTCCTCCTAACCGATCCAATCCGGTTCGGATGTATTCCTGCAATTTTTCCAACAAGCAGTTTACGCCACTCGACGGCGTTTTCGATCATTCTACCTATTCTAATCAATCACAAAGCATACAATACAGTCATAGCAACATGTAGAGTTAACCACAAACAACAAAACAACAATATGATAGGTTAAAATGGATCAAACATAGCCAAAACCCCATATTTTCCCTTAAACATGTTTAGGTGAAACTAATGATATGATTAGAAAAACTTAACCAAATTAACCCAAATTCATATCAGAAGTCTAAAACATCATTTCGAATTTTATAAATATTTTTCCAGATTTTTATCATGTTTAAATTCGCTAATTAACACTATTTACCCTTAATTAGCCATAATTAGTGAGGAACTATGCAAATCACTCACCTTAGCCACAAATAAAACTTAGATCTGAAATAAATCTCTGATTTGATGCGAATCCAAATGCTAAACAACAGCTCTAACGTTGATTTGGCGAAGTTCTCCCTTGTTTTGATGTTGCTAAGCTTAATCCTTGATTAGAAGGTGATTTGGAGGTGATTTAGAGGTTGGAGGCCATTTTTAGGGTTTCTAAGAGGTAAGCGGAGGCTAGAAAACTGAAATGGAATGAATCTCTAACCCTTTTCAGCCCCCCCCATAACCATAATCCCGAAATGGGTTATGGGCCCATTCACTAATCATCTTATTTGGCCCGGTTAAGCAATTTTTCACCTTCCAAACCTTACTTCAGCCATATCTCCCAAATGGTGAGTCTGTTTGGCTATTATGACCACTCTACGGAAAGGTAAACCATCAAACGAATCTAATGGAAGTGGTTTCAGGTCAAAATTCCTTTCTAGTCAAAAGTTATGGCCAAAACAAGATCATCTAGGGGCAAAATGGTCATTTAAAAATCGACAAAAATCATGAACATAGGAAATGACTCTAATGGTTGTTTCCCAAAGTTACATGATCATACAACTTCATATGGGAAAGAAATAAATATTTTACGATCCTCCGATGTGTAGAATGTGGATCGTTACACCTACCATATTAAAACAGATTGAATACTTACACTGGTGATCTTATAGTAAAAATATAACTAATTCCTATCTAGTTTTGACTCTTGCAATGTATGTTCTATTATCATCATATGTTTTAATTATATTAGTAATAATCATTCTTATAAAGGAAAAATATTATAGTTTTAGTGTAATAATTTTTTTTTTTTGATAAATACTAACTATAATCTAATGTGAGCTATCTTACTTGAATATTATGCATTGACTGGTTAATGTATTAAAACAATATCACTTGTCGTTAAATATGGAATTGAAGTATTACTACACTTAGAAACAAATCTTTCAATTCAGTATAACATTGTGTGTTCTAACCTTTTAAGTGACACAACATCACACTGTCGTAAATTGATTATTGATGAAAACAATTCTCTTATTTTATATTTTACACGAGTTCAAACTAGATCAACCAAAACCGAAACATATTACATCAAAAGCGATCCTCCATTTTCACGTGTTTGATCCACCACTCAAAAGCGATCTAATCCATGTCAAGGTTAACACTACCAATCCATCCTCTTTATAGCGCTACCGATTCATGGTCTTGCGCTACCAATCGACCCATGAAATTTGCCTCCGATCCATCAGAGAAGTGTTTCCTAATCCATGCAAAAACCCTTGTCGATCCATCAATAAATCATGACCGATCCATCAAACAAAACGCTGCCAATCCATCTCATAATGCTATGCCCAATCCATGCCATATCATGCCAATCCAACTCCAAATGCTTGCGAGATCCTTAGTTTGTCAAGCGTTGCCGATCCATTGCCAAGCACACCTGATCCATTCGAGTTTGCACTTGTAGATCCATCCCAAAACTCCACGACTGATCCATTTACTTTCGTTCTACCAAAGTCACGATTCATGCAACAACCGATCCACCTAATTACCAATCTATCGATGCTAGAACTCATGCTTCCAACTCGACCCAAAACCAATTAATTTCGAACAATCAATCATTCAACATCAAAATCGAACAATGATCAAACAAAAATTCATCCATTAATAGCATATGAAACTCGCCAAATCACGATTAAACAATGAATCAATCAATATAAATGGATCTAAGTTACATAAACATAGAATTAACATATGAAATTTACCGTTATAAGTTGCTAGATTAGATCCTATGGTGATCCGAATTGAAATCATTCTTACATTGATTAGTTCTAAGTTAAAACAACTTGAAAATGATGAAAATAAGGTCAAACAACCCATATACTCTATTGAATTCGTGTGAGAGAGGTTTATCACTCACCAGATCCACAAATTAGCTTGAAATCAATGATCCAAATCCGGACAGTGAAGAACGATCTCTGAATCAATAACTTTGATGCGATCTACCTTTTTCGATGTAAACCTTCAATCTACAAATCTAGATCTATGAAATTAATAGAGTAGAGATGTACTTGATTGGAGTAGGGTGAATCTTAAGCCCCAACCAAATAGAGAAATAGGAAAACCAAACAATTCTCCTTGCCTCAACCCCTCTATTTATAGCCATCTAACCAGCCCACTAATGGGTCACACCAAATCAACCGGCTAATGATTGGTTAGCCTATCCACAAATTGTGTAGCACCTAAAACAACGATTCCTCCAAACCGTTGAACCAAATCTTTAATGTGATCGCTTTACGGAATTGGAAACATCATTTCCTTTCCAATGAAATTGATCTCAGCACCTATTTCGATTCCAGTCAAAAGTTTTGCCCTGTACAAAACCGATTGGGGCAAAATGGTCACACAAAAAATTGGTAAAAATTATGGATAAGTCTCACAGTCCCATAACCAACATATCAAAATATGAGAATGGTCTGACCCTCTGGGAATTAAATAAAAATATTTTACGATCCTCCAATACGTAAAATGTAGGTCGCTACATTTTCCCCTCCCCCCTTCAGGAATTTCGCCCCCGATATCCTAAGCAAACACAAGCAACCAAAACAATCTGGCATGCCTACCATCCATGAGCCGTCAATTTACCATCCAAACTAGCATCCATCAAACCATGCATCCATAGCCTTAACCTAGCAGCGAAATCCTAATGAATAGTGCAAGTTACAGTGCTGTAAGGTGACATGACATTAATGGGTCATACCAACGAAGAGTTCTAGATGGATCGTCTTCATACTCTCTTCCGCTTCCCACGTACAATTGTCATCATCCTTACTCCATTGCACCTTAACTAGCTTACCCTCTTCCTCATAAGCTGTTTCATGTCATTCACCACAACGCAAAGCAGCTTACGAGGTCTCATAACTATGGACTCAACTTCTAGGTCTTTGTACTGTTCCGGAGATACCACCATATTCGAATCATGCACACATTTCCATAGAAACCACACATGGAAAACATTGTGCGCACTCGACATCTTCTCGGGTAAATCCAATCTATATGTTAGCTTTCCAATCTGCTCGACTATCGGAAACGGTCCAATGAACCTCGGAGCTAACTTTCCTTTTCTTCTAAATCGAACAACATTCTTCATTGGCAAAGTCTTCATGAAAACCATGTCACCAACGTCGAACTCCAAAAAATTTCGAAGTTTATCAGTGTAACTTTTATGATGATCTTGGGCTGCCTTTTTTAGTTGCTGAACAATCTCGATACAATCTGAGGTTTCTCTTATCATCTCTGGCCCAGTATCAACTTATCTCCAGTCTCTAATCAACATGCCGGAGAATTACACAGTCTATAATACAACGCCTCGTATGGTGCTATCCCAATGCTCGACTGGTAGCTGTTGTTATATGCAAACTCAACTAAATGTAAATGGTCTTCCCACGATCCCCCATAGTCCAACGCATAAGCTCTAAGGAAATCTTCCAAAACTCGGTTAGCCCTCTCGGTTTAACCATCAGTCTGGGGAAGATAAGCCGTACTTAAACATAACTCGGTTCCCAAAGTTTCTTACAAACTCTTCCAAAACCCACTCGTGAACAATGGATCTCGATCACTCACTGTGCTCTTTGGGATACCACGGAATCGAACTATCCATTTAATATACAGCTCCGCTAACTTCGATGCTGTCCAAGTCGACCTGATAGGAATAAACCTTGCACTTTTGGTCAAACGATCCAATATGACCCAAATTCCTTCATTTCCTGCCCTAATTATAGGTAGTCCATCGATATCTACTCCCACTTCCACGTAGGAACTTCAAATAGACGATGCAATCCACTCGACTTCTTTTATTCATCTTTCACCAACCGACAGTTCATACAGTTGGAAATGAACTTCCCAACATCCCTCTTCATCCCTTCCGAGTAGTAAGCTAGCTTTGTGTCCTGATACATCTTATTACCACCAGGATGAATCATCAACTTTGAGTGATGACATTCTATGACAATACCCCATGTCCGTTATTGTCGCTCATAAGAGAATGCATTAAGTTTCGTGAAGCGCAATTGGTAACAGTACAGAAATTTACAGAGTGTAGTGACCCGGATTTTGAGCGGCTTTGGTTATCGACGTAAGCTCGACGTCGATAACCAAAACATCGAAAAATCCCGGTAATTAATGAAAGAAATTAGAAGGTGAGAATAGATAAGATAGAAACTTAGAATAGAAGAAGAAGAAGAACACAACATCAGAGTAACACGAACCTCACAGCGGAACGAATAACATATAATAGATAACATAACTTTGAAATATAACAGTTATGTATACAATAGCACTTATCAGAGTACAGCACTTACAACACAGCGGAAATAACTATAGCTATATGATCCAGAAGCCTCCTGCTCCAGATCTTTAAGTATACCTGTAAATCCTGACTACTTGACTGCCCGTACAAATTTAGGCACCCAAGAGTTTAGGGAAAACAAAATAAACTCCGGGTCAGTCATGTGACTGATGTGAACAAACTCAAATCATTTAAAACAGGTATATGATATCTCATAAGACCACGCCGTGAATACGGAACGGGTTTTTCCCTTATGAGAATCTAAATAACTTTTCAAAGCAATATCATTCTGATATTATAATAATGTCTAAGTACAAATAAATATCAATCTAGCAGAAACGCTTGCATCTCACGTTACTACATATATAGTATACAATCAAAATCGCAAGCACGTATTGGATGATTGGATTTCCAACTATGACAAGGTATGGAACCACCTTCCGATCAGTGTACTCTAGGAACGACATAATGGAGTTCAACAAGAACATCTTGCAACTCAGCCACACATGACCGACCACTCATTTCGCTTGAGTGTATCGAATGTACATCACCAACGGTTGGGATCAGCAACCGTTCCCGTATATATATGGGACAGCATTGATAGATTTAAGAAACAAATGAATATTCACTAGATAGGTGATTATACACCCTACTTCGGTGCGACCGACTTAGCCATGCTGCCTGCCCGATTTCTGTCATTACCGGATGATGAGGCTAGAAGCTACGCTTTATCATCACATCAGATTCACTTCGAATGCCACATTGTTAGGTCCATCGAAAATCACTAATTGACGTTTACAACAGTACATTACGTGTCAGCTAAAAGAAGTTTCCTTCTCCGCTTCCACTCTTGGTACGGTTGAAGAAATCAATGTACGTGACCTTTCTGGAAATACTCTGTCAGACATCCATCTTCATTCACTTAAAATGTCACATCGTCATACCCGCCAAATCACAAATTGACTTATCCAAAAATAACACGGGTATACAGCTAAGAGAAACGAATTCCTCCGCAACCAAACGTGAATACGTTTGAACAGATCAACTTACGCGATCCATTGGATATACTCTGTCAGACCTTCGTCCATACAAGTTGTCCTGGGACTGGACAAACCGAAGGCACTATTCTGTAAACAGGATAGCCCTTGCATTTTACTCCGTCTTCAATTATCTTTGGCATATATGATTCGCGACGCTTATGCCAATACAGAGTGGTTCTTTGGATAAATATCCAACCGGTCTCTCCATATTAACAACGTTAAAATGGTCAAAACTTCGATAGTCTGTGATTTAACCATCAAAGAAAAACAAGTGTGCAAACAACGATATTATTCCCAGATGGAAATTATATCGAACAAACATCATTTAACATGAATCTCTTTAGTTCATTTATTTACTTATCTCCTGTTTCCCTATATTCTAAATTCTTATTTTCTTTTATCAGAAAACATTTCTGATTCTCGTTTGGAAAACATTTCCAAAACTCCTTTACGATCAAACCTTACCATTTCTTAGTTAAGAAGGAAGTCACTCAAGTTGGGGTATAATTACCTCTCAGACCTTAACTGAACAACGTTATAACTTCGAAATGGTCAAAGTTTATCTTTTAATCTTTAACAACCTCTTTACGCCTTTCTCGGATTCAATTTTACTAGTCCACTTCTATATTTAAAACATTGGTTATAACGATAACGTTATAATCCCTACTTTCGAATTATCTAATTTTAATTATAACTTCTATTCTGATTAGTGAATAATTAACCTAACACTTATTTATTTATAAATAAATAAATCTCTATTTAGACACTGGAAAGTATAAGTACTTTCCCGAATTCGATATAATCGAATTTGCCGATTAACTCTCTTCGAGAAATCTCTATTTGATTAACTCTTCTTCGAATAACCTATATTCGATTAACTCCTTCTCGAATAAACGATATTCTATAATCTCTCTTCGAATAACTAATATTCGATAACTCTTCCTTTCAAATATCCCATATTTGAAAATCTCACTTCGAATAAACTATAATCGATAACCTCCTTCGATGAAACTAACATCGATAACTCCTTTCGATGAAACTAACATCGATAACTCCTTTCGATGAAACTAACATCGATAACTCCTTTCTATGAAACTAACATCGATAACTCTAACTCGACGAACTTAACTTGACTAACTTAACTTGACTCGACTAACTCGACTTACTTGGTTCGACCAATTCGATTCGATTAACTAGGCTCGACTAACTCTATTGGTTTAACTCTAATCGATTAGTTCTATGGTTTAACCCTAATCGATTAATTCTATTTGACTAACCCTATTCGGCTAACTCGACTAACTTGGTTCGACCGACCAGGTTTGACTAACCTGACCCATTTGGTTTGTCTGACCAGGTTTGACTAACCTGACCCATTTGGTTTGACCACTGGGCTTGACTACTTGGTTCGACCACTTGGTTCGAATACCATATTCGACTAACTCCTCTCGATTCATTAAAACCGATTAACTCATCTCGATTGACTAAATCAATTAACTCCTATCGATTAACTAAATCGATAAACTCCTTTTGATTAACTAAGTTTGATTTACTCGACTCGACTGACCAGGTTCGACTAACTTGACCAGCTTGACTCGATTGGTTCGACTCGACCAGCTCGACTCGGTTGGTTTGACTCGACCATCTGGACTCGATTGGTTCGACTCGACCATTTCGACTCGGTTGGTTTGACTCGACCATCTTGACTCGATTGGTTCGACTCGACCATTTCGACTCGGTTGGTTTGACTGGCTTGACTAGTTTGGTTCGACTAGCTTGGTTTGACCACTTAACTAACTTGATTCGAATATTTATATCCGACTAACTAACTTTTCTTTTATTTCTATTTATTTTAACTTCTATTTATTTCCTAAATAGATTTCCTTTTTTTATAATCTATTTATTTTCCTAAATAGATTTTCCTTCATAACTCTAATTATTTAATCCCTAATTTAATATCCTTTATTCTATTTATTTAATCTAAATAAATATTCCTTTATTTTATTTATTTATTTTTAAATAAATATCCTTTTATAAAATCCTTCGATTTTATAAATAGATTCATTTTCAATATAAATATTGAAAATCCCCTTTTCTACATTTTCAGTGTTTTCTATTGTTTTTAAACAACCAACTGTCAATGATCAATATCATCCAAACATATATAATCACCAACAGGTTATAATTCACATCATATATCAAAATATATGAAAAACAATAAAATAACTGTTGAGGAATCCAGTCGGATTCCTCCAACCTGTTTCCCTGCATCACAGATGTTAGACAATAAATATAACATCACTTTCAGTTCCATATGATTTATTCTATTAAACGGAATCAATATAGAAATTTAACTAACTGACTAGCAGTTCAATCAAACAATCAACACACAGTCAAACAGACAATTTTAACAGTTCTAACGATACAACATGAAATTATAAACTGTTCAGAGTTAGTGAGATTTACTCACATTTGCAGTTCATCGTTAAAGAACGATAAACTGTTTATTTGATTTGAATCAAACAATTTATCTTGCCATAAATTCATACGAGCCCCGATCCACTTCCAGTCAGCTTCATTGTGAAGCTCTCGTCCATACGGTCCCAACGCAACTTACGGTTTTAATTTCTGATAACGTATGATGGAGATATGCGTTATACAAGATGGTATACATTTTAAATAAATTAAACTAATTGATTATATAAATATTGATTCTGGGCTTTAACCTTTATCCGGCCCAACAAATATCAGCCCGCCCCCTTTTGCTTCTTCCCCGAAATATCTGAAAACTGCCGTGCTCCATTTGCTCTTCAACCCATCATTTAACCGATCCTCCCTCTCCATTGCAACCTCGTTTCCTTCACGAATTCAAAATCCAACAACACCAACGAACTCCGCGTCTAAAGCTCCACCTCCCCATACTCTCGAAATCAAACTCGACACCACCCTATGATTTCCGTCGATAGCCTTCCCTCGTCCAAGTACAGTGTCGATCGACACTTATATGCCCCAAATCACCCCAAAACCTCCCGACAAATGCTAAACTTCATCACGCATCCGAAACCCATAACCAAACTTCGAATCAATGCCCCGAAATCATACGAAACCCAACCCTAGAACTCACTGTACAAATAACAGCGACTAAGAAATCAATGTCGAGTTCGATAAAACCCATACTAGGTCGAATAGAACGAGTGCAGGATCCTATATATACATATAAAGTGATTTAAAGAATTTTATATGAATTCTTGTGATTTTTCAAAGAACAAACTTCTCGTTGAAAAGGAAAAAAAAATAGATGACGGCGAATTTTTCTCCTGTTGACTTACGAGAAGAAGAGAATTAGGTTTTAGAGGGAGTGAGGGTTTTTATAGGGATTTTTATATTATTTTTATATTGAATTTTAATTAACCGTTGCTTCTATTAGGCTTCTAAAAATCCATATGATCACATACGATACCCAAAAATCACCAAACTGGACATGTAGCTAGAGTTCGACATTACGGTCCCAACGAAACTGGTTTCGTCGAATTCTGACTCTGTATGCTCACACAGTGTATTTTTAACCGTCAAGATACTGACTGTTTTACACTCTAAAAATCCGTACGGCCACACAGTGCCTCTAAAAATCACGAAACTGGAAATCTAACAACTATTCGATATTGCGGATCCAACAAAACTGGTTTCGTCGAATTCCGACTTCGTTTGCAAAAGTGGCTATTTTTAACGTCCTAAATAGCCTATTTAAATATATAAATATATTTAAATAAATTAAATTAAATTAAATTAAATATTAATAATTTAATATTATCGTCTATATTCACAGTGGAATACCATACAGCTCCAGAATATCATATCAGAATTTACAGCTTGATATTTCAGATTTTCAGATTTATCGATATTCAATTTATATCGAAAATCCTTTTATAATGTATATAAAGCGTTACGAATTATAAAGGAAATTCCACAGCGACTTTTTCTGAAATTTGATTTGGACATAAATCAAAATCTACACGACGAAATCCCGATTTTTCTCTTCCACTAGAAAGATACACTCCACCAGCTCCACACGTTTCTTGTTTCATAGAAATCCGGCTTAAAATGAATCCTGTACATTCAGTTGAAGTCTGAATCGCCAAATAGCGAACTACCGCGTCGTTTCAAGCTCTATTTTAATTATATTATAATTATACGTTCCAACTGTCGTCGATTGAATATATTCGTCAATATAATCCAACTCTAAGTTGAATTACATCTTAGGGATGACCCCGTTCACAGAATATTTGTATTTCCAATATTTTTTATTATTTCGACATTATAATATATTTTCTTATATTATAATTATTAATTAAATATTCAATATTATTTAATTCACGTTCTCGATATCGATAAATCGATATTTAATAATTAAATAAATAAATTGTTCAACAGCTAAAATGCGGGTTACTACAATCTTCCCCCCTTAATAAAATTTCGTCCTCGAAATTGCTAAGCTAGGGGATGACCCTATCTTCTGGGTAAAAATTTATCTGTTTACCTCTTGTCTCCGGTTTCAACTGAACCAATTATTATCGACTAAAATATTAATTTATTCCGACTAACTAAATTTTCAAAAATTCTGAAAATTTTCTAACACCTTAACTTTTCGAAATTTTTTGCCAGCACCTCCTTTGTACGGGTCAATATCTCAAACTCCAACTCGCCTCTCTGGGCCTTCTTTAACCCAAAAGAAAATCAAACAGCCAAGCGGCTTGCCAATTCGGCTCATAAATCTCATACCCATATATAATATAAACTAGTACCTTTTTGTCGGGAATATCAACTCTATCACTTCCATATGCTATCAACTCCGCATATACCAGTGTTATTTCCATCAAATTCCAATCAGTTCATATCCTCAAAACCAAATCGAATTTCATTCAAACCCGAATATCAAATTTCAAATTCTTAACTCATCAACCCAATCCCATAACAGATTATTCTCTAATCCAATTCAATTCTATTTAACTCAGTTCAAGTTAATATTTCAATTTATTTCTACTATCTTATTCTATTTAACTTCATAAGTTAAAATTAAATTCCGAAACTTAATTTCCTGGGTCTATTTCAAATCAATTTGAAATTACAATGCCAATTCAAAACCTTTGAATTTCTAAACAACTTGTTTTCTCAAAACAATTCAAAAACAAAACCTTTGGTAGTAGTCCGTCACTTAGAACTCGAAAATGAACACTGATGATGTCGCGATTCATCATCAGAATTTATTTTCCAGCTATCGAAGTGAGTTCAATACTATATCACCTTCAGTTTGAAAAACGTTTTCAAAATCTCCCAGGAACTTAAAATTTCCTTATTTTAATTCCAATCTGATTTAAATTCAGATTTTTCTTCATTTTATTTCATATACTTTACTTATATGAATTCTGATTAGTCATTTATAATCATTTTACCTTTTTATAATCTTACTCGATTATAATAACAACCAACACAACCAGTATACTATATCAAATATATTCGGGTGAAATTATTCCATTTACCCTCTTTCAAAACATACCATGACGGTTCATCGTATTCGAGTGTTTAGTAACCCCTATCGATACATTGGATCAAACCGATCGACCAGAATTCACAAACAACTCAACCAATAAAACTCCACGATATAAAATCATTTTATATTAACTAACAAATACGTTCACTCGTATATATACACTCAAACTCAGTCTAGGATATTACTAATCCCATCTCTACTGAATCACGCCACAGAGCCAAGGTGATAACTAAACCAATGCTCTGATACCAACTGTAGTGACCCGGATTTTGAGCGGCTTTGGTATCGACGTAAGCTCGACGTCGATAACCAAAACATCGAAAAATCCCGGTAATTAATGAAAGAAATTAGAAGGTGAGAATAGATAAGATAGAAACTTAGAATAGAAGAAGAAGAAGAACACAACATCAGAGTAACACGAACCTCACAGTGGAACGAATAACATATAATAGATAACATAACTTTGAAATATAACAGTTATGTATACAATAACACTTATCAGAGTACAGCACTTACAACACAGCGGAAATAACTGTAGCTATATGATCCAGAAGCCTCCTGCTCCAGCTCTTTAAGTATACCTGTAAATCCTGACTACTTGACTGCCCGTACAAATTTAGGCACCCAAGAGTTTAGGGAAAACAAAATAAACTCTGGGTCAGTCATGTGACTGGTGTGAATAAACTCAAATCATTTAAAACAGGTATATGATATCTCATAAGACCACGCCGTGAATACGGAACGGGTTTTTCCCTTATGAGAATCCAAATAACTTTTCAAAGAAATATCATTCTGATATTATAATAATGTCTAAGTACAAATAAATATCAATCTAGCAGAAACGCTTGCATCTCACGTTACTACATATATAGTATACAATCAAAATCGCAAGCACGTATTGGATGATTGGATTTCCAACTATGACAAGGTATGGAACCACCTTCCGATCAGTGTACTCTAGGAACGACACACTGGAGTTCAACAAGAACATCTTGCAACTCAGCCACACATGACCGACCACTCATTTCGCTTGAGTGTATCGAATGTACATCACCAACGGTTGGGATCAGCAACCGTTCCCGTATATATATGGGACAGCATTGATAGATTTAAGAAACAAATGAATATTCACTAGATAGGTGATTATACACCCTACTTCGGTGCGACCGACTTAGCCATGCTGCCTGCCCGATTTCTGTCATTACCGGATGATGAGGCTAGAAGCTACGCTTTATCATCACATCAGATTCACTTCGAATGCCACATTGTTAGGTCCATCGAAAATCACTAATTGACGTTTACAACAGTACATTACGTGTCAGCTAAAAGAAGTTTCCTTCTCCGCTTCCACTCTTGGTACGGTTGAAGAAATCAATGTACGTGACCTTTCTGGAAATACTCTGTCAGACATCCATCTTCATTCACTTAAAATGTCACATCGTCATACCCGCCAAATCACAAATTGACTTATCCAAAAATAACACGGGTATACAGCTAAGAGAAACGAATTCCTCCGCAACCAAACGTGAATACGTTTGAACAGATCAACTTACGCGATCCATTGGATATACTCTGTCAGACCTTCGTCCATACAAGTTGTCCTGGGACTGGACAAACCGAAGGCACTATTCTGTAAACAGGATAGCCCTTGCATTTTACTCCGTCTTCAATTATCTTTGGCATATATGATTCGCGACGCTTATGCCAATACAGAGTGGTTCTTTGGATAAATATCCAACCGGTCTCTCCATATTAACAACGTTAAAATGGTCAAAACTTCGATAGTCTGTGATTTAACCATCAAAGAAAAACAAGTGTGCAAACAACGATATTATTCCCAGATGGAAATTATATCGAACAAACATCATTTAACATGAATCTCTTTAGTTCATTTATTTACTTATCTCCTGTTTCCCTATATTCTAAATTCTTATTTTCTTTTATCAGAAAACATTTCTGATTCTCGTTTGGAAAACATTTCCAAAACTCCTTTACGATCAAACCTTACCATTTCTTAGTTAAGAAGGAAGTCACTCAAGTTGGGGTATAATTACCTCTCAGACCTTAACTGAACAACGTTATAACTTCGAAATGGTCAAAGTTTATCTTTTAATCTTTAACAACCTCTTTACGCCTTTCTCGGATTCAATTTTACTAGTCCACTTCAATATTTAAAACATTGGTTATAACGATAACGTTATAATCCCTACTTTCGAATTATCTAATTTTAATTATAACTTCTATTCTGATTAGTGAATAATTAACCTAACACTTATTTATTTATAAATAAATAAATCTCTATTTAGACACTGGAAAGTATAAGTACTTTCCCGAATTCGATATAATCGAATTTGCCGATTAACTCTCTTCGAGAAATCTCTATTTGATTAACTCTTCTTCGAATAACCTATATTCGATTAACTCCTTCTCAAATAAACGATATTCGATAATCTCTCTTCGAATAACTAATATTCGATAACTCTTCCTTTCAAATATCCCATATTTGAAAATCTCACTTCGAATAAACTATAATCGATAACCTCCTTCGATGAAACTAACATCGATAACTCCTTTCGATGAAACTAACATCGATAACTCCTTTCGATGAAACTAACATCGATAACTCCTTTCGATGAAACTAACATCGATAACTCTAACTCGACGAACTAAACTTGACTAACTTAACTTGACTTGACTAACTCGACTTACTTGGTTCGACCAATTCGATTCGATTAACTAGGCTCGACTAACTCTATTGGTTTAACTCTACTCGATTAGTTCTATGGTTTAACCCTAATCGATTAATTATATTTGACTAACCCTATTCGGCTAACTCGACTAACTTGGTTCGACCGACCAGGTTTGACTAACCTGACCCATTTGGTTTGACTGACCAGGTTTGACTAACCTGACCCATTTGGTTTGACCACTGGGCTTGACTACTTGGTTCGACCACTTGGTTCGAATACCATATTCGACTAACTCCTCTCGATTCATTAAAACCGATTAACTCATCTCGATTGACTAAATCAATTAACTCCTATCGATTAACTAAATCGATAAACTCCTTTTGATTAACTAAGTTTGATTTACTCGACTCAACTGACCAGGTTCGACTAACTTGACCAGCTTGACTCGATTGGTTCGACTCGACCAGCTCGACTCGGTTGGTTTGACTCGACCATCTTGACTCGATTGGTTCGACTCGACCATTTCGACTCGGTTGGTTTGACTCGACCATCTTGACTCGATTGGTTCGACTCGACCATTTCGACTCGGTTGGTTTGACTGGCTTGACTAGTTTGGTTCGACTAGCTTGGTTTGACCACTTAACTAACTTGATTCGAATATTTATATCCGACTAACTAACTTTTCTTTTATTTCTATTTATTTTAACTTCTATTTATTTCCTAAATAGATTTCCTTTTTTTATAATCTATTTATTTTCCTAAATAGATTTTCCTTTATAACTCTAATTATTTAATCCCTAATTTAATATCCTTTATTCTATTTATTTAATCTAAATAAATATTCCTTTATTTTATTTATTTATTTTTAAATAAATATCCTTTTATAAAATCCTTCGATTTTATAAATAGATTCATTTTCAATATAAATATTGAAAATCCCCTTTTCTACATTTTCAGTGTTTTCTATTGTTTTTAAACAACCAACTGTCAATGATCAATATCATCCAAACATATACAATCAACAACAGGTTATAATTCACATCATATATCAAAATATATGAAAAACAATAAAATAACTGTTGAGGAATCCAGTCGGATTCCTCCAACCTGTTTCCCTGCATCACAGATGTTAGACAATATAGATAACATCACTTTTAGTTCCATATGATATATTCTATTAAACAGAATCAATATAGAAATTTAACTAACTGACTAGCAGTTCAATCAAACAATCAACACACAGTCAAACAGACAATTTTAACAGTTCTAACAATACAACATGAAATTATAAACTGTTCAGAGTTAGTGAGATTTACTCACATTTGCAGTTCATCGTTAAAGAACGATAAACTGTTTATTTGATTTGAATCAAACAATTTATCTTGCCATAAATTCATACGAGCCCCGATCCACTTCCAGTCAGCTTCATTGTGAAGCTCTCGTCCATACGGTCCCAACGCAACTTACGGGTTTAATTTCTGATAACGTATGATGGAGATATGCGTTATACAAGATGGTATACATTTTAAATAAAAATTAAACTAATTGATTATATAAATATTGATTCTGGGCTTTAACCTTTATCCGGCCCAACAAATATCAGCCCGCCCCCTTTTGCTTCTTCCCCGAAATATCTGAAAACTGCCGTGCTCCATTTGCTCTTCAACCCATCATTTAACCGATCCTCCCTCTCCATTGCAACCTCGTTTCCTTCACGAATTCAAAATCCAACAACACCAACGAACTCCGCGTCTAAAGCTCCACCTCCCCATACTCTCGAAATCAAACTCGACACCACCCTATGATTTCCGTCGACAGCCTTCCCTCATCCAAGTACAGTGTCGATCGACACTTATATGCCCCAAATCACCCCAAAACCTCCCGACAAATGCTAAACTTCATCACGCATCCGAAACCCATAACCAAACTTCGAATCAATGCCCCGAAATCGTACGAAACCCAACCCTAGAACTCACTGTACAAATAACAGCGATGAAGAAATCAATGTCGAGTTCGATAAAACCCATACTAGGTCGAATAGAACGAGTGCAGGATCCTATATATACATATAAAGTGATTTAAAGAATTTTATATGAATTCTTGTGATTTTTCAAAGAACAAACTTCTCGTTGAAAAGGAAAAAAAATAGATGACGGCGGATTTTTCTCCTGTTGACTTACGAGAAGAAGAGAATTAGGTTTTAGAGGGAGTGAGGGTTTTTATAGGGATTTTTATATTATTTTTATATTGAATTTTAATTAACCGTTGCTTCTATTAGGCTTCTAAAAATCCATATGATCACATACGATACCCAAAAATCACCAAACTGGACATGTAGCTAGAGTTCGACATTACGGTCCCAACGAAACTGGTTTCGTCGAATTCTGACTCTGTATGCTCACACAGTGTATTTTTAACCGTCAAGATACTGACTGTTTTACACTCTAAAAATCCGTACGGCCACACAGTGCCTCTAAAAATCACGAAAATGGAAATCTAACAACTATTCGATATTGCGGATCCAACAAAACTGGTTTCGTCGAATTCCGACTTCGTTTGCAAAAGTGGCTATTTTTAACGTCCTAAATAGCCTATTTAAATATATAAATATATTTAAATAAATTAAATTAAATTAAATTAAATATTAATAATTTAATATTATCGTCTATATTCACAGTGGAATACCATACAGCTCCAGAATATCATATCAGAATTTACAGCTTGATATTTCAGATTTATCGATATTCAATTTATATCGAAAATCCTTTTATAATGTATATAAAGCGTTACGAATTATAAAGGAAATTCCATAGCGACTTTTTCTGAAATTTGATTTGGACATAAATCAAAATCTACACGACGAAATCCCGATTTTTCTCTTCCACTAGAAAGATACACTCCACCAGCTCCACACGTTTCTTGTTTCATAGAAATCCGGCTTAAAATGAATCCTGTACATTCAGTTGAAGTCTGAATCGCCAAATAGCGAACTACTGCGTCGTTTCAAGCTCTATTTTAATTATATTATAATTATACGTTCCAACTGTCGTCGATTGAATATATTCGTCAATATAATCCAACTCTAAGTTGAATTACATCTTAGGGATGACCCCGTTCACAGAATATTTGTATTTCCAATATTTTTGATTATTTCGACATTATAATATATTTTCTTATATTATAATTATTAATTAAATATTCAATATTATTTAATTCACGTTCTCGATATCGATAAATCGATATTTAATAATTAAATAAATAAATTGTTCAACAACTAAAATGCGGGTTACTACACAGAGCATACATAAAATAAGCAGTGAAAAAACTTTCATCTTTATTATTAAATAAAACGTAGTCCTCAAAAAAGGTTACTTCAACCACTCACAAAGTACTTCATATCTATCTTTAAAACAAAATAACATAATGCCATAAAACAAAACCATATCCTCGCTACAAGCATGATGGAATAAAGTCAGAAACATATGTCTCGAGAAATCTAAGTCCAAGCTGCTACAAAAAGTCCTAGTCAATGTTGAGTGCTTCCACTTTGAGGACCTAGGGTGGGAAAGGAATAAAGAGGCAAAAGGAAAAAGGGTCAGACGTAAAGTCTGGCGAGTTCCAGTGATTTACAAATATGCATAAAATAGAGTTGCCAAGATAAATAAGTAAGACCGGCTGAGAAATATATAGTGTCATAACAGATAAACTAAACAAAAAGCATGATGGACATGAATAACAGGAATAAACTTATGTTCGAGTAATGCTTCACATTTATATCCTAAACAGGTATGTCTGCACCAATACTAGTATATCAGGATTAATAGGATTAGGTATAACCCTAATTACATAAAAAGAGGAACAGCAAGATTAACATCAGTATTAACTGTAGGATTAACAACTGTATAAACAGCAGGATTAACAATAGGATTAACAACAGGATTTACAGTAGGATTAACAACAAGATTAAATATAGGATTAGGCATACCCTAATTACATAACATGATTAGGTGTTACCCTAATTACATAACAGCAGGATTAGGTGCACCCTAATTACTACCCATGCAATCGACTCCCTATTAGCCAAATACCCTGTGTCAGCCCCGGCAGTTGGGTGTATCACTCCCTAACCCAACAACTTATAGAACACAGCAATATTCGTAGGTGTTTTGACGTCTTTGGTCCAGTAGCCGGATCCATGCACGCTAATGACTCTGTTTGAAACGCGCCCCTAACACCCCCAAAACCTTTAAACCTCTTACTATCCAATTTAGTAAAGCGTGCTCTGAGCCTCTACCTAGTGTGAGTCTCCATTAGATAAGATACCTACAGGGATACTGAGTGATGTGGGTTTCAAACAGTTGATTGACACGAGCCAAACCCCCAAGCTTGCCTCCAAGTAACTAGGATTTAAGAGTCCCTAAAACCGATACAATAGTAGAACGAGGGACCTCTTAGCTTATTTAATCAGGTTTTTAACTTAGCAGGTTTAGGTTCATTAATAAGCATGGTTGCAATATTACATTTTTCTGTAAATGTTATTTTGCATACAACCCTTCTCCAAAGAAGCACCTGCCCAAATGTAATATAGCAATCCAGTTTACAAGCCTACATCTAGTACTTACATTTTCATAGCATGTTATTTGCTTAATGTCTGCATTAAGTCTATTCTAACATGTATACATATATGCATATTATCCATTTTCATTCCATTAAAATATGTATGTCTATTATCCCCAAAGTTCAATAATGTAACGGCCCGCAAATCCGTAATATCAGAGTTGACTACACACATCATACATCCAACACAAATATCATGAAAATACGAATCATTTTTTTAGAAGAAGAACATAAATAACAACACAGAATCTCACATCGCAGTGAAACAAAATATAATATATCATAACTTTTGAAATACAAAATCTTAACTATATGACATACACTTATCAGAGTACAACACTTACAACACAGCGGAAATAACAATAACTAGATAACGCTTAAGCCCCCTGCTTCCAGCTCCTCCAAGTAAATCTGTAAAATCCTGAACTACTTGACTGCTAATACAAATATGGGCACCCAAGTGTTTAGGTAAAACAAAAAAAATAAACTTCGGGTCAGTCATGAGACTGGTATGAGTAAACAATTTAAAACAGTTTCAGAAACTAAATGATATCTCATAAGACCACGCCGTATAACACGGAACAGGTTTTTCGCTTATGAGAATCTCAAACACTTGATTTAACTTTCAAATTCTTTTGAAAGAGAACGATAATCTTTATATCAAAACTCTTTTGATATTATAATAGTGTCTAAATCAAATAAATAGAATCTAATGGAACGCTTGCATCTCACGCTCCACATATATAATGTAAAATCATAAACCGTAGGCGCTTATTGGAGATTGGATTCCGACTATGACAAGGTATGGAACCACCTGCCGTTGGTGTATCTCTAGAGGAGAATACACCGAGTTCAACAAGAACATCTTGCAACTCAGCCACACATGACTGACCACTCATTTCTCTTGAGTGTATCGAATGTACATCACCAACGGTTGGGATCAGCAACCGTTTCCCGATAAGGGACAACATTGATATAGATTAAAGAAGCAAATGAATATTCTCTAGATAGGTGATAATACACCCTAATGGGAGCTAACCATAAAGCCATGCTGCTTGCCCGAGTTTTGTCATTTCCTGGTTGTTGAGGCCTGAGGCTACGATTACTTTCCATTCATTGATAACACGATCACTTTGAATGCCACATTATCAGATCCGTTAATCATTAATTTATTTGCACAAATATTATGGACATTATGCTAGAGGAATAAATCCGTTGCCACCATATATATTTATATAGACCAACATATTCGATCATTGGAAATACTCTGTCAGATACTCGTCCATATACGTTCGTTCTGGGACTGAACGAAACCGAAGGCACTATTCTGTACATCCATCCTAGGCAATCTCTACCTAGGACTTGTACAACAGACCTTGCACTTTACTCCGTCTTCAATTTTCTTTGGCATATATGATTCGCAATGCTTATGCCAATACGGAGTGGTTCTTTGGATAAGGATCCAATCGGTCTCTCCATATTAACAACGTAAAAATGGTCAAACTTTGATAGTTGGCGATTTAACTATCAAATGAAAACATGTCCGTGTGCACACAACGATCTTATTTCCAAATGGAATTATCAATCAAATCATCAAACATATATATATATATATATATTCATATTTCCTAATTTTCTATATTAAGAAAATATATGTTATTAACTCTGGAAAACATACCCATTGCATGTTTACATATCACTATTCTTCCACATCTATCAGACTCTAACTGTAAACTAGTAAGAGAACAACTTCCTAAGTATAAACCCCGAAGGCCGAAACCAACATCAGATCGATACTCAAAAAGTCGTTCAACTCATCTAATTTCCAGTCAGTTTCTAATTCTGCTTAACTCTATTTCTTTAACTCCATTTGATTAACTTCTTATCAACACGATCATTTTAAATCCGCAAATCATTTGCTTTTAAATCATCGTTCACTTTAAAACGTATATCTCCCAGGATTTTATTTATTAAATTCCTTTTCGTTTAAAATATTCTATTTTAAGTTCGTTTCATTATCGAATTATATATATATCGATACATCGATTCCTAGTTTATCAAATCTTCTTAAAAATATTCTAACTCCTTAAATTCCCGGAAAAATTCGCCATAACCTCCTTTGTACGGGGTTACCGGAAAAAGTCAAACCTTGCCACATAGGCCATCTCCAATCAAAAGGAAAAGCCAAGCGGCTTGCCGATACAGCGCATAAAATCTTATATTCAAATTAAACACATACCTTTTTGTCGAGCATTATATTATACTCTTCTAACACATCATTCCAAACCTGTCTCATGTTTACTTATCCAATTTTAATTTATTCCAACTTATATTTCAACTTATCACTAATTGTCGATTATTTCACTACTTAGTTATAATTTCATTTACTTCAATCTCCTATACTGAATTCGAATTTCCATTGTAAAAAATTTGTTTATAAATTTGATGTAAATCGAATTTCAATTATAAATCCTTTAAACTTATTTCAATTCAGTTTATATTCTGAGTTCTCGAAATAAAATCAATCGTTCTATTCTTCAACATGTTTCCAATTCACTTTTAAATTCAAACTTGGATTTAAAATTCCAGACTATCCCACGATACTTATCTTACTAAATTTATAAACCCTTTTATAAATTAACTTCCTTGTTTTCAAATTTTACAACAAGTTTCATTTCAAAAATCTATTTGAAACTCAATTCATTTTACATTATGAATTCCAGAATAAAAGCAGTTATTCCCTTTTTCAAACAAATTCAAATTCTATTTTTAGATTCATACTTGAATTCAAAAATACCAAATTTATCTCATGATAATTCATTTGTCGTATTTATAAACCTTGTTTATAAATTTACTTGTTTTATATAATAAAACAAGTTCTACTCAAATCTATTTGAAATAAATCTTTTCTACTTTGGAAAACTAATTTTCCCTT
Source organism: Allium sativum (assembly GCA_030737875.1). NCBI lineage: Eukaryota > Viridiplantae > Streptophyta > Magnoliopsida > Asparagales > Amaryllidaceae > Allium > Allium sativum. The sequence goes on along the minus strand of CM060918.1, from coordinate 587,411,602 downwards.
TTGCAAATTCACACTTGTATTTATTTTCCTGAATTATCCAATGCTAATTCATTTTACTTCATTGATAAACTTCGTTTATAAATGAACTATTTATAAACTTTGTTTATAAAGGACTACTTGTTTTATTTTTCAAAACAAGTTTATATTTCAAATCTATTTAAAAATTCAAATTCTATTTTAGAAAAATGGAATTTCCCTTTTAAATCTCAAATATCCCTTTCAGGATATTTTTATAAATTAACACTTAGGCCCAGTGATTTCTAAACACCAAACAACCAATTATTTATTTCAGGTTTTCTAACACATCATATATGACATTATATATGCAAACAAATAAACCACCAGATAATATATTTTCGAGGAATCCAGTTGGATCCCTTCAACCTGTTTTCCTGCATCCACAGACGTTAGCGCATAAATAATACCATCCTGCTTCGAGGCAGGATATCGTGGTATAGAAGGTCATCCACTAATATATTTGTGGGGCGCATAGGGAAATCATCCGCTATGAAACTGCGGGCATCCGCTATTGAGACTGCGGGAACAATCCAATCATCAACCCAAAATATATATATAATAGTCAAGCCTAAATAACTAATATATAATCAACACAAAAATATTTAAACGCATCCAAGCAACAATAAATTATTTTTAACAACTAAAAATAATTCTAGTTAAATGGTGAGTGAGATTTACTCACCAAAATCTTAATCCTACACTTGTACCAGTTTTCAATTTCTTTTTACTGATTTCTGAGTCTTCAAACTCCACACGAAAGATTTTACCTGATTTATCCTTGCCTAGGAAAAATCCAAAATTTATAATTACCCTAGTGAAAATTCCAGATAGGGTTTAAATGTTAAAACATAATAACATTTAATTTTCTTTCTAATCTTCCTAGTTTTGAACAACCTAACAATTTCAAGTTTACATTTTTCTCACTTTTCTAATTTATATAATGATATACTAAATGATTAAATGTAAATTTTTCTTTTAGTTTCAATTTTCCATATTAATAGTAAACACCATTTCCTTTTCTCTCAACAATGTATGAATTCAGTTCTAACTAATATGCTAATTCCTACAAGTTTATTCAAATTGATTAAATCAACTAGTAATTTCTATACCAATCTCAATATAAATTTTAAATTAAGAATAAACTAAAAATATACCTTAAATTCTCGATTTAAATTTCCCTTTTACCAGTCCCTGTTTCCCTTCCTGAAACCATCGATGAACCCTCTTCTCCATAACTGTCAAACTACATTCATACCCATTCAACTCAATTCAATCACCTTCCTCTGACCTTCGTTTGCCGGTTCTTCAGATAAACCCCATCGCTCCATCAGTTATCGCGCCCCTTCCTGATGTCGAACTCCAGTCACATCGCATCCCCTTTCACAGTATCGACTTCCACAAAAAATCACGGCATACATTCAATTGCATAACCCTAGTTCGAACTTCAGCCGAAAATCAGCGTCGCTCCTTCTAGAAATGATTTTCCCCGCCTCCTTACTCTTCTACGGTCTTAGAAACTACCTACAACGATACCCCTTCCTATTGAGTGCAAGCCCTAACTCATGTACACTTCTCGAGCACGAAGCTAGGAGTGAGATCAAAAAACGGAAATCTCGCATATGCCATCGAAGGGGATTTTTAACCAAATGGATTCGATAAAACTCGGATTGGTTTTGAATTGAAAAGGAAGCCTGGCTATTTTGTTTTGAGGCTTCCGATTTTGGTTTGCAAATAAAGTGGAGGAGCGGCATGTTATTGTTGAATCAAGGAATTCATGGCATTTTGATTAATGACAAGGAGAAGTTTCAAGATCGACAAAAAGAAGAGATTCAATGGTATTGAAAGTTAGAGGTTAATTATTTAGTAATTTAGTTATGTTAAAAATGTTAAAATCTATCCTCAAATAATCATATACCTCAGTAGTTTGAATATATATATGTATATATATGAATGCACATTCATTGTGCATAATGCCAGAAACCGGTCGACCGGATTCAATACGTGCGGTCGACCGTTTCTGGGTAGAAATGCACAATGAACGTGCACACATGTATATAACAGATATATATTCAAATACCAGTCTACTGGTTATTTTTTACCTGTCTACTGGTCTTCGAACTGAAAGCAACTCTTCGTATAGACATCTTCATTCATCAATGGTTGCTTCCTTTTCCTTTCATCAAAAATCATTTCTATTCAATATTTCTCTTCACCAATGTTTGCAACTCTTCATCCTCTATAAATACAACTTGAAATCATCAATTCCATTAACTAATTTCTTTCTATCTATTCTATCTATTGCTGATTTCATTCTTGACCATTCAAAGCATTCAAAAGCTCATAGTCTTCTTATATCGCTGTTGAATTCTAGAATCTACATACTATTCTTTTGATTCAAACACGATATCATCTTCCAAATCTTCACGAATTCAAATTCTATTTGATGATAAGATTATAGGAAGGTTGTACGAGAATTGACAAATTCGTGTTATTAAGAACACCCATTGTCAAATTACAAGTCTACTCATCTTGTGTGAGGTCCTCCGTGTTGTGAGAGGCAAAGTTGTGAAGTCCTCGTGTTGTAAGAGGCGTGAAATCCCATTTGGTTGCTCGGGTATTGTGAACCTGTTCCTCCGGGTGAAGCGAGGTAGTTAATTAGTGAAAATCCGGAGAGAGGTCTAGGACTGGACGGTGCTCCGAACCAATATAAAAATCCCTGGTGTGATTTTCCTTTTACTGCATTTACACATCTATTATACAGTTCTATGATTATCTATTACTTCATACTTGACTACTGTTCGTCATATTACACGATCCTTGTGTGTATTATAATTAGAAAACACACGCACACTTTCAGTTATTTATCTGAAGCCTTTTGAATTGTTCGATTTGCAAATGAAAGCATTAAAGGGAGCAGGCGCATTTATAAAATGAGGAGTGGAAGAGGAGAAGGCCACGTTCGATTTTCTCTTATGGCCTAAAATAAGGCACGCCTTGTTTTCATGAGTGAAGGGTGGAGTAAACAAGGCCACAAATTATTTTATTTTAATTTATTCTAAACCAGTGTCCTTTAATTAAAATATCCTATGATTCTGAACTCCTTTCTAAACCCAACAACAGTCCTTCCTAGGGTTAAACCACCATGAAGCCAGATTAATTGATAGGAAATCTTATGTCCTATGAAGCTAACTTGCAGGCTAGAATAGAACAAAAAGAAGAAAAGAAAAGTATAGCTTTTCATGCTGAAAAAGATGAAGACATCTCAGATTCCGAAGATGAAGATCTAGCGTTCATTGCAAAAGGATTCAAGAAATTCTTAAAGCAACGAAAAGCTAGTCGATACAATAAAAAGATGTTCAGTTCAAACAAACCATCATCATCAAATATAGAATGCTTCAATTGTCACAAAAAGGGACATATGCAAAAGGATTGTCTGCAGCAAAAAGAAGAAGCCAGAGAACGAAAAATTCAAACATAAGAAGGACAATTCAAAGAAACGAGCATTCTTAGTGATATGGGATGATTCAGACTCATATTCTTTTGATAGTGAAAGTGACTCAGACAATGAACAAGCTAATATATGTTTCATGGCGACAGAAGATGAGGTCCCACTTAAGAAAAGAGGAATGTGGATATTGGACAGTGGTTGCTCGAAGCATATGACTGGAGACAAGAGCTTATTGGCAAATATCACTTATTCAGATGGTGGCTCCGTCACTTTTGGAGATAATTCAAAAGGCTATATCATCGGCAAAGGCGATGTGAGCAATTGCGGTACATCTAACTTACCTCTTATTACAAATGTCATGCTAGTTAAAAATTTAAAACACAATATACTTAGTATCAGTCAACTATGCGACAAAGGTTTTACCATATTTTTTTTTGGATAACAAATGTTGTATTTTAGATAAAGGTCGTAATTTATTTTTCGAAGGTTATAGAGACAAAAATATTTATATTCTGAATATGAATATTAATCATAATTCAGATATGTGTCTTGTAGCAAATGATAATGATCCATGGCTATGGCACAAACGTTTCTGTCATATAAACTTCAGAACTATCGACATGCTAGCCAAAAATGATCTAGTTAGAGGACTACCTAAAATGAGTTTTACGGTTGATAATATTTGTGATGCATGTTAATTAGGAAAATTGACTAAATCATCATTCCAAGAAAGTCATATCAACATTACAACCGCTTGAGCTACTACATAAGGATTTATTCGGACCAACACAGGTTCAGTCAATAAATCATAGTTGATATGTATTTGTAATTGTTGATGATTATTCTCGTTATACATGGGTGATTTTCTTGAAAAACAAAAGTGAAACTTTTAATCATTTCAAATCCTTCGTTAAGAGAATTCAAAAATCAAAAGAGCTTAAGGTTAAGAATATAAGAAGTGATCACGACGGAGAGTTCGAAAATAATGAATTTGAACATTTTTGTACAAAGAAAGGTGTAAATCATAATTTTTCGTTTCCCCAGAACTCCACAACAAAACGAAGTTGTAGAACAGGAAAATTGGACATTACTAGAATGTGCAAGAACATTATTAAATGGATCCACCTTACCAAGCCATTTTGGGCAGAAGCTGTTGCAACTGCGTGTTATGTTTTGAATCGTGTATCCATTCGACCTCTTACCAAGAATACACCTTATGAGTTATTTAATCAAAGAAAGCCAAATATCTCGTACTTCAAAGTTTTTGGTTCTAAATGTTTTATTTTAAATACGAAAGACCATCTTGGAAATTTTGATCCAAAATCCGATGAAGGTACATTTGTCGGATATTCAGAATGAAGCAAGGCCTATCGTATATTTAATAAGAGAACTAAAACTATTGAAGAATCACTTCATGACTCTTTTGATGAATTCTATAAACCGTCTCATAATATATCAGATGACGAAGAAACTATAGTCTCTGATAATCCTATCATCACAAATAATGACTCTGACTCAGAAATTGTTGAGGATATTCCTCAGCCTGTTGTGATACCTTCCCTACGAAGATTTCAATCTCCTCCGAGAATTCTAAGAGATCATCCGGTTCAAAATGTTATTGGAGAAGTAACATCACAAATAAGAACAAGGAGCCAACTCAATCAAATGGGTCATGTCGCGTTTCTTTCAAATATCGAATCCAAGAATCCAAAAGAAGATGCTATTGATGATTACTGGATCATTGCCATGCAGGAAGAACTAAATCAGTTCGAGCGTAATGATGTCTGGGAACTTGTTCCAAGACCAACTGATCGATCAGTTATTGATATGAAATGGGTCTATAAAAATAAGGCCGATGAACAAGGAAATATAACCAGAAATAAAGCAAGATTAGTAGCACAAGGATACAATCAGGAAGAAGGTATCGATTACGAAGAAACTTTTGCACCTGTTGCTCGACTAGAAGCTATTAGAATCTTATTGTCCTTTGCTTGTCATCATAATTTCAAACTTTATCAAATGGATGTCAAAAGTGCTTTTCTAAATGGGTTTATCAAAGTGAATGTATATGTCGAACAACCTCCCTTGTTCGTACATGAGAAACATCCAGATCATGTATATAAACTTAAGAAAGCTTTATACGGAATAAAACAAGCACCTCGTGCCTGGTACGAACGTTTAAGAAGTTATCTTACTAATTCTGGATTTCAAATTGGTAAAATCGATCAGATTTTATTCATCAAACATTCTCAAAAAGATATATTAGTTATCCAAATATATGTAGACGATATTATCTTTGGCTCAACAAACGATAAACTCTGCAAAGAGTTTGCAAACATTATGAACAAAGAATTTGAAATGTCTCATATAGGAGAACTATCGTTTCTTGGTCTTCAAATCAAACAGCATTCTAACGATTTTTTTATTAATCAAGAAAAATACTGTGGGAATCTTATCAAACGCTTCGGTTTAGAAAATACATCTGGTAAACCGACTCCTATGAGTACGACTACACATCTTGAAAAAGATGAACATGGTAAGAATGTTGACCAGAAGTTATATCGAAGCATGATTGGTTCTCTTCTTTATCTTATCGCAAGTCGTCCTGATATAATGATGAGTGTTTGTTTGTATGCAAGGTTTCAAGCAAATCCTAAAGAATCACATTTACGAGCTGTAAAACGTATAATATGGTATCTTAATAAAACCAAAGACTTTGGTCTTTTCTACCCAAAAGATTGTCCATTCGAATTAGTGTCCTATATTGATGCTGATTTCGGCGGCTCTCGTACGGATAGAAAGAGTACAAGTGGTATAAGCCATTTTATTGGAAAATCACTTGTCTCTTGGTTTAGTAAGAAAAAAAATTGCGTTTCACTCTCGACATGTGAAGCTGAGAATATATCAGCATCTCTAGCTTGTACACAAGTGCTATATATGCAACAAACACTTCGTGATTTTGATATTCATTTATCAAACTCCATCATATACTGTAATAACACAAGTGCGATCAACTTATCAAAAAAACCCAGTCAATCATTCTCGAACAAAGCACATTGATATTCGACATCATTTCTTAAGAGATAATATTGAAAAAGGAACAATATGTCTCGAATATGTCCAGACTGAACATCAGCTAGCGGACATTTTTACTAAGCCTCTACTTGAATCAAGTTTTATTTCTTTACATAGAGAGCTTGGATTGATTTCTAGAACTGAACTTGATGTTTAATGTATAAACGTACATAAACATTGATAAGTTATTTTCTAAACGGTGCTTTCAATTCTATATATCTTAGCTATTAAGTAGCTTTTTCTATTATTAGTAAAAAATTATGAGCTTTAAAATTTTTATGGTTTATATGATCTGAATGTTTTTAACCACTACTCTTTATTTAGAAAAATCCTATATATAATACGATCTTTCCTTCTCTTTCCTGCAACTACTACCTTTGAGTCCATTTTATTATTTGTAAACAAGTTTAATTATATCCAAAATAGCACACATCTGCGATGAATGTGCTTAGAGATCACATATCTCGGTCACTATTCTGAACCGGAGAAATACTACTCTCCGGAGACACCTAAAACTAGACCAAAATGTTCGCATACCCCCAGATATACACCAAAGTCCAAACGTGCTAAGAAAGCATTATTTTGCTCCCCACGGACCAGAGAAAAGATAAGTGAGATTCACCACTACCAGAAACATCAGATGGATCTCCAGCGTCAACTTCATTACGAACAAAAACTCACGTCCGACCGTTTAACTCTCTTAGAACGCATGGCGTCATTTTTCTATAGCACAAATAAACACAATGTTCATGAACCAACGTCGCATGCTCCATCTTCATCTAAGAGTCCTAACTCCTAGGATCGTAACTACATGAGAAATGAAGGAGCAAAGGAAACTTGGTCGCCATGGACTCCAAGAGTTACCAATATCAAAAAAACTTCCGAAGACAAGTCATCCACCTCCCATTGATCTTATATCGTTATTACTTTGTTGGATAATAAGTTTTTTTTCAATAACATTTCCTTTACTTTGTTTTCATATATTTAGTTTGATTCTTTCTTATTTTGAAATAAATTATTATAGGGCTTCGAAAAATCTCAGAAAACAGGAAAAACAAAGCTCAGACGAAACGGTCGACCGCCAGAAATCCACCAGTCGACCGGAAAAGTCTATGGAAAAACATGTTTTTCATATACCGGTCGACCAGTATAAAGTTAACGGTCGACCGTTTATGTTTCTGGAAAAATATGCCTTTTCATCAACCAGTCGACCGGATGAATTTTCACCAGTCGACCGAAAATGTTTCTGTTTGAAACCAGTCGACCGGTGAAAATTCAACGGTCGACCGATTACGTGTCTTTTTGTTTTTTAAAATCCCAATAAATATGTCGGTTCTTTCAAACTCAACCATTCACTTCCTTTTTATCTCTCTCATACTCTCAAACCCTTTGAAAACCAAAAAATCCCCAAATTTCTTTCTCCTACAAAATCAATGGCTCCACCACAAAAGAGATTAAAGAAATCAAGTTCTACTCAACTCCAACCTATTGATTCCAGTATCAAACAATGGCTAATGGATCCAATAGCGGTGAGAATATGGAATGCTATGAAAGATAATACGTTTCACGAAGGTCATTTCATAGATTTCTATGATTTTATTCTCTACGATGTTAAAGAATTAGCAAAACAAACTTGTATTCAAAATCTCCTAGACCATGATAAGAACAACGTGGAAATCAATCATATCATGATCAAGTTGTTCTATGCTAATCTTAACTTAGACAAGTTTAAACTAGAGAATGCTGCTCATTGTCTATGGTCCGTTGTATGTGGTGAGCACATATTCATTTCAAAGGAACGAATGGCTACGGTTCTTGGTTCGCCTAATAATGGAAGAAAGTTCTCTAGCGATTTCTGTACGGTTCATACTCGAGACAAGGTGAGTCATCTATTTATTGAAGATCATAAAGTCAGTACAAAAGCTATTAACCTACGGCCTACTGCTCGAATTTTACATCATGTTATTATGCACTCTTTATTACCGAGAGTTGGTAATTTCGATGCCGTCTATAAAGTGAATTTTAATGCTTTGTACGCGATATATGGAGACATAGAAATTAACTGGATAAGTATGATCTTTGATGAGATTTTTCTTGTAAACGATCGTACAAGACCACATTTATTCTACAATGAATATATCATGCGACTTCTACTTGATTGTGATCTCAAGTCTCCCCAGTCTAAAATCTCCAAACCAAAATATATCGACAAAGCAACGAGAAAGAGAATGAAGCTTCCTGAACCTTGTTTGAATATCATACCCTTCGAACAATATCAACAACAAGGTTCCCAAGAAAGCACTTCATCAAAAGCCTCCAAACCTAAACTGGAAGAGGTTACACTACTTCAACCATCCTCATCGACTAAAGATTCACTTGAACAAATTGCACGGAATCAATTCCTTCTTGAAGCAAGACTTAAGTGTACCGACAACAAAATCGAACGTTTAGATACAAAGCTTGACAAGCGCTTCTCAAAACTTAAATCTTTCTTTGGTACTCTTTGGGATGCAATTTCATGTGCATCGTCATCCTCCTCTACGCACATACAAGACCCAGGCAAACGTCCAACGCCTCCTACTTTTACATGGTCATCTTCGGAGGAAGGCACAAGTTCTAGAGCAACTATTGGACGTGGTCGTGGGGAAAGTGAGATTGAGGAAGAAGATGTTCAAAACGAAGGAGACAAGGAAGAAAAGGAAACAAAGAAATAGATTGGGATACAACTGAATCCGATTCTCCACCTCAGTAGTTCTTTTCATCCAAGTCTTTTGGTATTATATTTTTACTTATGCAAGACTTAACTCAGCACTTGTACATAAATAGTGCTGTATTTCATTTTGGGTTTTTACGTATTAGCTTTTAGATATATAACTTGTTTGGCTATGTCTGGTGTGTATTGTATGCTACATTCCTTGGGCATTTCATGCTTAAGTTATGGTATTTATATGGTATCTACTCCTTTTTGTCGATAACAAAGAGGGAGAAAAAAAGTTACTAACAATATGTTTTGCAGATTTGTTTAATATATATATTTCAGGGGGAGTACATATTCAGGGGGAGCTAGAAAAACTTTCAGAGCATATTGTCATCAATCAAAAAGGGGGGGAATGTGGAATCAAGAAATTCATGGCATTTTGACTAATGACAAGGAGAAGTTTCAAGATCGACAAAAAGAAGAGATTCAATGGTATTGAAAGTTAGAGGTTGATTATTTAGTAATTTAGTTATGTTAAAAATGTTAAAATCTATCCTCAAATAATCATATACCTCAGTAGTTTGAATATATTTGTATATGTATATATATGAATGCACATTCATTGTGCATAATGCCAGAAACCGGTCGACCGGTTTCAATATGTGTGGTCGACCGTTTCTGGGCAGAAATGCACAATGAACATGCACACATGTATATAACGGATATATATTCAAATACCAATCTACTGGTTATTTTTTACCTGTCGACTGGTCTTCAAACTGAAAGCAACTCTTTGTACAGACATCTTCATTCATCAATGGTTGCTTCCTTTTCCTTTCATCAAATCTTTCATCAAAAATCATTTCTATTCAATATTTCTCTTCACCAATGTTTGCAACTCTTTATCCTCTATAAATACAACTTGAAATCATCAATTCCATTAACTAATTTCTTTCTATCTATTCTATCTATTGCTGATTTCATTCTTGACCATTCAAAGCATTCAAAAGCTCATAATCTTCTTATATCGCTGTTGAATCCTAGAATCTACATACTATTCTTTTGATTCAAACACGATATCATCTTCCAAATCTTCACGAATTCAAATTCTATTTAAGGATAAGATTATAGGAAGGTTGTACAAGAATTGACAAATTCGTGTTATTAAGAACACATATTGTCAAATTACAAGTCTACCCATCTTGTGTGAAGTCCTCCGTGTTGTGAGAGGCAAAGTTGTGAAGTCCTCGTATTGTAAGAGGCGTGAAATCCCATTTGGCTACTCGGGTATTGTGAACCTATTCCTCCAGGTGAAGCGAGGTAGTTGATTAGTGAAAATCCAAAGAGAGGTCTGGGACTGGATGGTGCTCCGAACCAGTATAAAAATCCTTGGTGTGATTTTCCTTTTACTGCATTTACATATCTATTATACAGTTCTGTGATTATCTATTACTTCATACTTGACTACTGTTCGTCATATTACACGATCCTTGTGTGTATTACAATTGGCAAGCACACGCACACTTTCAGTTATTTATCTGAAGCTTTTTGAATTGTTCGATTTGCAAATGAAAGCATTAAAGGGAGCAGGCGCATATATAAAATGAGGAGTGGAAGAGGAGAAGGCCACGTTCGATTTTCTCTTATGGCCTAGAATAAGGCACGCCTTGTTTTCTTGAGTGAAGGGTGGAGTAAACAAGGCCACAAATTATTTTATTTTAATTTATTCTGAACCAGTGTCCTTTAATTAAAATATCCTATGATTCTGAACTCCTTTCTGAACCCAACAACAGTCCTTCCAAGGGTTAAACCACCATTCTGAGCCCACTGGGACAGGTTTCAAAACCCCATTTGATCATATGGACAAGATATTTATTTGAATTGATTTAAATTAATTTTAAAACAAATAAATTCTTCGATAATCAATTAATATTATTATTCTAATTCAAAAATAATTTCGTATTGATTATTTGAACTGGCTTTAATTTAGTTTTAAATTTGAATTTAATTTACTTCGAATTACGATAATTTAATCTATTCGATATTAAATCAAAACTGATTATTAAGAATTGATAACTTAATATAAAAATTCATTTATATTCTCAAATCAATATTTAAAATAAATATTGAATATTCAAAATTAATCGACCAGAAATCCGGGTCGTTACGTTCTTCCCCACTTAAAAGAATTTCGTCCCGAAATTAGTAAGGTAGGAAAAATGCTTTAAAACCATTATCTTTTCAAAACAAAGCTAAATTATCAGAATGTACTTCAGAAAAATATTTTCTAACTTCCCAGGATTTAAAATTCCAAATTCTGGTTTGAATTAAATTTTAATTCATCTCATTTGTATATACTTCATTCATATACACTTTTATATTTGGTTATATATAACCATTCACATTTTATAATCTCCTTTGATTATAATAATAGCAACCAACACATCCATATAATGTAATAATTTAAGAAAAATATTTTTTCTGTATCAAAATATAGTTTTGGGTAAAGTTATTTCATTTACCCACTTTAAAACAATACTGTGTCGAATTTCTCTGTTCAAGTGTTTAGAAATTCCAATCGACTTCATGGCGTCCCATGATTCGATCAGAATTCATAAACCACTCAACAGACTAACCAACATAATATAAATCAAAATTTTATATCAATTAACAAATATGCGCTCTCGTATATATACACGCTCAACTCATTCTAGGGTACTAATGACCCTATCTCTTGAGCGCATGACACACAAGCCTAGGTATTCGCTCAACCTAAGCTCTGATACCAAGTGTAACAGCCCGCAAATCCGTAATATCAGAGTTGACTACATACATCATACATCCAACCCAAATATCATGAAAATACGAATCATTTTTTTAGTAGAAAAGGTAGAAGAAGAACAGAAATAACAACACAGAATCTCACATCGCAGCGGAACAAAATATAATATATCTTAACTTTTGAAATACAAAATCTTAACTATATGACATACACTTATCAGAGTATAACACTTACAAAACAGCGGAAATAACAATAACTAGATAACGCTGAAGCCTCCTACTTCCAGCTCCTCCAAGTAAATCTGTAAAATCCTGAACTACTTGACTGCCCGTACAAATATGGACACCCAAGAGTTTAGGTAAAACAAAACAAAATAAACTCTGGGTCAGTCATGGGACTGGTATGAGTAAACAATTTAAAATAGTTTCAGAAACTAAATGATATCTCATAAGACCACGCCGTATAACACGGAACAGGTTTTTCCCTTATGAGAATCTCAAACACTTGATTTAACTTTCAAATTCGTTTGAAAGAGAATGATAATCTTTATATAAAAACTCTTTTGATATTATAGTAGTGTCTAAATCAAATAAATAGAATCTAGTGGAACGCTTGCATCTCACGCTCCACATATATAATGTAAAATCATAAACCTTAGGCGCCTATTGGAGATTGGATTCCGACTATGACAAGGTATGGAACCACCTGCCGCTGGTGTATCTCTAGAGGAGAATACACCGAGTTCAACAAGAATATCTTGCAACTCAACCACACATGACCGACCACTCATTTCTCTTGAGTGTATCGAATGTACACCACCAACGGTTGGGATCAGCAACCGTTTCCCGATAAGGGACAACAATGATATAGATTAAAGAAGCAAATGAATATTCTCTAGATAGGTGATAATACACCCTAATGGGAGATAACCATATAGCCATGCTGCTTGCCGATTTTTGTCATTTCCCGATTGTTGAGGCTTGAGGCTACGATTACTTTCCATTCATTGATAACACGATCACTTTGAATTCCACATTATTAGATCCGTTAATCATTAATTGATTCGCACAAATATTCTGGATATTATGCTAAGGGAATAAATCTGTTGCCACCATATATATTTATACAGACCAACATATTCGATTATTGGAAATACTCTGTCAGACACTCGTCTATATACGTTCGTTTTGGGACTGAACGAAACCGAAGGCACTATTCCGTACATCTATCCTAGGCAATCCCTACCTAGGACTTATACAATAGTCCTTGCACTTTACTCCGTCTTCAATTTTCTTATGCATATATGATTCGCAATGCTTATGCCAATACGGAGTGGTTCTTTGGATAAGGATCCAACCGGTCTCTCCATATTAACAATGTAAAAATGGTCAAAATTTGATAGTTGGTGATTTAACTATCAAATGAAAACATGTCCATGCACACACAACGATCTTATTTCCAAATAGAATTATCGATCAAATCATCAAATATATATATATATATATTCATATTTCCTTGTTTTCTATATTAAGAAAATATATGTTATTAACTCTGGAAAACATTCCCATTGCATATTTACATATCACTATTCTTCCACATCTATCAGACTCTAACTGTAAACTAGTAAGAGAACAACTTCCTATGTATAAACCTCGAAGGCCGAAACCAACATCTGATCGATACTCAAAAAGTCGTTCAACTCAACTAATTTCCAGGCAGTTTCTAATTTTGCTTAACTCTATTTCTTTAACTCCATTTGATTAACTTCTTATCAACTCTATCATTTTAAATCTGCAAATCATTTGGTTTCAAATCATCGTTCACTTTAAAACGTATATCTCCTAAGATTTTATTTACAAAATTCCTTTTCGTTTAAAATATTCTATTTTAAGTTCGTTTCATTATCGAATTCTATATATATCAATATATCGATTCCTAGTACATCAAATCTTCTTAAAAATATTCTAACTCCTTAAATTCCCGGAAAAATTCGCCATAACCTCCTTTGTACGGGGTTACTGGAAAAAGTCAAACCTTGCCACATAGGCCCTCTCCAATCAAAAAGAAAAAGGAAAAGCCAAGCGGCTTGTCGATACGGTGCATAAAATCTCATATTCAAATTAAATACATACCTTTTTGTCGAGCATTATATTTATACTCTTCTAACACTTCATTCCAAACCTGTCTCATGTTTAGTTATCCAATTTCAATTTATTTCAACTTATCTCTAATTGTCGATTATTTCACTACTTAGCTATAATTTCATTTACTTCAATTTTCTATACTGAATTCGAATTTCCTTTGTAACAAATTTGTTTATAAATTTGATGTAAATCGAATTTCAATTATAAATCCTTTAAACTTATTTCAATTCAGTTTATATTCCGAATTCCCGAAATGTAATCAATCGTTCTATTCTTCAACATGTTTCCAATTCACTTTTAAATTCAAACTTGGATTTAAAATTCCAGACTATCCCACGATACTTATCTTACTAAATTTATAAACCGTTTTATAAATTAACTTCCTTATTTTCAAATTTTACAACAAGTTTCATTTCAAAAATCTATTTGAAAATCAATTCATTTTACATTATGAATTCCAGAATAAAAACAGTTATTCCCTTTTTGAAACAAATTCAAATTCTATTTTTAGATTCATACTTGAATTCAAAAATACCAAATTTATCTCATGATAATTCATTTACCGTATTTATAAACCTTGTATATAAATTTACTTGTTTTATATAATAAAACAAGTTCTATTCAAATCTATTTGAAATTAATCTTTTCTACTATGGAAAAATAAATTTCCCTTTTGCAAATTTACTCTTGTATTTATTTTCCTGAATTATCCAATGCTAATTCATTTTACTTCATTGATAAACTTCATTTATAAATGAACTATTTATAAACTTCGTTTATAAAGGAACTACTTGTTTTATTTTTCAAAAAAAGTTTATATTTCAAATCTATTTAAAAATTCAAATTCTATTTTAGAAAAATAGAATTTCCCTTTTAAATCTCAAATATCCCTTTGAGGATATTTTTATAAATTAACACTTGGACCCGGTGATTTCTAAACACCAAACAACCAATTATTTATTTCAGCTTTTCTAACACATCATATATGATATTATATATGTAAACAAATAAACAACCAGATAATATATTTTTTAGAAATCCAGTTGGATCCCTCCAACCTGTTTTCCTGCATCCACAGATGTTAGCACATAAATAATACCATCCTGCTTCAAGGCAGGATATCGCGGTATAGAAGGTCATCCACTAATATATTTGTGGGGCGCATAGGGAAATCATCCGCTATGAAACTACGGGCATCCGCTAATGAGACTGTGGGAACAATCCAATCAATATATATATAATAGTCAAGTCTAAATAACTAATATATAATCAACACAAAAATATTTAAACGCATCCAAGCAACAATCAATTATTTTTAAAAACTAAAAATAATTCTAATTAAATGGTGAGCGAGATTTACTCACCGAAATCTTAATCCTGCACTTGTACCAGTTTTCAATTTCTTTTTATTGATTTCTAAGTCTTCAAACTCCACACAAAAGATTTTATCTGATTTATCCTTGCCTAGGAAAAATCCAAATTTTATAATTACCCCAGTAAAAATTCTAGACAGGGTTTAAATGTTAAAACATAATAACATTTAATTTTCCTTCTAATCTTCCTAGTTTTGAACAACCTAACAATTTCAAGTTTACATTTTTCTCACTCTTCTAATTTATATAATGATCTACTAAATGATTAAATATATATTTTTCTTTCAGTTTCAAATTTCCATATTAATAGTAAACACCATTTTCCTTTCTCTCAACAATGTATGAATTCAGTTCTAACTAATATGCTAATTCCAACAAGTTTATTTAAATTGACTAAATCAACTACTAATTTTTATATCAGTCTCAATATAAATTTTAAATTAAGCATAAACTAAAAATATACCTTAAATTCTCTATTTAAATTTCCCTTTTACCAGTCCCTGTTTCCCTTCCTGAGACCATTGATGAACCCTCTTCTCTATAACTGTCAAACTACATTCATCCCCGTTCAACTCAATTCGATCCCTTCCTCTGACCTTCATTCGCTGGTTCTTCAGATAAAACCCATCGCTCCATCGGTTATTGCACCCCTTCCTGATGTTGAACTCTAGTCACATCGCGTCCCCTTTCATAGTATCGACTTCCACAAAAAATCACGGCGTACATCCAATTGCATAACCCTAGTTCGAACTTCAACCGAAAATCAACGTCGCTCCTTCCAGAAATGATTTTCCCCGCCTCCTTACTCTTCCACGGTCTTAGAAACTACCCACAACGATACCCCCTTCCTGTTGAGTGCGAGCCCTAACTCATGTACACTTCTCGAGCTCGAAACTAGGAGTGAGATCACAAAACGGAAATCTCGCATATGCCATCGAAGAGGATTTATAACCAAATGGATTCGATAAAACTCGAATTGGTTTTGAATTGAAAAGGAAGTCTGGCCATTTTATTTTGAGGCTTCCAATTTTGGTTTGCAAATAAAGTGGAGGAGCGGCATGTTATTTATCTAAATCTTTTTGAATTGTTCGATTTGCAAATGAAAGCATTAAAGTGACGAGGCGCATTTATAAAATGAGGAGTGGAAGAGGAGAAGGCCACGTTCGATTTTCTCTTATGGCCTAGAATAAGACACGCCTTGTTTTCTTGAGTGAAGGGTGGAGTAAATATGGCCACAAATTATTTTATTTTAATTTATTCTGAACCAGTGTCTTTTAATTAAAACATCCTATGATTCTGAACTCCTTTCTAAATACAACAACAGTCCTTCCAAGGGTTAAACCACCATTCTGAACCCACTGGGACAGGTTTCGAAACCCCATTTGATCATATGGAGAAGATATTAATTTAAATTGATTTAAATTAATTTTAAAACAAATAAATTCTTCGATAATCAATTAATTTTATTATTCTAATTAAACAGAATTTCGTATTGATTATTTGAACGGACTTTAATTCAGTTTTAAATTTGAATTTAATTTACTTCGTATTATGATAATTTAATCTATTCGATATTTAATCGAAATTGATTATTAAGAATTGATAACTTAATATAAAAATACATTTATATTCTCAAATCAATATTTAAAATAAATATTGAATATTCAAAATTAATCGACCAAAAATCCGGGTCGTTACAAATAAGTACAATTATATGCATTTTATCCATTTTCATTATAACATACAAATTACATCATGTATGAATACTATCCTTAAATTTCAACAAGTACTATTGTAACGACCAAGAAAATCTGAACCAATTTAAAAAAAATTAAATTGGCTAAAATAATGGATTTTAAATATTTAAAATAAATATTTTAAATAATGGCAATGAAAAGTGAGTATGAATCGACAATTGAAAACGAATATAATTAATTATAATTATAAACAAGGCTTGAAAAGGCGCTGTAGTTTCAAAAATTGAATTCAAACTTTGTCGCACTGTACCGGATGCACAACAAAACGGATTTTAGCGAAACCAAAAATATTTAAATCTGTTAGTGATTACCTTTCTATCGAATCTGAAAAATCGAATTTTCATAGCGGAAAACAAAAGTTATGGCCGAATGAATTTTCGGAAGGGTCGATATGGAATTTATATAGCCCGTGAAAATGGCCATTTTGCATACGACCTCGGAATTCGACGAAACCACTTTTGTTGGATCTGGGATGAGAAGTTATTACTAGGTTTCAAATTTCATAATTTTTGAAGCTAGTATGTGAGCGTGGCAAAGGAAAATGTGTTTTAGTCAATTACAGTTAAATTGGATCGACCAAAAATGGGCCTTTTTGCAAACGGTCTCAGAATTCGACGAAACTAGTTTTGTTGGGACCGTATCGTCAAAACATAGCTAGATTTATTTTTCTGGAATTTTTCGAATCAACTTGTGGCCCTGGCAAATTGAAATGTACGTTCAAATTAAATATTGAATGTTTTATATTTTGATTTGAATGGAAACTGACTGAAACAGTCGAATGGGCCTACGAAACATATCCCATTGTGTTCGGAATGGGGGTAAAATGCTAGGGACGATAGTCGTTGGGTTTGATTTCGAGTTCGTCCAAGAAAACCCCAATTTTTGAATTTAATATAACATCGGCCAATAGGATTTTTTATTTCATTAATTTAAAAATATAAAAAAAACAAAAAAACCCGTAAACCCTTATTTCGAACGGCGGCCAGCGTTCAAGACTTCTCGCCCATTTTCCGGTGAAACCACGCCTCGATAGACCTCCCTCCAGTTGAACTTTTTAGAGTACTCTCCTCCCTCTTCCCATCCATACCAGTGGCGCCTCCTACCATCGCCTGTACGATGAGGTCCATCGCCTCAAACTTCCGCCGTTCGAGCCGCCAGAACTTCCTCCAGCCACCGCCGAGTTTGACCTCGTGGGTAGCGCCAGGCGCGCCTCTCGACGCTCTACGCGGTGGTGCTGGCCGATTGCTCCCTAGCTTCGCGGATTGAACGCAGGATCGAAACCTAGTTTCGAATCAAATAACTGAGGTGCGGTTTATATTTTATAAACTGTTTTCAACTTTTAAAAGTGTCGCAAATTCATGTTATCGAAGAAAAATCATATCTTTTTGCTATGTTAACGAAATTCGATGAAACAGGAAACATCGTGACCGTGTGGACGCCTTCTACATTCTAGAAGAGACCGCATATTTTTCTGAGCCTTCTGCTATTTTTGGTGGAGTGGAACCCATTGTGAGATTTCTAATTTATAAACGATATGGAAAACGACGATGTATAAATTATATAGTCGATGTATGAGTTATATAAACGTTGTACACCTCTTGTATAAGCGTTGTATAAGTTGTATGTTCGATGTATAAGTTATATATCCGTTGTAAAAATTATATATGTGTTGAAATAGAAGTGAATTGCTATATATAAATAAATAAATAAATATATATATATATATATATATATATACGCCCCTCGTCCACAATACATGGACGATATTTATTGGTTGTGATTGTTGTGAAAATTGATTGATAGCGAATGATTGTTTGGGATTGTTTGTGGTTGATATTGATTGATTGTGATTGAAAAATACCCGTTTGTGGTTGAGAAATATTTGGTTGAAACGACATAGGATTAGTTTGTGGAAATGAAATAAATATATACATGCCGCCTGCGTGTGAACTAGATGCATGATCCCCATTGTCAAAAACTGCGAGGTTTTAAGGTAGAGCGAGGAGCCATACTAGGAACGGTCCCGGTTTTAACTACCCTGCCGTTATGCTGCCGAAATTTTCCGAAATATACATGTGTTAGAATAATTTTCATTCGTTGAAATAAATTACATATGTTGAAACAAATATACATGTGTTAGAATAATTTTCATTCATTGAAATAAATTACATATGTTGCAACAATTATACATGTGTTAGAATAATTTTCATTCGTTGAAATAAATTACATATGTTGAAAGAATATTCATGTGTTGAGTTGCAATTCATTCGTTGAGTTGAAATTCATGTGTTGAATATTATTTGAATTTAAACAAATAGTTTTAGCGATAAAAATCACATTTTTATATATATACAAACTATAGAGAAAATTCATGTGTTGAGTTGCAATTCATTCGTTGAGTTGAAATTCATGTGTGGAATATTATTTGAATTTAAACAAATAGTTTTAGCGATAAAAATCACATTTTTATATATATACAAACTATAGAGAATATTCATGTGTTGAGTTGCAATTCATTCGTTGAGTTGAAATTCATGTGTTGAATATTATTTGAATTTAAACAAATAGTTTTAGCTATTAAAATCACATTTTATATATATACAAACTATAGAGAATATTCATGTGTTGAATTGAAATTCGTTCGTCGAGTTGAAATTCATGTGTTGAATGTTATCGTATTTTAAAATAAAATGAATAGACAATAAAAACTACATTTTTATTGTGAATATGAAGTGTTAAAAACATTCACGTGTTGAATAAATATTTTGATGATAAAAATATTTCTTTTATCATGTATACGCTTTGATAAAAATACACACGTGTTGAAATAAATAATAGTTTGCTAGAAATATTATTATTGGCTTTGTTCTGCATATATATACATGTGTTGAACAGGAAAAATGGATTAGCTGTAGAGTAAAGAAATTATTTGCGTGCCCGACAAATAGGTAAGCCTTGATGAGTTGGCTGCGCAATTTTATTTTTATATCAACTCCTGTGAATGCCATTGGATGCGGAGTGCTGGTTATTCTGTGTGAAATAATAAATATCGCCATAGGATAGTAACAATTAAATTTGAACTACGCTACATGGCATACTTCTTGACGATAGGCATACTTCATCATATTCCACATAAGCAATTGGAGCTTGTGTGACGAGGTGGAAGATTTACCATACGAGCGAGAGGCTTGCATGGCGATGATTATATACTACAGGTTGAACTGATGACTGATATGGACTCTATAAATTATAACGATAAATTGCCAGATTAATAAAAACCCCACACGGGTCTGGAGTTGACAATAATCACGTCTCTCTAGTTATTAGATACGACACATGGACTATTTATTTCCACACGGAAACGGGGTGACGAGAATTTATTCTTTGGAGTGATTATCTATACATGCTCCCCCGTAAACACCAGAATATATCACTATAAATATGTGAATGCTTTTTAGGATTTATTGGGTACCTAACACGGCCCAATAAATTTCCAAACCCCTCCCCGTACAAAGGAGGTTATGGCGAATTTTTTCGAAATATTAAGGCGTTAGTGAAATATTTGAAGTGAAAACGAAGTTGAAAATATAGAATGAACTATATTTATATATATAAATATAAATATAATTAAAACGAAACGTGGCCGTGCAGTTCGTGTTTTGAAACCGTGATTTCAAACAACTAGTGCGGGAAATCCGACCATCGGATTTTCCTGAAATCGCAACCGTTGGGTCCGCTTTGGAAAAATCTTTCCAACGGCACCAACTTTGTAAAGATCCAACGGTTAGATTTTCAGATATGTGTAAATCAAATCTGAAGAAAAACAGCGCCAGAAACGATTTTATTTATATATATATATATATAATTATATTTAATCGAATAACGACGCTGCAGTTCGTATTTTGAAATCGAAACTTCAAACGATTGTACCGGGAGATCCGACCGTCGGAATTACCCGAAACTGGAACCGTTGGATTCGTTTTGAAAAGACCTTTCTAATGATTTAAATTTTGTGAAGATCCAACGTTTAGATTTTCAGATATGTGTAAATCAAATCTGAAGAAAAACAACGCCACGGCCACGTTATGGCCCAAAGCGTCGTTTTGAATAAATAGGCTATTTTAAAATTAATAAAAATAGCGATAAATCGTTATAAAATATTATAAACGATGTGGAATGGAAATAAACTGAATTTGCTCGATTTATGTGGTATTTGATGGTTGAATGTGTTTGGTGTGAAAATTACATTAAAGAACAAAATAGGTGTTGTCGAATGATTTAACCATTGAAATAAAATGATTTGAAATTCTAAATATACGTGAATTATTTGAAAAGGCCGAGTTAATTCTCATTTCGAATAATTGACCGACGATTGAAATTCGAAGATGAAGACGGCGGTCGAAGACCGGAGATCTTCACCTCGTTTGGATGGTAACCGAGGTCCTGATTGGGAGGCATCCCGAAATATGGATAATGAGTGGTGATCGTCCAGACGTACGTGGTGATCGATGGGTTTGCGAGGTATTTAGTGCCTCTGGTTTCGTTCAGACCCAGAACGGACTTGTAAATGGACTGTGTGTCTGACATTGGATTTTATTCTGTGTTGATTGATCTCTATTAAATATACATCTATTTGGCGGCGGAGAATTTATTCTTTTGCTTAACGCCCTTCTCTGAAACGTACGAGCTCAGAGGTTGTATATCGATGGACATCAGTCGCATGGCATAAATTGCTAGTGTGGCATGCCTAAGTGGCAAATGATCAGGACTTCTGTTGAAAAGCAAAGTCTTGTGGTGATGATCAAAGCACCGCCTGGGTGGCGTAGCTTTGTGTATAACGTGAATTCGCGAGCCTCACACCCCGGTATGAACCAGAAACGGGAGGAAGGACCTCAGGGAGGACATGCGTTTCTTCCTAGCTAGGGTGGTGTCAGTGACCTACCAGCCCTGACATTTATATACTTTTCACCTATGTGGTTGTTGCTGTTGCGAGGCGCCTCGGTTTGATCGGACGATCCGGGTCCGATGGAGTCATTCGTTGGCTCGTTTACGCCCCAAAGGGCGGGGAAACGCATTGTTCAGGAATTTTAATCCACATCGGTGGACCGGCCCTGTCGCTCCTAGGGTCACTCGAGCTCTGATCCTAAGACTCGGGCTAGGCAGTCTCGAATTCGGTAAGGACTATCTTTTGCCTTGGTTCATGACGGAAATCCAATTTCCAAATACGACATCGTGCAGATTTGAATGTATATATATATGGCGACATGATATATGGTACCCATGCCGTCTATGATTGATAGTTATGATTTAAATTGTTTTTGAAACATATAAACACTAGTAATAATATCAAATGCTTTTGCTTTATTCATATCAACCATATTTTGACCATTATAAGGTAAAACTCTATCCTCCGGTTTGCGTTGCATTGTGTGATGGGAACTGAGTCTTATAATGGCTTCATTTTTATAAAAAGCATTGCGTTGTCTGAAAGAATGATTTGTTTTAAAGCACTGGCAATCCAATGGAGTAAACATGTTCCACAAAAGTGGCGTGGTCCTGTGATTAGCCAAATTATATATGTGTTGAGTAGATTTCTCATACCAGTCCCATGACTGACTCGTAGTTTGTTTCACTTTCAAACTCGGGTGCCCCTTTTTCTGCACGGGCAGCCTTGTATTCAGGTTTAGCTGGTTCTTTCTGGATAGTTGAAGCTGAAGATGGATTCTATCATTTATCTCTTTTTATGCTGTTCAGCTCCTATTGTACATATTATGTTTGTTTTCCGCTGTAGACATTTATGTATAGCTGAACTGTATTTGTACTAAGTATGATCCTATATACTGTGTAACTCTGATGATTACTTTTATCCAGTATATTCTATTGTTCATTATCTGGTGTATTTATTTAATTTTGTTCTGCTATTATCTGTTTATGTATTATATTCCACGGATTACCCTTGCCACCGTTAGCACGGGGTTTGGGGTCGTCTCATTTGGTATCAGAGCCTAGGTTAAGCTTAGTTCTGGAATATAACATATTAACGAACTCGTCAGAAATAGAACCAGTAGTGTTCTAGGACGGGTAACTCATTACAGATAGGATCAATAATATCCTAGTATGAGTAGCAGAATGAAACAACACCTAGATAGACACATTTACATTCAGGTATTTGTCTCTATATTTTGAAATATCTTTCTGTTGACCTGACACTTGATCTGCTATTTGCAGAAGAACTAGAAAATGAGTGCCAGAAACAGAAGAAGTAATACTGACCCGGATATTGAAGCCCTATATATGAAATATAGAAATCTGGGTGGAAAGCCATTCTCGGGCGAAGAATCTATTATGAAAACACAAGCCTGGATTCGTTCGGCTGAGAAAATCTTTGAAGGATTAAAGCTGAGGGAAGACCAGAAAAGATTACTGGCCTCCTGGGCACTCAAAGACGAAGCCTTATTCTGGTGGGATTCTGTTGTTAAGAATAATCCAGAAGGTGATATCACCTGGGATAGATTCAAAGTGATTTTCCTGGAAAGATTTACTCCTCCAGAAGCGATTGAGCGACTATGTGATGAATTTTCTTATTTGATACAAGGGGATATGACCATTCCCGAATATCATAAGAAATTCAATGAACTTTCTCACTTTGCTCCTCATCTAATTGAGAATCCTAAGAGGAAGAATATGAGGTTTATCAACGGGCTTCAAAGAAAATATCAGAACAGTGTAATGAGGAACGTGAAGCTCCCCTTTTCTGAGATGATATACATGGCTTATCAGTACGAAGATCTAGATAAGAAAGGTATGCTACAGTACGAAGAAGAAGTCAGCTCTAGTAATAGAAATGAATCTGAAACTGATCGTCCTGAGGCCAGTACAATGTCTGAAGTCAGTAAGAAGTCCAAAGCTGATCGAAAAAGGGCCAGATCCGAAAAAGAACCAGTAACGACAGCTGTATGCAGTAACTGCCATAAACAGGGGCATTTGACTAGGAATTGTAAACCCTCGAAGAAGCTAAGGAAAGATGAAACTAAATCCGGTAAGAAGTTCCAAGAGAATAGAAAGTGCAGTCAATGCCATCAGTCCGGTCATCTTTCAAAGGCCTGCCCGCTATTCAGAAAACCTAAAGCAGTACATGTAAATGAGGTGGTAGAAGTACCTGCATCCTCGTCTGCTCAGGAAAGGTCTGATGTTTTAGAAGGCACGCTCAATGTCAAAATATTCTATTTAAAGTACTGTTTGACACAGGCGCGTCACGAAGCTTTATTGCAAAGAGTGCAGTCAAGAAGTTGGATTTGAATTTGAAGAAGCTCAAAGAGCCAATGACTGTCCAAAATCCAGTTGGAGGTTCCATCAATCTCAGTTGGATTTGTGCAGTACCTGTCTCTTTTTCCTGCTATAAATTCCCTATTATCTCTATCGTCATGAATTTTAATGAATTCGATCTTATTCTGGGATTGGATTGGCTAACCATATATGAAGCAGAGGTTAGATGCGCCGAGAGAGTTGTTAAGGCAAAGGCACAGTCGGGGAATTATATAACCATACCATGTGAAGGCCCGACATCAAATAGAAAGGACTTCTGGGCAGCTTTGGATGTTTCTCCAGCCCAAATAGAAAATATCCCTGAAGTCACAGAGAATATTCCTGACCTCATCAAAGACATTCCTGTCGTCAAAAATTATGCGGATGTGTTTGAAGAAGTTGTTCGCTTACCTCCGCAGAGAGAAATAGATTTCAAGATTGCTTTGATTCCCAATGCAAGGCCGGTAGTTCACGCTATTTGAAGAATGTCCTTGAAAGAGAAGGAGGAATTAGACAATCAAACAAGACAGCTAGTATGGAAGGGTCTGATCAGGCCTAGTTTCTCGGATTGGGGTGCAGCAGTGGTCTTTGTCCCGAAATCTGACGGTACTCTACGTCTATGTGTGGATTATCGTGATTTAAACAAACAGACAATAAAGAACAAATATCCATTGCCGCGGATTGATGATTTGTTAGATCGATTGAATGGCGCACAAGTATTCTCAAGAATGGACCTAGCTACAGGCTTCCATCAACTTCGAATCGCCGAGGAGTGTGTTCCAATGACAGCATTCAGAGGTCCCGACTTATTCTATGAGTGGTTAGTAATGCCGTTCGGCTTATGTAACGCTCCTGCTTACTTCGTCGATCTGATGAATAGAGTGTTCAGAGGAGTTTTGAATAAATTTGTTCTGGTTTTCATCGACGATATTCTAATCTTCTCTAAATCAAAGGCCGAACATGAAAAACATTTGGAACAAGTGTTAGAAATCCTCAGAAGGAATGTATTGAAAGCAAAGTTTTCCAAATGTATCTCTGGCAAGATGAAGTAAAATTTCTAGGCCACGTTGTATCGAAAGAAGGAATTGCTGTGGATCCAAGCAAAATCACAGCTATTCAAAATTGGAAACAGCCCAGTACCCCCACTGAAGTCCGCAGTTTTCTCGGATTGGCTAGCTATTACCGGAAGTTCGTTAAAAACTTTTCGAAGATATCTGGTCATTTAACGAAGCTTACAAAGAAGCACTCTAAATTCAAATGGACTCCAGAAAGTGAGGAGGATTTCGAAGAGCTAAAGTTAAGATTAACAACTGCTCCAGTGTTAACCATCATCGATGGCAATCAGGATTTGAAAGTCTGGACTGATGCTTCTAGAGAAGGCCTTGGCGCAGTGTTAATGCAAAGAGGCCAAGTGATTGCTTATGCTAGCCATCAACTGAAGCCGCACGAGAAGAACTACGTAACTCATGATCTTGAGTTATTGGCTATTGTGTTCTCTTTGAAAATCTGGAGACACTATCTGTTGGGTGAGAGATTTGAACTGTTTACAGATCACCAGTTGTTAAAGTATCTGTTCACTCAGAAAGACCTGAATCTGAGGCAGCAACGTTGGCTGGAGTTTCTTGCAGCTTATGACTTTGAAATTATATACACTCCGGGGAAAGCCAATGTCGTGGCCGATGCGTTAAGCCGAAAGAATGAAATGATCGCCAGTTTTATTATCACGACTTCACTGATAGATAAAATATCTGCTCTTCAGGAGGATGATCACTTCATTCAGAAGATCAGAGAGAAAATTAAACAAGGCGAACCCTCGAGTTTTCAAGTAGATAATGATGGGATTTTAAGGCTCAAAGGTCGAATCTGTGTCCCTAACATTCCTGAGCTTCGAAAGGAAGTACTGGACGAATGCCACAAGTCAAAACTTAGTATCCATCCAAGAGTAAGAAAAATGTATAATGACATCAAACGCACTTTCTGGTGGAAGTCGATGAAGAGGGACATTTCTTTATATGTTAGCCGATGCCCTACTTGCCAACTAGTCAAGAGCGACTAACAGAAACTAGCTGGATTATTAAAACCGCTAGAAGTTCCTGGTTGGAAGTGGGAACATATTTCTATGGATTTCATTGATGGTCTGCCCAGAACCAGAAAAGGAAATGACACTATTTGGGTGATCATAGATCGCTTCACGAAGACCGCCCATTTCATACCTGTCAGATCAAACAGAACCGCTCAGAGTCTGGCACAGATATACTTCAGGGAAATAGTTAGACTGCATGGAGTGCCACTCAGTATAGTAAGTGATAGAGATACAATCTTCACTAGCAAATTCTGGGAAGCATTTCAAGTCGAGCTGGGAACGAAGTTGAACTTAAGCACCGCTTATCATCCTCAGACAGACGGTCAGACTGAAAGGGTGAATCGTATTTTAGAAGACCTATTGCGGGCTTATGTTATAGATTTCGGTGGATCATGGGAAGACCATCTGCATTTGGCTGAATTCTCATATAATAAAAGCTACCAGGCGAGTCTGACAATGTCGCCATTCGAAGCATTGTATGGTAGACTGTGCCGATCTCCTGCTTGTTGGGTCGAACCTGGAAATAGACTTGTGTTAGGGCCAGACATGATTCGAGAAGCTGCCGACAAAGTCGATTTTATTAAGAAGCGATTACTCGCCGCTCAAAGCCGACAAAAGAGCTATGCCGATAGAAGAAGAAGAGATATATCTTTTGCTGTTGGCGACTATGTATATTTGAAAGTATCGCCGATGAGAGGAGTAAACCGGTTCGGTAAAACTGGAAAGTTGGCGCCCAAATTCATTGGTCCGTTTCCTATTCTAGAACGGATCGGAACTCTCGCTTATAGGGTCAAACTGCCTGACTGGTTGCCTGGAGTTCATGATGTATTTCACATATCCCAACTTCGAAAGCACGTTCATGATCCAGACTTGATCGTGGAAGAAGCAGCTCAACATGACATTGAAATTACCCCAGAATTAGCTGTGAGAAGAGAGCCGCTAAAGATAATAGGCAAAGAAACCAAAGAGCTGAGGAACAAGAAGGTTCACTTAGTCAAAGTGCAATGGAGTGGAGATCCGCGAGATTGTACTTGGGAAACTGAGGAGAGCATTCAGAAAGCTTATCCTAGATGCCGAGTGGATATCTCTGATTGACTCTGGTGCAAGGTACATTTACCCTACTTTGCACTACCATTCAACTCTCTACTCTATTGTTATTTTCTTTTCATGGATGTGCACTTTTAATTCTATAGTCTGAATGATTTTAAAAGGAGTATAGAAATTGATTAGTATATTTTTGAAAGGTTGAAAACAATTGGATTGGTTGTTGTGTTGTGGGATTGCAAATTTATCAAACCACTTTCGACTTTGTTCCTTTTCGGGGACGAAAAGTTTTAAGTGGGGGAGATTGTAACGACCCAGAAAATCTGAACCAATTTAATTTTTTTTAAATTGGCTAAAATAATGGATTTTAAATATTTAAAATAAATATTTTAAATAATGGCAATGAAAAGTGAGTATGAATCGACAATTGAAAACGAATATAATTAATAATAATTATAAACAAGGCTTGAAAAGGCGCTGCAGTTTCAAAAATTGAATTCAAACTTTGTCGGACTGTACCGGATGCAAAACAAAACGGATTTTAGCGAAACAAAAAAAATTTAAATCTGTTAGTGATTACCTTTCTATCGAATCTGAAAAATCGAATTTTCATAGCGGAAAACAAAAAGTTATGGCCGAATGAATTTTCGGAAGGGTCGATATGGAATTTATATAGCCCGTGAAAATGGCCATTTTGCATACGACCTCGGAATTCGACGAAACCACTTTTGTTGGATCCGGGATGAGAAGTTATTGCTAGGTTTCAAATTTCATAATTTTTGAAGCTAGTATGTGAGCGTGGCAAAGGAAAATGTGTTTTGGTCAATTACAGTTAAATTGGATCGACCAAAAATGGGCCTTTTTGCAAACAGTCTCAGAATTCGACGAAACTAGTTTTGTTGGGACCGTATCGTCAAAACATAGCTAGATTTATTTTTCTGGAATTTTTCGAATCAGCTTGTGGCCCTGGCAAATTGAAATGTACGTTCAAATTAAATATTGAATGTTTTATATTTTGATTTGAATGGAAACTGACTGAAACAGTCGAATGGGCCTACGAAACATATCCCATTGTGTTCGGAATGGGGGTAAAACGCTAGGGACGACAGTCGTTGGGTTTGATTTCGAGTTCGTCCAAGAAAACCCCAATTTTTGAATTTAATATAACATCGGCCAATAGGATTTTTTATTTCATTAATTTAAAAATATAAAAAAAAACAAAAAAACCCGTAAACCCTTATTTCGAACGGCGGCCAGCGTTCAAGACTTCTCGCCCATTTTCCGCCGAAACCACGCCTCGATAGACCTCCCTCCAGTTTATCTTTTTAGAGTACTCTCCTCCCTCTTCCCATCCATACCAGTGGCGCCTCCTACCATCGCCTGTACGACGAGGTCCATCGCCTCAAACTTCCGCCGTTCGAGCCGCCAGAACTTCCTCCAGCCGCCGCCGAGTTTGACCTCGTGGGTAGCGCCAGGTGCGCCTCTCGACGCTCTACGCGGTGGTGCTGGCCGATTGCTCCCTAGCTTCGCGGATTGAACGCAGGATCGAAACCTAGTTTCGAATCAAATAACTGAGTTGCGGTTTATATTTTATAAACTGTTTTCAACTTTTAAAAGTGTCGCAAATTCATGTTATCGAAGAAAAATCATATCTTTTTGCTATGTTAACGAAATTCGATGAAACAGGAAACATCGTGACCGTGTGGACGCCTTCTACATTCTAGAAGAGACCGCATATTTTTCTGAGCCTTCTGCTATTTTTGGTGGAGTGGAACCCATTGTGAGATTTCTAATTTATAAATGATATGGAAAACGACGATGTATAAATTATATAGTCGATGTATGAGTTATATAAACGTTGTACACCTCTTGTATAAGCGTTGTATAAGTTGTATGTTCGATGTATAAGTTATATATGCGTTGTAAAAATTATATATGTATTGAAATAGAAGTGAATTGCTATATATATATATATATATATATATATATATATATATATATATACGCCCCTCGTCCACAAACCATGGACGATATTTATTGGTTGTGATTGTTGTGAAAATTGATTGATAGCGAATGATTGTTTGAGATTGTTTGTGGTTGATAATGATTGATTGTGATTGAAAAATACCCGTTTGTGGTTGAGAAATATTTGGTTGAAACCACATAGGATTAGTTTGTGGAAATGAAATAAATATATACATGCCGCCTGCGTGCGAACTAGATGCATGATCCCCATTGTCAAAAACCACGAGGTTTTAAGGTAGAGCGAGGAGCCGTACTAGGGACGGTCCCGGTTTTAACTACCCTGCCGTTATGCTACCGAAATTTTCCGAAATATACATGTGTTAGAATAATTTTCATTCGTTGAAATAAATTACATATGTTGAAACAAATATACATGTGTTAGAATAATTTTCATTCGTTGAAATAAATTACATATGTTGCAACAATTATACATGTGTTAGAATAATTTTCATTCATTGAAATAAATTACATATGTTGAAAGAATATTCATGTGTTGAGTTGCAATTCATTCGTTGAGTTGAAATTCATGTGTTGAATATTATTTGATTTTAAACAAATAGTTTTAGCGATAAAAATCACATTTTTATATATATACAAACTATAGAGAAAATTCATGTGTTGAGTTGCAATTCATTCGTTGAGTTGAAATTCATGTGTTGAATATTATTTGAATTTAAACAAATAGTTTTAGTGATAAAAATCACATTTTTATATATATACAAACTATAGAGAATATTCATGTGTTGAGTTGCAATTCATTCGTTGAGTTGAAATTCATGTGTTGAATATTATTTGAATTTAAACAAATAGTTTTAGCTATGAAAATCACATTTTTATATATATACAAACTATAGAGAATATTCATGTGTTGAATTGAAATTCGTTCGTCGAGTTGAAATTCATGTGTTGAATGTTATCGTATTTTAAAATAAAATGAATAGACAATAAAAACTACATTTTTATTGTGAATATGAAGTGTTAAAAACATTCACGTGTTGAATAAATATTTTGATGATAAAAATATTTCTTTTATCATGTATACGCTTTGATAAAAATACACACGTGTTGAAATAAATAATAGTTTGCTAGAAATATTATTATTGGCTTTGTTCTGCATATATATACATGTGTTGAACAGGAAAAATGGATTAGCTGTAGAGTAAAGAAATTATTTGCGTGCCCGACAAATAGGTAAGCCTTGATGAGTTGGCTGCGCAATTTTATTTTTATATCAACTCCTGTGAATGCCATTGGATGCGGAGTGCTGGTTATTCTGTGTGAAATAATAAATATCGCCATAGGATAGTAACAATTAAATTTGAACTATGCTACATGGCATACTTCTTGACGATAGGCATACTTCATCATATTCCACATAAGCAATTGGAGCTTGTGTGACGAGGTGGAAGATTTACCATACGAGCGAGAGGCTTGTATGGTGATGATTATATACTACAGGTTGAACTGATGACTGATATGGACTCTATAAATTATAACGATAAATTGCCAGATTAATAAAAACCCCACACGGGTCTGGAGTTGACAATAATCACGTCTCTCTAGTTATTAGATACGACACATGGACTATTTATTTCCACACGGAAACGGGGTGACGAGAATTTATTCTCTGGAGTGATTATCTATACATGCTCCCCCGTAAACACCAGAATAAATCACTATAAATATGTGAATGCTTTTTAGGATTTATTGGGTACCTAACACGGCCCAATAAATTTCCAAACCCCTCCCCGTACAAAGGAGGTTATGGCGAATTTTTTCGAAATATTAAGGCGTTAGTGAAATATTTGAAGTGAAAACGAAGTTGAAAATATAGAATGAACTATATTTATATATATAAATATAAATATAATTAAAACGAAACGTGGCCGTGCAGTTCGTGTTTTGAAACCGTGATTTCAAACAACTAGTGCGGGAAATCCGACCATCGGATTTTCCTGAAATCGCAACCGTTGGGTCCGCTTTGGAAAAATCTTTCCAACGGCACCAACTTTGTAAAGATCCAACGGTTAGATTTTCAGATATGTGTAAATCAAATCTGAAGAAAAACAGCGCCAGAAACGATTTTATTTATATATATATATATATAATTATATTTAATCGAATAACGACGCTGCAGTTCGTATTTTGAAATCAAAACTTCAAACGATTGTACCGGGAGAACCGACCGTCGGAATTTCCCGAAACTGGAACCGTTGGATTCGTTTTGAAAAGACCTTTCTAATGATGTAAATTTTGTGAAGATCCAACGGTTAGATTTTCAGATATGTGTAAATCAAATCTGAAGAAAAACAGCGCCACGGCCGCGTTATGGCCCAAAGCGTCGTTTTGAATAAATAGGCTATTTTAAAATAAATAAAAATAGCGATAAATCGTTATAAAATATTATAAACGATGTCGAATGGAAATAAACTGAATTTGCTCGATTTATGTGGTATTTGATGGTTGAATGTGTTTGGTGTGAAAATTACATTAAAGAACAAAATTGGTGTTGTCGAATGATTTAACCATTGAAATAAAATGATTTGAAATTCTAAATATACGTGAATTATTTGAAAAGGCCGAGTTAATTCTCATTTCGAATAATTGACCGACGATTGAAATTCGAAGATGAAGACGGTGGTCGAAGACCGGAGATCTTCACCTCGTTTGGATGGTAACCGAGGTCCTGATTGGGAGGCATCCCGAAATATGGATAATGAGTGGTGATCGTCCAGACGTACGTGGTGATCGATGGGTTTGCGAGGTAATTAGTGCCTCTGGTTTCGTTCAGACCCAGAACGGACTTGTAAATGGACTGTGTGTCTGACATTGGATTTTATTCTGTGTTGATTGATCTCTATTAAATATACATCTATTTGGCGGCGGAGAATTTATTCTTTTGCTTAACGCCCTTCTCTGAAACGTACGAGCTCAGAGGTTGTATATCGATGGACATCAGTCGCATGGCGTAAATTGCTAGTGTGGCATGCATAAGTGGCAAATGATCAGGACTTCTGTTGAAAAGCAAAGTCTTGTGGTGATGATCAAAGCACCGCCTGGGTGGCGAAGCTTTGTGTATAACGTGAATTCGCGAGCCTCACACCCCGGTATGAACCAGAAACGGGAGGAAGGACCTCAGGGAGGACATGCGTTTCTTCCTAGCTAGGGTGGTGTCAGTGACCTACCAGCCCTGACATTTATATACTTTTCACCTATGTGGTTGTTGCTGTTGCGAGGCGCCTCGGTTTGATCGGACGATCCGGGTCCGATGGAGTCATTCGTTGGCTCGTTTACGCCCCAAAGGGCGGGGAAACACATTGTTCAGGAATTTTAATCCACATCGGTGGACCGACCCTGTCGCTCCTAGGGTCACTCGAGCTCTGATCCTGAGACTCGGGCTAGGCAGTCTCGAATTCGGTAAGGACTATCTTTTGCCTTGGTTCATGACGGAAATCCAATTTCCAAATACGACATCGTGCAGATTTGATTGTATATATATATGGCGACATGATATATGGTACCCATGCCGTCTATGATTGATAGTTATGATTCAAATTGTTTTTGAAACATATAAACACTAGTAATAATATCAAATGCTTTTGCTTTATTTGTATCAACCATATTTTGACCATTATAAGGTAAAACTCTATCCTCCGGTTTGCGTTGCATTGTGTGATGGGAACTGAGTCTTATAATGGCTTCATTTTTATAAAAAGCATTGCGTTGTCTGAAAGAATGATTTTTTTTAAAGCACTGGCAATCCAATGGAGTAAACCCGTTCCACGAAAGTGGCGTGGTCCTATGATTAGCCAAATTATATATGTGTTGAGTAGATTTCTCATACCAGTCCCATGACTGACTCGTAGTTTGTTTCACTTTCAAACTCGGGTGCCCCTTTTTCTGCACGGGCAGCCTTGTATTCAGGTTTAGCTGGTTCTTTCTGGATAGCTGAAGCTGAAGATGGATTCTATCATTTATCTCTTTTTATGCTGTTCAGCTCCTATTGTACATATTATGTTTGTTTTCCGCTGTAGACATTTATGTATAGCTGAACTGTATTTGTACTAAGTATGATCCTATATACCGTGTAACTTTGATGATTACTTTTATCCAGTATATTCTATTGTTCATTATCTGGTGTGTTTATTTAATTCTGTTCTGCTATTATCTGTTTATGTATTATATTCCACGGATTACCCTTGCCACCGTCAGCACGGGGTTTGGGGTCGTCTCAACTATCACATTTTCATAGCATGTTATTTTACATTTTTAAATGATAGCAGGTATGCATAATTTACATTTCTAAAATGACAGCAAGTATGCATAATTACATTTCTTAAATGGCAGCGGGTATGCATAATTACATTTCTAAAATGACAGTAGGCATGCATAATTACATCTCTTAAATGACAGCAGGTATGCATAATT
The DNA here is from genome assembly GCA_030737875.1 of Allium sativum. Classification (NCBI taxonomy): domain Eukaryota; kingdom Viridiplantae; phylum Streptophyta; class Magnoliopsida; order Asparagales; family Amaryllidaceae; genus Allium; species Allium sativum. The sequence continues at coordinate 587,377,422 of CM060918.1, read as the reverse complement.
ACATTTAATGACAACATATTTGCATAATTACATTTCTTAAATGACAGCAGGTATGCATAATTACATTTCTAAATGACAGCAGGTATGCATAATTACATTTCTTAAACGATAGTAGGTATGCATAGTTACTTTTCTTAAATGACAGCATATATGCATATTTTACATTTCTAAAATGACAGCATGTATGCATAATTATATCTCTTAAATGATAGCATATATGCGTATTTTACATTTCTAAAATGACAGCATGTATGCATAATTACATTTCTTAAATGACAACATATATGCATATTTTATTCTTCTAAAATGACAGCAGGTATGCATAATAATATTTAAATGACAGCATGTATGCGTAATTACATTTAAATGATAGCAGGTATATATGATTACATTTCTAAAATGACAGCAAATATGCATAATTTATATTTAAATGACAATAGGTACGCATAATTACATTTAAATGACAGTAGGTATGCATAATTATATTTCTTAAATGATAGAAGAATTTACGTTTCTTAATGATGACAGGTATGCATAATTATATTCCTCAAATGACAGCAGGAATGCCTAATTATCATATTCCAAATTACAAAAGGTATACATAATTATCAAGATCTACTACCTGTCACATGTTACTCGGTCTGCCCATCCATCACATGGATGAACAACCCAAGGTAATAAGAGGAAAACATAAAACCTTGAGTCAGACAATAGTCTTAATGAGCGATAATTAACTATCTAACATTGTCAATAATGTATATGAGAAATAGGTAGATCAATCAACTAATCTACCAACACATCAGAGAAGAACCCAACCCGTCTCCTCCACATCCGACAGTGATAGATTTTACAACAATTAAAAAGAAACAATCAATACATTCATGGAAACTAGTTATCAAATGTAGGCCATCCTGACTGAACTCGAAATCTCCTAAGAAAAAGCCCTGAAGGCCTAAACCAACATCAGATAAGCACCCAAGAGATATTTCCTTTAACGTCGGACAATTTACACAAGACGATACAAGCAAAACAATCATCATCCATGACTCTGGCTATTACCACCTATCCTACCTTAAAACCATCATTAATTGTGTAACTGGCCAACCTCACCATCCATGAAGGGCTAATGGTAACCTCGGTTCTAGTCAGACTACTGCACATCCCACGTACATTTGCCTCCTCGAGACAACTAGGCCTTTCAACGATACCCAGGGTACTCGACTAGTCCCACTAATCTTTTAGGCATCCCTATTATACCCCTGCTTTGAGTCCGTTAGAACCTACGACAATAATAATTCCTTGACCTTCAATATCTCTAGTTGTCATCATCGGCGACTATCCATAAGCTTAGACCCCATCTCGATCAACCGTTATCCACGAACTCACAACTTTGAGTCATTTTCACATTTGTTCCATTTCGACGATCAACGGACACTTTACAACACTTAGAATGTTCCATCTTGAATTCACTTCGAAGCCACGTCCAACGCCAAACCAAAAACGTACTTCGTCTGGTCAATATTTGATTCATAGTGTTTCATTACTTTGCTATGAATCCCAAACCACAACGTTTCATTTTTCATCCCAGAGCATTTCTGAAATGCTATGTTTTCCTCTGTCGCCAATCCATCATGGATCCATACCTGATCCATCGGAAAACCCATGCCGATAGATTATTTTCACGTGTTCGATCCACCACTCAAAATCGATCCGATCCATGTCAAGACAAACACTATTGATCCATCCTTTTTATAGCGTTGCCGATCCATAGTCTTGCGCTACCAACTGACCCATGAAATCTGCCTCTGATCCATTAGAGAAATGTTTATCGATCCATGTCCTCGCCGATCCATCAATAAATCATGACCTATCCATTGAGCCAAAAGTTGCCGATCCATTTCATAACGCTACGCCTGATCCATGCCAGATCATGTCGATCCAACTCCAAATGCTTGAGCGATCCTTAGTTTGCCAGGCGTTGTCGATCCATTGCTAAGCAAACCCGATCCATTTGAGTGTGCACTTGCTGATCCATCCCAAAACTCAACGATCGATCCATCTACTTTCGTGCTTCCTAAGTCACGATTCATGTAACAACCGATCCACTGAATCACCAATCCATTGATGCTAGAAATCATGCTTCCAACTCGACCCAAAGTCAAATAATTTCAAACAACCAATCATTCAACATCAAAATCGAACAATGATTAAACAAACATTCATTCATCAGTAGCATATGAAACTAACCAAATCATGAATAAACAATGAACGAATCAATATAAATGGATCTAAGTTGCTAGATTATATCCTATGGTGGTCCGAATTGAAATCATACTCACATTGATTATATCTAAGTGAAAACAACTTGAAAATGATGAAAATAAGGTCAAACAACTCATATACTTGATTGAATCTGCGTGGGAGATGTTTATCACTCACCAAATCCACAAATTAGCTTGAAATCAATGATCTACAAATCCGGACAGCGAAGAACAATCTCCGAATCAATCACTTTGATGCAATCTACCTTTCTTCAATGTTGATCTTCAATCTACTAATCTAGATCTATGAAATTAATGGAGTAGAGATGTATTTGATTTGAGTTGGGAGAATCTCAAACCCCAACCAAATAGAGAAATAAAGAAACCAAACAATTCTCCTTGCCTCAACCCCCTTTTGTAGCCATCTAACCAGCTTACTAATCGGCCACACCAAATTAGCCCAATAATGACTAGTTAGCCTATCTAGAAATTGTGTAGCACTTAAAATAGCGATTCCTCCCAAACCACTGAACCAAATCTTTAATGTGATCACCTTACGAAATGAAAACATCATTTCCTTTACAAGGGCTCACATATCAAAATATGGACATGTCTCACATCCCTATAACCAACATATCAAAATATGAGAATGATCTGACCCTCTGGGAATCAAATAAAAATATTTTGCGATCCTCCAATATGTGAAATGCGGGTTGTTACAATAAAACATTGATTGATTAAAACTACTCATTTATATCCCTAAAAATAGGTTTTTTCTACACCAATACTAGTATAATAGGATTAGTTGTTAACCTAATTAGTTAATGGAAACAGCAGGACTACAACATGATTACTACAGGATTAGGTGTTACCTTAATTACATAACAGGATTAGGTGTTACCCTAGTTACATAACAGGATTAGGTGTTACACTAATTAAATAACAAGATTAGGTGTTACCCTAATTACATAACAGGATTAGGTGTTACCGTAATTACATAACAGGATTAGGTGTTACTCTAACTACTACTCATGCGATGGGCTCCATACTACTTAAATAACCTGTGTCAGCCCTGATAATAGGGTGTATCACTCCCTAACCCTGTAACTTGTATAACACGGACCTATTTACTGGTGTTACAACGGTTTAGTTTCCCTAATCGAACCCATGCACGCTCATGACTCCACCGGAACATGCCCATACCCACCTTCCTCATTTAAACCTCTTACTATCCAGTTTAGTAAAGCGTGCCCTGGACCCTACCTAGTGTGAGGCCCTCTAATAAAATACCAACAGGGATATTGACTGATATGGTTCCACACAGCAAGATTGACACAGGACAAACCCCCGACGCTTGTGCCCCCAAGTAATTAGGATTTAAGAGTCCACAAAACCCGATACAACAGCAGAACGAGGGACCTCTTATCTTATTAATAATCAGGTTTAAGTTCATTAATAGGCATGGTTGTAATATTACATGTTAATATGTGTGTACAATCCTTTTCCAAAACAGGCATCTGCCCAGATGTATATAATTATTATAGTAATTCAGTTTACCAAACTTATATTTGGTACTTACATTATTTTAACATGTCATTTACTTAATGTCTGTATTAAGTCAAATATTACATGTTTACACATATGCATACTGTTCCTTTTAATTATATTCTCAAATTACAGCATGTACAAGTTTATGCATACTATCCCTTATTATTATATTCCCAAATTACAGTCAAACAATCATCAATTTAACAATATTCCTAAATTCTCCTTTTTCATTGTCATTTCGTATCATCCCAATTTTAATTATATGCAATCTTAAATCGGACATGGCTTAGGCTTAGCATAAATAAAAGAGAAAATTGGAAGGATGAGAATAGAATCAAATCAAACTGTATAAAATAGGCATATAAACAAGACTGGGAATAAATTAAACAGCATAATAGGGAAAAGGAAGATAAATACGCATAACTAATTAATCAACTGATAGTAAAAGAACATGTATTACTATAACAACGACATAGATGAATAACAGTAAAAGAACAGGTGTGACTTATAGGTACTATATGTTCTAAATCCACTTTTATTTACTGTCATGATATATTTCTAGGTATTAGATCTGAAAATAACATGAAACTCACAGCGGGTCTTGGTGAAGAAGAGATTATCTTTATATATATATATATATGTCGTTGTAGAAAAGTCCACTTCTATCTTTTTATTGTTGTAGAGCAATCCGTATTGTCCTTACTATTTTATATTTGGGCAACACCTTAGTAGTTCTATTTATATATTAATCTCAGAAAAGAGTTTGGAGGAAGAAGGAGGAAGAATGATTTTGTCTGTGTAGAACAAATGAGGTTGCATGCCTTTATATAGACTACATTGGACAATCCATTACCGTTAGACGCTAGGTTTTCAGTCTTAACCTTACATGTAATGCTAAGTCAACGGAAGAATCCATAATAAAAAACAGTCTAGGAACAGAACTCGGAATCGAGCCTTCATGCGGGTGGATTGACCCACCGACATACTGGGTTGACCCATGGGTCGACCCACTTAGCCTTGGGTCAACCCACGAGTCGATCCAAGCAGGGCATGGGTTGCCCCATGATCGTTGCTTCCTGCGCAGATTTAACGGTTTGAATTTATTCATATATAGTCTTCTTATATGTATGCAAACTTCTTATGTTCATAACTTCCTCATACGTTATCCGATTTACGCAAACTTGGGGTCTATCTAAATCAGAATTCCGAGACAAACGCAACGGTAAAGTTGGTTTTACTTAATTTTGAAAATTTAATTATATAATATTCATTTCATTATCTTTACAGTGTGGTTATAGTGTATTAAATTTTGGGGTGTTACAATATGTCAAAGAAATCTCAGTGCTATATAAGGGTATCTCATCCTAAATCATGAAACTACTCCTAAGATAAGATATTTCATATCATGTCAATATGAAATGATCCAAAGATCCTCAGTTTGATCGAAGATCATCGATATATCAAATGAACCGAACCGAAGTTACTCCAGAGGATCCGGATATCATCGATATAATCAAATGAACCGAAGATCATCGATATAATCAAATGAAGTAAAGTTCCTCAGGATGATCTAAAGATCATCGATATAATCAAATGAACCAAAGTTCCAAAAATGATCTGAAGACCCTCCTGAACCAAAGTTCCTAAAATGATCCAAAGATCTTCCAGAAACGAAGTTACTAAAATGATCACGACTGGTCAAGGAAAGTGTAAATTACTCCAAGCTAGTAAATATAAGAGTCAAGCTACATGTCCCATAACCACTTGCTCTACTCGAATATTTACAAACAAGTTGTATATTCCACTAGAAATACGAAACAATCATTGCCACAGTTTTGAATTGAACAAGTCCAAGAATTAACCGTCGAAGTAAATGTAAGGTTCATGGTCATTGTTTTTACTAAGGTGTTTAATTGGATTTCTTATATGAGCAAGGAAAAGGTTTATATGAATATATACTAGTAGCTTGGAAGACAATTTATAAATAACTTCATATAATGAAGTAGGATTAGAAACCATTTTTGTAAAAGATTTGGTATCTACTAATAATATAAAAACCTTTTATTATTTGAAATGGAAAATCTCATAACATATTGATTGTAATAACAATAGATCACAAAATTCATGTATTAATAACATAAAATCAAATCCCTGAAATATCAATTATGAATTCATTAATCACGAATGAATCGAAAGTTTATAAAATCAAGCTGCTGAAATTAGTGAATTGGAGAAACTGAAAATCACAGAAAAAGTCCAAATAGGACGAAACTTGGCCGGGAAAGAGCCTGGATGGACCTAAACTATTGACTGTGGTCTCCACTAGTTAACAGCAGGAAAATAGGCATCGGATGTCTAAGGCTTTAGCTCATACGTATGAGCTGATAGACTGCTTTTTTTTAGCCTTCGGTCAGACGTCTGAGCTGAAGCCTGGGCAATAATTTGCCTAAGCAATGAATGTGCAATCGGCCTCGGTCGAGCCCATACCAATGGTGAAGGCTTATAACTTTTTTTGGGTGAAAATGAAGCTTCTAATTCTTGCCAAAACAACTCAAAAACACAAATTCAGTTCCTTACAAAGATTCACTCCTTGAATTCATGTAATTGAATTCAAACACTCATAAATCGGAAAGTTCACACACAAACCAATCAACCAAATGTATACAAACACAACACAGAAGTACTAAGTGCACACTTTCCAAGATTAATAGGTTGAGTACATAGATATGGGTTCCTAAGAACTCACCTTTGAGCTTAAATAGCAAGGAAAAGCTAGATCAGTCTCTCTTCGAATATAACTCACAAATCTTCAACCTATACACAAACATACAAGAATACTAAGAGTTAGTTATTAAGAATTCATAAGGATTGAAGAGGAGTTACGTTGGAGCAGATGGAGATGGAGCTTACTCAAGCTTCTCTTTAGATTTTGTACTTGATTTCTACAAAAAGTGGGATTCCTAAGATCAAACTAGGTTTAGGAATTCCAATTTCCCTTTCCTTTTTCCCAATTTTATTTTCTTGACGTGTTGGAACGAAGTAAGGAGAAGAGGGGGCCGTGGGGTTATAAGGAAGTGGGCTAGATTTACTAACCCAATCCCCAATCAAAGTCCCAAATTTCACTAACTCCAAACATATCGATGTTTTTTGTTTTTATTATCATAAACGGCATTTTGAACTCAATGGAAGTGGTCTTGAGTCCAAATTTATCTGTATGCAAAAAGTGACTTTTTGGATATATACATGGTTATCAATGATATATTTAAATATATTATCGTGAAATATGCGGGTTGTTACAACTAATCTCATTGTGTCATCGAAAAATAGTATACTTGATGATTGTAGCATTAGTAGTGCTTATTTTCCAACCTTAGAATGAGGGATGTTACATTATTCGTGCTTTGATTATAATCATAGATCACTATTAATGTTAAATTTAAAAATTAATGCATAGTTATGGCTAATTTGGTTAATCAGTATACTTGGTTATCAATAACATAATTTAATGTAACTAGTGTACGTGTTAGCAAAAATATTAGAAAGAAATTATTTACATAATCCTTTTATAAGTTTATAATGTTAATTATACATAAACACATAGCTTATGTGTATGTGCTACTACAGACAAATTATTGTATATTATTAAATTTTTATTAGCGTATATTAAATTTGAAACAGTGTTAGCTACGATGTCGAAAACAACAAATTTTTATTAGTTTTAATTCTTAGTGAACTTAAAGAATGAAAGATTCATAATGTCAATATAAACAAATTAATATACACTATACTGTATTTTCAGACTCCTTGTATCTTTTTATACCGTTTGATAAGTCTAATGTGTGATCGTTATATAATATTCGGTTTTTACTATAAAACTTTTTTTCTCCATTTTTTTAGAAGAGAAAATATATTTCCACATAAAATATGCAAAAAATGGGGAAAAAAAGATTGGCTATTGAGAAAAAATATACAAAAAAGAACAATGTCCTACCATCGAAACCAAGAAGAAAGGGCTCACAGCCTATGACAGCTGAATTTGGAACCGGCCAGGCAGTAAACGATACACGGATATCCATCTATCTAGCGACTAGGAACTAAAAAAACCCGGCTCTAAATCCAAGGATGCAGATAAAAGCTTGCATATCCAAATCTCTCTTGCGATGGCGCTTCGAACTATAGTTGCAAGTGAAGGGGTGCTCTTGACTTTCCAAGTCAGCGGCTCCTACTTTCGGTGCTTGTTGAATTTGCCCTCCTTTTAATGTTCCCATGTGGATGATTTGGTATAATCCAGTGGTCGTCTTTATTTTCTTTCTCTTCCATTTTAAATAATATATTCTTTTATCTTCTCTAATTACCTGCAATCAAAGTTTTCAAATACAAGAATCAAGGTTTTACAACCACTTTCAATAGCTTTAATCCATTTTAATTGTAAATTTAACGTGACGACCCCAAAACCCCGTACGATGGTGGCAAGGGTAATCTTTTAAATATAACACATACAGATAACAGCAAAACAGAAATAATTAAATACACCAGATAATGTACAATAGAATACACTAGAAAAACATAATCATCAGAGTTACACAGTATACAGGATCTTACTTAGAATAAAATACAGTTCAGCTATACATAAATGTCTACAGCCGAATCAAAACATAATATGTACAATAGGAGCTGAGCAACATAAAAAGAGATAAATGGTAGAATCCATCCTCAGCTCCAGCTATCCAGAAAGAGGCTACAAAAACCTGAATACAAGGCTGCCCGTGTAGAAAAAGGGGCACCCGAGTTTGCAAGTGAAACAAACTACGAGTCAGTCATGGGACTGGTATGAGAAATCTACTTAACATATTTTATAATATGGCCAATCACAAGACCACGCCACTTTCGCGGAACGGGTTTACTCCAATGGATTGTCAGTGCTTTAAAACAAGTAAACCTTTTAAACATCGCAATGCTTTTTATAAAAAATGAAGTCATTATAAGACTCAGTTCCCATCACATAATGCAACGCAAACCGGAGGATAGAGTTTTACCTTATAATGGCCAAAATATGCTTGATATGAATAAAAAAAAGCAGTTGATATTATTACTAGTGTGTATATGTTTCAAAAACAATTTTAAATCATAAGTATCAATCATAGACGACATGGGTACCATATATCAAGTCGCCATATATAGGTATACAATCAAAACCGCACGGTGTCGTATTTGGAAATTGGATTTCCGTCATGAACCAAGGAAAAAGATAGTCCTTACTAACGTCGAGACTCTCTAGTCCAAGCCTCAGGATCAGAGTTCGAGTGACCCTTGGAGCGATAGGGCCGGTCCACCGATATGGATTAAAATGCCCGAACACTGCGTTTCCCCACCCTTTGGGGCGTAAATGAGCCAAATGACTCCATCGGCTCCACATAGTCACCGATATATCTGAGGCGCCTCGCAACAGCAACAACCACACAGGTGAAAATAATATAAATGTCAGGGCTGGTAGGTCACTGACACCACCCTAGCTAGAAGGAAACGCATGCCCTCCCTGAGGTCCTCTCCCGTTTCTGGATCATACTGGGGTGTGAGGCTCGCGAATCAACGTTATACACAAATTTATGCCACAAAGGCCGTGCTTTGATCATCAACCACAAGACTTTGCTTTTCAACAGAAGCCTTGATTATTTTCCACTTAGGCATGCCACACAGGCAATTCACTCCATGCGACTGATTTCTATCGATATATAACCTCTGAGCTTGTACGTCTCAGAGAAGGGCGTTAAGCAAGAGAATAAATTCTCCGCTGCCAAATAGATATATATTTAATAGAGATCAATCAGCACAGAACAAAATCCAATGCCAGACACACAGTCCATTTACAAGTTCGTTCTGGGTCTGAACGAAACCGGAGGCACCATATACCTCGCATATCCATCGATCTCCAAGAACGTATGGACGATCACCACTTATTATCTATATTTCGGGATGCCTCCCAATCAAGACATCAGTAATCAACCAACCGAGGTGAAGATCTCAGGTCTTCAACCACCATCTTCATCATCGACTTCATATCGCCGATCAATTATTTGAAATGAGATTTAACTCGGCCTTTTCAAATAATTCACGTATATTTAGAATTTAAATCAATTCATTTCGATGGTTAAATTATTCGACATCAATAATTCTGTTCTTAATTGTAATTTTCATGCCAAACACATTCAGCCATCAAATATCCAACAAACCGGGTAAATTCGGTTTATTTCCATTTCATATCGTTTATAATATTTTATAACGATTTATCTCTATTTTTATTCATTTTAAAATAGCCAATTCATTCAAACGACGCTTCAGGCCATAACGCGGTCGTGGCGCTGTTTTTTTTTCAGATTTGATTTACACATATCTGAAAATCTAACCGTTGGATCTTCACAAATTTTATATCATTAGAAAGATCTTTTCAAAACGAATCCATCGGTTTCAGTTTTGGGGAAAATCCGACGGTCGGATCTCCCGGTACACTCATTTGAAGTTACGATTTCAAAATACGAACTGCAGCGTCGTTATTCGATTTAATTTAATTATATCTATATATAAATATAAATATAATCGATTCTGGCGTTGTTTTTCTTTAGATTTGAATTAAACATTCCAGACAATCCAACCGTTGGATCTTCACAAAGTGGGTGTCGTTGGAGAGATATTTCCAAAGCGAACCCAACGGTTTCGGTTTCGGGAAAATCCAATGGTCGGATCTCCCGCACTAATCATTTGAAATCACGGTTTCAAAACACGAACTGCAGCTTCGTTATTCGATTTATTTTATATATATATATATAATTCATTCTTCGATTTCAAAACCATATCCACTTCATATATTTGATAAAAATGATATTTTTATCCAACAAATATTTATTTCAACACATCACTATTTTTAACACTTGAATTTCTATTCAACACTTGAATTTTATTTCAACACATGAATTTTATTTCAACACATGAATTTCTATTCAACACATGAATTTTATTTCAACACATGAATATCTATTCAACACATGAATTTTATTTCAACACATGAATTTTGTTTCAACACATGAATTTTATTTCAACACATGAATTTTATTTCTAACAGTTCATATATATCATAAAAATGTGATTTTTGGTGTAAAACAATTTATTTCAAAACACGATTATTTTATATAGTTTATACCTAAGGTAAAAATGTTATTTTTGGTGTTAAAACAATTTATTTAAAACACTAATATTTTATATAATCTATATATATGATAAAAATGTTATTTTTATTTTTCAAAGAATTTATTCAATACATGAACTTCATTCAACACATGAATTTTATTCAACACATGAATTTCTATTTCAACACATGAATTTTTTTTCAACACATGAATATCTATTCAAAACATGAATTTTATTTCAACACATGAATTTTGTTTCAGCACATGAATTTTATTTCAACACATGAATATGAATCAAACACAGAAATATTTCAGAAAATTTCGGCAGCATAACGGCAGGGTAGTTAAAACCGGGACCGTCCTAGTACGGCTCCTCGCTCTACCTTAAAGCCTCGCAGCTTTTGACAATCGGGATTTTCAATATCTAGTTCGTACGCAGACAAATTTTCCCATATACTAATCCTATAGGGATTTTAATCACAATCAATCATTTCAAACCAACCATTCATGATATTCACCAAATTTTCACATCAACCAATAATCCAAACAATATCACAACCAATATATATCGTCCATGGTCTGTGGACGAGGGGAGTATATATATATATATACGTATATAACTATATTTCGATTTCATTTCAACATCATTTCAATTTATTTCAATGCATATATTATTTTTACAACGCATATATAACTTATACATCGAACATACAACTTATACAACGCTTATACATGAGGAGTACAACGCTTATATAACTCATTCTTCGACTATATAATTTATACATCGTTGTTTCCATATCGTTTATAATTCAAAAAATCTCACATTGGGTTCCACTCCACCAAAAATAGTAGGAAGCTCAGAAAAATATCCGGTCTCTTCTAAAATGTAGAAGACCTCCACAAGAGTCCACTGTCTCTTGTTTCACTAGATTTCGACAAGAAACGAAAAAGATATGATTTTTATTATAAAATCATAAATCGTAGCGCTTAGAAGTGCTATAGAATAGTTTAATATAATTTAAACCGTTACCTCTCTATTTGGTTCGAAACTAGGTTCGGGATTTTCTCACAAACGTTTGCATGATAGGAGAATCGGCTCACACAACATCGAAGAGCTTCAAAGCAGCTTCTTGGCGCCGGGGGTTTCACCCTGGTCGACGTCCTCTATAGGGCTCGGCAGCGGTCTTAAGGCGGCATCTTCGTGGAGCTCAAACTCAAAAAATACCAGATGATAGGGGGAGCTCCTTATATAGATTTGAAGAGGAGGTCACGATCTATAAAACTCAACTGGGCCATGGCGTTTTGGTGCGTGTGGAGGGTGATAACGAGGAGATAAGGTGGAAGAAGCAGCCGTTGTTCGTCGATATACGAGGAGAGAGAATGTCGGGGTATGAACGTGTTGTGATTGGCCAGGATTTTTTTATATTTATATATTTTTAAAATTTCAAAAATACCCCTCTTCACATACTAACTCCAATCCGAACCCAACGACCGCCGTCCCAAGCTAAATACCCTCATTCCGAACACAATGGGATATGTTTCGTAGGATCATTCGACTGTTTCAGTCAATTTTCCTTTAAATTAAAATATAAAACATCCAATATTGGATTTGAACGCACATTTCAATTTGCCGAGGCCACATACTGATCCCAAAAATTCCAGAAAAATAAATCTAGATATTTTTGATGATACGGTCCCAACAAAACTAGTTTCGTCGAATTCTGAGACCTCTGAAAAATGGCGCTTTTTTGGTCGATCCAATTTAATAGAAATTGACCAAACACATTTTCCTTTGCCACGCTCACATACTAACTTCAAAAATTATGAAATTTGAAGCCAAGTAATAATTTGACATCCTGGATCCAACAAAAATGGTTTCGTTGAATTCTGAGGTCGTTTGCAAAATGGCTATTTTCCCGGGTTATATAAACTCTATAGCGACCTTTCTGAAAATTCATTTGGCCATAACTTTTGATTCCCGCTATAAAACTTCAATTTTTCAGATTCGTTAGAAAGATATTCACCAACAGATTTAAATATTTTTGGTTTCACTAAAATCGGTTTTATTTTGCACCCGGTACAGTCAGTCAAAGTTCAAATTGAAAATTTGAAACTGCCGCGCCATTTCATGCCTTGTTTATAATTTAAAATAATTATATTTATTTTCAAGCATCGATTCAAACATACTTTTCATCATTATCATTTAAAATATTTATTTTAAATATCTAAATTCACAAAAATAGCCAAATTAAAAATTTTAAATTGGCTCAGATTTTCCAGGTTGTTACAATCTCCCCCTCTTAAAACTTTTCGTCCTTGAAAAGGAACGAACTCGAAAGTTGTTTAGTTAACCAACTCAACTTTCATCCTGGCTTCCATTCTTCAACCTTTCAGTTTTTAAGAATTTTCAAATTCTTCAAAAATTTGGCTAACACCCTAAATTTTCGAAAAATTTCGCCATAACTTTCTTTGCATGGGGAGGGGTTTGGAAATTTATTAGGCCGTATTAGGTACCCAATAAATCCTAATAAGCATGCACATATTTAAAGTGATATATTCCGGTGTCCACAGGGGAGTGTGTATTGATTATAACTCCAGAGAATAAATTCTCGTCACCCTATAAATGGTTTTTGTGCCTTAATGACCAGAGAGACGTGTTTATTGTCATCTCCAGACCCGTGTGGTTTTTTTTATTAATCTTGCAATTTACCGTTACATTTTATATGGTCCATATTAGTCATCAGTTCAACCTGTAAAATATAGTCATCGCCATACAAGCCTCTCGCTCGTATGGTAAATCTTCAACCTCGTCACACAAGCTCCAAATGCTTATGTGGTATATGATGAAGTATGCTATCTTCAAGAAGTATGCCATGTAGTGTAGTTCAAAATTAATTGTTACAATCCTATGGCGACATTTATTATTACACACAGAACAACCAGCACTCCGCATCCAATGGCATTCACAGGAGTTGATATAATAATAAAATTGCGCATCCAACTCATTAAGGTTTACCTATTTGTCGGGCACGCAAATAAATTCTTTACTCAACAGCTAATCCATTTACCTGTTCAAACATACATAATGCACATGTATATATTTCTATCTATTTTTAAATCAGTTCAATACGTGGTTTAATTGCATAGATTTACCCTTCATTCATTGATTAAATTAACTATCATTCTAATAATTTAATTAATCAAATCCACAATCACACAACACAAGCAACAATCAATTTGTTTTTTTTAACTTTTCAAATATATATCTTTTATATATTCAAAAGTTATATTTCTAAAACCAGACTATATATATAATCACAAATACGTTATTTATAAATATATAACTCTCAACTCGTTCTGGGGCATTTCTGACCCCATCTCTAACGAGTTATTCTGATTCGGTTATAATCATACTAGGACATTACTGATCCTATCTGTAATGAGTTATTCGTCCTAGAACTCTACTAGTTCTATCTCTGACGAGCTCGTTAATATGTTATATTCCAGAACTAAGCTTAACCAAAGCTCTTATACCATGTTGTGACGACCCCAAAACCCCGTACGACGGTGGCAAGGGTAATCTTTGGAATATAACACATAAACAGATAACAGCATAACAGAAATAATTAAATACACCAGATAATGTACAATAGAATACACTAGATAAACATAATCATCAGAGTTACACAGTATACAGGATCATACTTAGAATAAAATACAGTTCAGCTATACATAAATGTCTACAGCAGAATTAAAACATAATATGTACAATAGGAGCTGAACAACATAAAAAGAGATAAATGGTAGAATCCATCCTCAGCTCCAGCTATCCAGAAAGAGCCTGTTAAAACCTGAATACAAGGCTGCCCGTGTAGAAAAAGGGGCACCGAGCTTGCAAGTGAAACAAACTGCGAGTCAGTCATGGGACTGGTATGAGAAATCTACTTAACATATTTTATAATATGGCCAATCATAGGACCACGCCACTTTCGCGGAACGGGTTAACTCCATTGGATTGCCAGTGCTTTAAAACAAGTAAACCTTTTAAACATCGCAATGCTTTTTATAAAAATGAAGCCATTATAAGACTCAGTTCCCACACACAATGCAACGCAAACCGGAGGATAGAGTTTTACCTTATAATGGCCAAAATATGCTTGATACGAATAAAACAAAATCAATTGATATTATTACTTGTGTGTATATGTTTCAAAAACAATTTCAATTCATAAGTATCAATCATAGACGGCATGGGTACCATATATCATGTCGCCATATATAGGTATACAATCAAAACCGCACGGTGTCGTATTTGGAAATTGGATTTCCATCATGAACTAAGGCAAAAGATAGTCCTTACCGACTTCGAGACTCTCTAGCCCGAGCCTCAGGATCAGAGCTCGAGTGACCCTTGGAGCGACAGGGTCGGTCCACCGATGTGGATTAAAATGCCTGAACACTTCGTTTCCCCACCCTTTGGGGCGTTAATGAGACAAATGACTCCATCGGCTCCACATAGTCACCGATATATCCGAGGCGCCTCGCAACAGCAACAACCACATAGGTGAAAGTAATATAAATGTCAGGACTGGTAGGTCACTGACACCACCCTAGCTAGAAGGAAACGCATGCCCTCCCTAAGGTCCTCTCCCGTTTCTGGTTCATACCGGGGTGTGAGGCTCGCAAATCAACGTTATACACAAAGCTATGCCACACAGGCCCTGCTTCGATCATCAACCACAAGAGCCTTGATCATCTGCCACTTAGGCATGCCACATAGGCAATTCACTCCATGCGACTGATTTCTATCGTTATATAACCTCTGAGCTCGTACGTCTCAGAGAAGGGTGTTAAGCAAGAGAATAAATTCTCCACCGCCAAACAGATATATATTTAATAGAGATCAATCAGCACAGAACAAAATCCAATGTCAGACACACAGTCCATTTACAAGTTCGTTCTAGGTCTGAACGAAACCGGAGGCACCATATACCTCGCATATCCATCGATCTCTAAGTACATCTGGATGATCACCACTTATTATATATATTTCGGGATGCCTCCCAATCAAGACATCAGTAATCAACCAACCAAGGTGAAGATCTCCGGTCTTCAACCACCGTCTTCATCATCGACTTCTTATCGCCGATCAATTATTTGAAATGAGATTTAACTCGGCCTTTTCAAATAATTCACGTATATTTAGAATTTAAATCAATTCATTTCAATGGTTAAATTATTCGACTTCAACAATTCTGTTCTAAATTGTAATTTTCACGCCAAACACATTCAGCCATCAAATATCCAATAAATCGGGTAAATTCGGTTTATTTCCATTCCATATCGTTTATAATATTTTATAACGATTTATCTCTATTTTTATTCATTTTAAAATAGCCAATTCATTCAAACGACGCTTCAGGCCATAACGCGGCCATGGCGCTATTTTTCTTCAGATTTGATTTACACATATCTGAAAATCTTACCGTCGGATCTTCACAGATTTTATATCACTAGAAAGAACTTTTCAAAACGAATCCAATGGTTTCAATTTGGGTAAATCCGGCGGTCGGATCTCCCGGTACACTCGTTTGAAGTTACGATTTCAAAATACGAACTTCAGTGTCGTTATTCAATTTAATTTAATTATATTTATATATAAATATAAATATAATCGATTTTGGCGCTGTTTTTCTTTAGATTTGAATTAAACATTCCAAACATCCAACCATTGGATCTTCACAAAGTGGGTGTTTTTTGAGAGATATTTCCAAAGCGAACCCAATGGTTTCGGTTTCGGGAAAATCCGATGGTCGGATCTCCCGCCCTAATCGTTTGAAATCACGGTTTCAAAACACGAACTACAGCTTCGTTGTTCGATTTATTTATTTTATATATATATAAATATAATTCATTCTTCGATTTCAAAACCATATCCACTTCATATATTTGATAAAAATGATATTTTTATCCAATAGATATTTATTTCAACACATCACCATTTTTAACACTTGAATTTCTATTCAGCACATGAATTTTATTTCAGCACATGAATATCTATTCAACACATGAATTTTATTTCAACACATGAATATATATTCAACATATGATTTTTATTTCAACACATGAATTTTGTTTCAACAAACGAATTTTATTTCAACACATGAATTTTATTTCTAACAGTTCATATATATCATAAAAATGTGATTTTTATTGTAAAACAATTTATTTCAAAACACGATTATTTTATATAGTTTATACCTAAGGTAAAAATGTTATTTTTGGTGTTAAAACAATTTATTTAAAACAATAATATTTTATATAATCTATATATATGATAAAAATGTTATTTTTATTTTTCAAAAATTTGTTCAATACATGAACTTCATTCAACACATGAATTTTATTCAACACATGAATTTCTATTTCAACACATCAATTTTTTTTCAATACATGAATATCTATTCAACACATGAATTTTATTTCAACACATGAATTTTGTTTCAACACATGAATTTTATTTCAACACATGAATTTTGTTTCAACACATGAATTTTATTTCAACACATGAATATGAATCAAACACAGAAATATTTCAGAAAATTTCGGCAGCATGACGGTAGGGTAGTTAATACCGGGACCGTCCCTAGTACGGCTCCTCGCTCTACCTTAAAGCCTCACAGCTTTTGACAATGGGGATTTTCAATATCTAGTTCGTACGCAGACGAATTTTCCCATATACTAATCCTATTGGGATTTTAATCACAATCAATCATTTCAAACCAACCATTCATGATATTCACCAAATCAAACAATATCACAACCAATATATATCGCCCATGGTCTGTGGATGAGGGGAGTATATATATATATATATACATATATAACTATATTTCGATTTCATTTCATCATCATTTCAATTTATTTCAACGCATATATTATTTTTACAATGCATATATAACTTATACATCGAACATACAACTTATACGATGCTTATACATGAGGAGTACAATGCTTATATAACTCATACTTCGACTATATAATTTATATATCGTTGTTTCCATACCGTTTATAATTCAGAAATCTTACATTGGGTTCCACTCCACAAAAAATAGCAGGAAGCTAAGAAAAATATCCGGTCTCTTCTAAAATGTAGAAGACGTCCACACGAGTCCGATGTCTCTTGTTTCACTGGATTTCGACAAGAAACAAAAAAGATATGATTTTTATTGTAAAATCATAAATCGTAGCACTTAGAAGTGCTACAGAATTGTTTAATATAATTTAAACCATTACCTCTCCGTTTGGTTCGAAACTAGAGTCGGGATTTTCACACAAACGGTTGCAAGATAGGAGAATCGGCTCACACAGCGTTGAAGAGCTTCGAAGCAGCTTCCTGGCACCGAGGGTTTCACCCTGATGGACGTCCTCAACAGGGCTCGGGGCGGTCTTAAGGCAGCAGCTTCGGGGAGCTCAAACTCGAAAAATACCAGACGATAGGGGGAGCTCCTTATATAGACTTGAAGAGGAGGTCACGATCTACAAAAACTCAACTGGGCCATGGCGTTTTGGTGCGTGTGGAGGGAGATAACGAGGAGAGAAGGTGGAAGAAGCAGCCGTCGTTCGTCGATATACGGGGAGAGAGAATGTCGGGGTTTGAACGTGTTGTGATTGGCCAGGATTTTTTTATATTTATATATTTTTAAAATTTCAAAATACCCCTCTTCACATACTAACTCCAATCTGAACCCAACGACTGTCGTCCCTAGCTAAATACCTCCATTCCAAACACAATGAGATATGTTTCATAGGCCCATTCGACTGTTTCAGTCAGTTTTCCTTCAAATTAAAATATAAAACATCCAATATTGGATTTGAACGCACATTTCAATTTGCCGAGGCCATATACTGATCTCAAAAATTCCAAAAAAATAAATCTAGCTATGTTTTGATGATACGGTCCCAACAAAACTAGTTTCGTCGAATTCTGAGACCGTTTGAAAAATGTCCCTTTTCTGGTCGATCCAATTTAATAGAAATCGACCAAACACATTTTCCTTTGCCACGCTCACGTACTAACTTCAACAATTATGAAACTTGAGACCTAGCAAAAATTTGACATCCCGGATCCAACAAAAGTGGTTTCGTCGAATTCTGAGGTTGTTTGCAAAATGACTATTTTCCCGGGCTATATAAACTCTATAGCGACCTTTCTGAAAATTCATTTGGCCATATCTTTTGATTCCCGCTATGAAACTTCTATTTTTCAGATTCGTTAGAAAGATATTCACTAACAAATTTAAATATTTTTGGTTTCACTAAAATCCATTTTATTTTGCACCCGGTACAGTCAGTCAAATTTCGAATTGAAATTTTGAAACTACCGCGCCATTTCTGGCCTTGTTTATAATTTAAAATAATTATATTTATTTTCAAACATCGATTCAAACATACTTTTCGTCGTTATTATTTAAAATATTTATTTAAATATCTAAAATTCACAAAAATAGCCAAATTAAAAATTTTAAATTGGCTTAGATTTTCCGGGATGTTACATTTAAGGTAAAAGTTTGTTTTCGATTTCAATCTTGATTACATATTCAATTTCTAGTTCCTAATTTATAGTGCTCTGAAATACGAGATTATCCTATTAAAATTGGAAACTGGTTTTTTGAAATTACATATGAAATTTCAAGAAGTTCTTGACCCTTAGTTATGATTAAACGTATTCCAGAGTTCAATAAGATTTTTCTCAAAGATGGTAAATTCTCTTGTTTAACATTGCGATTATTAATATTAATACCTATTTGGCGTAATTATAACTAAGTTCAATATTTTTACATTTCTTAGGTATTGGTCTTAAGCCCGATATCCATATATAACTAGATAATCAAAAGGAAAATTTCCAATGGAATTTCCTTTGACTTTTTCGAAGCCACTTTTTTGTACCCTACTATAATCAAGACCTTATTTCAAGGATTCAACGTAGTTAACTGCCGTGTTTAGGGAGTTTTATCTTAGTCGATGGGTAATTCCCATTCTTGAATAACCACGGGTATGTTTATGGTTTTGATTAGTTATGTTATCATGAAATTATCCTAATTATTATCCCCTTTGAAAGTATGTCGCTAATCATGTCATCAGTCAACCCAAAATCCTTTCGAAGGGGATAATAATGAAACAATGTCACCTGGTGGCATCATGGGCAAAAATACAACTACGTAAAAGAAACTTACTTCGAACGTAGCTCCTGAATTCGAAAGATATTCTTCATTAATCTAGGAGAAGTTTCTAGAGAATATTATGCTACACCGAAACCTTCTTTGATCATGTCACATAAAGAGGTAGATGCAACCATAGAAGACTTTGGCATGTTAAGGGTCGATTCTATTCCTCTTCAAGCCTATACAACTATAAATATTTCTCCAAAGGGATATTTATCATTACTACTATCCATATTTGGCATGGGGGCTTCTTCCCATTCCCACATTTTGTTTCTTAATTCCTTCAGCATCTACATATTACTTCCATTTAGCTTTTACTGAAAAGTTCTAGGATAAGATCTAAGAGCTTCGTCAACCAAAAGTCCTTCCTTTAGAAAGAGGTGGTTGATGTGAGGAGTCTTCTACCTTTTAAGGTTCTCTCTATGGAGGGAGATCCTAAGGAGGAGGTTGATGATGCTGATGAGCCTATGATGGTGGGAATGCTGATAACAGCTTCAAGGGACAGAGAACCCACTGAACTTCAGAAGGGAAAAGTATTTCAAAAAGAAATATGTTGCACCTTTCGATGGCACGAAACAACAGGTTACACTGATCCTCCAGTTTCTGAAGAAGACCCCACCTTTAAAAGCCGAGAAGAGAAGCAGCAATCATTGCCCAGTTTTTATGCCCTGGTTCTCATGTATTAACTTCTTTGTTTACTAATAAGTTAGTTGTCTTTTAAACAATTTTTTAATTACAAATAAGCTTTTGACCTTGATGTTAATAAGTTTGTGCTAAAATAATTAAAAACGAGTTTTGTAAACGAAATTTTGACAAATGGGCCGAAGTCTATAACGACTTTTCTTGTAAATACTTTAGAATTAAGAATACCACGGCCATGATATCTCTCCAAGTTATGATGAGAAAGCATCCCTCGAAATTTTGAGTAAGGAATCAACAATTTACCTTTTTGGAGAAAGCAGATTTTTCCAAGAGCTTCCTCTTTTCTTAACTTCACCTAAAAACTTAAATATAAAAGGAAAATATTTGATTTTTGAAATGTATAAGAATCAACTTTTGCATAAATTATGTCAGAACTTTTGTAATTATCATAATCCTTGTCAATATAACAGTTTTTTTCTTTCACTATCAGAATGATTTACCATGCTACGATAAAAACAATATCCCAAACAATCTTGTTACCCATGTTCATGATTTTTGCCGATTTTTAAATGACCATTTTGCCCCTGGTGAGTCTTGTTTCGCCTATAAATTTTGAATGGTAAGGATTTTTGACCTGAAACTACTTCCATTAGATCCGGATGATGGTTTACCATTCCGTAAAGTGGTCACATTAATCAAACGGACTTACCGTTTGGGAGATATGGCTGAATTAAGGTTTAGAAGGTGAAAAACAGCTTAGCCGGGCCAAATAGGGTGATTAGCAGCTAGGCCCATTGGGAGATTTTGGGATTAGGGGTATTTAAGGACTGAAAGGGACTAGAAAACCCCTTCTTTGTCATTTTTGCAGCCGCCACTTTCATTCCTTCAACCCTAGTAATGGCTTCTACCTTCTAAAAACACCTCTAATCACCTTCTAATCAAGGATTAAGCTAATCAACATCAAATCAAGTTAAAATAGCATCAAATCAGAGTTGGAGCTGCTATGTTGCATTGGAAACAACGCCATAACAGTAGAATAGTTCATATCTATAGTTTATTTGTGGCTAAGTTGAGTGATTAGCATTGTTTTTCACTAATTACGGCTAATTAGGAGTGACTAGTGATAATTAGTGAAATTATAACTTAGAAAATTTTGAAAAAATATTTAGAAATTCCGAAATATTATTTTATGCCTCTGTTAGAAATTTGGGTTAATTTGGACTAAGTTTACTAATCCTATAGTTAAAACATAGTTAAGGGGATTAAAGGGAAAATCATGCTTTTTTGGTATGTTTGATCCAAAATATTTCATGTGAATGATGTTTTAATGCTTTTGAGTGATTCCGTATATTGTTACTACTGTTTGGAATGTTTTAAGATGTCATAGGAAAGTTAGAATGGTTGAAAATGTCGTCGTTTGGCGAAATTAGCTTACTGGAAAAACTGCAGGATTGGTCAGCATGTATGGTCACGAATTGGATTGGTTAGCACGTATGGTTACAAACCGGATTGGTCAGCATGTATGGTCACGAATTGGATTGGTCAGCACGTATGGCCACGAACCGGATTGGTTAGCATGTATGGTCACGAATTGGATTGGTCAACACGTATGGTCGCGAATCAGATTGGTCAGCATGTATGGTCACGAATTAGATTGGTCATCACGTATGGTCATGAACCAGATTGGTCAGCATGTATGGTCAAGAATTGGATTGGTCAGCACGTATGGTCATGAATTGGATTGGTCAGCATGTATGGTCACGAACCGGATTGGTCAGCATGTATGGTCACGAATCGGATTGATCAGCACGTATGGTCATGAACCAGATTGGTCAGCATGTATGGTCACGAATTGGATTGGTCAGCACGTATGGTTACGAACCAGATTGGTCAGCATGTATGGTCACGAATTGGATTGGTCAGCACGTATGGTCACGAACCGGATTGGTCAGCACGTATGGTCACGAACCGGATTGGTCAGCATGTATGGTCATGAATTGGATTGGTCAGCATGTTTGGTCACGAATCGGATTGGTCAGCATGTATGGTCACGAACCGGATTGGTCAGCATGTATGGTCACAAATTAGATTGGTCAGCATGTATGGCCACGATCCGGATTGGTCAGCATGTATGGCCACGAACCGGATTGGTCAGCATGTATGGTCACGAATTGGATTGGTCAGCATGTATAATCACGAACCGGATTGGTCAGCATGTATGGTCACGAACTGGATTCCTGAAGGGGGTATGCTGATGAGAACCACGACCACGACCCGAACCAAGACAATGATACAAGAACCCAAGATGCATAGGAAGTCCAAATTCGAAGTTATTACTCAAGATCCAGACGGGAACTAATGAGTTAACTTCCCGAGTTGGACTTTGCTGCGGGACGTGCGCAAAGGGGTTATTGATACCTATAACTTTGGTTCACCACTGAGAGACGGATTAGGGGTCGTAGTGATAGTTGTACGGGGTTGGACTCCGTCATGGCCCAAAGGATTAGGTGACCAAAGTAGTGGATATCGTATGCTTTACGCACTGAGTGAGAGATGTGAGGATGATTGTTATGTTTGATGTTTGCTGTCACCATGACATGAACACCCCTACATTACTTTTACACTTTATGTTAGTGTTACCTTAGAGTACTGTACATCTTGTTGTGCTAACTCTTTGGTTGCAGGTCCGGGTTCAGGTATGATTAGATTATACCTGTTATTGTTCTATTTTGTTGCTTATCGCTCATACCAGACTTTTGTCTGACCCAGAGTTTTATGTCTCTTCTTATTACTCTGGGTGCTTCTAAACGAGCAGACTAGAGATAGGTTATGTGTAATGCGCTGGTAGCTGTCCGGAGACGAGCAGGAGGCTTCCACGTATGATATACATATATACTCCCTGTGTTGTAGTTGTTCACTGCTTGGGCATTGGTATTGTACCTTTTCTTTCTTTTGCTTTAGAGACAGAAATTTGAAGTTGTAATAATGATGTTGGATCATAAGCTGTATTATGGATTCCGCTGCTATGGTGATTTAGTTTTCAGCTTATGCACTGTCTCTCCTGTTTTATGTCAAAATTATGTGATTATTATATTTTATTCCATGCTCTGTGAGATATACTACAGGTTCCTTTGGCATTTTTAGCTTCACAACCTTTTTCCTTGGCAACCGTCCCTGTGCTAGTTGGACATTGGCACAGCGCATTTCGGAGAAATGTCGGCTAGTCCGGGGCCGGCCGTCACATTAGAGTTCGTTACCATCATGAAATTTTGAGTATAGTTGTAAATATATTGTGTATTATATAGATAAAACCAAATTGGAGTTTTGGTTCCTATGTAATTTGCATGTTTGAATTTATAACACCAACATCCTTTTGTTAGCTTGTTTTTCCTACATATAGGTATGTTAAATCTTATAATCATAGTGTTAGTCAAGTGTTCATAGTCAGGCTTTCGATAAATAATTAAGTTTACATGTTTGGCAATTAATAATTCAAGCTATTGACTCAAATTAGGGCTTTAATGACTGATATGATTATTTTAAAGTCCGGACATAGATATATTTATTCGAAAATAATTGAAGATCTAATCCTTTGTTTCAAAACTTAGAATTTCATAAGTATTTTCGACCCATGGGAAATCCCTTCCTGAAAATAATTAAAGACTTGAAACCCTATTTATAAATAATTGGAAGACCTGGAACCCATATTCGAGTATTCTAATAATAAAAGACGGGAAATCCATTTTTGGAAATAATAGATAACTTGAAACCTCTTTTGGAAATAATCAAGAGATCCAAAACCCAGATTCAGGTATTTTAATAATAGAAGACTAGAAATTCACTTTTTGAAATAATGGAAGACCCGAAAGCTCTTTCGGATCTAACTTAAAGACCTAAAACCCAAATTATGGTATTATGATAATAGAAGACGAGAAATCCACTTTTGGAGTTTATAAAAGGCCTGAAATCACTTTTGGAAATAATTAGAAGACCCAAAACCTAGATTTAGGTATTCTAATAATATAAGTCTAGAAATCTACTTCTAGAAATAAAAGACTTGAAACCGCTTTTGGAATTAAATTGAAGACCCCAAACCCAAATTCAGATACTTAAATAATATAAAATCTAGAAACACACTTTTGGAAAATAATAGAAGACCTAAAACTTCTTTCAGAAATATTTAGAAGACCTAAAACCCAAATTCAGGTATTTAATAACAGAATATCAAAAATCCCCCTTTTGGGAATAATAGACGACCTGAAACCTCTTTCGAAAATATTTAGAATACCCGAAACCTATATTCGGGTACTATAATAACAAATGTAATAACCCGGAAATCTGAGGCAATTTAAAATTTTTATTTTGGTAATTTTAGCGAATTTTGAATATGTAAAATGAATTATTTTAAATAATAATGACGAGAAATTTATTTTGAATAGAATTCGAACGTATATATTTAATTGAATCGTCAATAGAATATTTTATTTTAAATATAAAAGGAATTGAAATTGGCGTGGTAGTTCGAAAATTCGATTTCAATTTTCAAATGAATGTACAGGATTCAAAATAAACCGGATTTTAGGGAAACAAAAAATATTTGAATCCAATTGAGAATATCTTTCCAACGAATCCGAAAAATTGAAATTTCATAGCGAGAGTCAAAAGTTACGTCCAGTTGAAAATTTAGAATAGTCGCTGTGGAATTCTGGCCCTTAAAAATGGAAATTTTGCAAACAACCTCGGAATTCGACGAAACCACTTTTGTTGGATCTTTGATGTCAAATTATTGCTAGATTCCAAAATTCGTAATTTTTCGAATCAATATGTGAGTGTGGCGAAGGAAAACGCATTTGACCAGTTTTAGTTGATTTTAATCGACTGGAAAATGACCATTTTTCAAACGGTCTTAGAATTCGACGAAAATAGTTTTGTTAGGACCGTATCGTCAATACTAAGTTAGAAAATATTTTTTGGGAATTTTTAAAGTCCGTATGTGACCCCGGTAAATTGAAATGTGCGTTCAAATTCAATATATGGAGTTATATTTTGATTTTGACGAAAACTGATCGGAACGGTCGAATCAGCTTACGATACATATCTCATTGTGTTCGGAATGGGGGTATTTAGCTAGAGACGACAGTCGGTGGGTTCGATTTCGAGGTCGAAAATAAAAGTTGCTTTTTAGAAAATTTAATAATAAAATATAAACCTTTTTCCCCTTAAACCCCCCTTTACTTTTTCTCCAATAAGAAAATACGATCCCTAATAAAAAAATTGGCGCCTCCACCATAGCTCGTCGCTCCTCCTCCACGCCAACGCCATCGCCCTGCTCCACTCCCATCCGCCTCCACGCCCAAACCGCCACCCTCTCTCTCCGATTTGCAGACCCTCTCCCCCCAAACCACGAATCCCGATGCCCTAGCACCCTAGGGACCGCCGCCGCCACCTATGGCCCACACCCCGACCACCTGAGCGACGCCTTCTCCCCTACTTGCACCACCGCGAACCAGGAACTCCCCCTGACCTGCGTGCCCTTCAACGAGCCCCTTTTCTAAAGAAAAAACTGTAAGTTTAAATTCGGATTTTATTAATTCATTTATTGTATATAAAATTTGTTTTAAATTCTGATTTTTTTTCATTTTGAAAACAAAGTAAAGATTCGATTTTTATCGTCTTGAAAACAAAGTAAAGGTTCGATTTTTATCGTCTTGAAAACAAAGTAAAGGTTCGATATGTATTGTCTTGAAAACAAAGTAAAGATTCGATTTTTATCATCTTGAAAGCGAAGTAAAGATATGATTTTTATTATCTAGAAAGAGAGATAAAAATATGATTTTTATCTATATAGAAGTGAATAAAAATATAATTTTTACTATAGTAGAGTATTAAAAATATAATTTTTATTATAGTAGAGTATTAAAAATATAATTTTTATTATAGTAGAGTATTAAAAATATAATTTTTATTATAGTAGAATATTAAAAA
This sequence comes from Allium sativum, assembly GCA_030737875.1. NCBI lineage: Eukaryota > Viridiplantae > Streptophyta > Magnoliopsida > Asparagales > Amaryllidaceae > Allium > Allium sativum. The sequence goes on along the minus strand of CM060918.1, from coordinate 587,350,581 downwards.
TATGATTTTTATTCATGTAGAGTAATAAAAATATAATTTTTATTATATTACTAGCAAGATAAAAATAGAATTTTTATCTATATAGTAGCGATGTAAAAATAGAATTTTTATCTATATAGCAGCGATATAAAAATAGAATTTTTATCCATGTAGCATAGTTATAAAAATGTGATTTTAATATATGTAGTGAATACGGACAACGAAAGTGACAAAGAGCGAGAACGGCAAAGATTTCCTACATATGAAAAGTCGTGGCGTTTGGTTTAGCTTGTCGGTGAGAACTTCTCACTTTTAAATTAATTTTCTAGTTAAAATATATACTAGGATGCAGACGGTGTTTAGTAGCACCCAACACTCGTCGTCCACAGACCATGGACGGCTTGTTTGTTTGTTTGTTTGATTTTGATGTGTAGTTGATTGTGTGATGTGGATTGAAATAAAAATATTTTTATAGTTAGAAATAGAATTTTTAACGTGTATATGAAATGAAATAAATTAATATAAACAAATCGAACGATTTGTTTATATACACACATTTGGCTGATATTGATTGTGGCGATAAATTTTACACATCTCCCAAGTGCACAAATAAAATCTGTGTTTGATTGTTTGAAACCCCACACGTGTATTGAGATGATATATGACATAAACTAATCCCAATAATTAGTTGTATGTCGATCGATTGATTGACAGACTGTTATGAGCGTTAAATATTTATATTTGATGCTTATACAGTGTAGAATGCACTTTAGATGATGGTTGATTATTTGTCATTGTTGATATATACATGCGTTGTATGGAAATCCATAGAAATAAAATCTATGGTAATTGATTGGGTCTCATTCCAGTTTTGAAATAGAATATTTGAAGAGAAATATTTGAATAAAATATTTGAGAAGAAATATTTGAAACGAAATATTTGAATAGAATATTTGAAATAGAAATATATAAAGCCGTGTTGATTAGATATGCGCTATTTTGACATGAACGATATATCGATTATATTCGTTTTTATAATGAATATTGAAAAGTGATTTCGGAATCGAATATTTTGAAATGAAATTCAAATTAAATTGAATTGAAACGAATTAGAATTCGAATTGAAACGAATTAGAATTCGAATTGAATTGAAAACAAAATGAATTCGAATCGAATTGGAATTGAATGGAAATCAATTTGAAATGAATTCGAATTGGAAATGAATTCGAATTGAAATTGAATTGAATTGAAAACGAATTGAAATTGAATTAAAAATCGATTTGAATTGAAATCAATTTGAAATGAATTTAAAACGAATTTATAAGGAAAAATTCAATTTTGATTTGAATTTGAAATGAAGCTGAAATCGTTTCGAAAAAGAATTTAAAACGATTTATAAAATACGTTTTAAAAGGAAATCGATGAAATATATATTATATATATTATATATATAATATAATGGCCTGAATAGAACGCGCCGCGCCGCCGCAATTCGCGAATTTCGACCATTGACTTCGAATGGATATTGCGGGAGATCCGACCGTCGGATTTTCCTAAAATCGGAACCGTTGGGTTCGTATCGAAAAGGTCTTTCTAATGAATATTAGAGATTTGAAATCTAACAGTTGGATTTGGAATTATGTCCAAATCAAATTTGGAAAAGGTCGTTGTAAGTGCAGTTCGATGGCCATTGATGGAAATCGACTGTACGGGCCTTGATAAAATTATTAAAAATAGTAATAATTTGTGTAAAATCATAAGAAATGATTTGGGAAGAATTGGGATGAAAAACTTCATATCTGAAACGATAAAAATAGATTACTATCGAAATGAACTAGTTTTGAACTAGAATTATAATTCTATTTATTTTTAAAATAAATAAAGTGGATTTGAAATGGTTTTGAAAATAACCAGAACTTCCAATAATTGAATTGGAATGGATTTGAATCGAAATTGTCTTTGGAATATTTCGATGTTGGATTTCGTGATGATACAGATATTGTTATGGGAATTTGAAAGATATATTTATATCGTTATTTCCAATACGATATTTATTGGTCGTAGAATTTGATATTGAACATAAGCCGAAATATTTTCTATTCAGAGCCTTGTATATAATATCAAATGTGATTTGGGTTTGTTGTGAATGGTGTCTTCATTAACACTGTTCTTAAGCCCATTTGAGAAAAAGAAGAAATCTTTTTATTTAGATTTAATGAATTGTACCAATTAAATAATATTTAATTGGAATTGAATTGGTATTGATTTTTGGGTTTATCGTGAACAGTGTTTTAAATAATACTTGTTCTTTAACCCGATAATTAATGGAATGAGATTTTGGGTTGTCGTGAATGGTATCTTCAATAATACTGTTCTTAGACCCAAAGGAGTTAAGAAAATCAGAAACTAACTGGAGATTAGTTAAGTTGAATGGTTTCTGGGGTATTGATCTGATGTTGGTTTCGGCCTTCGGGGTTAATACTTAGGGGATTGCTCACTTGCTAATTTACGGTTAGGGACTGATTGAAATGTGATGTGATTTCGGGGTTTATCGTGAACCGTGTTTTAAATGACACTGATTCTTTAACCCAGTCAAAGATTAAAACTAAGTGGAGTTTTAATGAATCTTTAATTAGATTGAAAAAATCGAGAATGGAGTATCACCAATTTTACTCCAGACGGTAGTTAAATCTTTAATTAGATTTGAACGTGAAATGGTAATTGAATTTACCGATAACACCGTGGTGTTAGATATGAAGTATGACCAGTTTTACTTCATGGGATAAATAGGTTGGGATTGGGAAATAAAATAAATAATTACTTCGGTGTGGTTCGTTAATCCTGACTAGTTTGAAGTGATATTCAAAGGAAGATTAAAGAATAAATTTAAAAGAATTTATCTTTGATAAAATTAATGGGAACCTTTCCCTAAGAATGTGAAATTTAGAAACTAACTGTAGGTTGGCTAAGATGAATGGTTTCCTGGGTATTGATCTGATGTTGGTTTCGGCCTTCGGGGTTAATATTTGGGGATTTTTTCTCTTACTAGTTTACGGTTAGTGACTGATGAATTGGAATGAGGCGTATGTTGTGTTTGTGTAACACTTGTTTATTATATACGCGAGTTATTCGGAAAGACCGGGTTTATCCCATTCTGAATAACTGATTCGACGATGAGTCGAAGATGAAGATGGTGGTTGAAAACCGGAGGTCTTCACGTCGTTTGGATAATTACTGATGATCTTGATTGGGTCGTACACCCAAGAGGAGGGAATCAGATAGTGATCGTCCAGACGTACTTGGAGATCGATGGATATGCGAGGTACTAGGTGCCTCCGGTTTTGTTCAGACCCAGAACGAACTTGTAAATGGACCGTGTGTCTAACATTGGATATCATTCTGTGTGATTGATGGATATTGGTTGCATGGAGTGGTTTGCCTGTGTGGCATGCTAAGATGCAAATGATCAGGGTTTCTGTTGAAAAGCAAAGTCTTGTGGTTGATGATCAAAGCACTGCCTGTATGGCACAGCTTTGTGTAGCGTGGATTCGCGAGCCTCACACCCCGGTAGTGGACCAGAAACGGGAGAGGACTACAGAGAGGGCATGCATTTCATTCTAGCTAGAAGTGGCGTCAGTGGTTTTACACGCCCTGACGAGTTCGACTTATGTGGTTGTTGTTGTTACGAGGCGCCTCGGATATATCGGTGACTATGTGGAGCCGATGGAGTCATTTGTTGGCTTATTGATACCCCATAGTGTGGGGAAACGCAGTGTTCAGGCATTTTAATCCACATCGGTGGACCGGCCCTGACGATCCAAGGCTTGCCTGCGCGCTTGCCTGAGGGGCGGGCTAGAGCGTCTCGAATCGGTAGAGGACTATCTTTTGCCTCGGTTCACAGATGGAAATCCCACTTCCAGTACGTGACTATGCGATTTTGATTGTAGAGCCTAGTATGGCAACATGATATATGGTACCCATGCCGTCTATGATTGATACTTATGATTGAAATTGTTTTAAACACTATACACTTATCATAGTATCAAATGACTTGTTTTAAACGTATCAAGCATGCTTTGGCTATTATAAGGAAAAACCCTATCCTCTGGTTTGTGTTGCATTGTGTGATGGGACCTGGGTCTTATAATAGCTTCATTTTTCTTTATTTAGCATTGCGCTGTTGTTTTATGCACTGACGTTCTTGGGAGGAAACCCGTTCCGTGTTATACGGCGTGGTCCCTTGATTTACCTAACTTTAAAATAAAGATTTATAACTGTTTTAGTTCTCACATCAGTCATATGACAGACCTGGAGTTTATTGTTTTAACCTAAACTCTGGGTGCCCCTATTTTCGGCACGGGCAGCTAGTAGTTTTGGTTTTGCAGATTTATATTCACAGGATCCTGGTTTACAGCTGGAATGATATCCAGAAAGCTCTGTATCCGTATATCTCTTTCAGTTGCGTATTGTATTATTTTTCCGCTGCGATGTATTTAAATGTAACTTAAATCTCTGATATTTTCTGTGTAATATATATTTATACTCTGTATATTCTTGTATTCTGATGGAATTGTTGTAATAAACAATGAAATGTTCTTCTGTCTGCGTTCTTTTCTGTGTTGTTCTCAAAGTATCCGCTCTTTCCTTACCGGGGAAGTTACGGGTCCTTACAACAAAAGATTGAAAATCCACTTTTGGAAATTATAGAAGACCCAGAGCATATTTTGGAATTAATTATAAGAACTGAAACCCAGATACGATTATTTAATTATTAAAGACCATAAATCCATTTTTGGAAATAATAAAAGAGCCGAAACTTGTTTCGGAAACATTTAGAAGACCAAAACCCAGATTTGGGTATTTTAATAATAGAAGACCAGAAATCCATTTATTGAAATAATAAAAGACCTAAAAGTTTTTTCAGAAATATTTAGAAGACATGAAAACTTGATTTGGGTATTTTAATAATAGAATACTAGAAATCCACTTCTGGAAATAGTAGAAGACCCAAAACCTCCTTCATCTTTCAAAACCCGATGCCCGGCGGGGCCTATTTAGGCATTTCTCAAAGCAGAGGTGGGGGATGTTCTTCATTCGAACAGAGGCATGGCATTTTTTAAGTGTTACCTTTGAGCTTTTGTTCCCTTCTGTGGGACGAGGCATAAGCAGAAGCAGGGCATACTCATTTTTAGAGAAGAGACAGGATGTGCTTAGCCGAGGCATTAGATTATAGTGCTCTTGGAGTATATTACGGTAATTATACTTTCTCTAAAGGAAGATAACATTTGGATTATGTAAGGAATATGGAAATTATTTATGATACTTGTTTTGAAACGTTTCATATTCATTTGCTTATGATGTTAACAAAATGATTAACCTATCTCACTATGTCATCGGAAAAAAAAAATCATTGATGACAAAAACACTAGGGGTGCTTATTTCTCAACTTTAGAATGAGGGAAGTTACATTATTGGTGTCTCAGTATTAGTTACAAATTAGGATTAATGTTAAATTTAGGAATTAATGAATAGTTACACTAATTTAGGTTAATCAATGTATGTAGTTATTAATGGGGACAATTAACGACAAGGACAACTGCCTACTATAATTTATCCATAAGGACAGCTGCCTAAAATTTTATCCATAAGGACAGCTGCCTAAAATAATAAAAAATAACTCATGTTCGATTTTCACTCCCATTCGATTCTCTACCACGAAATAACGAAATCAAAAATAACGAAATCATTTATACTTGCAATTGAATCCAATTCGCGGCGTCTCGTACATACGAACCTCAAAAATCAATCAAGCAGCAAAATTCAGCACCAAAATCAACCTCAAAAATCGACCATCACTGTTTTTATTTTGTTTGCTATAATAGTTATAATTTAATGTTTAGTTTTCAGCTATTCATCATCTTCAATGAATCTTAATTTGGAAATATTATTGGATCTGAAGGTTTTTTTTATGGCGAATTAAACAGCAATTTTCTGGTGTCAGTTTGCTATTTTTTTAGGTACCAATTGTATTAATTGTGTTATGCTGTTTTATTTATAGTTTTGGTGCTATTTTACTTTTGTTCTTGTATTGGTGCATCAGTTTTGCTATTCAAACAAATTTATTTCATTTTGATCAATCAAATTGTGATTCAAACATTTTCTGTATTACTTTTATCGTTAAAATATTATAGCAGTTTTTAAGTATTAGTTTTGTATTTTTTTAGGTATCAGTTTTACAGTATTAACTGTGTTATTTTAATATTCATGTGATTTTGTTGCTGTGTTAATTTTGTAGTTGTACTATTGCATCAACTTTGTTAGTCAGTTGAACTTATTTCATTTTTATCAATCAAACTGTGATGTAAACATTTTTTCCATTGGTTTTTCTTTAGAACAATGCAGTAGTATTTCGGTATTAGTTTTATATTTTCTTAGGTATTAGGTTTATAGTATTAATTGTGTTATGTTTTTTTCATGTGATTTTGTTGCTATGTTAATTTTGTAGTTGTATTGTTGCATCAACTTTGTAACTCAGTCGAACTTATTTCATCATAATCAACCAAACTGTGATGTAACATTTTTTGCATTATTTTTAGTTTTAAAACAGTGCAGCAGTTTTTAGGTATCAGTTTTATATTTTTTTAGGTATTAGTTTTTCAGTATTAGCTATGTTATGTTTTTTTTTCATGTGATGTTGTTGCTATGTTAATTGTATAGTTGTACTATTGCATCAACTTTGTAACTTAGTCGAACTTATTTCGTTTTAAGCAATAAAACTGTGATGTAAAATTTTTTGCATTAGTTTTTCTATAAAACATTACAACAGTTTTTAGGTAGCAGTTTTATACTTTTTTTAGGTATTAGTTTTTCAGAATTAACTGTGTTATGTTGAGAACATTAGTAAAACTAAAACTGATACCTACCAAGACATGAAACTTATACCTACTAACTGAAATCATGAAAATAACACAAAACTGAAGCGACGAAAAATATTTAGTTCGGATATGATTTTGATTGTCTCTCTCATGTTGTTTGTCTTCATTTTAAATTTCTTTATCATGTTTTAGGGTTAATATTTGGATTTTTTCCATTTTTAACTGGAAATCGATTAGAGCGATTGCTGATTTTTTTTAAAAAAATTTGAATTAATCAATTTATTTTAGGAGTTTAAGCATCGATTTTTTTTTGAATAATAAAGATGAAAGAGAAAGAATGGAAGGAGAGTTGGAAAAATAGAGAATGAACGGAAGGAGAAATTGGAGTTCACTGAAGAAGAAGAGGCGGCTGTCCTTCTGGATAAAATTTGTGCCGTATGTCCTTGTGGAAAAATTCTGAACTGCATTTGTCCTTGGGAATATTTTCATGTTATTAGTGTAACATACTTTAGTTGTAACTTGTGTATGTGTTAGCAAAATATTAAAAAGAAATTATTTACATAATCCTGTTATTAGTTTACAATGTTAAATATACATAAATATATAGCCCATGTATATATGCTAATATAGACAAATTAGTGTATAGTATTAAAAATTTATTAGTGTATATTAAATTCAAATTAGTGCTAGCTATGATGTTTAAAACAATTTTTTTTAGTTTTTAATTATTAATGAACTTAATTAATGAATTACTGATAATGTCAATATAGACAAATTAGTATGTACTATGCTTTATTTCCAAATCCGTGGCATTTTTTTGCACCTTTAACAAGTCAATTGTATGTTAATTATATAGATATTTGTTTTTACTACAAAATAGGTTTTTTATTTCGTTTTTAGAAGAAGAAATATATTTTCACATAAAATGAGCTTCCTAGGTTAAGGTAACAATAAGAACGCAAGAGAAAAGAAGGAAAAAATTGGTCGTTGAGACAGATGTATAACAAAGCACAATGACCTACAACAGAAGCCAAGAAGAATAGGACTCACAACCAATGCCAGCCGAATCCAAAACTGGTCAGGCAATAAACGATAAACAACACATCCATCCATCTGGCGACTCCTAAAACTAAACACAAACAACAACTCAAAAGACACCAGCTTTAAATCAAGGATGTAGGTAAAAGCTTGCATATCCAAATTTCGCTTGCAATTGCGCTCCAAACCATAGCTGCGAATGACAGGACCACATTTGAGGTCCGGAGCTCGGCCAAATTTTACGAGAATCTCCTCCTTGGAAAAATCATCATTGAAGCATAAATGGGAAAAATACTTCGGAGCTCGGCCAAATTTAATTGAATGTATGAATGAAAAGGAATGAAAGGCTTAATGAAGAATAGTTTATAATATTGTGCATAAATTTATCAAATTCTCTTTAAGCAATGATGCAAATGAAAAAGAAACTTGTTTGTCTTGTAGTAACTGCAATTTTTTTGCATTGGGAACCAGACATGATTATTGTACTTTTATGTAAATGTTGTATGTGGGATCGTCACGGAGAATTTTTTGCACTTGATTTTAAAGTGTCAACGAGAAGCCGTGTAATGATAGCGTTATAGCAAATCCTATAAAAGATGTGATTGAAGATGTAATGCAATCTATGTTTTCAACGATTCAAGCTGACAAAAGAGCCAAATACTAGAGCAAATTTTTTTTAAAGATTTATTGGGTACCGCTAAGAAGCCCTTTTGGTATACTTGTAAAGGAAGCATTTGATTATTAGTAATTGCCAAATACATTGCTATAAAACCTGGCTTTAACTTTATAGAAGTCGAATTTACAACGGTTATACAAGATGCAAAACGACATATGACAGTTGGTAATTTGATGTGCGAAAATAATTATAAATCGAAAAGACTAATGTCAGCTTTTGATTTGATGTGTTTATATATAAACACATGTTTTAGATGATTACATGTTGGTCTGAAAAGATGACATTAGTCATATGAAGTGTAGGATATATAATGAGGAAAGATACAAACAAAGAAAAAAGGGAAAGGAAGTTTCATATAAAAGAATGCATTACTTACTCAATTAGTCCTAGACTTTAAAGTTTACATGCATATTCTGTTATCATACCTCATTTGAACATAGGAAGAAGTTAACTAAGGCATCTAGCTAATGGAGAAGCATAGAATTTTTTTAATAAGAATTATCCCACAATTGTTATAGATAACATGCTAGGATTTATTTGTTATGAATGGATCCTCACCATTCTCTCGATTTGTTCTAAACATTCATCTTGATGTATTCTCGTTACATATTACAGTTTTCCTCCATGCATACTCAAACGACCCAAACTCGCCCTCACGGGAAAGCCCGGATTGAGTTGAGAACACGACAAATCAGAACACAAATAGAAGAACATTTCATTACTTATTACAACAATTACATCAGAGTACAAGAATACAACAGAGTATAAATAAATAATATACATTTGATAAATATCAAAGATTTAAAATTACAATGCAGCGGAAAAATAATACATAAAACAACTGAAAAAAATACACGAATACAGAGCTTTCCGAGTATAGTTCCAGTTGTAGATCCAGGACCCTATGAAAATAATAATCTGCAAAACCAAAACTACTAGCTGCCCGTGTGTAAAACAGGGGAACCCAGAGTTTAGGTTAAAACAATAAACTCCAGGTCAGTGATGTGACTGATGTGAACTAAAAACAGTTATTAAATCTTTTACTTTAAAGGTAAATCAAGGGAACATGCCGTATAACACGAAACGGGTTTCCTTCCAAGAATACCAGAGTATAAAACAACCAACGCAATGCTTTTTGAAAAAATGAAGCTATTATAAGACTCAGGTCCCATTACACAATGCAACGCAAGACGGAGGATAGAGTTTTACCTTATAATTGCCAAACATGCTTGGTACGTTTTAAAACAAACTATTTTGATATTACTATAAGTGCATAGTGTATCAAACAGCTTTAAATATAAATGTATCAATCATAGATGGCATAGTATCCTATGCTACTATGTCGCCATATAGGTTTACAACTAAAACCGAAATGTCACGTTTTGGAAATTAGATTTCCGTCATGACTCGAGGCAAGGGATGTACTCCTCGCTAGCTTCGAGACACTCTAGCAAATGCCTCGGGGTTTGGACGCGGGCAAACCCTTGGATCTTCAGGGCCGGTCCACACTTAGCGGATTGGTTATACCTGAACACACGTTTCCCGGTCCTATCGGACATTTCCATCAGCTCCGTAGTAACCGATATATCCGACGTGCCTCGTAATCCATCATCCACATAGGTAAAAATAAATAAATGCCTGGGCTCCATACCATGAAACCACCCATAGCTAGAAGGAAATGTCGTGCACTCCCTACAGTCCCTTATCCCGTTTTTGACTCATATCGAGGTGTGAGGCTCGCGAATTAACAATATACATAAAGCTCTGCTATTTAAATCCGTGCTTTGATCATCAACCAAAAGGCTTTGCTTTTCAATAGAAGCCTTGATCATTTGCATCTCAGCATGCCACACAGGCAATTCATGCCATGTGACTGATGTCTATCGATATATAATATCTGAGCTCGTACGTTTCAGAGAAGGGTGTTAAGCAAGAGAATAAATTCTTCGCCACCAAACAGATATATATTTAATAGATATAACGACCCCAAATCCCCCTTTCGGGAAATCGCATATTGTACTGAGAAGAACAAGCCACATCGGAACGCAAACAGAAGAACATTTCATTGTCAATTACGACAATTCCATCAGAATACAAGAATATACAGAGTATAAATGAATATTACACATTATACATCGAAAAATATCAGAGATTCCATTTACGTTACATAGCAGCGGAAAATAATACAAAACACAACTGAAAGAGATATACGGATACAGAGCTTTCCGGATATCGTTCCAGCTGTAAATCAGGGTCTTGTGAATATAAATCTGCAAAACTAAAACTACTAGCTTCCCGTGTCAAAATAAGGGCACCCAGAGTTTAGGTTAAAACAATAAACTCCAGGTCAGTCATGTGACTGGTGTGAGAACTAAAACAGTTATTATTCTTTATTTTAAAGTTAGGTAAATCAAGGGACCACGCCGTATAACACAGAACGGGTTTCCTCCCAATAATACGAGTGCATAAAACAACAGCGCAATGCTAAATAAAGAACAATGAAGCTATTATAAGACCCAGGTCCCATCACACAATGCAACGCAAGCCGGAGAATAGGGTTTTTACCTAATAATAGCCAAGAATGCTTGGTACGTGAAATTTCATGTTTTATTATTACTATAAGTGTATAGTGTCAAAACAATTTCAATCATAAGTATTAATCATAGACGGCATATGTGCCCCATACCACTATGTCGCCATATATAGGTTTACCATCAAAACCGCAATTGTCACGTATTGGAAATTGGATTTCCGTCTGTGAACCGAGGCCAGGGATCATCCTCTACCGATTCGAGACAATCTAGCCTACCATGTCTCAGGACCCAGACTCTGGTGGGCCCTTGGATCGCCAGGGCCGGTCCACCGATGTGGATTAAAATGCCTGAATAATGCGTTTCCCCGCCCTTCGGGGCGTAAATGAGCCAAATGACTCCATCGGCTCCACATACTCACCGATATATCTGAGGCGCCTTGCAACAGCAACAACCACACAGGTGAAAATAATATAAATGTCAGGGCTGGTAGGTCACTGACACCACCCTAGCTAGAAAGAAACGCATGCCCTTCCTAAGGTCCTCTCCCGTTTCTGGTTTACAACCGGGGTGTGAGGCTCTCGAATTAACGTTACACAATGCTATGCCACACAGGCGGTGCTTTGATCATCACCCACAAGACTTTTCTTTTCAACAAAAGCCTTGACCATTTGCCACTTAGGCATGCCACACAGGCAATTCACTCCATGTGATTGATATCCATCAATATATAACCCCTGAGCTCATACGTCTCAGAGAAGGGCGTTAAGCAAGAGAATAAGTCCTCTGCCGCCAAAAAGATATATATTTTAATAGAAATCAATCACACAGAATAAAATCCAATGTCAGACACACAGTCCATTTACAAGTTCGTTCTGGGTCTGAACGAAACTAAAGGCACCTTGTACCTCGCATATCCATCGATCTCCAAGTACGTATGAATGATCACCGACTGATACCCTCCTCTTGGGTGTACAGCCCAATCAAGATCATCAGTAATCACTCAAACGATCTGAAGACCTCCGGTCTTCGACCACCGTCTTCATCCTCGACACATCGTCGAATCAGTTATTCAGAATGGGATAAACCCGGTCTTTCTAAATAACTCGCGTATATAATAAACAACTGTTACAAAAACACAACATACGCCTCATTCCAATTCAGAATAATTTTTTATTCAAATATTCTTATACTTTGGGAAAGGTTCCCATTGATTTTATCAAAGATAAATTCTTTAAATTTATTCTTTAATCTTCTTTTGAATATCAATTCAAATCAAATTATGGTTTATCCAAACTAGTCGGGATTAACGAACCTTACCGGAGTAATCATTTGTTTTAATTTCCCAATCCCAACCTATTCATCCCATGAAGTAAAACTGGTAATACTTCATATCTAACACCAATGTGTTATCGGTAAATTCAATTACCATTTCACGTTCTAATCTAATTAAAGATTTGACTATCTCCTGGAGCAAAACTGGTGATACTCCATTCTCGATCATTTCAATCTAATTAAAGATTCATTAAAACTTCACTTGGTTTTAATCTTCCCAAAAATCAATATTAATGATTGTTTAACTTGGGAAATCATATCCCGTCTTTAACTGGGTTAAAGAACTGATGTCATTTAAAACACGGTTCACGATAAACCCAAAATCACATTCTATTCCATCAGCCTTTAACCGTAAATTAGCAAGTGAATAATTCCCTAAGTGTTAACCTCGAAGGCCGAAACCAACATCAGATCAATACCCAAGAAACTATCCAAATTAACTAATCTCCAGTTAGTTTCTGATTTTCTCAACTTCGTTGTGTCTAAGAATAGTATTATGAAAGATACCATTCATGACAAACCCAAATCCCATTTGATATTAAATACAAGGCTTTGAATAGAAAATATATCGACTTATATTCAATATCAAATTCTATGACCAACAAATATCGTATTGGAAATAACGATATAAATATATCTTTCAAATTTCCATAACAATATCTGTATAATCACGAAATCCGACATCGAAATATTCCAAAGACAATTTCGATTCAAATCCATTCCAATTCAATTATTGGAAATTCTGGTTACTTTTAAAACCCCTTTTAAATCCAATTTATTTATTTCAAAAATAAATGGATTATAATTCTAGTTCAAAACTAGTTCATTTCGATAAAAATCTATTTTTATCTTTTCAAATATGGAGCTTTTCATCCCAATTCTTTCCACATCATTTCTTATGATTTTACACAAATTATTACTATTTTTAATAATTTTATCAAGGCCCATACAGTCGATTTCCATCGACGGCCATCGAACTGCACTTACAGCGACCTTTTCCAAATTTGATTTGGACATAATTCCAAATCCAACCGTTAGATTTCAAATCTCTAATACTCGTTAGAAAGCTCTTTTCGATACGAACCCAACGGTTTGGTTTTAGGAGAATCCGATGGTCGGATCTCCCGTAATGTCCATTCGAAGTCAATGGTCGAAATTCGCGAACTGCCGTAGCGCGGCGCGTTCTATTCAGGCCATTATACATATATAATATATATATTATATATATTTCGTCGATTTCCTTTCAAAACGTATGTTATAAATCGTTTTAAATTTGTTTTCAAAACGATTTCAACTTCATATTCATTTTCTAATCAAAATTGAATATTCCATATCATTAATTTCTAAATGATAATATTTTCAAAACGTTATATTTTGAAATCGCTTCCTTTTCTATATTCATTATAAAAACGAATATAATCGATATAAATATCGTTTGCGTCAAAATGGCGCATATCTACGCAATACGGCTTTATATATTTCAATAAATTCGTTAATCTATTCAACAAATGAATATTTTCTTCAATACATGAATTTTCTTTTATTCAACACATGAATTTTCTTCTATTCAACACATGAATATATATTTTATTCAAAACATGAATATATATTTTATTTTCTAAATTGGAATGAGACCCACTCAATTACCATATAATGTTATTTATATGGATTCTATACAACACATGTATATAATAGCAATGATAAATGATCAACCATCATCCAAAGTGCACCACACAACTGCATAGGCATTAAATATAAATAATTAACGCTTACACAGTCTGTCAACCCATTGGTCGACATACTACTAAACAATTGGGATTAGTGTACGTCAATATCATCCCAACACTCGTGTGGGGTTTCAATCAATCAAACAGATATTTTATTTGTGCAGTTGGTCGATGTGTAAAATTTATCATACCAATCTATGTCAGTCAAATAGGTGTACATAAAAAAACGTTCGATTTGTAAATGAATATTTATTTTACTTCAACACACGAATATATATTTTATTTCAACACATGGATATATATTTTATTTCAACACATGAATATATATTTTATTTCAACACATTAGTATATATTTTATTTCAACACATGGATATATATTTTATTTCAACACATGGATATATATTTTATTTTAACACATGGATATATATATTTTATTTCAACACATGGATATATATTTTATTTCAACACATGGATATATATTTTATTTCAACACATGAATATATATTTTATTTCAATTTCATATATTTTACAATGCTTCTTTCTATATAAAAAATTATATTTTTATATTTCTACTTCTTATATAAAGATCGAATTTTTATTTCGCTATTCTATATATAAAAATCACTATTTTTACCCAATGTTATTTATTTTCAAAAATCATATCTTTTTGTTTTCAAAGATCATATCTTTTTGTTTTCCAAGATCATATCTTTTTGTTTTCAAAGATCATATTTTTTATCCATACCCCATATATAAAAATCTAATTTTTATATCGCTAATCATATAATAAAAATCTAATCTTTTCCATAATAAAAATCATTTCTATCTATGATAAAAATCATTTCTTTCTACGATAAAAATCATTTCTTTGATTTTTAGAAATCACTTCTTTTATCATTAAAAATCTCTTCTTTTTATTATAAAAGAACTTTGCTTTTCTATTATAAAAGTCTTATCTTTTTCTAAATAAAAATGTAATCTTTCTATTTTATGAAAATCCTATCTTTTTATTTGCTACATGGATGAAATAAGAGGCAAAGACTTACATTGAACCGTTGCAAAACAAAGGGGTGTTCGATTCTAGATTCAATGAAGAGGAAGGGGGTTTTCTGCGAATTAAAGTGGAGAGGGGCGAAAAGAGGTGGCGTCGGGCCTTTAGGTGGTGGCGCAGCGGGTCTGGGTGGCGGTAGGAGGGTCAGCGAGGGAGGTGGTCAGATCTGGGTCTCCAGCGAGGAAGCAGCGGTCCAAGCGTCGACGTTTGGGCTCCGGGGTCTTCGCATCTCCTATGGAGAGAGGAAGGAGAGGAGGGGAGATCGGGGGGCCTGTGCTGGCTGCGAGCGGCGGAGGAATGTGGGGTGGAGGGAAAGAGGTTGGACGTCGGCGGCGGTGTAGGGTTAGGCAAAGCACGGTTTTGGTTTTTTTTTCTTATTTCTTTTCTGAAGTCAACGAGAGAGGGGGGATTAAGGTATATAAATATAAATATTATTTAATTTAAATAATTTATTTCCCAAAAAGGAGATTTTGAATTCGAACCCCAAACGAACTCCAACGACTGTCACCTCTAGCGTATTACCCCCATTACGAACACAATGGGATATGTCCGGTAAGCCAATTTGATCGTTTCGACCAGTTTTCGTCAAAATCAAAATATAAATCTATATATTGAATTCGAACGCGCATTTCAATTTACCGGGGCCACATATGGACTCTAAAAATTTCCGAAAAATATTTTCTAGCTTCGTATTGACGATACGATCCTAACAAAACTAATTTCATCAAATTCTGAGACCGTTTGAAAAATGGCCATTTTCTGGTCGATCGAATTTGACTGAAACTATCAAAACACGTTTTCTTGTGCCAAGCTCACATATTGATTCAGAAAATTACGAATTTTGGAATCTAGCAATAACTTTACGTCCCGGACCCAACAAAAGTGGTTTCGTCGAAAACCAAGGTCGTTTGCAAAATTGCTATTTTTAAGGGCCAAAATTCCATAGCGACTATTCTGAATTTTCTACTGGACGTAACTTTTTATTCCGCTATGAAATTTCAATTTTTTGGATTCGTTCGAAAGATATTCTCAAATAGATTCTAATGTTTTTGGTTTTGCTAAAATCCGATTTGTTTTGAATCCTGTACCTTCATTTGAAATTTGAAATCGAATTTTCGAACTACCACGCCATTTTCAATTCCTTTTATAATTAAAATAAATATTTATATTCTAACGTTGATTCAAATAAATATGTTCATTCTAATTCTGTTCAAAATAAATTTCTCGTCATTATTATTTAAAATAATTCATTTTAAATATTCAAAATTCAACAAAATTGCCAAAATAAATTTTTTAAATTGGCTCAGATGTCCGAGTTATTACAATAGAGATCAATCAACACAGAATAAAATCCAATGTCAAACACACATCTATTTACAAGTTTGTTCTGGGTCTGAACGAAACCGAAGGCACCTTATTCCTCATCCCGTATGTCCAATACAGGAGAGAGGTCCTCGCATATCCGGTCGATCTCCAAGTACGTATGGACGATCACCACTTATTACCTTGTCTTGGGTGTACAGCCCAATCAAGACATCAGTAATCATCCAAACGATGTGAAGATCTTCGGTCTTCAACCACTGTCTTCATCGTCGACTTATCATCGAATCGGTTATTCAGAATGGGTATAAACCCGACCTTTCCGAATAACCCGCGTATATTATAATCAAGTGATATACACACACAACATACGCCTCATTCCAATCAAGAATATTCTTTTATTCAAATGTTCTTTTCACAGTTTAAACCAAATTAAGGTTTTTCCAAACCAGTCGGGATCGCACCTTACCGAAGTAATCAATTGTTTTATTATCCCAATCCCAACCTGTTCATCCCATGGAGCAAAACTGGTAATACTCCATTCCTAACACCACAGTTTTATCAGTAAAATTAGTTACCATTTCCCATTCAAATCTAATTAAATTTTTAACTATCACTGGAGCAAAACTGGTGATACTCCATTCTCGATCATTTCCCAAATTTGATAATTTAAATTATCATATTCACATTTCAATCTAATTAAAGATTAATTAGAACTCCACTTAGTTTTAATCTTCCCAAAAATCAATATTAATGATTATTTAACTTTGGGAAATCAAACATGTCGCATCGACAATCTACACCTACCATTGATTTCTGCCGATATATAACCTCTAAGCTCGTACGTCTTAAAGAAGAGTGTTAAGCAATAGAATAAATTTGTGACGGCCCGCCCCGCACCAGCCTGCATTTCCTCCAAAATTGCGCTGTACACATGCCCGACTAGCACAAGACGGTCGTCATAAGAAAGGAAAGAAGGGAATGAACTAATCAAAGAACCTGTAGAATGTCTCACAGCGCATGGAATAAAATATAATAATAATAATGTACTTGACATAAAACAGGCGAGACAGTGCATAAGCTGATAACTAAAACCAACATCAATCTCAAAGCAGCGGAAATCCAAATACAGCTTATTACAACTTTTCAAAATCTACTGTCTCTGAACAACAGAAAGCCAAAATAGAAGATACACCACCAATGCCCAAGCAGTGATCTTCAATAACACAGGGAGAATACTATATATGTATATTACGTGGAAGCCTCCTGCTCGTCTCCGGATCATCTTCCCGTGCATCACCAGCTAACCTGTCTCTAGTCTGCTCGTGTGAGCACCCAGAGTAATAAGAGGAGACATAAAACTCTGGGTCAGACATAAAGCCTGGTATGAGCGATAAGCATCTAAACAGAATAATAACAGGTATACTAAACCATACCTGAACCTGGACCTGCAACCAAAGAGTTAGTACCACATACCGTACAATACTCCAAGGTGCCATAATAAATAGTGTAAGAATACGGGGGTGGGGTGTGCATGTCACAATGATAGCAAACAAATCATCCATAGCAACCATCCTCACATCTCTCACTCAGTGCGTAAAGCGTACGACATCTACCACTTTGGAACACTAGACAAACTGAGGTAACGACGAATCCCGACTTGTAGAAACCCTGCTGTGACCAAGCCAAACACTTGGAGTCATGACCAAACATTTCAATGACCCACTTCATTGGTCGTAGCCCTTGGTTCTACCGATGCCATAATGGCCCTGAATCCGCCTTCGTACCTCCTACCATAGTGGTCCAAAGCTATAGACATCGATAACTCCTTGGCACGCGTCCCGCAGCAAAGCCCAACCACGAAGTGCACTCGTTGATTCCCATCTGAATCTTAAGCTCTAACTTCTCATTTGGACTTCCTTTGCATCTCGGGTTTGGTCGAATTGGAGTGGGTCTTCAGAAGAGTTGTCGCGCATTAACAGTCTTAGAATTCGATTCGGTTCGGTAGTCATCACCTTCATCGGTTCGGGTCGGGAGTCATCACCTTCATCGGTTCGGGTCGGTCCTCCTTCCTTGTCATCTTTCCATTCGGTTCGGGTCGGGTACTCCACTTCGGGTCGGGTCGGTGTCCTCCTCCGAGTCGGGTCGGGTTGTCGTCTTCCTTCCAGTTCATGCTCCTTCCCCGATCAGCTCACTCCGATCCGATCCGACCCCTTCGCCTTACTCCAGTCCGATCCGCTCCGCTCCCTAGATTACTCCGATCCGATTCGCTCCCAATGTTCTTCCGATCCGATCTGGCCTCCATTGTTCTTCCGATCCGATCCCCTTGTCCACTCCAACTCTAAGTAAACGGCCTTCCTTTTTGCCAAGTCTTTTATGTGCCAAACTCCAGTTCGGGTCGGGTTTTCTTGCCCAGTTCACATATCCGATCCGAGCCCTCATCCGATCCGATCCGAAGCCCTGCACAACTTTCTGCAACTTTTTCCAGCAACTTGTTTACGCCGTTCGACGACGTTTTTGACAAATCTAACTATTCTAATCAATCACAATTCATGTCAAATAGTCATAACAACATAGCAAACTAACCACAAACACCAAAACAATGAATTCATATGTCAAAATGGATCAAATGTGCCCAAAACCCCTTATTTTCCCCTTAAGCATGTTTAAGCCAATCTAATCATAGGGTTAACAAAACTTAAACAAATCAAACCAAATTTCAACTAGAGGCATAAAACATTATTTAAGAATTTCTAAATATTTTTCCAGAATTTATTAGTGTATAAATTCGCTAATCTTTACTAATTACCCTTAATTAACCGTAATTAGTGTCAAAATGATGTTATCACTCACCTTGGCCACAAAATAGAACACCAAATCTGAAATACTCTCTGTTTGGGTCGAATTCCTGTGTGTAGCAGCAGCTCCAACCTTGCTTTGTTGCTATTTGGCCTTGTTTTGATGTAGTCTAGGCTTAATCTTCACCAAAAATGTGTTTAGGAGTGGTTTTAGAGGATGGAAGCCATTACTAGGGTCTCAAGAAGGTTTGTGGCGGCTCAAAACTGAAATGGAAATGATTTCCTAACCCTAATCAGTCCTCCTATACCTCTAAACCCGAAATTTCCCTCTGGGCCTAGCTGCTAATCACCCGGTTAAGCCCAATTAAGCTGTTTTTCACCATCTGTAACTTGTTTCAGCCATATCTCCCAAACGGTGAGTCCGTTTGGCTAATGTGACCACTCTACGGAAAGAGAAACCATCATCCGGAGCCAATGGAAGTGGTTTCAGGTAAAAATTCATTTCCAGTCAAAAGTTATGGCCAAAACAGTACCAACTAGGGGTAAAATGGTCATTTAAAAATCGGGAAAAGTTATGAACATGGGAAATGACCACAATAGTCGTCTCCCAAAGTTTCGTGACCATACGACTTCGTATGTGAAAGAAATAAATATCCTACGATCCTATGATGCGTAGAATGCGGGTCGTTACATTCTCCCCCCCTTAAGAAATTTCGTCCCCGAAATTCCTTAACCCAAAACATGCAAAGGATCCCGCATGCCTAACAACCACATACATCCATCAAACATGCAAAACAAGCAAAACAAACCTATCCTAGCATGCGGAAAACTAAATCGAAGTCAAAATCTTACCAGGCAAAGAGTTCCGGGTGTCTTCCTAATGTTCTCCTCTGTCTCCCAAGTACAATTATTCTCGTCCTCGCCCCACTGAACCTTGACTAGTTTCACCGCCTTTCTTCGAAGTTGCTTCATGTCGTGCTCGACAATACGGGCCGGCTTGCGGTTCCCAACCGCCTCTGGTTCTACTTTGAAGTCCTCTAATTGATCAGGTGAAATAGTCATATCTGAGTCGTGAACGAACTTCCTTAGTTGGGAAACATGAAATACGTTATGAACTCCCGCCATCTTCTCTGGTAAGCCAATTCTATATGCCAAATTCCCGACTAGTTCAAGAACAGGGAATGGGCCAACGAATCTTGGTGCCAACTTGCCTCTCCTGCCAAATCGTATTACGCTCTTCAACGGAGAAATCTTGACAAACACCAAGTCACCAACGGAGAATTTTAGGTCTCTTCTCCTCTTATCAGCATAACTCTTCTGCCTATCTTGGGCAGCCTTCATTCGTTGTTGAATGATCTTGATCTTATTTGAAGTTTCCCTCACCACATCTGGTCCAAGCATAAACTTCTCGTCAGTCTCTATCCAACATGATGGTGAGTTACACGGTCTTCCGTACAAAGCTTCAAACGGAGCCATACCGATACTGGATTGGTAGCTATTATTATATGCAAACTCTACTAGATGCAAATGGTCATCCCATGATCCACCAAAATCCAATATACATGCTCTCAAGAGATCTTCCAAAATACGGTTCACCCTCTCCGTCTGACCGTCGGTCTGAGGATGATATGCAGTACTGAGATGTAACTCTGACCCTAGAGCCTCTTGTAAGCTCTTCCAAAACCCACTAGTGAACAACGGGTCTCGGTCGCTCACAATGCCTTTAGGTACTCCATGAAATCTCACTACCCACTTCATATACAATTCTGCTAACTTAGCTGCCGTTCTGGTCGATTTGACTGGTATAAACCTTGCACTTTTAGTCAGTCGATCTACAATTACCCAAATGCTGTTATATCCCGATCTAGTCCTTGGTAAACCATCGATGAAATCCATCGAGACTTGCTCCCATTTCCATTCGGGAATTTCTAAGGGCTGTAACAACCCACTAGGCTTCTTTTGCTCGGCTTTAACTAGCTGGCAATTCATGAACTTGGATATAAACTTCCCAACGTCTCTTTTCATCCCTTCCCAGTAGTAGGTCTGCTTCATATCTCGATACATCTTGTTACCACCGGGGTGTATAGTTAGCTTTGAGTGATGACATTCTCTAAGCACTTCATCCCTCAATCCATTGACATTGGGTACAACAAGCTTTCCATTCTTTCTAAGCCATCTATCTCGATCAAGCCCATACTTGTTCATCTCCTCATCGAGACACATCTCTAACTTGGAGATGATTTCCAATAGGTTAGGATCGTTCCTCTGACTAGAGCCGATCCGCTCAATCAAAGTGGGTCTGATCGTCAAACTTGCTAACATTTCTGGATCCAATTCGCACTTTGGTCTGAAATCAAACCCCGCGATAAACTCCAGTTGCTTCCATTCAAGGAACATAGCCCCTAAGCTGGCATGTCTTCTACTCAATGCATCAGCCACCGCATTGCCCTTTCCCGGTGTGTATGCGATGTCAAAATCATAGGAAGCTAAGAACTCTAACCATCTCTGCTGACGGAGATTCAGATCTTTCTGAGAGAAGAGATGCTTTAACGACTTATGATCTGTAAACAGCTCAAATCTTTCTCCCAAGAGATAGTGTCTCCACATCTTTAACGCGAACACGATCGCTGCCAATTCTAAATCATGGGTAGGGTATCTTCTCTCGTGCGGTTTCAATTGCCGACTTGCGTAAGCTATAACCCTACCGCCTTTCATCAATACAGCACCCAGTCTGGTACCACAGGCGTCCGTATATACCGTCATCTCTTCATCCCCCTTAGGAATGACTAACACTGGCGCGCTTGTCAACTTATCCTTTAGACTTTTGAATGCATTCTCGCACCTTTCATCCCAAACAAAAGCTTGATTCTTCTTGGTCAACTGGGTCAATGGTGCTGCTATCTTGGAGAAACTTTGGATAAACTTACGATAATATCCGGCTAATCCCAAGAAACTTCTTACTTCTGTTGCATTCTTGGGCGTAGGCCAATCTTGTACCGTAGCCACCTTTGCTGGGTCCACGGCAATACCATTTTCTGATACAACATGGCCCAAGAACCTCACTTCCCTCTTCCAGAAGTGACACTTAGAAAACTTGGCTTTCAATTGGTGTTTTCTCAACACCTCCATCGCTACTCTTAAATGTTCCTTGTGTTCTTCCTCTGTCCTCGAATAGACCAAAATATCATCAACGAACACAAGGACAGACTTATTCAACTGATCTCTGAATACCCTATTCATAAGATCCACAAAATATGCTGGGGCATTGGTCAGCCCGAATGGCATGACCAACCACTCATAAAATCCAGACGGCGTCCGAAATGTCGTTTTAGCTATACTCTCAGCTTCCACTCTAAGCTGATGAAAACCTGTCGCGAGATCCAACTGAGAAAATACTCTCGCGCCACTCAACTGATCGAACAAATCATCTATCCGCGGTAGAGGATACTTATTCTTCCTCGTCACTTTATTCAACTCGCGGTAGTCTACACACAAACAAAGGGAACCATCCGCTTTGGTAGCAAACACAACTGGTGCTCCCCATTCAGAAACACTCCTTCTGATAAATCCCTTCTTCAAAAGATCGCTGACTTGCACCTCGAGCTCTCGCTGCTCTCTTGGTGCCATACGACGAAGTGGCATCACTATAGGCCTGGCATCTTTTACCAAATCAATACGAAACTCAATCTCTCGGTGTGGTGGAAGTCCGGTCACTTCTTCGAAAACATCCGGATACTGGCCAACCACGGGCAAACCTGACAACTCACTATGCGGAATGTCGAGGGAGTTTAGAAAACTAGCCAATACCCCCTTACTGGGTAGACCACCAAACATTATCCTCCGCCCATCATCCTCTCTAGGTGTCACCAACAAGCCCTCACAGTCTACCACCACCCCGTATCTTTGGAGCCAATCTACTCCCAAAATAATGCCAAACCCAGTAAAGCCCAAAACAAAGCAATCGCAAACAAACATGCATCCATGACTCGATAAGACCACATTACGACAAATCATGCTAAGGCTAGTAGAACCACCAATCGGGTTTGTCACTACTAAAGGTCTATCGACAATCTCGGGCTCCAATCCCAACCTATCTACCAGGTCACTAGATATGAAAGAACTGGAAGCTCCGGTATCAAACAAAACTCTAACAGGAACATCGTAAACAGAAAGCATACCTTGAATGACGACATTCTTTCCTTTCTCCGCCGCAGTTGGGGCATTCGACGAAGAAGGAATAGCATTAAGGGCGTATGCTTTCACCATTAGCTTTTCTTTAGGGGGTTGCGGACACTTGTCCTTGTGATGTCCCAATTGGCCACAATTGAAGCCTTCCTATCCGCTGGCTTGGCCCGACAATTACTAGCATAATGGCCCTTCTTACCACAGCTGAAGCACTCAACATCTTGTTTATTCTTTTTCTTCTGGCCTTCCTTAGTCTGATTCTGCTTTCTCTTATTCTGGGAACCACCCTTGCCTCCACCACTTGCTTGTGGCTTTGGCTCATCTGCGGATGCAACCTCAGTCTTCGGCTTAGGGTAGAGACTTTCCGATCTTAATGCTTTCCCCACAATCGATTCAAACGTCTCATCGATGTGGTTAATAAGTTTTTCCCCCAAGTACTGATCCAAACCAGTTATGAATTTCTCATTCTTTTTCTCGGCAGTATCAATAAGAGATAACCCATATTTTGACAAAGTGTCAAATTCGGCAATATACTCCGAGACAGCTCTGCCATTCTGCTTGAGCTCCAAGAACTTCTTAAACAGCACTGACTTCTGAGCAGCTGGAATGAACTTCTCGCTGAAGCGAGCCTTAAACTGCTCCCAAGTAATCTGATCTTCGGGAGTAGCTGCCTTTATAGCATTCCACCAATTTATTGCCCGCCCTTGCAGCTGACGGGAAGCTAGCTTTCTCTTCATCGCATCCTCGATACCCAAATCCTCGAAGATACGTTCGCAACTATCCAACCAATCCTGAACATCCGTAGCCGACTCCGTTCCGTGGAATGACTTCCCACCAAGACTAGTATAATCCTTATTCATCTTGGCGAAGTCGACTCTTGGCGCCTGCACCATTGGACCACCACCATTTCCACCATTGGGGGCTGCTCTCTGTACATCTCTAAGCATCTCTCTCATGAGGTCGGTAAACATCGTCCTCATGTCAGCAGCATTCCCATTATTGGCCCCTCTACCGGTACCTCTAACATATCGGCTCATCGTCAATCTGAAAAAGGAAACGATTAACGACTCCATAGTGGTGCTAGTACAGTACGACTTCAT
Source organism: Allium sativum (assembly GCA_030737875.1). Classification (NCBI taxonomy): domain Eukaryota; kingdom Viridiplantae; phylum Streptophyta; class Magnoliopsida; order Asparagales; family Amaryllidaceae; genus Allium; species Allium sativum. Next base: position 587,325,966 of record CM060918.1, on the reverse strand, counting down.
CCTTATACTACTAATAGTATATATATAGCTTTTTAAAACTCAAAATAATCACAAATACGCTCTCTCGTATACGTATATTATCTCTCCCTGATAGCTTCCCTAGGTTAACTACGCAACCTAGAGCTCTGATACCAAGTGTGACGGCCGCCCCGCACCAGCCTGCATTTCCTCCAAAAGTGCGCTGTACACATGCCCGACTAGCACAAGACGGTCGTCATAAGAAAGGAAAGAAGGGAATGAACTAATCAAAGAACCTGTAGAATGTCTCATAGCGCATGGAATAAAATATAATAATAATAATGTACTTGACATAAAACAGGAGAGACAGTGCATAAGCTGATAACTAAAACCAACATCAATCTCAAAGCAGCGGAAATCCAAATACAGCTTATTACAACTTTTCAAAATCTACTGTCTCTGAACAACAGAAAGCCAAAATAGAAGATACACCACCAATGCCCAAGCAGTGATCTTCAACAACACAGGGAGAATACTATATATGTATATTACGTGGAAGCCTCCTGCTCGTCTCCGGATCATCTACCCGTGCATCACCAGCTAACCTGTCTCTAGTCTGCTCGTGTGAGCACCCAGAGTAATAAGAGGAGACATAAAACTCTGGGTCAGACATAAAGCCTGGTATGAGCGATAAGCATCTAAACAGAATAATAACAGGTATACTAAACCATACCTGAACCTGGACCTGCAACCAAAGAGTTAGTACCACATACCGTACAATACTCCAAGGTGCCATAATAAATAGTGTAAGAATACGGGGGTGGGGTGTGCATGTCACAATGATAGCAAACAAATCATCCATAGCAACCATCCTCACATCTCTCACTCAGTGCGTAAAGCGTACGACATCTACCACTTTGGAACACTAGACAAACTGAGGTAACGACGAATCCCGACTTGTAGAAACCCTGCTGTGACCAAGCCAAACACTTGGAGTCATGACCAAACATTTCAACGACCCACTTCATTGGTCGTAGCCCTTGGTTCTACCGATGCCATAATGGCCCTGAATCCGCCTTCGTACCTCCTACCATAGTGGTCCAAAGCTATAGACGTCGATAACTCCTTGGCACGCGTCCCGCAGCAAAGCCTAACCACGAAGTGAACTCGTTGATTCCCATCTGAATCTTAAGCTCTAACTTCTCATTTGGACTTCCTTTGCATCTCGGGTTTGGTCGAATTGGAGTGGGTCTTCAGAAGAGTTGTCGCGCATTAACAGTCTTAGAATTCGGTTCGGTTCGGTAGTCATCACCTTCATCGGTTCGGGTCGGGAGTCATCACCTTCATCGGTTCGGGTCGGTCCTCCTTCCTTGTCATCTTTCCATTCGGTTCGGGTCGGGTACTCCACTTCGGGTCGGGTCGGTGTCCTCCTCCGAGTCGGGTCGGGTTGTCGTCTTCCTTCAAGTTCATGCTCCTTCCCCGATCAGCTCACTCCGATCCGATCCGACCCCTTCGCCTTACTCCAGTCCGATCCGCTCCGCTCCCTAGATTACTCCGATCCGATTCGCTCCCAATGTTCTTCCGATCCGATCTGGCCTCCATTGTTCTTCCGATCCGATCTGGCCTCCATTGTTCTTCCGATCCGATCCCCTTGTCCACTCCAACTCTAAGTAAACGGCCTTCCTTTTTGCCAAGTCTTTTATGTGCCAAACTCCAGTTCGGGTCGGGTTTTCTTGCCCATTTCACATATCCGATCCGATCCGAAGCCCTGCACAACTTTCTGCAACTTTTTCCAGCAACTTGTTTACGCCGTTCGACGACGTTTTTGACAAATCTAACTATTCTAATCAATCAAAATTCATGTCAAATAGTCATAACAACATAGCAAACTAACCACAAACACCAAAACAATGAATTCATATGTCAAAATGGATCAAATGTGCCCAAAACCCCTTATTTTTCCCTTAAGCATGTTTAAGCCAATCTAATCATAGGGTTAACAAAACTTAATCAAATCAAACCAAATTTCAACTAGAGGCATAAAACATTATTTAAGAATTTCTAAACATTTTTCCAGAATTTATTAGTGTATAAATTCGCTAATCTTTACTAATTACCCTTAATTAACCGTAATTAGTGTCAAAATGATGCTATCACTCACCTTGGCCACAAAATAGAACACCAAATCTGAAATACTCTCTGTTTGGGTCGAATTCCTGTGTGTAGCAGCAGCTCCAACCTTGCTTTGTTGCTATTTGGCCTTGTTTTGATGTAGTCTAGGCTTAATCTTCACCAAAAATGTGTTTAGGAGTGGTTTTAGAGGATGGAAGCCATTACTAGGGTCTCAAGAAGGTTTGTGGCGGCACAAAACTGAAATGGAAATGATTTCCTAACCCTAATCAGTCCTCCTATACCTCTAAACCCGAAATTCCCCTCTGGGCCTAGCTGCTAATCACCCGGTTAAGCCCAATTAAGCTGTTTTTCACCATCTGAAACTTGTTTCAGCCATATCTCCCAAACGGTGAGTCCGTTTGGCTAATTTGACCACTCTACGGAAAGAGAAACCATCATCCGGAGCCAATGGAAGTGGTTTCAGGTAAAAATTCATTTCCAGTCAAAAGTTATGGCCAAAACAGTACCAACTAGGGGTAAAATGGTCATTTAAAAATCGGGAAAAATTATGAACATGGGAAATGACCACAATAGTCGTCTCCCAAATTTTCGTGACCATATGACTTCGTATGTGAAAGAAATAAATATCCTACGATCCTATGATGCGTAGAATACGGGTCGTTACAAAATTCTCCTCCACCATTATGTTTAGCAGAGATCAACAATACAGTTCGAAATACAATGTTAGACATGTAATCATGTCTTTAACTGGGTTAAAGAACCAATGTCATTTAAAACACAGTTCACGATAAACCCAAAATCACATTCCATTAATTACGGAATCTTCACGGAAAATAGATCAATATATAATCGATATCAATTTCCATATCCGACTAATAATATTAATGGAATAATGGCAAAGCCTTTTAAATTCAATATATAATAACATTCTTCCTCCACAGAAGTCTACTTCGATTATTACCAAATCGAATTCCATTCGATCCCAATTTAATATATTAAATTGGAAAACTTTACTTTGGAAAATTCCCATTAAATCTTAATAAAATATTTATATATTCAAAATCACATTTCACTATTAATTTGATTTAAAGAGCGAATGTCATTTAAAACACAGTTCACGATAAACCCACAATCAACTTTCATTTCAATTCCAATTAAATGTTAATTAATTGGTAAACTTCTCTAAATCTTAATTAAAAGATTTATTCTTTCCACATCAGGATTTAAGAACAGTGTTAATGAAGACACCATTCACGACAAACCCAAAATCCAATTCGATATTAAATACAAGGCTCTAAATAGAAATTATATCGGCTTATATTCAATATCAAATTCTGAAATCAACAAATATCGTATTGGGAATAACGATATATATCTTCCAAATTCCTCTACAATACCCATATAATCACGGAATCCAATATCGAAATATTCCGAAGATTATTTCTATTCAAATCCATTCCAATTCGTACATTTGAAAATTCTGGTTATATTAAAACCGTTTCAATCCAATTTATTTATTTAAAAATATTGGATTATTATTTCTAGTTAATAACTAATTCATTTCGATAAAAATATATTTTTATCTTTACAAACATGAAAATTTTCATCCAAATTCTTTCCAAATCATTTATTATGATTTTATACAAATTATTAATAATTTTATCAAGGCCCGTATAGTCGGTTTCCAGTAACGGCCACCGAACTGCATTCATAGCGACCTTTTCCAAATTTGATTTAGACATAATCCAAAATCTAACCGTTAGATTTCAAATCTCTTTTATTCGTTGAGAAGGTCTTTCCGATACGAATTGAACGGTTCCGGTTTTAGGAGAATCCGACGGTCGAATTTCCCGCAGTATCAATCTGAAGTCAATGGTCGAAATTCGCGAACGGTCGCAACGCGTTCAATTCAAGCCATTAATATATATAATATATATGTAATATATATACATATATATAATATATATTTCGTTCAAAATGGATTTTATAAATTCATTTTAAAAACGATTCCCACTTTCATTTCAATTTTAAATCAAAATTGAATACTCCTTATCATTATAATAATTAAATGATAATATTTTCAAAATATCAGATTTTGAAACCATTTCCTTTTCGATATCCATTATAAAAATGAATAAAATCGATATAAATACCGTTCACATCAAAATGGCGCATATCTACTCAATACGGCTTCACACATTTCAATATTTTCATGTCCATCCAAAATCGGACATCAAATTATCATTTTAATCCTTTACCGAATATTATTTTAAAGTATTCGTTATTTCAAAATATTTTATCCAACACATGAATATTTTTAATGGTTTATACATTCAATAAAAATGATATTTTTATTGTTTAAATATTTCTATTCAACATAAGAATATTTTATTCAACACATGAATATTTTTAACCTTTCATTTATACAATAAAAATGATATTTTTATTATTCAAACATTTTATTCAACACATGAATATTTTTAATCTTTACTGAATATTATTTTAAAATATTTGTCATTTTCCAAATTGGAATAAGACATAATCAATAACCATATAATGTTATTTTTATGGATTCCATGCAACACATGTACACAATAACAATGATAAATAATGTACCATCATCCAGAGTGCATTACACAACTATATAAGCATTAAATATAAATAATACACGCTTACACAGTCTGTCAACAAACCGATTGACATACAACTAAACAATTGGGATTAGTGTACGTCAATTATCATCCCATTACTCGTGTGGGGTTTCAATCAACAAGCACTGAATTTTATTTGTGTAGTTGGGCGATGTGTAAAATTTATCATCGCAATCAATGTCAGTTAAAATGTGTGTCCATAAACAAATCATCCAATTTTCAAATGAATATTTATTTTCGTTTCAGGAGAATTTTATGTCGTTCATATTTACGTTAAAAATTATATTTTTAATGATAAAAATTTTTTGTTCAACACATGATTATTTTATATAGTTCATACATTCAAGAAAAATGATAATTTTATTGTTCAAACATTTTATTCAACACATGAATATTTTATATAGTTCATATACACATTAAAAATGACATTTTTAATGAATATATATTTATTTCAGAAAATTTCGGCATTATAATGGCGCGATATTAAAACCTGAGTAATGTCTAGCACTACTCCTCTCTTGATACTGGCTCGCGCCATACACAATAATCAACTAAACCCAATACAATCATTTCTCAATCCAATCCAATTTACAACAATTCAATCCATACAACCAAACAATCATGGTTTGTACAATAAAATAGTGTCGGGGGCTACTAAGCCCCGTCTGCATCCTAGTATATATATTTAACTGTAAATTAAATTAAGTGAGAAATAGTTCTCACTCAGAAGCTAAATCAATTCTTCGTGATTCTTCTAATGTAGAAAATTCTTGTCGCCGCGCTCGCTTTTGTCGTTTCCCGCACTTGAATTCGCCTCTTTGCCTCTAGAATTTGCATACGGCCTCCAATATTCACCAAACTTTGTCACTAGCCTAAACGCGCCGTTTTGGACAACTTTTGCCTAGTGGACTTTCTTCCAAAACCGTACCAATTCGCCGGAAACCGTGAAGAACAACAGCATATCCTCGATCTTTGGACGCGTTTTCCGGACAGCTCCGCAATCCAAATTAGGACTTCCATATACCTAAATCAAAGAGAAAATCGTGCTCTTCGACTATGGTAGTGTGGAGTTTTCACCAGAAGTGCATGGTTTGGGAGTTATTGACTAAACAAGGTCAGGGATGTTTTTGCAAATATGGGATTTTTGAAATTGTGGAGCTTTTGGTCGCGGTGGGGCCCATGGGAGGGGCTAGTGGTGCTGCAGGCGGCGGGGTGGGTGGTCATGTCGATGGGGCTGGTGGTGGTGGAGGGGTGGGTCCCGTAGTGGCGGTGGGTGGTGGTTTGCAATTTGGGGCTTAGGGTTTTGGATTTGGAAGGGAGAGAAGGATGAGGAGGAGAGAAGAGGAGGAAAGGGCGCTGGGGGGAGTCCGAGGGCGAGCGACGGTGGATGGAGGTGGGGGAGCGGCGGCTTCCGCGTTTTTTTTTCATTATGTGATTTGAACGACGAGAATGGAAAGGGTGAGGGAGAGAGAATGAGCCAACCAATATTATATATATATATATATATATTATTTTTTATTTTAAAAAGTTACTTTTTCGTTCCAAGTCCAAATCGAATCAACCGAATGTCATTCCTAACTAATTACCCCCATTCCGGACATAATGGATTATGCCCCGTAAGCCAATTCGACTGTTACGATCAGTTTTTCTTTAAATTAAAATATAAATCAATATATATTACATTTGAACATACATTTTAATTTACCGGGGCCACGTACTGACTCCAAAAATTCTCGAAAAATAGATCTAGCTGTGTTTTGACGATACGGTCTGTGAAATCCCGCAACTTCCCCCTAAAGGAAGTCGGCGGATTGTTCGAGAACAAACCACAACAGAACGCATACAGAAGAACATTTCATTGTATATTACAACAATGCATCAGATTACAAGAATATACAGAGTATAAATGAATATTACACAGAAATATCAGAGATTTAAATTACATTTAAATACATAGCAGCGGAAAATAATACAATACCCAACTAGAAGGAGATATACGGATACAAAGCTTTCCGGATATCGTTCCAGCTGTAAACCAGGATCCTGTGAATATAAATCTGCAAAACCAAAACTACTAGCTGCCCGTGTCAAAATAAGGGCACCCAGAGTTTAGGTTAAAACAATAAACTCCAGGTCAGTCATGTGACTGGTGTGAGAACTAAAACAGTTATTAATCTTCATTTTTAAAGTTAGGTAAATCAAGGGACCACGCCGTATAACACGGAACGGGTTTCCTCCCAAGAATACCGGTGCATAAAACAAACAGCGCAATGCTAAATAAAGAAAAATGAAGCTGTTATAAGACCCAGGTCCCATCACACAATGCAACGCAGCCGAGGATAGGGTTTTCCCTTATAACAGCCAAAGAATGCTTGATAGGTTTAAAACAAATCATTTGATACTATTATAAGTGCATAGTGTATAAACAACTTCAAATCATAAGTATCAATCATAGGCGGCATGGGTACCATATATCATGTCGCCATACTAGTTCTACAATTAAAACCGCAAATGTCACGTATTTGGAAATTGGGTTTCCATCTATGAACCGAGGCAAAAGATAGTCCTCAACCGATTCGAGACGCTCTAGCCCGCCCCTCAGGCAAGCGCGCAGGCAAGCCTTGGATCCTCAGGGCCGGTCCACCGATGTGGATTATTATGCCTGAACACTACGTCTCCCCACCCTATGGGGTGTAAGTCTGGTCCGTCAGCCGACCAGAATGCATTCGGCCGAAACCGATATAACCGAGGCGCCTCGCAACAGCAACAACCACATAAGTCAAACTCGTCAGGGCGTGTAAAACCACTGACGCCACTTCTAGCTAGAAAGAAACGCATGCCCTCCCTGACGTCCGTCTCCCGTTTTTGGTTCACAACCGGGGTGTGAGGCTCGCGAATTCACGTTACACAAAGCTGTGCCACACAGGCTGTGCTTTGATCATCACCACGAGACTTTGCTTTTCAACAGAAGCCTCCATCAATTGCCACTCAGGCATGCCACACAGGCAATTCACTCCATGCGTTTGATATCCATCAATATATAACCCCTGAGCTCGTACGTCTCAGAGAAGGGCGTTAAGCAAGAGAATAAATTCTCCGCCGCCAAACAGATATATATTTAATAGAGATCAATCACACAGACTAAAATCCAATGTCAGACACACAGTCCATTTACAAGTCCGTTCTGGGTCTGAACGAAACCGGAGGCACCTAGTACCTCACATATCCATCGATCTCCAAGTACGTCTGGACGATCACAAACTGTTTCCATCTTCTTGGGTGTACAGTCCAATCAAGATCATCAGTAATCACCCAAACGACGTGAAGACTTCTGGTCTTCGACCACCGTCTTCATCTTCGACACCACGTCGAATCAGTTATTCAGAATGGGATAAACCCGGTCTTTCTGAATAACTCGCGTATATATTATAAAAGTGTTACACAAACACAACATACGCCTCATTCCAATTCAGAATATTCTTTTATTCAAATATTCCTATACTTTGGGAAAAGTTCCCATTAATTTTATCAAAGATAAATTCTTGAATTTATTCCTTAATCTCCTTTGAATATCAATTCAAACTAGTCGGGATTAGCGAACCACACCGAAGTAATCATTTATTTTATTTCCCAATCCCAACCTATTCATCCCATGAAGTAAAACTGGTGATACTTCATATCTAACACCACAGTGTTATCGGTAAATTCAATTACCATTTCACGTTCAAATCTAATTAAAGATTTAACTATCGCCTGAGGAAAAACTGGTGATACTCCATTCTCGACCATTTCAATCTAATTAAAGATTCATTAAAACTCCACTTAGTTTTAATCTTTAACTAGGTTAAAGAATCCGTGTCATTTAAAACACGGTTCACGATAAACCCAAAGTCACATTCATTAATTATCGGGTTAAAGAACGAGTGTTATTTAAAACACTGTTCACGATAAACCCAAAAATCAATATCAATTCAATTCCATTTAAATATTATTTAATTGGCACACTTCATTAAATCTAAATACAAAGATTTAATCATTTCTCAACTGGGTTCAAGAACAGTGTTAGTGAAGACACCATTCACGACAAACCCAAATCACATTCGATATTCAATACAAGGCTCTGAATAGAAAATATATCGGCTTATATTCAATATCGAATTCTACGACTAACAAATGCCGTATTGGAAATAACGATATAAATATATATATCTTTCAAATTTCCATAACAACACCTATATAATCACGAATTCCAACATCGAAATATTCCGAAGACAATTTCGATTCAAATCCACTCCAATGCAATCATTGGAAATTTTGGTTATTTTCAAACCCTTCTCAAATTCAATTTATTTATTTAAAAATAAATAGAATTATAATTCTAGTTCAAAACTAGTTCATTTCGATAAAAATCCATTTTTATCTTATCAAACATGAAGTTTTTCATCCCAAACTTTCACAAATCATTTCTTATGATTTTACACAAATTATTACTATTTTTAATAATTTTATCAAGGCCCGTACAGTCGATTTCCACTAATGGCCATCGAACTGCACTTACAGCGACCTTTTTCAAATTTGATTTGGACATAACTCCAAATCCAACCGTTAGATTTCAAATTTCTAACATTCGCTAGAAAGCTCTTTTCGATACGAACCCAACGGTTCCGGTTTTAGGAGAATCCGACGGTCGGATCTCCCGTAATGTCCATTTGAAATCAATGGTCGAAATTCGCGAACTGCCGCGGCGCGGCGCGTTCTATTCAGGCCATTATATTATATATATATAATATATAATATATATTACGTCGATTTCTATTTTAAAACGAATTATATAAATAGTTTTGAATTCGTTTCAAAAATCTATTTCAACTTCCATTTCAATTCAAAACAAAATTGAATTCTTCTTTATAGATTCGTTTCAAAATTCATTTCTATTCAATTCAAATTTCAATTCAATTTGAATTCATTTCAATTCACTTTCAATTCAATTCGAATTCGTTTTCAATTCAATTCATTTCGAAATCACTTTCAATTCAATTCACTTTGAATTCGTTTTCAATTCAATTCATTTCGAAATCACTTTCAATTCAATTCGAATTCGTTTTCAATTCAATTCATTTCGAAATCACTTTCAATTCAATTCACTTTCGTTTTCAATTCAATTCATTTCGAAATCACTTAAAATTGATATAAATATCGTTCACGTCAAAATGGCGTCAATCTAATCAACACGGCTTCATAAATTTCTATTTTCAAATATTCTATTTCAAATATTTCTATTTTAAATATTTCTATTTCTAAACTGGAATGAGGCCCAATCAATTACCATATAAAATTAATTATATGGATTTGCATACAACACATGTATATAATAGCATTGAAAATAATCAACCATCAACCAAAGTGCACTACACTGTATAAGCATCAAATATAGATATTCAACGCTTATAACAGTCTGTCAATCAATCGATCGACATATTTAATCAATCAGGATGAGTGAACTTCAAATTTCATCCTAACACCCGTGTGGGGTTTCAAACAATCAAACAAATATTTTATTCGTGCAGTTGGGCGATGTGTGAAATTTATCGTCCCAATCAATGTCCTTCAAATAGGTGTACATAAACAAACCGTCTGGTTTGTAAATGAATATTCTATTTTATTCACTTCACGTTAAAAATTATATTTTTAACGATAAAACATTTTATTTCAACATATGAATTTCTATTCAATTCATTCTTTAAATAAAATGATATTTTTATTTTTCTAACATATTTTAGAAAATTTCGACGGCATAACGGCACGATACTAGAAACGGGACAAGGCCTAGCCTTATCCCCGGTCTAGTGAAGGCCCACGCCATTCACACATCAATCAAATTCACCAAACAACCAAATTCAAATCAAATCATCAAACTAATCTATGCAACCAAACAAACAAGTCCATGGTCTGTGGACGGTTGTGTCGGGTGCTACTAAGCACCGTCTGCATCCTAGTATATATATATAACTAGAAAATAAATTTTGAGTGAGAAGTTCTCACCGAAAGCTATCCAATCATCTTGACTCTCCTTTTGCAGAAGTCTTCGTCGTTATCGCCTTTCTTCACTTCGTTGCTCGCTTTCACTACCTATGTAAAAATCGAATTTTTACTTCGCTATTCCATAAATAAAAATCATATTTTTATTTCGAAGTTCAATATATAAAAATTCTATTTCAAAAATATAGATTTCGCCTTTATAACAATATAGATTTAGCCTTTTCAAAAATAAGGTTTTCGCCTTTATAAAAAAAAAAGATTTCATCTTTATAAAAATCTCATTTTTATTTTTCTACACATATAAAGATGATATTTTTAATATTCCTATTATGTAAAAATTATATTTTTGACTCTCTACCTAACCAAAAATCATATTTTTACATCTACTATATGGTAAAGATTATATTTTTAATACTTTAAAAATATAAAAATCATAATTTTAATACTTTAAAAATATAAAAAAAATCATATCTTAATGGAGAAATGGATAAATAAGACTCACGGCATTTTTCTTCAGTAGAGGAGGGGATTTGCAGATCGAATTAGAGAAAGAGGGGGGGTCGCGGTTGCTCCTACAGGTGGCGGGGTTTCGAACTCGTGTAGGAGGGTGGCGCATCGGAGTTTCGCGGTGGTGGTAATGGGTTGGTCTCAGGCGGCTTTGGGGTTTCGATTCAGAAAAGGGTTCCATGGGGAAGGGTCGTGGCTCGTCGGAGCTGCTGCAGTGGAGGGGGGAAGAGGAAGAGAGGCGGGAGGGTGCAGACGAAGGTCGGAGGGAAGACGCCTGCTCTGGCGGAGGCGCGTTCGATGAGGCTCAAGGCTGAGGGCGTGATCGACATTTTTTTTCTTTTTTTTTCTATTTCTTTCTGTCAAACGAAAACGGGGGGGCCAAAGGTTATAGGGAGGAGAGAGGAATTTTTTTTTATTATTATTATTATTTAATTATTAAAAAGTTGACTTTTACATACGACCTCGAAACGAGGCCCACCTCCTGTCGTCCATAGCGTTTAACCCCCATTCCGAACACAATGGGATATGTATCGTCAGCTGATTCGGCTGTTACAATCAGTTTCCGTTAAATTTACATTTAAATCACTATATTGAATTTTAAACGTACATTTCAAATTACCGGGTTCACATACTAACTCTAAAAATTCTCGAAAAATATTTTCTAGCTTCGTATTGACGATACGGTCCTAACAAAACTAGTTTCGTCGAATTCTGAGACCGTTGGAAAAATGGCCAATTTCCAGTCGATTAAAATCAACTGAAACTGGTCAAACGCGTGTTTCCTTTGCCACGCTCACATATCGATTCGAAAAATTATGAAATTTGGAATCTAGCAATAACTTAACATCACGGACCCAACAAAACTGGTTTCGTCGAAATCCGAGGTCGTTTGCAAAATTGCTATTTTTAAGGGCCTTATATATATAAAAATATATATAAATTCTACAGCGACTATTTCTAATTTTAAACTGGACATATCTTATCATTTCTAAGATGAAATCTCAGTTTGTTAACTTCGTTACAAAGATATAGTTATACAGATTCAAATATTTCTTGTTTCGTTCAATTCTGACTTATATTGAATTCTGTATATTCATTTGAAATTAGAAATCGAATTTTCGAACTACCGCGCCATTTTCAATTCCTTTTATAATTATATATAATTATAATATATTCTAACGACGACGTATATAATATATACGTCGAATTATATTCAACCTAAATTTCTCGTCGATATTGTTTAAAATAATCTATTTTAAATATTCAAAATTCGCTAAAATTGCCAAAATAAAAATTTTAAACTGGCCCAGATTTTCCGGGTTGTTACAATCTCCCCCACTTAAAACTTTTCGTCCCCGAAAAGGAACAAAGTCGAAAGTGGTTTGATTAATCAACTCTACGATCGATCAGGCTTCCATTCTCCAACTCTTTAGTTTCTGAGAATTTTCAAAATTTCAAAAATTTGGCTAACACCCTAAATTTTCGAAAAATTTCGCCATAACCTCCCCTGCACCGGGAGCATCGGGGAATTTCAAATAGCTTCCCCGGTCCTTCAGATCTCAAAAAGAAAAAGAAAAAGCCAAGCGGCTAGCCAATAGGCTCACAAAATCATCATTACCCAAACAAAACAGGAAATTATGTAGTAAACATGTACCTATTTGTCGGGCAAACAAATTTTATTCTCTGGCTCTAGCCTCCTTGCTATGACCTGTTCAAAAGATATATATGTATATGCAAGCAAATGCGACCAAATTCCAATATAATTCAATATTTGATGCAATTAGGCATAATGGTTCAAAATTATCAAACAAATAAACAAACAACACAAACATCAATCAATTAGTGAATTTAACGTTTCAAATTGATAATTTTGATACACATACAAAAATCATATTTTGGTGCCAATTTACAACAATGTGTTTTAACTATATTAGTTTTGGTTCTCACACCAGTCTAATGGAAATATATAGAAAATCACACCTTCGAAACACGAACATAAATACTGATGATGTCATGACAATCATCAGTACCATCTTCGGGCGACTAGAATGTGATTCCATATCTATCCAGTATATTAAAACTTTGAATACACGTGGATCAGACGTATACGCAAAATCTATATATTCTGGATTGTCCACATCAATATAAATAAATAATCAAATACGAATAATTGATTTAAATTTTCAAAACAAAATTTGTTTTCATTTTAAAAAATATACTCTTCACACTCGTTCTAGGATACTACTGATCCCATCTCTAACGAGTCATTCCCGTTGGATATTACTAATCCAGTTTCTGATGAATTCTTTCGTATGGTTCTAATGTGCCTTGTTCTCTGAGCTTTGTAAACCAAAGCTCTGATACCAACTGTGAAATCCCGCAACTTCCCCCTAAAGGAAGTCGGCGGATTGTTCGAGAACAAACCACAACAGAACGCATACAGAAGAACATTTCATTGTATATTACAACAATGCATCAGATTACAAGAATATACAGAGTATAAATGAATATTACACAGAAATATCAGAGATTTAAATTACATTTAAATACATAGCAGCAGAAAATAATACAATACCCAACTAGAAGGAGATATACGGATACAAAGCTTTCCGGATATCGTTCCAGCTGTAAACCAGGATCCTGTGAATATAAATCTGCAAAACCAAAACTACTAGCTGCCCGTGTCAAAATAAGGGAACCCAGAGTTTAGGTTAAAACAATAAACTCCAGGTCAATCATGTGACTGGTGTGAGAACTAAAACAGTTATTAATCTTCATTTTTAAAGTTAGGTAAATCAAGGGACCACGCCGTATAACACGGAACGGGTTTCCTACCAAGAATACCGGTGCATAGAACAAACAGCGCAATGCTAAATAAAGAAAAATGAAGCTGTTATAAGACCCAGGTCCCATCACACAATGCAACGCAGCCGAGGATAGGGTTTTCCCTTATAACAGCCAAAGAATGCTTGATAGGTTTAAAACAAATCATTTGATACTATTATAAGTGCATAGTGTATAAACAACTTCAAATCATAAGTATCAATCATAGGCGGCATGGGTACCATATATCATGTCGCCATACTAGTTCTACAATTAAAACCGCAAATGTCACGTATTTGGAAATTGGGTTTCCATCTATGAACCGAGGCAAAAGATAGTCCTCAACCGATTCGAGACGCTCTAGCCCGCCCCTCAGGCAAGCGCGCAGGCAAGCCTTGGATCCTCAGGGCCGGTCCACCGATGTGGATTATTATGCCTGAACACTACGTCTCCCCACCCTATGGGGTGTAAGTCTGGTCCGTCAGCCGACCAGAATGCATTCGGCCGAAACCGATATAACCGAGGCGCCTCGCAACAGCAACAACCACATAAGTCAAACTCGTCAGGGCGTGTAAAACCACTGACGCCACTTCTAGCTAGAAAGAAACGCATGCCCTCCCTGACGTCCGTCTCCCGTTTTTGGTTCACAACCGGGGTGTGAGGCTCGCGAATTCACGTTACACAAAGCTGTGCCACACAGGCTGTGCTTTGATCATCACCACGAGACTTTGCTTTTCAACAGAAGCCTCCATCAATTGCCACTCAGGCATGCCACACAGGCAATTCACTCCATGCATTTGATATCCATCAATATATAACCCCTGAGCTCGTACGTCTCAGAGAAGGGCGTTAAGCAAGAGAATAAATTCTCCGCCGCCAAACAGATATATATTTAATAGAGATCAATCACACAGACTAAAATCCAATGTCAGACACACAGTCCATTTACAAGTCCGTTCTGGGTCTGAACGAAACCGGAGGCACCTAGTACCTCGCATATCCATCGATCTCCAAGTACGTCTGGACGATCACAAACTTTTTCCATCTTCTTGGGTGTACAGCCCAATCAAGATCATCAGTAATCACCCAAACGACGTGAAGACTTCTGGTCTTCGACCACCGTCTTCATCTTCGACACCACGTCGAATCAGTTATTCAGAATGGGATAAACCCGGTCTTTCTGAATAACTCGCGTATATATTATAAAAGTGTTACACAAACACAACATACGCCTCATTCCAATTCAGAATATTCTTTTATTCAAATATTCCTATACTTTGGGAAAAGTTCCCATTAATTTTATCAAAGATAAATTCTTGAATTTATTCCTTAATCTCCTTTGAATATCAATTCAAACTAGTCGGGATTAGCGAACCACACCGAAGTAATCATTTATTTTATTTCCCAATCCCAACCTATTCATCCCATGAAGTAAAACTGGTGATACTTCATATCTAACACCACAGTGTTATCGGTAAATTCAATTACCATTTCACGTTCAAATCTAATTAAAGATTTAACTATCGCCGGAGGCAAAACTGGTGATACTCCATTCTCGACCGTTTCAATCTAATTAAAGATTCATTAAAACTCCACTTAGTTTTAATCTTTAACTAGGTTAAAGAATCCGTGTCATTTAAAACACGGTTCACGATAAACCCAAAGTCACATTCATTAATTATCGGGTTAAAGAACGAGTGTTATTTAAAACACTGTTCACGATAAACCCAAAAATCAATATCAATTCAATTCCAATTAAATATTATTTAATTGGCACACTTCATTAAATCTAAATACAAAGATTTAATCATTTCTCAACTGGGTTCAAGAACAGTGTTAGTGAAGACACCATTCACGACAAACCCAAATCACATTCGATATTCAATACAAGGCTCTGAATAGAAAATATATCGGCTTATATTCAATATCGAATTCTACGACTAACAAATGCCGTATTGGAAATAACGATATAAATATATATATCTTTCAAATTTCCATAACAACACCTATATAATCACGAATTCCAACATCGAAATATTCCGAAGACAATTTCGATTCAAATCCACTCCAATGCAATCATTGGAAATTTTGGTTATTTTCAAACCCTTCTCAAATTCAATTTATTTATTTAAAAATAAATAGAATTATAATTCTAGTTCAAAACTAGTTCATTTCGATAAAAATCCATTTTTATCTTATCAAACATGAAGTTTTTCATCCCAAACTTTCACAAATCATTTCTTATGACTTTACACAAATTATTACTATTTTTAATAATTTTATCAAGGCCCGTACAGTCGATTTCCACTAATGGCCATCGAACTGCACTTACATCGACCTTTTTCAAATTTGA
Source organism: Allium sativum (assembly GCA_030737875.1). NCBI lineage: Eukaryota > Viridiplantae > Streptophyta > Magnoliopsida > Asparagales > Amaryllidaceae > Allium > Allium sativum. The sequence continues at coordinate 587,309,502 of CM060918.1, read as the reverse complement.
TTTGGACATAACTCCAAATCCAACAGTTAGATTTCAAATTTCTAACATTCGCTAGAAAGCTCTTTTCGATACGAACCCAACGGTTCCGGTTTTAGGAGAATCCGACGGTCGGATCTCCCGTAATGTCCATTTGAAATCAATGGTCGAAATTCGCGAACTGCCGCGGCGCGGCGCGTTCTATTCAGGCCATTATATTATATATATAATATATATAATATATATTACGTCGATTTCTATTTTAAAACAAATTATATAAATAGTTTTGAATTCGTTTCAAAAATCTATTTCAACTTCCATTTCAATTCAAAACAAAATTGAATTCTTCTTTATAGATTCGTTTCAAAATTCATTTCTATTCAATTCAAATTTCAATTCAATTTGAATTCATTTCAATTCACTTTCAATTCAATTCGAATTCGTTTTCAATTCAATTCATTTCGAAATCACTTTCAATTCAATTCACTTTGAATTCGTTTTCAATTCAATTCATTTCGAAATCACTTTCAATTCAATTCGAATTCGTTTTCAATTCAATTCATTTCGAAATCACTTTCAATTCAATTCACTTTCGTTTTCAATTCAATTCATTTCGAAATCACTTAAAATTGATATAAATATCGTTCACGTCAAAATGGCGTCAATCTAATCAACACGGCTTCATAAATTTCTATTTTCAAATATTCTATTTCAAATATTTCTATTTCAAATATTTCTATTTCTAAACTGGAATGAGGCCCAATCAATTACCATATAAAATTAATTATATGGATTTGCATACAACACATGTATATAATAGCATTGAAAATAATCAACCATCAACCAAAGTGCACTACACTGTATAAGCATCAAATATAGATATTCAACGCTTATAACAGTCTGTCAATCAATCGATCGACATATTTAATCAATCAGGATGAGTGAACTTCAAATTTCATCCTAACACCCGTGTGGGGTTTCAAACAATCAAACAAATATTTTATTCGTGCAGTTGGGCGATGTGTGAAATTTATCGTCCCAATCAATGTCCTTCAAATAGGTGTACATAAACAAACCGTCTGGTTTGTAAATGAATATTCTATTTTATTCACTTCACGTTAAAAATTATATTTTTAACGATAAAACATTTTATTTCAACATATGAATTTCTATTCAATTCATTCTTTAAATAAAATGATATTTTTATTTTTCTAACATATTTTAGAAAATTTCGACGGCATAACGGCACGATACTAGAAACGGGACAAGGCCTAGCCTTATCCCCGGTCTAGTGAAGGCCCACGCCATTCACACATCAATCAAATTCACCAAACAACCAAATTCAAATCAAATCATCAAACTAATCTATGCAACCAAACAAACAAGTCCATGGTCTGTGGACGGTTGTGTCGGGTGCTACTAAGCACCGTCTGCATCCTAGTATATATATATAACTAGAAAATAAATTTTGAGTGAGAAGTTCTCACCGAAAGCTATCCAATCATCTTGACTCTCCTTTTGCAGAAGTCTTCGTCGTTATCGCCTTTCTTCACTTCGTTGCTCGCTTTCACTACCTATGTAAAAATCGAATTTTTACTTCACTATTCCATAAATAAAAATCATATTTTTATTTCGAAGTTCAATATATAAAAATTCTATTTCAAAAATATAGATTTCGCCTTTATAACAATATAGATTTAGCCTTTTCAAAAATAAGGTTTTCGCCTTTATAAAAAAAAAGATTTCATCTTTATAAAAATCTCATTTTTATTTTTCTACACATATAAAGATGATATTTTTAATATTCCTATTATGTAAAAATTATATTTTTGACTCTCTACCTAACCAAAAATCATATTTTTACATCTACTATATGGTAAAGATTATATTTTTAATACTTTAAAAATATAAAAATCATAATTTTAATACTTTAAAAATATAAAAAAAATCATATCTTAATGGAGAAATGGATAAATAAGACTCACGGCATTTTTCTTCAGTAGAGGAGGGGATTTGCAGATCGAATTAGAGAAAGAGGGGGGGGGGGTCGCGGTTGCTCCTACAGGTGGCGGGGTTTCGAACTCGTGTAGGAGGGTGGCACATCGGAGTTTCGCGGTGGTGGTAATGGGTTGGTCTCAGGCGGCTTTGGGGTTTCGATTCAGAAAAGGGTTCCATGGGGAAGGGTCGTGGCTCGTCGGAGCTGCTGCAGTGGAGGGGGGAAGAGGAAGAGAGGCGGGAGGGTGCAGACGAAGGTCGGAGGGAAGACGCCTGCTCTGGCGGAGGCGCGTTCGATGAGGCTCAGGGTTGAGGGCGTGATCGACATTTTTTTCTTTTTTTTTTCTATTTCTTTCTGTCAAACGAAAACGGGGGGGGGGGGGGGCAAAGGTTATAGGGAGGAGAGAGGAATTTTTTTTTTTTATTATTTAATTATTAAAAAGTTGACTTTTACATACGACCTCGAAACGAGGCCCACCTCCTGTCGTCCATAGCGTTTAACCCCCATTCCGAACACAATGGGATATGTATCGTCAGCTGATTCGGCTGTTACAATCAGTTTCCGTTAAATTTACATTTAAATCACTATATTGAATTTTAAACGTACATTTCAAATTACCGGGGTCACATACTAACTCTAAAAATTCTCGAAAAATATTTTCTAGCTTCGTATTGACGATACGGTCCTAACAAAACTAGTTTCGTCGAATTCTGAGACCGTTGGAAAAATGGCCAATTTCCAGTCGATTAAAATCAACTGAAACTGGTCAAACGCGTTTTCCTTTGCCACGCTCACATATCGATTCGAAAAATTATGAAATTTGGAATCTAGCAATAACTTAACATCACGGACCCAACAAAACTGGTTTCGTCGAAATCCGAGGTCGTTTGCAAAATTGCTATTTTTAAGGGCCTTATATATATAAATTCCACAGCGACTATTTCTAATTTTAAACTGGACATATCTTATCATTTCTAAGATGAAATCTCAGTTTGTTAACTTCGTTACAAAGATATAGTTATACAGATTCAAATATTTCTTGTTTCGTTCAATTCTGACTTATATTGAATTCTGTATATTCATTTGAAATTAGAAATCGAATTTTCGAACTACCGCGCCATTTTCAATTCCTTTTATAATTATATATAATTATAATATATTCTAACGACGACGTATATAATATATACGTCGAATTATATTCAACCTAAATTTCTCGTCGATATTGTTTAAAATAATCTATTTTAAATATTCAAAATTCGCTAAAATTGCCAAAATAAAAATTTTAAACTGGCCCAGATTTTCCGGGTTGTTACACGGTCCTAACAAAAAAAAATTCATCGAATTTAGAGACCGTTTGAATAATGGTTATTTTCCAATCAATTAAATTCAACTGAATTGACCGAACGCGTTTAATTTCATCACGCTCACATATTAATTCCAAAAATTATGAAAATTGGAATCTAGCAATAATTTGATATTCTGGATCCAACAAAAGTAGTTTCTTCGAAAAAGGATGTCGTTTGCCAAACGACTATTTTTAAGAGTTTTATATTATATAAAATATATATAAATTCCATAGCGACTATTTCAAATTTTAAACTGGACGTAACTTTCAATTTATATTATGAAATCTCAATTTTTCACATTCGTTAGAGAGATAGAATTAAACAGATTCAAATATTTCTTGTTTTACTAAAATCCGATTTATTTTATATTCTGTACATTCATTTGAAATTTAAAATCAAAATTTTAAACTACCGCGCCATTTCTGACTCGTTTTATAATTAAAATAAATTTATTCGTTCTAATATCGGTTTAAATAAATTTTTACTCGTTATTATTTAAAATAAATCATTTTAAATATTCAAATTCCATTAAAATAGCCAAAATAAAATTTTTAAACTAGTTCTAAAAATCCGAGTTGTTACAATCTCCCCCACTTAAAATCTTTTCGTCCTCGAAAAGGAACGGAGCTGAAAGTTGTTTGACTAACCAACTCAACTTTCGTTCTGGCTTTCATTCTTCAACTTTGCAGTTTCTAAGAATATTCTAATTTCTCAAAAATTTGGCTAATACCCTAAATTTTCGAAAAATTTCGCCATAACCTACTTTGTACGGGGAGACCTTTAAAACCACAACTAGCCTCACAGGGCCCTCACCAATCCAAAAGAAAAAGAAAGTGGCTAGCCAATCAGCTCATAAAATCATCAAATCCAAGAAATACAGTAAATATGTACCCATTTGTCAGGCATACTATTTTATTCCTCTCTTAGCTTCCTTGCTATGACATGTTCACACATATATACATGTACATATATGCGATTCTAACAAATTTTCAATTCAGCACAATATTTGATCCGATTTGGCTTAATTCAGCATTCATTTACATATTGGTTAAATTAATTATCATTCCAATAATTTTATTAGTTATACTAATAATCAAACAACACAACCAGCAATCAATTAGTTAATTATCCTTTCAGACATATATCTTATATATTCAAAAATCATATTTTAGTGCCAAATCACAAATAAATAACCCTATCTAGTTTTGGTTCTCACACCAGTATATATCCCACTTTTGAAACTCAAACATAAATTTTGACGATGTCATGACAATCATCAGAATCATCCCCGAACGACTAGAGTGTAATTCTATATCTATCTAGTATATTTGAGGATTTGTATACACGTTTGCAAGGCATACATGCAAAATCTTCATATACTTGATTGTCCAAATTCAATATAAATTAAATATTCAAATACGTATAATATGGTTTAAAATTTCAAAACAAAATTTGTTTTCATTTTTATTTTAAAATTAACACTTTTTACACTCGTTCTAGGGTACTACTGATCCTATCTCTAACGAGTCATTCTCATTGGATATTACTAATCCAATCTCTGATGAATTTTTTTTCATTCGGTTCTAATGTGTCTTGTTCTCAAGCTCTGTAAACCAAAGCTCTGATACCACGATCAAATGACCCAAACTCGCCCTTATGGGAAAGCCTATGTAATGACCCGCATTGTCAGGGGTGTTATAATTAATTTATTTAATTATATAAATAGTGATTTAGGGAATTAAATCGTCGTTAATTAAATTATAGTGAATATTTAATTTAATTAAATAATATATTTAATTCAGAAATAATCAAAATATTGGAAATCACAATATTCTGTGAACAGGGTCGTCCCTTAGATTTAATTCAGCTTAGAGTTGAATTATATTGACGAATATATTCAATCGACGACAGGTTGAATGTATAATTATAATATAATTATAATCGAGCTTGAAATGGCGCTGTAGTTCGCGAATTGGCGATTTGAACTTCAACTGAATGTACAGGATTCGTTTTAAGCCGGATTTCTGTGAAACAAGAAACATGTGGAGCTGGTGTAGTATATCTTTCTAGTGGAAGAGAAAAATCGGGATTTCGTCGTGTAGATTTTGATGTACGTCCAAATCAAATTTCAGAAAAGTCGCTGTGGAATTTCCTTTATAATTTGCAACGCTTTATTTACGTTATAAAAGGATTTTCGATATAAACTGAATATCGATAAATCTAAAATATGAAATACCAAGCTGTAAATTCTGATATGATATTCTGGAGCTGGACGATATCATATGTGAAGATATACGATAATATAAATTTATTTATATTTAATTTAATAATATTTAAATATATTTATATATTTAAATGGGTCATTCAGAGCTGTAAAAATAAGCCATTTTTGCAAACAAAGTCAGAATTCGATGAAACTAATTTTGTTAGATCCGCAATGTCAAATAGTTGTTATATTTCCAGTTTCGTGATTTTTAGAGTCACTGTGTGGTCGTACGGATTTTTAGAGTGAGAAACAGTTAGTATTTCGACGGTTAAAAATACGCTGTGGGAGCAAACGGAGTCGGAATTCGACAAAACCAGTTTCGTTGGGACCGTAATGTCGAACTGTAGGTGCATGCCTAGTTTCGTGATTTTTAGGTATCATATGTGATTTCAGGAATTTGCAGTAAATAAATACACATAGAGATGGATTTAATGAGAATAAAATATTCAACATAAAATCCTATAAATACCACTCAAATTTTCTCTAAACCCTAAGTGATTTCATTTCGGTCATACCCATTTTTGGCCGTCATATTCTCTTCCAGCAAATTCTTTTTCTTCCTTTCGATCTTAATAAAAATCCAAATGAATTCATGGAAAATATATATATTCGAAATAGAGGTATATTTGAGCTCGTATAAATGTAAGCATCAGTCTTGTGTGCTTTTGGTAAGGCTCGACGGGTTTCTGGTTGTTGCGAAATACAGTGAAAACCTAGGGTTTAACCTTGTTGGTCTGTTGGTCATCGATTGGAAAATCCGTGGTATTATTTGAGTTCGTAGGGTTGATTGTGACTTGTGTTCACGATTTTGGGTTGAACGGTGAGTTGGGGTTCGATCTTTTCTGGTACGGTGACAGTAAGTTGTTCGATGCAATTGGGGATGAAGGGTGTGAGATGGATGTAAGGGTGTTGGGGTTGGTGTACTCGAGGATTGAAGTTCGGTGGTGGCTTCCTTTTTGATTTCGGTGATGTGTGGATGGAGAACGAGGCAAGTGAAGTTGGTTAATGGAGGAGTGGAACTTTACAGGAGCTCACGGTGGGTTTAGGAAGAAGAAGGGAGCAGGTTGAGTTGTTTGTGAATGGGCCGGTTGGTATTGAAGTGTTGGGCCAGAGTTTTGAACGGTGAGGTCCCTTTATATTTAACTTAGGTTTATTTTTAAAGTAAAATAGTATGTGGACTTAAAATATTAATATCTGGTGCAAACGATATCAGAATTTCAAACCGTAAATTGCGTCAGGATCGTACGGATGTCAACTACAAAATGGAATTGACTGGAAGCCCATCCAAGCTCATTACAATTTATAGTGAAATAAATTGTCCGTCTGAATCATAGACAGTTAATCGTTTTTAACGATGAACTGCCAATGTGAGTAAAACTCACCAACTCTGAACAGTTATATTTTTATAATGTATTCTTAGAACTGTTAATCATCTGTTGATTGCTGTGTGTTGGTTGATTGATTGAACTGCTAGTCAGTTAGTGAAAGTTATATATATATATATATATAAATATATATATAGAAACCGTTAAATATTTATATATTGATTCTGCTATCAGAATAATTTATATTGAACTGAAAGTGATGATAATCATATTGTGTAACATCTGTGGATGCAGGGAGACAGGTTGGAGGAATCCGACTGGATTCCTCAACAGTTATTTTATTGTTTTTCATATATTGTTATATGATGTGATATAAAATCTGTGGGCGATTATATGTGCTTGGACGATATTGAACATCGTGGTTTGATATGATTGAATACCATAACATACCGGAATGTTGATAAGGAAATTTTCAAAGTGATATTGAAAATAAAATATTTATAAAATGGGATATTTATAAATAAGAGATATTTATAAAGTGGAATATTTATAAGTAAGAAATGTTTATAAATTGGAATATTTATAAATAGGAGAAATTCAAAAAGGAAATAATTACAAACAATTTTCTTTTTGAATGGAAAGGCCTGTGTGGCGGGTTTGGGGATTTTCCCGATGCTCCCGTTACAAAGGAGGTTATGGCAAATTTTTCAGAGAATTTAAGGAGTTAGAATATTTCAAGAATAAATTTGAAAAGGAAATATTTGTAAAAACATTTACAAATAGAATAGAAAGAGGAATATTTGTAAAACACTTACAAATGAAATCAAAAGAGAAATATTTGTAAAACACTTACCAATGAAATAGAAAGAGAAATATTTGTAAAACATTTACAAATAGAATAGAAAGAGGAATATTTGTAAAATCATTTACAAATAGAATTGAAAAGGAAATCATTTGTAAAGTGAAGAACCGTTACTAAAAGTAAATCTTTATAAATGAATAAACGTTGTTAAAAAGGAAATCCTTTTAAATGGATAAACGTAATTAGAAAGGAGTTAATCGAATATGGTATTCGAAAGTAAGTTAATCGAATTTGGTATTCGAAAGTTAGTTAATCGAATATTTTATTCGAAAGGGGGTTAGTCGAGTTAGAGTAAATCAGTTAGAGTTAATCAGTTAGAGTTAACCAGTTAGAGTTAATCAGTTAGAGTTAACCAGTTAGAGTTAATCAGTTAGAGTTAACCAGTTAGAGTAAATCAGTTAGAGTTAACCAATTAGAGCTAATCAGTTAGAGTTAATCAAATAAGTGTTAATCCAAATGAGTTGCCATTTCGTACGACTGCTAGCGAAATTCGCAGGGCTGTAAATAGCCTACGGCGATCGGATGTTTCCTGAGGGAATCAGGCGTAACCATTGTGATCGCTGCGATCTAGAGTCAAGCAAATGGAGTTAAATAGAGTTATCGAATATTAGTTATTCGAACGGAGTTAAATAGAGTTATCGAATATTAGTTATTCGAACGGAGTTAAATAGAGTTATCGAATATTAGTTATTCGAATAGAGTTAAACGGAGTTAAATAGAGTTAATCGAATTAGTTATTCGAATAGAGTTAAATAAATAAGAGTGATTCGAATTAGTTATTCGAATAGAGTTAAACACAAAGGAGTTATCGATTATTAGTTAATCGAAGTGAGTTATAGAATATTAGTTAATACGAAGGAGTTACCGAATATAGTTTATTCGATGGAGTAAATCAATTAGAGTTAAATCAAAGGAGTTAATCGAATATAGTTTATTCGAATAGATTAAAGGAGTTAATCGAATATAGTTTATTCGAATAGATTAAAGGAGTTAATCGAATATAGTTTATTCGAATAGAGTAAATGAGTTAATCGAATATAGTTTATTCGAATAGAGTTAGAGGAGTTATCGAATATAGTTTATTCGACAGGAGTTAAGTGAATTAGTTAAGTTAAACTAAGTGAATTGGTTAAGTTAACCAAAGTGAATTTGTCGAGTTAATCAAAGTGATTAGTTAGGTTAATCGAGTTGAATTAGTCAGTCGAGTTAATAAATTGAGTTAGTCAAACCAAGTAAAACCAGTTAGAGTTAATTAATTAAGGTTGACCAGTTAGAGTTAATCAATCAGAGTTAATCAAATAGAGTTAAGTAAAATTAGAACTGACTAGAGATTAGTAAATTGAATGGTTTTCTAAGTGTCTATCTGATGTTGGTTTCGGCCTTCGGGATTTATACTTAGGGAATTATTCTCATCCTAGTTCACAGTTAGGGACTGATAGTTGGGGAAGAGTAGTGATTTGTAAATAAGCAAATGGAAAACGTTTTCCAGTGTTAATAACATATATTTTCTAAACATAGAAAATAAGGCAATGTGAATATATATATAGATATATGTTGATGATTTACCGATATAATTTCCATCTGGAAATAATATCGTTGTTTGCACACTTGTTTTTCTTTGATAGTTAACTCACAAACTATCGAAGTTTTGACCATTTTAACGTTGTTAATATGAAGAGACCGGTTGGATTATTATCCAAAGAACCACTCTGTATTGGCATAAGCGTCGCGATTCATATATGCCAAAGATAATTGAAGACGGAGTAAAGTGCAAGGGTTGCTGTATAAGTCTTAGATAACAGTGACTAAGATGGATATACTAAGTAGTGCCTTCGGTTTGTCCAGTCCCAGGACAACTTGTATGGACGAAGGTCTGACAGAGTATATCCAATGGATCGCGTAAGTTGATCTGTTCAAACGTATTCACGTTTGGTGGCGGAGGAATTCGTTTCTCTTAGCTGTATACCCGTGTTATTTTTGGATAAGTCAATTTGTGATTTGGCGGGTATGACGATGTGACATTCTAAGTGAATGAGGATGACTTGTATGGACGAAGGTCTGACAGAGTATTTCCAGAAAGGTCACGTACATTGATTTCTTTGACCATACCAAGAGTGGAAGCGGAGAAGGAAACTTCTTTAGCTAACATGTAATGTACTGTTGTAGACGTCAATTAGTGATTTTCGATGGATCTGACAATGTGGCATTCGAAGTGAATCTGATGTGATGATAACGCGTAACTTCTAGCCTCATCATCCGGTAAATGACAGAAATCGGGCAGGCAACATAGCTAAGTCGGTCGCACCGAAGTAGGGTGTATAATCACCTATCTAGAAAATATTCATTTGTTTCTTAAATCTATCAATGCTGTCCCATATATATATACGGGAACGGTTGCTGATCCCAACCGTTGGTGATATACATTCGATACACTCAAGCAAAATGAGTGGTCGGTCATGTGTGGCTGAGTTGCAAGATGTTCTTGTTGAACTCCAGTGTATCGTTCCTAGAGTACACTGATCGGAAGGTGGTTCCATACCTTGTCATAGTTGGAAATCCATTACCCAATACGTGCTTGCGATTTTGATTGTATACTATATATGTAGAACGTGAGATGAAAGCGTTTCTGCTAGTTGATATCTATTTGTACATAGACATTATTATAATATCAAAAGGTTTTTGATATAAAGATATTTTGGATTCTCATAAGGGAAAAACCCGTTCCGTTCTACGGCGTGGTCTTATGAGATATCGTTTACTTGTTCATATACATGTTTAAACTGTTTTACTCACACCAGTCCCATGACTGACCCGGAGTTTACTTTGTTGTTTTCCCTAAACTCTTGGGTGTCCAATTTTGTACGGGCAGTCAAGTAGTCAGGATTTTACAGATATACTTGGAGAGCTTGGAGCAGGAGGCTTCAAGATCATATAGCTATAGTTATTTCTGATGTGTTGTAAGTGCTGTACTCTGATAAGTGCTATTGTATACATAACTGTTATATTTCAAAGTTATGTTATCTATTATATGTTATTCGTTCCGCTGTGAGGTTCGTGTTACTCTGATGTTGTGTTCTTCTTCTTCTTCTATTCTAAGTTTCTATCTTATCTATTCTCACCTTCTAATTTCTTTCATTAATTACCGTGATTTTTCGATGTCTTAGTTATCGACATCGAGCTTATGTCGATAACCAAAGTCGCTCAAAATCCGGGTCGTTACTGTTGGTATCAGAGCTTAAGTTAAGAATTACTTGGCTCTGTGGCGTGACTCGGTAGAGATAGGGTTAGTAACACCCTAGTTGAGTTTGAGTGTATATATACGAGTGAACGTATTTGTAATTGATATAAAAATTTGTTTTATATTGTGGAGATTCATTGGCTGAGTTGTTTATGAGTTCTGGTCAATCAGTTTGATCCACTATATCGGTAGGAGTTTATAAACACTTGAATACGATGAACCGACATGGTATGTTTTGAAAAGAGGGTAAATGAAATAATTTTACTCGAAGTATATATATTGGAAATATCATAATGTGTTGGTTGTTATTATAATCAAGTAAGATTATAAAAGTGAAACCGTTATGAAAATTTGCAATCAAATTTCGTATAAGTATTACGAAGTGAATTAAATCTGAAATTAAAGTCAGAATTGAAATTAAAAACTGGAAATTCAGATAAGTGTTTGTAATTGAATATGGATTAGATATAGGTAAATTTTAAGATCTTGGGAGATTTTAAATTTGTTTACAACATTGTAAAAGGATATTTATAATTGATTTCAAGGTGGAAATGTTTAAAAATGGGTTTTGAAAGTGCTATAGTATTGAACTCACTTCGGTAGCTAGAAAATAGATTCCGATGTTGATCATGACATCATCGGTGTTCATTTTCGAGTATGTAAGTGACGGATTACTACCAAGGATTTTTGTTTTGAATTTGTTTTGGGAAAACAAGTTGTGTTGAATTTCAAAAAGGAAAATTTGATTTTTGAAAGAGGTAAACTGTTTAAAAACTTCCAAGAAGAAAAGGTTGTTTGAATTTAAACAAATTAAAGTAGAATTTGTAAAAGCCAATAGAAATTGAGATTGAATTAAAAGCCAGTTAAGTGAAAATCATATTGAAATAGATTGGTGTCGAGTAGAATTAGACTTGATTAGAGATAATCTCAATTATATTGGACTGGCGAGTTATGGATTTGAAATCAAGAATAGTACTTGAGTTTGAAATGAAATTCGACTTAGGTATAAGCGAATGGTTGTGTTAAAGATAAATTGATTTGAGATCAAGTTGGAATGACATTGGTATATGTTGAATTGGTAACAGATGCAAAGGACATAGTGATATGCCCGACAAAAAGGTACAAGTTTATATTTGATATAAGCATGAGATTTATAAGCCGAATTGGCAAGCCGTTTGGCTGTTTGATTTTCTTTTGGGTTGGAGAAGGCCTAGAGAGGCGAGTTGTGGTTTTACCGATATGGCTGTACAAAGGAGGTTATGGCAGAATTTTCCGAAAATTTAAAGTGTTAGAAAATTTTCAGAATTCTTGAAAATTTTAGTTAGTCGGAATGAATAAATATTTTAGTCGATATTAATTGGTTCATTTGAAATCAGAAAAAAAGGGTAAACAAATCTTAGGAATTACAATAGATAGGGTCGTCCTCTAACTTAGCAATTTCAAGGACGAAATTATTTTAAGTGGGGAAGAATGTAATGACCCGCATTGTCAGGGGTGTTATAATTAATTTATTTAATTATATAAATAGTGATTTAGGGAATTAAATCGTCGTTAATTAAATTATAGTGAATATTTAATTTAATTAAATAATTAAATAATATATTTAATTCAAAAATAATCAAAAATATTGGAAATCACAATATTCTGTGAACAGGGTTGTCCCTTAGATTTAATTCAGCTTAGAGCTGAATTATATTGACGAATATATTCAATCGACGACAGTTTGAACGTATAATTATAATATAATTATAATCGAGCTTGAAATGGCGCTGCAGTTCGCGAATTGGCGATTTGAACTTCAACTGAATGTACATGATTCGTTTTAAGCCGGATTTTTGTGAAACAAGAAACATGTGGAGCTGGTGGAGTATATCTTTCTAGTGGAAGAGAAAAATCGGGATTTTGTCGTGTAGATTTTGATGTACGTCCAAATCAAATTTCAGAAAAGTCGCTGTGGAATTTCCTTTATAATTTGCAACGCTTTATTTACATTATAAAAGGATTTTCGATATAAATTGAATATCGATAAATCTAAAATCTGAAATACCAAGCTGTAAATTCTGATATGATATTCTGGAGCTGGACGATATCATATGTGAAGATATACGATAATATAAATTTATTTATATTTAATTTAATAATATTTAAATATATTTATATATTTAAATGGGTCATTCAGAGCTGTAAAAATAAGCCATTTTTGCAAACGAAGTCAGAATTCGATGAAACTAATTTTGTTAGATCCGCAATGTCAAATAGTTGTTAGATTTCAATTTTCCTGATTTTTAGAGTCACTGTGTGGCCGTACGGATTTTTAGAGTGAGAAACAGTCAGTATTTCGACGGTTAAAAATACGCTATGGGAGCAAACGGAGTCGAAATTCGACGAAACCAGTTTCGTTGGGAATGTAATGTCGAACTGTAGGTGCATGCCCAGTTTCATGATTTTTAGGTATCATATGTGATTTCAGGAATTTTCAGTAAATAAATACACATAGCGATGGATTTAATGAGAATAAAATATTCAACATAAAATCCTATAAATACCCCTCAAATTTTCTCTAAACCCTAAAGTGATTTAATTCAGTCAAACCCATTTTTGGCCATCATATTCTCTTCCAGCAAATTCTTTTTCTTCCTTTCGATCTTAATAAAAACCCAAATGAATTCATGGAAAATATATATTCGAAATAGAGGTATATTTGAGCTCGTATAGATGTAAGCATCAGTCTTGTGTGCTTTTGGTAAGGCTTGACGGGTTTCTGGTTGTTGCGAAATACAGTGAAAACCTAGGGTTTAACCTTGTTGGTCATCGATTGGAAAATCCGTGGTATTATTTGAGTTCGTGGGGTTGATTGTGACTTGTGTTCACGATTTTGGGTTGAACGGTGAGTTGGGGTTCGATCTTTTCTGGTACGGTGACAGTAAGTTGTTCGATGCAATTGGGGATGAAGGGTGCGAGATGGAAGTAAGGGTGTTGGGGTTGGTGTACTCGAGGATTGAAGTTCGGTGGTGGCTTCCTTTTTGATTTCGGTGATGTGTGGATGAAGAACGAGGCAAGTGAAGTTGGTTAATGTAGGAGTGGAACTTTACAGGAGCTCACGGTGGGTTTAGGAAGAAGAAGGGAGCGGGTTGAGTTGTTTGTGAATGGGCCGGTTGGTATTGAAGTGTTGGGCCAGAGTTTTGAACGGTGAGGCCCCTTTATATTTAACTTAGGTTTATTTTTAAAGTAAAATAGTATGTGGACTTAAAATATTAATATCTGGTGCAAACGATATCAGAATTTCAAACCGTAAATTGCGTCAGGATCGTACGGATGTCAGCTACAACATGGAATTGACTGGAAGCCCATCCAAGCTCGTTACAATTTATAGTGAAATAAATTGTCCGTCTGAATCATAGACAGTTAATCGTTTTTAACGATGAACTGCCAATGTGAGTAAAACTCACCAACTCTGAACAGTTATATTTTTATAATGTATTCTTAGAACTGTTAATCATCTGTTGATTGCTGTGTGTTGGTTGATTGATTGAACTGCTAGTCAGTTAGTGAAAATTATATATATATATATAAATATATATATAGAAACCGTTAAATATTTATATATTGATTATGCTATCAGAATAATTTATATTGAACTGAAAGTGATGATAATCATATTGTGTAACATCTGTGGATGCAGGGAGACAGGTTGGAGGAATCCGACTGGATTCCTCAATAGTTATTTTATTGTTTTTCATATATTGTTATATGATGTGATATAAAATCTGTGGGCGATTATATGTGCTTGGACGATATTGAACATCGTGATTTGATATGATTGAATACCATAACATACCGGAATGTTGATAAGGGAATTTTCAAAGTGATATTGAAAATAGAATATTTATAAAATGAGATATTTATAAATAAGAGATATTTATAAAGTGGAATATTTATAAGTAAGAAATGTTTATAAATTGTAATATTTATAAATAGGAGATATTCAAAAAGGAAATAATTACAAACCATTTTCTTTTTGAATGGAAAGGCCTGTGTGGCGTGTTTGGGGATTTTCTCGATGCTCCCGTTACAAAGGAGGTTATGGCAAATTTTTCAGAGATTATAAGGAGTTAGAATATTTCAAGAATAAATTTGAAAAGGAAATATTTGTAAAAACATTTACAAATAGAATAGAAAGAGGAATATTTGTAAAACACTTACAAATGAAATCAAAAGAGAAATATTTGTAAAACACTTACCAATGAAATAGAAAGAGAAATATTTGTAAAACATTTACAAATAGAATAGAAAGAGGAATATTTGTAAAATCATTTACAAATAGAATTGAAAAGGAAATCATTTGTAAAGTGAAGAACCGTTACTAAAAGTAAATCTTTATAAATGAAAAAACGTTGTTAAAAAGGAAACCCTTTTAAATGGATAAACGTAATTAGAAAGGAGTTAATCGAATATGGTATTCGAAAGTAAGTTAATCGAATCTGGTATTCGAAAGTTAGTTAATCGAATATGTTATTCGAAAGGGGGTAAGTCGAGTTAGAGTAAATCAGTTAGAGTTAATCAGTTAGAGTTAACCATCAGTTAGTGTTAACCAGTTAGAGTTAATCAGTTAGAGTTAACCAGTTAGAGTTAATCAGTTAGAGTTAACCAGTTAGAGTTAATCAGTTAGAGTTAACCAGTTAGAGTAAATCGGTTAGAGTTAACCAATTAGAGCTAATCAGTTAGAGTTAATCAAATAAGTGTTAATCCAAATGAGTTTCCATTTCGTACGACTGCTAGCGAAATTCGCAGGGCTGTAAATAGCCTACGGCGGTCGGATGTTTCCTGAGGGAATCAGGCGTAACCATTGTGATCGCTGCGATCTAGAGTCAAGCAAATGGAGTTAAATAGAGTTATCGTATATTAGTTATTCGAATGGAGTTAAATAGAGTTATCGAATATTAGTTATTCGAACGGAGTTAAATAGAGTTATCGAATATTAGTTATTCGAATAGAGTTAAACGGAGTTAAATAGAGTTAATCGAATTAGTTATTCGAATAGAGTTAAATAAATAAGAGTGATTCGAATTAGTTATTCGAATAGAGTTAAACACAAAGGAGTTATCGATTATTAGTTAATCGAAGTGAGTTATAGAATATTAGTTAAATCGAAGGAGTTATCGAATATAGTTTATTCGATGGAGTAAATCGATTAGAGTTAAATCAAAGGAGTTAATCAAATATAGTTTATTCGAATAGATTAAAGGAGTTAATCGAATATAGTTTATTCGAATAGATTAAAGGAGTTAATCGAATATAGTTTATTCGAATAGAGTAAATGAGTTAATCGAATATAGTTTATTCGAATAGAGTTAGAGGAGTTATCGAATATAGTTTATTCGACAGGAGTTAAGTGAATTAGTTAAGTTAAACTAAGTGAATTAGTTAAGTGAATTGGTTAAGTTAACCAAAGTGAATTTGTCGAGTTAATCAAAGTGATTATTTAGGTTAATCGAGTTGAATTAGTCAGTCGAGTTAATAAATTGAGTTAGTCAAACCAAGTAAAACCAGTTAGAGTTAATTAATTAAGGTTGACCAGTTAGAGTTAATCAATCAGAGTTAATCAAATAGAGTTAAGTAAAATTAGAACTGACTAGAGATTAGTAAATTGAATGGTTTTCTAAGTGTCTATCTGATGTTGGTTTCGGCCTTCGGGATTTATACTTAGGGAATTGTTCTCATACTAGTTCACAGTCAGGGACTGATAGTTGGGGAAGAGTAGTGATTTGTAAATAAGCAAATGGAAAACGTTTTCCAGTGTTAATAACATATATTTTCTAAACATAGAAAATAAGGCAATGTGAATATATATATATAGATATATGTTGATGATTTACCGATATAATTTCCATCTGGAAATAATATCATTGTTTGCACACTTGTTTTTCTTTGATAGTTAACTTACAGACTATCGAAGTTTTGACCATTTTAACGTTGTTAATATGGAGAGACCAGTTGGATTATTATCCAAAGAACCACTCTGTATTGGCATAAGCGTCACGAATCATATATGCCAAAGATAATTGAAGACGGAGTAAAGTGCAAGGGCTGCTGTATAAGTCTTAGATAACAGTGACTAAGATGGATATACTGAGTATTGCCTTCGGTTTGTCCAGTCCCAGGACAACTTGTATGGACGAAGGTCTGACAGAGTATATCCAATGGATCGCGTAAGTTGATCTGTTCAAACGTATTCACGTTTAGTGGCGGAGGAATTCGTTTCTCTTAGCTGTATACCCGTGTTATTTTTGGATAAGTCAATTTGTGATTTGGCGGGTATGACGATGTGACATTCTAAGTGAATGAGGATGACTTGTATGGACGAAGGTCTGACAGAGTATTTCCAGAAAGGTCACGTACATTGATTTCTTCGACCGTACCAAGAGTGGAAGCGGAGAAGGAAACTTATTTTGCTAACACGTAATGTACTGTTGTAGACGTCAATTAGTGATTTTCGATGGATCTGACAATGTGGCATTCGAAGTGAATCCGATGTGATGATAACGCGTAACTTCTAGCCTCATCATCCGGTAAATGACAGAAATCGGGCAGGCAGCATGGCTAAGTCGGTCGCACCGAAGTAAGGTGTATAATCACCTATCTAGAGAATATTCATTTATTTCTTAAATCTATCAATGTTGTCCCATATATATATACGGGAACGGTTGCTGATCCCAACCGTTGGTGATATACATTCGATACACTCAAGCAAAATGAGTGGTCGGTCATGTGTGGTTGAGTTGCAAGATGTTCTTGTTGAACTCCAGTGTATCGTTCCTAGAGTACACTGATCGGAAGGTGGTTCCATACCTTGTCATAGTTGGAAATCCATTACCCAATACATGCTTGCGATTTTGATTGTATACTATATATGTAGAACGTGAGATGAAAGCGTTTCTGCTAGTTGATATCTATTTGTACATAGACATTTATAATATCAAAAGGTTTTTGATATAAAGATATTTTGGATTCTCATAAGGGAAAAACCCGTTCCTTTCTGCGGCGTGGTCTTATGAGATATCGTTTACTTGTTCATATACCTGTTTAAACTGTTTTACTCACACCAGTCCCATGACTGACCCAGAGTTTACTTTGTTGTTTTCCCTAAACTCTTGGGTGTCCAATTTTGTACGGGCAGTCAAGTAGTCAGGATTTTACAGATATACTTGGAGAGCTTGGAGCAGGAGGCTTCAAGATCATATAGCTATAGTTATTTCCGTTGTGTTGTAAGTGTTGTACTCTGATAAGTGCTATTGTATACATAACTGTTATATTTCAAAGTTATGTTATCTATTATATGTTATTCGTTCCGCTGTGAGGTTCGTGTTACTCTGATGTTGTGTTCTTCTTCTTCTTCTATTCTAAGTTTCTATCTTATCTATTCTCACCTTCTAATTTCTTTCATTAATTACCGGGATTTTTCGATGTTTTGGTTATCGACATCGAGCTTATGTCGATAACCAAAGTCGCTCAAAATCCGGGTCGTTACAGCCTGGATTGAGTTGAGAACACGACAAATCAAAATGCAAACTGAAGAACATTTCATTGCTTATTACAAAAATTACATCAGAGTACAAGAATATAACAGAGCATGAATAAATAATATACATTTGATAAATATCAGAGATTTAAAATTACAATGCAGCGGAAAAATAATACAAAACACAACTGAAAGAAATACCAAGATATAGAGCTTTCCGAGTATAGTTCCAGTTGTAGATCCAGGATCCTGTGAAAATAATAATTTGCAAAACCAAAAGTACTAGCTGCCCGTGTGTAAAATAGGGGAACCCAGAGTTTAGGTTATGCAATAAACTCAGGTCAGTCATGTGACTGGTATGAGAACTAAAAACAGTTATTAAATCTTTTACTTTAAAAGTTGTAACAACCCGCATTCTACGCATCGGAGGATCGTAGAATATTTATTTCTTTCCCATATGAAGTCGTATGGTCATGTAACTTTGGGAAACAACCATTAGAGTCATTTACTATGTTCATGATTTTTGTCGATTTTTAAATGACCGTTTTGCCCCTAACTGATCTTGTTTTGGCCATAACTTTTGACTGAAAAGGTATTTTGACCTAAAAGCACTTCCATTAGATTCGTTTGATGGTTTACCTTTCCGTAGAGTGGTCATAGTAGCCAAACGGACATACCGTTTGGGAGATATGGCTGAAATAAGGTTTGGAAGGTGAAAAACTGCTTAACTGGGCCAAATAGGGTGATTAGTGAATGGGGCCCATAACCCATTTCGGGATTAGGGTTATGGGGAGGCTGAAAAGAGTTAGAGATTCATTCCATTTCAGTTTTCTAGCCTCCAATTACCTCTTAGAAACCCTAAAAATGGCCTCCAACCTCTAAATCACCTCCAAATCACCTTCTAATCAAGGATTAAGCTTAGCAACATCAAATCAAGGGAGAACTTCACCAACTCAACATTAGCGCTGCTGTTTCGCATTGGGATTCACACCAAATCAGAGATTTATTTCAGATCTAAGTTTTATTTGTGGCTAAGGTGAGTGATTTACATAGTTCCTCACTAATCATGGCTAATTAAGGGTAATTAGTGTTAATTAGCGAATTTAAACATGATAAAATTCTGGAAAAATATTTATAAAATTCGAAATGATGTTTTAGACCTCTGATATGAATTTGGGTTAATTTGGTTAAGTTTTGCTAATCACATCATTAGTTTCACCTGAACATGCTTAAGGGGAAATATGGAGTTTTGGGTATGTTTGATCCATTTTAACCTATCATATTGATGTTTTGGTGTTCGAGGTCACTTCTACTTGTTGCTATGACTGTATGGTATGTTTTTTGATTGATTAGAATAGGTAGAATGGTCGAAAACGCCGTCGAGTGGCGCAAAACTGCTTGCTGGAAAAGTGCAGAAAATTGGCCGATCCGGATCGGAACGGAGAAGAGGACCCGATCCGAACCACCTCCCACGCGAGTTCAGAAGCTCCGCTCCGTCATCGTATGAAGAAGCTCCGCTCCGCTCCGTAGTACTGTATGGCGACGTGACTTGGAGACTCCGATCCGAACCGGGGTGCTACGAAGGAGACCGATCTGATCCAGCATCTTGAGAGGACTTCCGATCCGATCCGAAAAAGCTTGCCAGGAAGTGTAGACCCCCGATCCGATCCGGAGCAGAGGAGAAGGCTTGTGCTGGAGACCCGAACCGATCCGCTGAAGAAGGAACATTTCGATCCGAACCGAACTGATGATTAGGGGGAGATCCGAACCGATCCGATGATGACCAATAACCCAAGATGCAAAGGTAGTCCAAATGGAAGTTAGAGCTCAGGATCCAGTTGGGAACCAATGAGTTCACTTCATGGTTGGACTTTGCTGCGGGATGTGTGCTAGGGAGTTGTCGACGTTCATAACTTCGATTCCCCACTGAAAATGGATGATGGGCTACTTATCAGTGCAGTAGAGTCACTACGACTCGAGGGGCAAGGTGATGGTAGCAAGACTACGTTATCAGTGCAGTGAAGCCATTTATGACTTCATGGGGCAAAGTGATGCGTAGTAAGACTATGAGCCAGTGCAGTGGGGTCATTGTGACTCCATGGGGCAGAGTGGACATAGTAAAGGATTAGAGAGGCTATGAGCCAGTGCAGTGGGGTCATTGCAACTCCATGGGGCAAAGTAGACATGGCAAAGAGTTAGTGGCTATGTATCAGTGCAGTGAAGCCATTTATGACTTTATGGGGCAAAGTGATCATAGCAAAGTATGTTGGGTGATCGAAGTGGTGAATATCGTATGCTTTACGCACTGAGTGAGAGATGTGAGGATGGTTGTTATGCTTGATTGTTTGCCATCACTATGACATGCACACCCCCACCCCCGTTACCTTTACACCATTTGAAATGGCACCTTAGAGTGTTGTACAGTATGTAGTGCTAACTCTTTGGTTGCAGGTTCAGGTATGTTTTAGTCTACCTGTTATTGTTCTGTTTAGATGCTTATCGCTCATACCAGGCTTTATGTTTGGCCCAGAGTTTTATGTCTCTTCTTATTACTCTGGGTGCTCACACGAGCAGACTAGAGACAGGTTAGCTGGTGATGCGCGTGTAGCTGATTCGGAGGCGAGCAGGAGGCTTCCACGTATGATATATAGATATTCTCCCTATGTCGTTGGTGGTCGCTACTTGGGCATTAGTAGCGTACCTCCCTTATCTTGCTTTGTTTTTTTTTGAGACAGTTTGAAAAGTTGTAATAATGTTAACTTTGGATCATAAGCTGTACTTGGATTTTCCGCTGCTATGTTAGTTGTTTCATCTTATGCACTGTCTCACCTGTTTTATGTCAAGTATGTTATTAGTATATTTTGTTCTATGCGCTGTGAGACATTCTACTGGTTCCTTGTTCGTTCATTTCCTCCTTTCCTTTCCTTCTGACGACCGTTCCGTACTAACAGGACATGTGTATAGCGCACTTTTTGAGTAAATGTCGGTTGGTGCGGGGCGGGCCATCACATTTGGTATCAGAGCTCTAGGTTGCGTAGTTAACCTAGGGAAAGACACTAGGGAGAGATAGTTCGTATATGAGAGAGCGTATTTGTGATTGCTTTGGTTTTAAAAAGCTATATATATACTATTAGTAGTATAAGGATGAAGTCGTACTGCACTAGCACCACTATGGGGTCGTTAATCGTTTCCTTTTTACAGATTGAACGATGAGCCGATACGCAAGAGGTGCTGGTAGAGGGACCAATAATGGGGATGCTCCTGACATGAGGACGATGTTCACTAACTTCATGAGGGAGATGCTTAGGGATGTTCCAAGAGCAGTCCCCAATCCTGGAAATGGTGGTGGTCCAGTAGTGCAGGCGCCTAGGGTCGACTTCGCCAAGTTGTGCAAGGATTACACTAACCTTGGTGGGAAGCCGTTCCACGGAACGGAGTCGGCCACAGATGTTCAGGATTGGTTGGATAGCTGTGATCGTATCTTCGACGACTTGGGTATCGAGGATGCGATGAAGAGAAGGCTAGCGTCTCGTCAGCTGCAAGGGCGAGCGATGAATTGGTGGAATGCCATTAGAACAGATACTCCAGAAGATCGGGTTACTTGGGATCAGTTCAAGGCTTGCTTTAGCGAGAAGTTCATTCCAGCTGCCCAGAAGTCAATGTTGTTTAAGAGATTCTTGGAACTCAAGCAGAATGGTGGGGCAGTCTCATACTATATTGCTGAGTTCGACACTTTGTCGGAGTATGGACTATCCCTTATCGATACTCCTGAGAAGAAGAATGAGAAGTTCATTACTGGGTTGGATGGATATTTGAGGGAAAGGCTTATCTACCACATCGATGAGACTTTTGAATTGATCGTGGGGAAAGCTTTGAGATCAGAGAGCCTTTACCCTAAGCCAAAGACTGAGGCTGCATTTGCAGAAGGGCTGAAGCCGCAAGCAGGCGGTGGAGGCAAGAATAACTCTCAGAATAAGAGGAAGCAGAACCAATCTAAGGATGGCCATAAAAAGAGCAAGAAAGATGTTGAGTGCTTCAGCTATGGTAAGAAGGTCCATTATGCTAAAGAATGTCGGGCCAAGCCAGCGGATAGGAAGTGCTACAACTATGGCCAAGTGGGACATCATAAGGATAAGTGTCTGCAACCTCTTAAGGAGAAGTAGATTGTGAAAGCATATGCTATTGATGTTGTTCCTTCTTCGTCGAATTCCCCAACTGCGGCGGAGAAAGGAAAGAATGTTGTTATTCAAGGTATGCTTTCTATTTATGATGTACCAGTTCGAGTTTTGTTTGATACTGGGGCTTCCCGTTCCTTCATATCTAGTGACCTGGTAGATAGGTTGGGATTGGAACCCGAGATAGTCGATAGACCGTTGGTTGTGACAAACCCGATTGGTGGTTCGACTAACCTTAGTATGATTTGCCAAAATTTGGTCTTATCGAGTCATGGATGTATGTTTGTTTGTGATTGCTTTGTTTTGGGCTTTACTGGGTATGGCATTATATTGGGGGTCGATTGGCTCCAAAGATACGGGGTGGTGGTAGACTGTGAGGGCTTTTTGGTGACAGTTACGGCGGATGATGGGCGGAGGGTAGTGTTTGGTAGTCTACCTAGTGTTGGGGTAATGGCTAGTTTTATAAATTCCCTCGACATCCCGCATGATGAGTTATCAGATGTGCCCGTGGTTGGCCAATATCCGGACGTCTTCGAGGAGGTGACCGGGCTTCCACCACACCGAGAGATTGAGTTCCGTATTGATTTAGTGAAAGATGCCAGACCTATAGTGATGCCACTTCATCGTATGGCACCAAGAGAGCAGCGAGAGCTCGGGGTGCAAGTCAGCAATCTTTTGAAGAAGGGATTTATTAGAAGAAGTGTCTCCGAGTGGGGAGCACCAGTTGTGTTTGCCACTAAGGCAGATGGTTCCCTTCATTTGTGTGTAGACTATCGCGAGTTGAATAAGGTGATGAGGAAGAATAAGTATCCTCTACCGCGGATAGATGATTTGTTTGATCAACTGGAAGGAGCAAGAGTGTTTTCCCAGTTGGACCTCGCGACAGGATTTCATCAGCTCCGAGTGGCGGATGAGAGTGTTCCGAAAACGGCATTTAGGACGCCGTCTGGATTCTATGAGTGGTTGGTCATGCCATTTGGGTTGACCAATGCACCAGCCTACGTTGTGGATCTAATGAATCGAGTATTCAGAGATCAGTTGAATAAGTTTGTTCTTGTGTTCGTAGACGATATCCTTGTTTACTCGAGGATAGAGGAGGAACACAGGGGACACTTGAGGATAGTGATGGAGGTGTTGAGGAAACACCAATTGAAAGCGAAATTCTCTAAGTGTCACTTTTGGAGAAGGGAAGTGAGATTCTTGGGGCATGTTGTTTCAGAGAATGGTATTGCCGTGGACCCTGCGAAGGTGGCTACGGTACAGGAATGGCCTACGCCCAAGAATGCAACAGATGTAAGAAGTTTCTTGGGGTTACCTGGATATTATCGTAAGTTTATCCAGAACTTCTCCAAGATAGCAGCACCGTTGACTCAGTTGACTAAGAAGAATCAGGCCTTCGTCTGGGACGGAGTGTGTGAGAATGCATTCAAGAATCTAAAGGAAAAGTTGATGCGTGCGCCAGTGCTAGTCATTCCTAAAGGGGATGAAGAGATGACGGTATACACGGATGCTTGTGGTACCGGACTAGGTGCTGTATTGATGCAAGGAGGTAGGGTTGTAGCTTATGCTAGTCGGCAACTAAAGCCGTATGAGAAGAAGTACCCTACCCATGATTTGGAATTAGCAGCGATCATGTTTGCGCTGAAGATGTGGAAACATTATCTCTTGGGAGAAAGATTCGAGTTGTTTACCGATCATAAATCGTTAAAGTATCTCTTCTCTCAGAAGGATCTGAATCTCCGTCAGCAGAGATGGTTAGAGTTCTTGGCTTCGTATGATTTTGATATCACATACACACCTGGGAAAGGTAATGCGGTAGCCGATGCCTTGAGTAGGAGACATGCCAGTTTAGGGGCCATGTTTCTTGAATGGAAGCAACTGGAGTATATCACCGGGTTTGATTTCAGACCAAAGTGCGAATTGGATCCAGAAATGCTAGCTAGTTTGGCGATCAGACCCACTTTGATAGAGCAGATTGGTTCCAGTCAGAGGGACGATCCTAATCTATTGGAAATCATCTCCAAGTTAGAGATGAACATCGACGGTGAGGAGATGAATTTGTATGGGCTTAATCGAGAAGGATGGCTTCGAAAGAATGGAAGACTAGTTGTACCCAATGTCAATGGTTTGAGAGATGAAGTGCTTAGAGAATGTCATCACTCAAAACTGACTATACACCCCGGTGGTGATAAGATGTATCGAGACATGAGACGGACTTACTACTGGGAAGGGATGAAAAGAGACGTTCGGAAGTTTATATCCAAATGCATGAATTGCCAGCTAGTTAAAGCCGAGCAAAAGAAGCCTAGTGGGTTGTTGCAACCATTAGAAATTCCCGAATGGAAATGGGAGCAAGTCTCGATGGATTTCATCGATGGTTTAACAAGGACTAGAGCGGGACATGATAGCATTTGGGTAATTGTGGATCGATTGACTAAGAGTGCAAGATTCATACCAGTCAAATTGACCAGAACGGCATCTAAGTTAGCAGAATTGTATATGAAGTGGGTAGTGAGATTTCATGGAGTACCTAAAAGCATTGTGAGTGACCGAGACCCGTTGTTTACTAGTGGGTTTTGGAAGAGCTTACAAGAGGCTCTAGGGTCAAAATTACATCTCAGTACTGCGTATCATCCTCAGACCGACGGTCCGACGGAGAGGGTGAATCGTATATTGGAAGATCTATTGAGAGCATGTATATTGGATTTTGGTGGATCATGGGATGACCACTTGCATCTAGTAGAGTTTGCATATAATAATAGCTACCAATCCAGTACCGGTATGGCTCCATATGAAGCTTTGTACGGAAGACCATGCAACTCACCATCATGTTGGATAGAGACCGGTGAGAAGTTTATGCTTGGACCAGATGTGGTAAAGGAAACTTCAGATAAGATTAAGACCATCCAACAATGGATGAAGGCTGCCCAGGATAGGCAGAAGAGTTATGCTGATAAAAGGAGAAGAGACTTAAAATTCTCCGTTGGTGACTTGGTGTTTGTCAAGATTTCTCCGTTGAAGAGCGTGATACGATTTGGCAGGAGAGGCAATGTAACACCCCGTAATTCTGTAACGCTAAGATTCACAAATCAAGGCAGAATTAAAAGTTAAAATCAAAATCAAGGGAAATGGGCTGCGTCATTGCGTTCGTCTCGGAATTCTGCATGAAAACGAGTCCGAGTTTGCGTAAATCGGAGTCCGTATGAGGGAGATATGGCCTCCGGAAGTTTCAGAATTCAGTTTAAAATTCGGACAGACAGAAAACAAATTCAAATTTCAAAAATCGGGCCGAATTGGCCAGGGCGGGAATTTTCCCGCCGAAGACACCAAGGTCAACTGGGTAGTCGACCTGGGCTACCCAGGTCGACTGGGTAGTCGACCTGGGGTACCCAGGTCGACTACATAGTCGACCTGGGGGTCGACCCCGCCTGTTTATCCAGCTTTCTGCACCTTGTTCGTTCTGATGTATCTGGACGCCATTCTGACCAGGTTCGTCCGCCTAACACTATATAAACAGCCCTAGTCTTCTTCTCTATTCACAATTTTTTTTCTACCCTTATGCTGCAAAGATTATTGACAAACATGGCTTCTTCGCCTCCTCTTAAATTAAATAATAAATAGAAATATATATAAAATAAATCAAGACGAGGGGATGCTGGTAAAAGACTTTCAAGAAGAGGTTCAAGTCAAGCTAGGATTCAAGAGGAGGTTCAAACGACTTCAACGACTGTTTTTCTACGAATCTTAGCAACGCCATCTTTCTGTTCTGATCTAATCTCTGTAAGTCAGTTATTTCCAGATTTGAACGTTTTTCTCTGTTCGTGACATGAAATTAAAGGAATAAAAGAATATGCCAAATCTCTCTCTCTCTATTCGAATTAGTGCCTATACTCTTGAATCTAATTAAGAACTGTTATGATTCGAGGACAAATAAGACCGTGACTATGAAACTATGGACCTTAAAACCATTGCCTATGACTACGAACATTGCCTATGACTGTGACTGTGGCTATGAGGATTATTTCCTTGACTAAACCTATGCCTTTGATTAGAAAACATAAACTATTGCCTATGACAAAACAAGGACATCTGTGATTAAACACCTATGATTTATGACTAGGAAAGTGTTGCTTAAGTTCTGTGATTATGAGATTAAACCCGATTGTTTATTCTGCCTGTCCTTGGTTTTCTTTGGTTTTAGACCATGGGAATTTACCTATTAAGTTAGGTCTACCCATGTTCTTGAACCTATGTCTCTATTCTGTCTATCCTTGGTTTTAGACCTTGGGAATTTACCTATTAAGTTAGGTCTACCCATGTCCTTGAACCTACGTCGTTATTCAAACCTTTTATGCCAGTTATTATGTCCATCCTTTTTTTGTAGCATATTTGGTTCATTCCCTATTTTCTACAAGTCTAGATTTATCCATAATCTAGATTTAATCGAAATTATACGAACGGTGGGAATACGATTTGGGGCATAACGTGAAATGTACTAAAAACATAGTTATAAACTTGGAATCTGGCATAAATTGGGAACATGAATTATGGCATGTTCATAGAAATACAAATTGGATAAATTTAACATGAATTATAAGATGTGTAATTTGAATCTAGTATTGACAGGTAAATATAGCATTTACATGAATAGTGAACTAGAATAATAAGTCTAGTTTGACGAGAATTAGAATGTTGAATCGGAATTGGATTAGCTAATTTGGCACGGTAAGTATATTGGCATAAATGTGAAATTGGCCATAATTGAGAATAACTGTCAGATTTAGAAAAATCATGGCTAGTGACACTTAATTTGGTATAGTTTACATACCAAAAAGCATAAATATGTTTTAGGAAGGGAAATGGGCCATAAAAATAAATGTAGACAATTTACATTAAAAGAGTAATTGGGAAATAAGTAAATTAGGAATAATTTACCTATAGAATCTGGCCTAAATGAGGAAATGTGAATTTAGACAAATTAAAGGTTTATTAACGACATCTCTTTTAATAATAAGCCAGAAAGTTCTAGGGTGACAGAGAGGATAGTGTCTAGGCTTGAGTTTGGAAAATACAAGTTTCCTGCTCTCCCTGGCTATCCCTAACTGATCCGACGGACGGGATGGTTACTTTCAAAACCTGATTTGAAAACTAATCAAAAACCCTTTGGACTTGAAAACACGAATATGCCTAACCCGAGGTTAGACTGAGTTGCGATGTAAACCTGCCCGGAACCAACCGGCACATCCAGTATTCGCAACAATATCTGTCTAATGTGAGTGGTAGCGACTTTAATTTATTTAGTTAAAGCTAGAACAAGAATGATAGGGTTAAGTTAACTAAGACACTTAACCAGTTCAACATGGTAATTAGACTGATGGGTGGGGTTAGGTTCAGACTGACACTTAACACAGTTAAGCTAGAATGGGAGGGTTAAGTCCATAGGAACACTTAACCAACTTAACACAGTTAAGCTAGAATGGGAGGGCTAAGTCCATAGAGACACTTAACCAAACCCAAGTTAGCAAAACGAGACTTGTAGGGGTTAAGTAAAGTTAATACACTTAGCCAAATTAATATGTTAACTAGACTAGAGGTTGGGGTTAAGTAAAATCTAATACACTTAGCCAATTTTGATATGTTAGCTGGGCTAGACTGTAGGGTTAAGTAAACCTGAACACTTAACCATCAGGTTGTGATAAAGGAATGAGGTTAAGTCTAAAACATGAAGGGATAATACTTAACCATTAATAACATGTTAGGTAAGACAGACGGGCAAGGTTAAGTTAAAAAGGAACACTTAACCAATACAGGGTGAATGGGTAGGGTTAAGTAATAAGAAATACTTAACCAATATAACTTGGTTTGTGGTGGGGTTAAGTCAACATGAGTTACTGATAACACTTAACCAGTATAACAGGATGAATGAAGAGGGTTAAGAATTGACTAATGACACTTAACCAATCCAAATTGACGGGAAAGGGAACTAAGTAGTAAACCTTAGTTAAGAAAACAACGATTCTGGAAACTAAGTGGTAAATCTTAGTTAGTAAAACTAAGTAGTAATTCTTAGTATAACACGGGAAGGAGCGAATGTCCGTCTGAGTAGGAAGAAGGCTCCAACGAATTGGGTTACGAAGCCCGAGGCTTCGAGGGGACGTGAGGGTACTCTTGGTATCCCTCTGTGAGGCTGCAGATGATCCTCCTGGGCCCACAGAGATTAAGGTCTGCGTAGAAGAATCAGGGGTATGCCTTGGTTGCAATACATGGCAACCTAAAGACTAGGATGGACTGGCGTGATTCGGCGAGAAAACGGTAGCCCTGTGATAGCGACTCGTCGTCTACCATCCATCTTGAGTCAATCGAGATACGTGAAGCGGAAAGGCGGAGAACTCCAAAAGACCATATACTTGCTATCTAGTTATGGGTGAGGATGGCCATAGGATAGTGGGGCACCGGGGGCCGGCGTATAGTTCTCATTTTACAAGGTGTGCCTTTCATTAGTTGAGGGAGGGGTCAAGTGGGACCATAGCCACTGGAACAAAAACAGACCTTAGCATCTGCATTGGCAGATATCTGAAAGCTCCCGACCGAGTTCTGTATTCCTTGATTTGCCCTGACACAGGATTCAGACCGCACATTATGGGACATGTGCATCTAGACAAGCGATAACGATTCGTGATACATGCGTGGGGAAGTATAGGAACATATACCACTCTAGGTAGTGTGTCCTAGACTTGGGGGCATCGTTCGACAGGTAGCATAATCCTTAGTTGAACTAGGTGGCATAAATCCTGAATCCGAGAAGCGTTCAGTAGACAGCGTAGAACTCTAGTTGAATCTAGAAAGCACTGGATAGAAAACCCTAGATTAGATCTAGGTAATAAATAATAAATGGATGCTCGAAGGCAAGGGAAGATACAGGATTGGGATCACGTTATCGTTACTAGTTGGGACACTAGTTAGGTGGTGCAGAGATATAGAAACAAGTATAACAAGGAAATAGCGAAACGACGAAAGTATTAGAGCGTATCCAGTTTATGTTTTCTTAGCATATCTTGTAATTACCTTGTCTAATCTTGTTGACCCTATCGTCATGGTGTAATCTTTTATTCAGTTAATTCATGTCGTTTTGTTTTTCCATGTTCACATGCTAGAAGTTACTGAACTTACTCAGGCTTTATGTCTGACTCTGTTTTTCTTTCGTCTTCTTTTCTTCCGTCCCCCCCCCCCCCAGGTAGTAAAGGAGGGAATAGTATAGCTCAGGTTAAGTTGGACTGTCACTCTTTCCCCAGCTTGAAGATTTGCCGAAGTTTTGCTTGGATTCTCTTTTCAGATGCTGTGGCTGGCTCTTGCTAAAATTGGGGAATATAAATGTTGTTTTATGCTTCTTTATTTTGTAAGACAGATGATACTCTGATATTGTAAAGAAATCTTTGTATAAACTATTTTATCAATAAAGCAAAGTTTTATTTTCCACTGTTTAATTTCTTTCTGTCTTGTAATTTATCTGCATCTTTTACCCTAAACGCTCCACAGAACTTAGTGCATTCCCTTTGTGAGTGACACTAACGGACGTGGGGTGTCACACGTGGTATCAGAGCTGAAGGTTACCGGATCAGATAAAAGATTTGAAAAATTATTTCCAAAATGGTTTTAAAAGAAGCATTTTCAAAAGAAAGGATTTGTTTTAAAGGCATATTCCCCAAAGCCATACGCACTATATTCTCTTCCTCTATTTAAATTCTTGTCTCCTTCTTTCTTGAGTCTCTGGGGCTCCTGGCTTTCTGGGAGTTAACCTCATCGATGGGCGAAGTCGTCCCGGGCCTCCATCCATGGCCATAGTTGTTTCACCTATGGCCAGTTTTCTTTCAAGCTTATAGGGTTTTTTCTGTATGATGGAAGCAGCTTTCGAGAGATTTGTCAACATGATTACACACGGAGGAGGATGAGGGGAGCATAACCCTAGGATGAGGAATTCATGGATGTAGACTTAGCACACGAAGGAGGAAGAAATTATAAAACCTAAGACAAGAGGAAGTATCTTTACTAGGGTATGATAGGGCATATACTTAAGGATAAGGGCAAGGACGAGGACGAGATTTTCAGAAGGACAAGTACATGCTTTCGCCACCAAGCGCACCTAGGAGAAAGGTAGTTCGGTTGGAAGAGTCTAGTTTTCTGTTCGTGCTATTTCCTTAGGTTCTAGCGCTTCGCATTTGTTCATATCCACTTCCATAGTTGGGTCTCTGCACCATAGTACTTGTATAGTAGAAAGATCCCACTAGAGTCTCAAATCCAATTGGTGGTCCGACCAATTTATTTTTGTAGGGATTTGAGAATAGCTATCGAGTTTGCTTATATCATCTCACGTAGATCGTCTAAATTCGGAGGAGATATTCCTTGGGTGCTTGTCTGATATTGGTTTAGGCCTTTGGGGCTTGTACTTGAGGAATGTCGAGTTCGGTTTGGATGGTTTGCGTGAGAGATGAATAGTTGTGGCAGGCACTCCAAAGAGCACGTAGTGACCTTTCGACTCTTATAGTTATGGCATAGCGAATAAGAGGGAAACCTCTAATCATCTTAGTACGTATACCTGGTACCGTGATTGACATCTGTTTATTTTGGAAATGGAGATCCGGAACTTCACAATCGTGAAGTTAAATTAGTTAAGATACAGTGGAGTAAAGCTCAAGAAGGCTAGATACTAGCATCATACCCTTTTTCCTTAAGGGTGCATTCTTGATTTCTTTTTCTGTAGGAGCTTTACGCATAATTGTTTCTCTCTTTCCAAAGTATATCCTCTAGGTCGTATCTTCGATCCTTTAGGTAGAAGCCAATGGATGTAAACATGTGTTTGAAACATGTTATGGTTGATGGTTGCAAGTGGTTGCAAATGGTTGCTCGTGAATGCATATGCATACGTATTAGACACTATATCAAGTTCGGACGCTTTAATATTGCATTTACAAATATGTATTTGTTTGTAAGTTGAACTTGATAGGTTATCATATGGATGTTGCATATGGATGAATGGCTGTGCACGCATGTAGTATTTACATAACTAGGGATGCTTGCATACATGATTGGACGCATGGCACTGACATGATTTGCATTAAGGAGGTCAACTGAATCAGAAGACCGCCTGATTTTGCATTAGATAAAGACATATACACACACTATGCATATGAACATGAAAGCATTAGAAATCTTTTAAGGACAATGAATGCATGTGATTGAATGGTTGAGTAGATGGGTGATTGGATGGTAGGACACATTCTTCCTAACTTGAAGATTTCGGGGACGAAATCCTTTTAAGTGGGGGAGAATGTAACACCCCGTAATTCTGTAACACTAAGATTCACAAATCAAGGCAGAATTAAAAGTTAAAATCAAAATCAAGGGAAACGGGCTACTCCATTGCGTTTGTCTCGGAATTCTGCATGAAAACGAGTCCGAGTTTGCGTAAATCGGAGTCCGTATGAGGGAGATATGGCCTCCGAAAGTTTCAGAATTCAGTTTAAAATTCGGACAGACAGAAAACAAATTCAAATTTCAAAAATCGGGCCGAATTGGCCAGGGCGGGAATTTTCCCGCCCAAGACACCCAGGTCGACTGGGTAGTCGACCTGGGTTACCCAGGTCGACTGGGTAGTCGACCTGGGGTACCCAGGTCGACTACATAGTCGACCTGGGGGTCGACCCCGCCTGTTTATCCAGCTTTCTGCACCTTGTTCGTTCTGATGTATCTGGACGCCATTCTGACCAGGTTCGTCCGCCTAACACTATATAAACAGCCCTAGTCTTCTTCTCTATTCACAATTTTTTTTCTACCCTTATGCTGCAAAGATTATTGACAAACATGGCTTCTTCTCCTCCTCTTAAATTAAATAATAAATAGAAATATATATAAAATAAATCAAGACGAGGGGATGCTGCTAAAAGACTTTCAAGAAGAGGTTCAAGTCAAGCTAGGATTCAAGAGGAGGTTCAAACGACTTCAACGACTGTTTTTCTACGAATCTTAGCAACGCCATCTTTCTGTTCTGATCTAATCTCTGTAAGTCAGTTATTTCCAGATTTGAACGTTTTTCTCTGTTCGTCATATGAAATTAAAGGAATAAAAGAATATGCCAAATCTCTCTCTCTCTCTCTATTCGAATCAGTGCCTATACTCTTGAATCTAATTAAGAACTGTTATGATTCGAGGACAAATAAGACCGTGAATATGAAACTATGGACCTTAAAACCATTGCCTATGACTACGAACATTGCCTATGACTGTGACTGTGGCTATGAGGATTATTTCCTTGACTAAACCTATGCCTTTGATTAGAAAACATAAACTATTGCCTATGACAAAACAAGGACATCTGTGATTAAACACCTATGATTTATGACTAGGAAAGTGTTGCTTAAGTTCTGTGATTATGAGATTAAACACGATTATTTATTCTGCCTGTCCTTGGTTTTCTTTGGTTTTAGACCATGGGAATTTACCTATTAAGTTAGGTTTACCCATGTTCTTGAACCTGTGTCTCTATTCTGTCTATCCTTGGTTTTAGACCTTGGGAATTTACCTATTAAGTTAGGTCTACCCATGTCCTTGAACCTACGTCGTTATTCAAACCTTTTATGCCAGTTATTATGTCCATCCTTTTTCGTAGCATCTTTGGTTCATTCCCTATTTTCTACGAGTCTAGATTTATCCATAATCTAGATTTAATCGAAATTATACGAACGGTGGGAATACGATTTGGGGCATAACGTAAAATGTACTAAAAACATAGTTATAAACTTGGAATCTGGCATAAATTGGGAACATGAATTATGGCATGTTCATAGAAATACAAATTGGATAAATTTAACATGAATTATAAGATGTGTAATTTGAATCTAGTATTGACAAGTAAATATAGCATTTACATGAATAGTGAACTAGAGTAATAAGTCTAGTTTGACGAGAATTATAATGTTGAATCGGAATTGGATTAGCTAATTTGGCACGGTAAGTATATTGGCATAAATGTGAAATTGGCCATAATTGAGAATAACTGTCAGATTTAGAAAAATCATGGTTAGTGACACTTAATTTGGTATAGTTTACATACCAAAAAGCATAAATATGTTTTAGGAAGGGAAATGGGCCATAGAAATAAATGTAGACAATTTACATTAAAAGAGTAATTGGAAAATAAGTAAATTAGGAATAATTTACCTATAGAATCTGGCCTAAATGAGGAAATGTGAATTTAGACAAATTAAAGGTTTATTAACGACATCTCTTTTAATAATAAGCCAGAAATTTCTAGGGTGACAGAGAGAATAGTGTCCAGGCTTGAGTTTGGAAAATACAAGTTTCCTGCTCTCCCTGGCTATCCCTAACTGATCCGACGGACGGGATGGTTACTTTCAAAACCTAATTTGAAAACTAATCAAAAACCCTTTGGACTAGAAAACACGAATATGCCTAACCCGAGGTTAGACTGAGTTGCGATGTAAACCTGCCCGGAACCAACCGGCACATCCAGTATTCGCAACAATATCTGTCTAATGTGAGTGGTAGCGGCTTTAATTTATTTAGTTAAAGCTAGAACAAGAATGATAGGGTTATGTTAACTAAGACACTTAACCAGTTCAACATGGTAATTAGACTGATGGGTGGGGTTAGGTTCAGACCGACACTTAACACAGTTAAGCTAGAATGGGAGGGTTAAGTCCATAGGAACACTTAACCAACTTAACACAGTTAAGCTAGAATGGGAGGGCTAAGTCCATAGAGACACTTAACCAAACCCAAGGTAGCAAAACGAGACTTGTAGGGGTTAAGTAAAGTTAATACACTTAGCCAAATTAATATGTTAACTAGACTAGAGGTTGGGGTTAAGTAAAATCTAATACACTTAGCCAATTTTGATATGTTAGCTGGGCTAGACTGTAGGGTTAAGTAAACCTGAACACTTAACCATCAGGTTGTGATAAAGGAATGAGGTTAAGTCTAAAACATGGAGGGATAATACTTAACCATTAATAACATGTTAGGTAAGACAGACGGGCAAGGTTAAGTTAAAAAGGAACACTTAACCAATACAGGGTGAATGGGTAGGGTTAAGTAATAAGAAATACTTAACCAATATAATTTGGTTTGTGGTGGGGTTAAGTCAACATGAGTTACTGATAACACTTAACCAGTATAACAGGATGAATGAAGAGGGTTAAGAATTGACTAATGACACTTAACCAATCCAAATTGACGGGAAAGGGAACTAAGTAGTAAACCTTAGTTAAGAAAACAACGATTCTGGAAACTAAGTGGTAAATCTTAGTTAGTAAAACTAAGTAGTAATTCTTAGTATAACACGGGAAGGAGCGAATGTCCGTCTGAGTAGGAAGAAGGCTCCAACGAATTGGGTTACGAAGCCCGAGTGTAAAGACCCGCAACTTCCCCGTAAAGGAAAGCGTCGGATAGTTCGAGAACAAGCCACAACAGAATGCATACAGAAGAACATTTCATTGTATATTACAACAATGCATCAGATTACAAGAATATACAGAGTATAAATGAATAAATATTACACAGAAATAACAGAGATTTAAATTACATTTAAATACATCGCAGCGGAAAATAATACAATACACAACTAGAAGGAGATATACGGATACAAAGCTTTCCGGATATCGTTCCAGCTGTAAACCAGGATCCTGTGAATATAAATCTGCAAAACCAAAACTACTAGCTGCCCGTGTCGAAATAGGGGCACCCAGAGTTTAGGTTAAAACAATAAACTCCAGGTCAGTCATGTGACTGGTGTGAGAACTAAAACAGTTATTAATCTTTTATTTTAAATCATTAGGTAAAACAAGGGACCACGCCGTATAACACGGAACGGGTTTCCTCCCAAGAATACCAGTGCTTAAAACAAACAGCGCAATGCTAAATAAAGAAAAATGAAGCTGTTATAAGACCCAGGTCCTATCACACAATGCAATCGCAAGCCGGGGGATAGGGTTTTCCCTTATAACAGCCAAAGCATGCTTGATACGTCTAAAACAAATCATTTGATACTATTATAAGTGCATAGTGTATAAAACAACTTCAAATCATAAGTATCAATCATAGGCGACATGAGCGTCCCATGCCACTATGTCGCCATATATAGGTTTACAAATAAAACCGCAAAGTCACGTATTTGGAAATTGGATTTCCATCTATGAACCGAGGCTAGGGGCAAGATCCTCAACCGATTCGAGACGCTCTAGCCCGCCCCTCAGGAACAGCCGCAACTGCCCCTTGGATCCTCAGGGCCGGTCCACACGGAGTGGATTATTATGCCTGAACACTACGTCTCCCCACCCTATGGGGTGTAAGTCTGGTCCGTCAGCCGACCAGAATGCATCGGCCGAAACCGATATAACCGAGGCGCCTCGCAACAGCAACAACCACATAAGTCAAACTCGTCAGGGCGTGTAAAACCACTGACGCCACTTCTAGCTAGAAAGAAACGCAAGTCCTCCCTGATGTCCTCTCCCGTTTTTGGTTCATACCGGGTGTGAAACACGCGAGGTAAACGTTACACAAAGCTACGCCACAAAGGCCGTGCTTTGATCATCACCACAAGACTTTGCTTTTCAACAGAAGCCTTGATCATTTGCATCTTAGCATGCCACACAGGCAAACCACTCTATGCAACCGATATCAGTCACACAGAATGAAATCCAATGTCAGACACACAGTCCATTTACAAGTCCGTTCTGGGCCTGAACGAAACCGGAGGCACCTAGTACCCCGCATATCCATCGATCTCCAAGTACGTCTGGACGATCACTAACTGTTTCCATCTTCTTGGGTGTACAGCCCAATCAAGATCATCAGTTATCACCCAAACGACGTGAAGACCTCCGGTCTTCGACCATCGTCTTCATCTTCGACTTATCGTCGTATCAGTTATTCAGAATGGGATAAACCCGGTCTTTCCGAATAACTCGCGTATATTTAAATAAGTGTTACACAAACACAACATACGCCTCATTCCAATTCATTAGTCACTAACCGTAAATTAATCAAGAGAATAATTCCCCAAATATTAACCCCGAAGGCCGAAACCAACATCAGATCAATATCCAGAAAACCATTCTGCTTGGCTAACCGACAGTTAGTTTCTAAATTTCACGTTCAAATCTAATTAAAGATTTAACTATCGCCTGGAGTAAAACTGGTGATACTCCATTCTCGATCTTTTCAATCTAATTAAAGATTCATTAAAACTCCACTTAGTTTTAATCATTATCTGGGTTAAAGAATCAGTGTCATTTAAAACACGGTTCACGATAAACCCAAAATCACATTCATTAATTATCGGGTTAAAGAACGAGTGTTATTTAAAACACTGTTCACGATAAACCCAAAAATCAATATCAATTCAATTCCAATTAAATATCATTTAATTGGTACACTTCATTAAATCTAAATAAAAAGATTTAATCTTTTCTCAACTGGGTTCAAGAACAGTGTTAGTGAAGACACCATTCACGACAAACCCAAATCACATTCATTAATTATCGGGTTAAAGAACAAGTGTTATTTAAAACACTGTTCACGATAAACCCAAAAATCAATATCAATTCAATTCCAATTAAATATCATTTAATTGGTACACTTCATTAAATCTAAATAAAAAGATTTAATCTTTTCTCAACTGGGTTCAAGAACAGTGTTAGTGAAGACACCATTCACGACAAACCCAAATCACATTCGATATTCAATACAAGGCTCCGAATAGAAAATATATCGGCTTATATTCAATATCGAATTCTACGACTAACAAATGTCGTATTGGAAATAACGATATAAATATATATCTTTCAAATTTCCATAACAACATCTGTATCATCACGAAATCCAACATCGAAATATTCCGAAGACAATTTCGATTCAAACCCATTCCAATGCGATCATTGGAAATTTTGGTTATTTTCAAAGCCCTTTTCGAATTCAATTTATTTATTCAAAAATAAATAGAATTATAATTCTAGTTCAAAACTAGTTCATTTCGATAAAAATCTATTTTTATCTTTTCAAATATGGAGTTTTTCATCCCAATTCTTCACAAATCATTTCTTATGATTTTACACAAATTATTACTATTTTTAATAATTTTATCAAGGCCCGTACAGTCGATTTCCATCAATGGCCATCGAACTGCACTTACAGCGACCTTTTTCAAATTTGATTTGGACATAATTCCAAATCCAACCGTTAGATTTCAAATTTCTAACCTTCGCTAGAAAGCTCTTTTCGATACGAACCCAACGGTTCCGGTTTTAGGAGAATCCGACGGTCGGATCTCCCGCAATGTCCGTTTGAAATAAATGGTCGAAATTCGCGAACTACCGCGGCGCGGCGCGTTCTATTCAGGCCATTATATTATATATATAATATATATTTCGTCGATTCCTATTTAAAACGAATTATATAAATAGTTTTAAATTCGTTTCAAAAGCATTTTCAACTTCCTTTTCAATTCAAATCACAATTGAATTCTTCTTTATAGATTCGTTTTAAAATTCATTTCTATTTGATTCAAATTTCAATTCAATTTGAATTCGTTTTCAATTCAATTCATTTCGAAATCGTTTTCAATTCAATTCATTTCGAAATCGTTTTCAATTCACTTTGAATTCGTTTTCAATTCAATTCATTTCGAAATCGTTTTCAATTCAATTCATTTCGAAATCGTTTTCAATTCAATTCATTTCGAAATCGCTTTTCAATTCAATTCATTTCGAAATCGCTTAAAATTGATATAAATATCGTTCATGTCAAAATGGCGTCAATCTAATCAACACGGCTTCATAAATTTCTATTTTCAAATATTCTATTTCAAATATTTCTTTTCAAATATTTCTTTTTCAAAACTGGAATGAGGCCCAATCAATTACCATATAAAATTAATTATATGGATTTGCATACAACACATGTATATAATAGCATTGAAATTAATCAACCATCAACCAAAGTGCACTACACTGTATAAGCATCAAATATAGATATTCAACGCTCATAACAGCCTATCAATCAATCGATCGACATATTTAATCAATCAGGATGAGTGAACTTCAAATTTCATCCTAACACCCGTGTGGGGTTTCAAACAATCAAACACCGATTTTTATTCGTGCAGTTGGGCGATGTGTAAAATTTATCGACCCAATCAGCGTCCTTCAAATAGGTGTACATAAACAAACCGTCTGGTTTGTAAATGACTATTCTATTTTATTCACTTTCACGTTAAAAATTATATTTTTAACGATAAAACATTTTATTCCAACATATGAATTTCTATTCAATTCATTCTTTAAATAAAATGATATTTTTATTTTTCTAACATATTTTAGAAAATTTCGGCGGCATAACGGCACGATACTAGAAACGGGACAAGGCCTAGCCTTATCCCCGGTCTAGTGAAGGCCCACGCCATTCACATATCAATTTTAATCAATTTCCAATTCAACCAATCAATCAAATCCAAATCAAATAACCTAACCAACTACGCAACCAAACAAACAAGTCCATGGTATGTGGACGGGTGTCGGGTGCTTCTAATAAGCACCGTCTGCATCCTAGTATATATATATATATATAACTAGAAAAATAGAATTTGAGTGAGAAGTTCTCACCGAAAGCTATCCTAGCTCCACGGCTCTTCATTTGATAGAAATCTTCATCTTCATCGTCTTCGTTGCCCGTAGCCACTATATATATAAAAATCGAATTTTTATTTCGCTATTCAATATATAAAAATCGAATTTTTATTTCGCTATTCAATATATAAAAATCGAATTTTTATTTCAAAGTTCAACATATAAAAATCGAGTTTTTATTTCAAAGTTCAACATATAAAAATCGAGTTTTTATTTCAAAGTTCAACATATAAAAATCGAGTTTTTATTTCAAAGTTCAACATATAAAAATCGAGTTTTTATTTCAAAGTTCAACATATAAAAATCGAGTTTTTATTTCAAAGTTCAACATATAAAAATCGAGTTTTTATTTCAAAGTTCAACATATAAAAATCGAGTTTTTATTTCAAAGTTCAACATATAAAAATCGAGTTTTTATTTCAAAGTTCAACATATAAAAATCGAGTTTTTATTTCAAAGTTCAACATATAAAAATCGAGTTTTTATTTCAAAGTTCAACATATAAAAATCGAGTTTTTATTACGCTACTATATAGATAAAAATTATATTTTTATTACGCTATTCAATATATAAAAATTTCGCCTTTTTAAATTTAAAGATTTCACCTTTTTAAATTTAAAGATTTCACCTTTTTAAATTTAAAGATTTCACCTTTTTAAATTTAAAGATTTCACCTTTTTAAATTTAAAGATTTCACCTTTTTAAATTTAACCACTTTATCTCAACGTATATAAAATAAAAATCAGATTTTTATTTCGCCACATACACAAAGATGATATTTTTATATTTTCTATCCTATAAAGATTATATTTTTAATACTTTAAAAATATAAAAATCCTATTTTTAATATTTCTATATAGTAAAGATTATATTTTTAATACTCTAAAAATATAAAAATCATATTTTTATTTTCGCTTCTTCATTATAAAAACATTATACTTTTATATCGACCTTTTCATAACAAAGATCATATTATTACTTCGCCACTTCCTATATAAAAAACCACATTTTTATAATCATAAAAATCTAATCTTTTTCTTTTAAAAAAAAAAACAAATCTTTTTCTTTTTAAAAAAAAAAACAAATCTTTTTCTTTTTTAAAAAAAAACAAATCTTTTTACTATTTAAAATCAGTTTTAAAATTCCTAAAAAAATTCAGTTTTAAAATTCCTAAAAAAAATTCAGTTTTAAAATTCCTATTTGTATAAAAAAAAACAAATAAATAAAAATAAAATCAAATCAAAAAAAACAAAAAAACTTACAGTGCTCGAAAAAAAAGGGGGGGGAGATGCGCTCGGGTTCAGGAGGGGGAGATGGTGAAGGGGGCGAAGGGGAGGCGCGACGGCCAGGCGAGGTGGGCGGTGGTTGGCGCGTTCAGGGTCTTCGCGGTGGTTGCGGTCTTCGTCCATGGGGGGGGTTTCGGTTGGGGCTCGGTCGATGGGAGGCGCTGGACGGAGGGGTGGCGGTGGCTCACGCCACCAGCGGCGGTGGCAGCAGTGCCGCTGTCGGCGGCGGTTTGGGGTCTCGCGCCCCCTTTTCTTCTTTTTTTTTTTTTTTTTATTTTGATTCAACTGAATTAATCGGGGGGGGGGGGGGCAGGGTATAGGGGGAGATAGAAATTTTTTATTAATTTAATTATTTTATTTTAATTCAAAAAGTCAACTTTTTCAAACGACCTCTAAACGAGGTCCACCGCCTGTCGTCCATAGCGTTTCACCCCCATTCCGAACACAATGGGATATGTACTGCAAGTTGATTCGACTGTTACAATCAGTTTCCGTTAAATTTACATTTAAATCACTATATTGAATTTTAAACGTACATTTCAAATTACCGGGGGCACATACTAACTAGAAAAATTCCTAAAAATATTTTCTAGCTTCGTATTGACGATACGGTCCTAACAAAGCTAGTTTCGTCGAATTCTGAGACCGTTGGAAAATGGCCAATTTCCAGTCGATTAAAATCAACTGAAATGGTCAAAACACGTTTTCCTTTGCCACGCTCACATATTGATTCGAAAAATTATGAAATTTGGAATCTAGCAATAATTCGACATCACGGACCTAACAAAACTGGTTTCGTCGAAATCCGAGGTCATTTGCAAAATGTCCATTTTTAAGGGCCTGAATTCCATAGCGACTATTCAGAATTTTCAACTGGACATATCTTTTGCTCCCCGCTATGAAATCTTGATTTGTCGGATTCGTTGGAAAGATATTATCAATTAGATCCTAATGTTTTTGGTTTCACTAAAATCCGGATTGTTTTGCACCCGGTACATTCAATTGAAGTTTGAAATCGAATTATCGAACTACCGCGCCATTTTCAATTCTATTTATAATTATATATAAATATTTATATTCTAACGACGACGTATATAAATATATACGTCGAATTCTATTGAAAATAAATTTCTCGTCGATATTATTTAAAATAATTCATTTTAAATAATCAAAATTCGATAAAATTGCCAAAATAAAAATTTTAAACTGGCCCAGATTTTCGGGTTGTTACAATCTCCCCCACTTAAAACTTTTCGTCCCCGAAAAGGAACAAAGTCGAAAGTGGTTTGATTATTCAACTCTACGCTCGGTCTGGCTTCTATTCTCCAACTCTTTAGTTTCTGAGAATTTTCTAAAATCTCAAAAATTTGGCTAACACCCTAAATTTTTGAAAAATTTCGCCATAACCTCCCCTGCACCGGGAGCATCGGGGAATTTCAAATAGCTTCCCCGGTCCTTCAGATCTCAAAAAGAAAAAGAAAAAGCCAAGCGGCTAGCCAATAGGCTCACAAAATCATCATCACCCAAACAAAACAGGAAATTATGTAGTAAACATGTACCTATTTGTCGGGCAAACAAATTTTATTCTCTGGCTCTAGCCTCCTTGCTATGACCTGTTCAATGTAAGTATATATATATGCAAGCAAATGCGACCGATTATCAATACAATTCAATGTTCGGTTATATTAGGCTAAATGGTTCAAAATTATCAAACAAATAAACAAACAACACAAAACATCAATCAATTAGTGAATTAGAGTTTCAAATTCATAAATTTGATATATATACAAAAAAATCATGTTTTGGTGCCAATTCACAACAATGTGTTCTAGCTATATAAGATTTGGTTCTCACACCAGTCTAATGGAAATATATAGAAAATCACACCTTCGAAACTCGAACATAAATGTTGATGATGCGATCGCTATCATCAATATCATCTTCGGGCGACTAGAGTGTGATGCTATATCTATCCAATATATTAAAATTTCGAATACACGCGGATCAGACGTATACGCGAAATCTATATATACTGGATTGTCCAACTCAATATAAATAAATAACCAAATACGAATAATTGATTTAAATTTTCAAAACAAAAATTGTTTTCATTTTCAAAAATATACTCTTCACACTCGTTCTAGGATACTACTGATCCTATCTCTAACGAGTCATCCCATTGGATATTACTAATCCAATATCTGATGAATTCTTTCGTATGTTTCTAATGTGCCTTGTTCTCTGA
This sequence comes from Allium sativum, assembly GCA_030737875.1. NCBI lineage: Eukaryota > Viridiplantae > Streptophyta > Magnoliopsida > Asparagales > Amaryllidaceae > Allium > Allium sativum. Next base: position 587,266,571 of record CM060918.1, on the reverse strand, counting down.
GCTTTGTAAACCAAAGCTCTGATACCACGTGTAAAGACCCGCAACTTCCCCGTAAAGGAAAGCGTCGGATAGTTCGAGAACAAGCCACAACAGAACGCATACAGAAGAACATTTCATTGTATATTACAACAATGCATCAGATTACAAGAATATACAGAGTATAAATGAATAAATATTACACAGAAATAACAGAGATTTAAATTACATTTAAATACATCGCAGCGGAAAATAATACAATACACAACTAGAAGGAGATATACGGATACAAAGCTTTCCGGATATCGTTCCAGCTGTAAACCAGGATCCTGTGAATATAAATCTGCAAAACCAAAACTACTAGCTGCCCGTGTCGAAATAGGGGCACCCAGAGTTTAGGTTAAAACAATAAACTCCAGGTCAGTCATGTGACTGGTGTGAGAACTAAAACAGTTATTAATCTTTTATTTTAAATCATTAGGTAAAACAAGGGACCACGCCGTATAACACGGAACGGGTTTCCTCCCAAGAATACCAGTGCTTAAAACAAACAGCGCAATGCTAAATAAAGAAAAATGAAGCTGTTATAAGACCCAGGTCCTATCACACAATGCAATCGCAAGCCGGGGGATAGGGTTTTCCCTTATAACAGCCAAAGCATGCTTGATACGTCTAAAACAAATCATTTGATACTATTATAAGTGCATAGTGTATAAAACAACTTCAAATCATAAGTATCAATCATAGGCGACATGAGCGTCCCATGCCACTATGTCGCCATATATAGGTTTACAAATAAAACCGCAAAGTCACGTATTTGGAAATTGGATTTCCATCTATGAACCGAGGCTAGGGGCAAGATCCTCAACCGATTCGAGACGCTCTAGCCCGCCCCTCAGGAACAGCCGCAACTGCCCCTTGGATCCTCAGGGCCGGTCCACACGGAGTGGATTATTATGCCTGAACACTACGTCTCCCCACCCTATGGGGTGTAAGTCTGGTCCGTCAGCCGACCAGAATGCATCGGCCGAAACCGATATAACCGAGGCGCCTCGCAACAGCAACAACCACATAAGTCAAACTCGTCAGGGCGTGTAAAACCACTGACGCCACTTCTAGCTAGAAAGAAACGCAAGTCCTCCCTGATGTCCTCTCCCGTTTTTGGTTCATACCGGGTGTGAAACACGCGAGGTAAACGTTACACAAAGCTACGCCACAAAGGCCGTGCTTTGATCATCACCACAAGACTTTGCTTTTCAACAGAAGCCTTGATCATTTGCATCTTAGCATGCCACACAGGCAAACCACTCTATGCAACCGATATCAGTCACACAGAATGAAATCCAATGTCAGACACACAGTCCATTTACAAGTCCGTTCTGGGCCTGAACGAAACCGGAGGCACCTAGTACCCCGCATATCCATCGATCTCCAAGTACGTCTGGACGATCACTAACTGTTTCCATCTTCTTGGGTGTACAGCCCAATCAAGATCATCAGTTATCACCCAAACGACGTGAAGACCTCCGGTCTTCGACCATCGTCTTCATCTTCGACTTATCGTCGTATCAGTTATTCAGAATGGGATAAACCCGGTCTTTCCGAATAACTCGCGTATATTTAAATAAGTGTTACACAAACACAACATACGCCTCATTCCAATTCATTAGTCACTAACCGTAAATTAATCAAGAGAATAATTCCCCAAATATTAACCCCGAAGGCCGAAACCAACATCAGATCAATATCCAGAAAACCATTCTGCTTGGCTAACCGACAGTTAGTTTCTAAATTTCACGTTCAAATCTAATTAAAGATTTAACTATCGCCTGGAGTAAAACTGGTGATACTCCATTCTCGATCTTTTCAATCTAATTAAAGATTCATTAAAACTCCACTTAGTTTTAATCATTATCTGGGTTAAAGAATCAGTGTCATTTAAAACACGGTTCACGATAAACCCAAAATCACATTCATTAATTATCGGGTTAAAGAACGAGTGTTATTTAAAACACTGTTCACGATAAACCCAAAAATCAATATCAATTCAATTCCAATTAAATATCATTTAATTGGTACACTTCATTAAATCTAAATAAAAAGATTTAATCTTTTCTCAACTGGGTTCAAGAACAGTGTTAGTGAAGACACCATTCACGACAAACCCAAATCACATTCATTAATTATCGGGTTAAAGAACAAGTGTTATTTAAAACACTGTTCACGATAAACCCAAAAATCAATATCAATTCAATTCCAATTAAATATCATTTAATTGGTACACTTCATTAAATCTAAATAAAAAGATTTAATCTTTTCTCAACTGGGTTCAAGAACAGTGTTAGTGAAGACACCATTCACGACAAACCCAAATCACATTCGATATTCAATACAAGGCTCCGAATAGAAAATATATCGGCTTATATTCAATATCGAATTCTACGACTAACAAATGTCGTATTGGAAATAACGATATAAATATATATCTTTCAAATTTCCATAACAACATCTGTATCATCACGAAATCCAACATCGAAATATTCCGAAGACAATTTCGATTCAAACCCATTCCAATGCGATCATTGGAAATTTTGGTTATTTTCAAAGCCCTTTTCGAATTCAATTTATTTATTCAAAAATAAATAGAATTATAATTCTAGTTCAAAACTAGTTCATTTCGATAAAAATCTATTTTTATCTTTTCAAATATGGAGTTTTTCATCCCAATTCTTCACAAATCATTTCTTATGATTTTACACAAATTATTACTATTTTTAATAATTTTATCAAGGCCCGTACAGTCGATTTCCATCAATGGCCATCGAACTGCACTTACAGCGACCTTTTTCAAATTTGATTTGGACATAATTCCAAATCCAACCGTTAGATTTCAAATTTCTAACCTTCGCTAGAAAGCTCTTTTCGATACGAACCCAACGGTTCCGGTTTTAGGAGAATCCGACGGTCGGATCTCCCGCAATGTCCGTTTGAAATAAATGGTCGAAATTCGCGAACTACCGCGGCGCGGCGCGTTCTATTCAGGCCATTATATTATATATATAATATATATTTCGTCGATTCCTATTTAAAACGAATTATATAAATAGTTTTAAATTCGTTTCAAAAGCATTTTCAACTTCCTTTTCAATTCAAATCACAATTGAATTCTTCTTTATAGATTCGTTTTAAAATTCATTTCTATTTGATTCAAATTTCAATTCAATTTGAATTCGTTTTCAATTCAATTCATTTCGAAATCGTTTTCAATTCAATTCATTTCGAAATCGTTTTCAATTCACTTTGAATTCGTTTTCAATTCAATTCATTTCGAAATCGTTTTCAATTCAATTCATTTCGAAATCGTTTTCAATTCAATTCATTTCGAAATCGCTTTTCAATTCAATTCATTTCGAAATCGCTTAAAATTGATATAAATATCGTTCATGTCAAAATGGCGTCAATCTAATCAACACGGCTTCATAAATTTCTATTTTCAAATATTCTATTTCAAATATTTCTTTTCAAATATTTCTTTTTCAAAACTGGAATGAGGCCCAATCAATTACCATATAAAATTAATTATATGGATTTGCATACAACACATGTATATAATAGCATTGAAATTAATCAACCATCAACCAAAGTGCACTACACTGTATAAGCATCAAATATAGATATTCAACGCTCATAACAGCCTATCAATCAATCGATCGACATATTTAATCAATCAGGATGAGTGAACTTCAAATTTCATCCTAACACCCGTGTGGGGTTTCAAACAATCAAACACCGATTTTTATTCGTGCAGTTGGGCGATGTGTAAAATTTATCGACCCAATCAGCGTCCTTCAAATAGGTGTACATAAACAAACCGTCTGGTTTGTAAATGACTATTCTATTTTATTCACTTTCACGTTAAAAATTATATTTTTAACGATAAAACATTTTATTCCAACATATGAATTTCTATTCAATTCATTCTTTAAATAAAATGATATTTTTATTTTTCTAACATATTTTAGAAAATTTCGGCGGCATAACGGCACGATACTAGAAACGGGACAAGGCCTAGCCTTATCCCCGGTCTAGTGAAGGCCCACGCCATTCACATATCAATTTTAATCAATTTCCAATTCAACCAATCAATCAAATCCAAATCAAATAACCTAACCAACTACGCAACCAAACAAACAAGTCCATGGTATGTGGACGGGTGTCGGGTGCTTCTAATAAGCACCGTCTGCATCCTAGTATATATATATATATATAACTAGAAAAATAGAATTTGAGTGAGAAGTTCTCACCGAAAGCTATCCTAGCTCCACGGCTCTTCATTTGATAGAAATCTTCATCTTCATCGTCTTCGTTGCCCGTAGCCACTATATATATAAAAATCGAATTTTTATTTCGCTATTCAATATATAAAAATCGAATTTTTATTTCGCTATTCAATATATAAAAATCGAATTTTTATTTCAAAGTTCAACATATAAAAATCGAGTTTTTATTTCAAAGTTCAACATATAAAAATCGAGTTTTTATTTCAAAGTTCAACATATAAAAATCGAGTTTTTATTTCAAAGTTCAACATATAAAAATCGAGTTTTTATTTCAAAGTTCAACATATAAAAATCGAGTTTTTATTTCAAAGTTCAACATATAAAAATCGAGTTTTTATTTCAAAGTTCAACATATAAAAATCGAGTTTTTATTTCAAAGTTCAACATATAAAAATCGAGTTTTTATTTCAAAGTTCAACATATAAAAATCGAGTTTTTATTTCAAAGTTCAACATATAAAAATCGAGTTTTTATTTCAAAGTTCAACATATAAAAATCGAGTTTTTATTACGCTACTATATAGATAAAAATTATATTTTTATTACGCTATTCAATATATAAAAATTTCGCCTTTTTAAATTTAAAGATTTCACCTTTTTAAATTTAAAGATTTCACCTTTTTAAATTTAAAGATTTCACCTTTTTAAATTTAAAGATTTCACCTTTTTAAATTTAAAGATTTCACCTTTTTAAATTTAACCACTTTATCTCAACGTATATAAAATAAAAATCAGATTTTTATTTCGCCACATACACAAAGATGATATTTTTATATTTTCTATCCTATAAAGATTATATTTTTAATACTTTAAAAATATAAAAATCCTATTTTTAATATTTCTATATAGTAAAGATTATATTTTTAATACTCTAAAAATATAAAAATCATATTTTTATTTTCGCTTCTTCATTATAAAAACATTATACTTTTATATCGACCTTTTCATAACAAAGATCATATTATTACTTCGCCACTTCCTATATAAAAAACCACATTTTTATAATCATAAAAATCTAATCTTTTTCTTTTAAAAAAAAAAACAAATCTTTTTCTTTTTAAAAAAAAAAACAAATCTTTTTCTTTTTTAAAAAAAAACAAATCTTTTTACTATTTAAAATCAGTTTTAAAATTCCTAAAAAAATTCAGTTTTAAAATTCCTAAAAAAAATTCAGTTTTAAAATTCCTATTTGTATAAAAAAAAACAAATAAATAAAAATAAAATCAAATCAAAAAAAACAAAAAAACTTACAGTGCTCGAAAAAAAAGGGGGGGGAGATGCGCTCGGGTTCAGGAGGGGGAGATGGTGAAGGGGGCGAAGGGGAGGCGC